>JBCNJP010000010.1:19453858-19561123 GCA_039602395.1 Deinandra increscens subsp. villosa | reverse complement strand
CACAATAGAGAATGAATAAATCCATGCCTCTAGTTCGATTGATGTCTCATACAGAAAGGATCTGATGACTTTACAAATACCATAAGTCTAAACTATATCACGAGTTTATTGATATGCCTTGGTTGTTTTGGCTTGAAGTGTCATGACTGGTTGGGACAGCCATGTGTAGCTAGAGCACCTCTGACTGTTTCTTGATTTATAGTCGCGCTCAGTCCAAGTGGGAGACTGTTGGATTTAGGTGTCCAGACCCGACTAAATCAAGTACCCGACCCGGTCAAGACCCGTAAGAGTTACACCGGAGGCAACGGGTATTTAAGACCGCTTACTTTATAACCGGCATATTCGCAGAACAATTGATTGTTTGTTTATTAAATAGTTTAATAAATAAATAATTGATTAGATTATTAAATTAGCGACAAAAGGACGATAAATAATATTACGTCTTAAACGACGATTAACGTATTAGTCATTGACTGATATTCGTTAACTCTCGGCACACGAAAAACGTTTAACAGTTAAATGTTAGTCGTGTAGATTAAATGGTTCGATTGAGAATTAAAATAAACATGAGGGACCTAACGGAAAATTAGTCAGATATATATCTGACTAATGGAGGGGGCGCAAACCCTAATCCAGATTAGAGAATTTTCGGCCCCCCTCCCTCTCCTCTCTCTCGACGCCGCCGACGGCACCCCACCGCCGCCACCTCCTCTACTTCTCCGGCGATCTCATCAGTTATCCGCGAGAACCCTTTCACCATTAGCCGAGCCGCCGCAGCAACTCAAGCCGAGCCGCCGCAGCAGCCCAACCCGAGCCGCCGTAGCAGCCCGTCGATCTTGCTCCACCGTCGACCGCCGCCGCTGATCGAGCGCCCTTCGCCGCTCCACAACCGCCGCCGCCGTCCGCCGTCCGCCGCGACCCAGCCGCTGCCGCCTGCAGCGCTGCCGCAACCGGTCACCGCGCCACCGTCGCCCTCCTCGTCGCACGCAGCCGCCGCCCGAGTCGGCAGCCGCCACCTCCCCTCGCCGTCGCCGCTTCACCGTCGACAAAACCCTAGTCGCGAACCGCGTCGGTCGCGTATTCCGCCATCGTCCGCGAAACCCTAATTTCGCGCCTATCTGACGTACGAGATTTCGGTGCCGTGTCATCGAGGGAAATCTGTAACTGCGAGGCTATTCTCGATTTGCCCGTCAAATCGATCTGTGAAACCCTAGCGTCACCCGTTGACTTCCGGTGTCTCGAATGTTTGTTTGAATCACCGCTCAGGTATATCTAAACTCGTTATTAGTTTAGATTTAAATTGTTTAATTATTGGTTTATATCGCGTTTTTGTTTAAACGCATTTTGGTGTTTGCGCGTTTGGTGATTGTCGAATCCTGTTGGTTTGGCTTACGTTAAATGACTGGTTTTCGTGTTTGTAAATTAAATTGTTTCCGCTGCCAATTAAATTAATTGTTAATTTAATCTAGTTTAATTACTCGGTATTTGATTAAATAATTATTTATTGTAAATAATTATTTCCAAATATAAAAAAAATTAAAAATTGCTATTGCCGAGACCGAATGCCACTGTCATAACCCAACAGTATCTTCATACTTTGGTGTTATCACTGGTGCTGTGAGTAATGCTGAGTTAGCAAATGAAGATTACGATCAGATTGATTATGATCATTTGGAGGAAATGGATCTGAATTGGCAATATGCTATGTTGGTTCGTAGAACGAAGAAATTTTTCAATAGAACTGGTAAGAAGCGACTAAATCAGGAAGGAAAGATTGGTTTGGACAAATCTAAGGTGAAATGTTATAAGTGTTCCGTTTATGGTCACTGTGCTCGAGAATGTCCAATTTCTGCTGAAAGTAAATTGAAGACTGGTCAGCACGCACATTTTGTTTTTCATCCTTCAGATAAAGCTGAAAAGGTTGAGCAGAAATCTGCTACTCTTGCTCATGATTGGACTGATACATTTATGCATCCAGATGGGTTTACCTGGAATGCTGATTCAGAAATTAAAAAGAATACTACTCCAATCTCAATTGCTTTAACCGTTCAACATGCTGATGATGAAAGCTTTTTAACAGAATCTGATACTTCTTCAAGTATATCTTTGGTTCAAGAAGAATTGCCTAAGTCTTCTGAGAATTCAAAAGATGATGAATTTAAAGGTTATAAATGTGAGAAGTTGCTCAACAAAATTGCAAGTTTTGAACAAGATTGTCAAATTTCAACTGAAGAAATTGTGGTGTTAAAGAAAGAGTTGGAAAATTTTCAAAAGAAATATTATGCGTTAGTTCATATTCATGAAGATGTTTTGAAGGAAAATGTTCAATTGGCTGAAGAGTGTGAGAAAGCCAAAGCTGAAGCGTTAGATGCAGCTCAAGATTTTGAGAATCTGTTTTAGAAGAGTTATCCGGTTCAGCAAAAATATGAAGAGGCTACTGCTCTTATTGCAAAAACTGTTGTTACCGTTGAGAAGCTTCAAAACAAGATCTCTATGCTTCAAGATGAAAATGTTTTTTACAGAGACAAGAATGAAGTGTTAACAAAAGATGTGGAGATCTACAAACAAAAGAGAGAAAATGTGCTTGAGGAATTATATGCTGAATGTGAGATCCGGAAGTTACAAACTTATGAGTATGATGATCTCAATGCTAAATTCATCAAGTCACAACAAGAAGTGTTTGAAGGTCAACAGAAAATTAATGACTTGAAATTGGAGATTTTGGAGTTAAAAAGACAAGTTAAGAATTGCAATTTGTCACCGACATTGCTAAATTTCTTATACAAGCAGGATCAGAGTTCAGAGAAGTCTAAAGAAGAAAATATTCATTCGGTACCTCAATCAGTGGATTTGATTGAAGTTACTTCAGCTCAGATTGATCCAAAAGCTGAAGTACATGATTATTCCAAATGTGCCACTCCACCCAAGAAAAACAAGTCTAAGTCTAAAAGAAAGGAGAAGCCTTTGGGTGACGCTCCTAAATTTGTGTCGAAGCCGGTATTTCTGGAAAATGAGAAAGTATTTGATAAGGTTGCTTCTAGTTCTTCATCTGAAACCGAAGAAGAAAAAGTTTTGATTGAAAAGAACAAGCTGAAGGATATCAAAGCCAAATTCACTAGTGACGCTAAGTCAAGAGAAGCTTCAGGTTCTTCTTCAAATTCTTCAAAGACTCAAGGATCTAAACACAAAGGTTTAGGTTACAAAGTGTTGGAAGAATCTATTTAAACAAAGAAATCAGTGAAGGTTGAGAAGGTTCTTAAAACAAAAGTTACAAAGAAATCTTCATCTCAGAAAGAATTTTCTTATTATTCTGGAGGATCTTCATCTTCAAGGAGTCCATCTCCTAGGTATGATTCTTCTGATGGTTTCTTTGATAACTTTTATTCTGAACATTCATCTGATTCTCAAAAATCAAAACATTTTTCAAACAATTTTAGAGAAAGACTTTGTTATGTATGTCGTCAACCAGGACATCTAGCTGCTGATTGTCCGACGACTGCATATATCCACAAAACTGCAAAATATGTGGATAACAAAGGTCAAATTTTTTATGAACCGTGGTCACCAAAGCTAAATCAATTCATAAATCGTCTTGGTCTAAATCAAGTTCGTCAGTTGCATCTGATTCAGGTTCCGATCAAAAATTAAAACTTTTACAAATTTTGAAACCAAAAGTTGTTTCCAAGGCCAACAAGGACTTTGTGGAAGACACCGGGCGACCCGACGCTGTTGATTCGGGTCGATCCCAACACCACTAATGTTTTATTTGGTGTCAAGCAGGTGTTTCAGGAAGACTTTTCGGTGATTTGAAAATTGCTGATTGTGAAATATCTGTTCTAATTAAATTGAATTTCAAAATCAATTTTGTTTTTCAAAAGGCTAAACTGCTAGTATTCGTGTTAGTTGATCAATTTTTCTTGTTTTTCATTCCATCTCATTCTGAGGGGGAGTTTGTTTTTGCAAAAATACAAAAATAGTGTGTTGTTTTTTTCAAGTCATAAAAATGAAAATCTATAAATAGAGTTGTCATTTTTAGGGGAGGGAATTTGAAAAACACTAAAACATTGAAAAATGCAAAAAGCCAAAAACATTGAAAAATGAGAAATTGTATCCGACATGATTGGGAAATGATGGTACATTGGCTGACAGTGTCTGACTCATGGATAAAGTAGATGAAAAAGCCATAAGATCATTTGATCGATGTGTAAGGTAGGCTCGGCAAATCAGAAAGTATACAAATGTGATATACACTAAATCTGATGCTTGACTTAGTGGACGACATCTTGATGCATATCTCATGATATATCAGGAAAAAGATGTGTGAAAAATAAAATGAGAAGTCACTGTGTATACATGTGTTCATTTTGCAAAGATTTAAACTTGTTTGATTTTCTTTATTTTGTCAAACGATCGGACTTTCTCTGCGTGTCGAAAGACCGACCTGATCGTTGTTCGTTTGACATTCTGCTTTATTTTCTTTGGTGTTTCGTATAACTCTTCGGACTTTCTCTGTGTGTACGGGAGTACTGACCTGATTGTTGTTGAGTTATACAATTTCAACTTGTTTTATTTTCTTATTTTGTTAAATCCGAGGCCTTATCTGCGTATCGAAAGATCGACCTTAAGGTAGACGATTTAACGTTCTTATTTCTTTTTGCTTGGAACACAGTTGACTATATCATGATTACAATCATTGTGTGATTAAAATCACAAAATGTGATAAGCAAAAACATATCTGAGTATGTCTGATAGTGTGGGGTACACTGGTTAATGCAAGCCTAATCAATACTTTAACATATCTAGATGTTATGAGTATGATTGTGCCAGAGTTTAAAGTTGGACAAATTATATCTGCAATTGGCATGGCTTATGTGCTTCAATAATTGAAATTGAAATGTAGTTCAGCAGGTTATGATCAATATGATCCCAAGTTGTGATCTTTCTCACAAAAGACAAAAATAGTGTCTAATTCAGTATTGTTTTACTTTTCTTATCAAAAAATACCAAAAAGATTTTAGGTGTGTTTTGATATAAAGTTTCCAAAAGCCAAAAAGATTTTATTTCTGATTTGTTTTCGATTGATCAACACGAAATACAAAATCATTTTTCAAAATCAAAATATCTTGGAGTCTTGAAGAGACATTTTGCACCAATGTTATTTATGTTGGCAGGTTTCTAAGTGGGAAGAGAACATCACAACTTCAAGTCTTCTGAAGATTGTTGATAGAGAGATTACACACGATACAATATCAAGTATTCAAGATTGAACTCATTGTCAAGATTGAGGAAGAGTTTGATTGAAGATACTAGATACACGTTTGATAGAAGAAATGATACTGCACATGCCGAGGGGGAGTTTGTTGATACATGGTCCTTGATCGTCATGTGAAGTATCGAATACAAGACGGATTCACACAAGGATGCTGAGGTCCGAACTCAGGCCGAACCTTGAGTTCGGACATGGCCGAACGTGTGGCCGAACCCGAGGTTCGGCCGGTCGTATTTCAGCCTTATAAATATGTGTTTCATGTGTTGTATTCATGGAGGGTAGAACGGTCTATGCCTCCACGTCATATATTCTCTGTGTACTCTGTGGTCTCAGTGGTTAATACAAAGCTCATTTGTATTTACTCCTTGTGTTTCATCTCGTATTACATTGAATTCATTACGACTAAGTAGAAGATCCGCACGCTCACGCACTTTCAAAGCTTTATCTTTTATATTTAGAATACCACAGTACTATTTTTGTTTCCATTATTGGTTCATAAGACAGAAGTCGACTGCCATTTATTACTTTGTTTTCATAATTGGCTCCTAAAGTCAAATGGGGAATACGATAGTTACTATTTTTGGTCTTTTTGCAGATTTGGAACATGGCAAGAGGTCTGTTGCAGAGGAATGAGTCAACAGGAAATTGTTTGGGCTTACATTTCTCAACTTGAACTGGCTCAATGAGGTAAGCTATGCTCATGCTTTCAATGAGATGACCAAGAACCATAATCCCGACAAGGTTGATGAAAGATCTCAAGCAGAATAGGATGGGGTTATGTTTTAGATAGGGGTGATGTATCTCGAGTCAATGGTCATTTTGGCTGTTTCCGGTGCCATTTGTGATTTATCCTTTTAAAAGGTGAGCTTTACATCTTGATAAAGGAAAAAATGCATGAAAATGTAATAAACTTTGATCTGATTTATTGTTTTTAGCTTTAACACTCATAAAAAGGAAACTGACTTTCCAAACTTTTGATGAAAATAACTGATTTTTTTTTTCTTGAAATTAGAGCACCTTAACAAATATTCATTAACAAATACTTTGGTACTGTTTTGCTTCAGAAGGTTGCATATCTGTTTTTTGTGTTCACTGTGTACTTTTTTTCTTTCTGTGAGGTTTCCAGAACATGAAAGGACATAAGATGAATCTTAATGAGACTCACTAATCTTCTCCTTGAAAGAGTTGTTTATGTTGGGTGGAGACCTGACTCAGCTCACCCTATGTTGTCGAGGTAAGACCTGTGTTCCTGCTTTATTTTTTGGTTGTCTCACATGGTGGTATTTACGGTTATCGATGACTGTGGGGTATATTTAACGGTACTTTGTTGAATATAGAGCTCAGTTATAATGATGTTTATGAATTGCTTAGAAGAAGTTATTGTTAACAAGTTGAGTCTACTGAGTGATGAGTAGGAGGCACAGTTGCGTTGAGGTCGATGTTTGTAAATATCTAAAGAAAGGTGACTCTAGCAAGTCACTGGACCATGTAAAACAACTCTCGCATCTAAACGAGACGGGCCAGATGAGCAATGTTTCGCCAACAATGGATTGTTGCTTAGCGAAACATGTTGACATTCGAATTAGAGTATGTATGTTAACTTTACCAGTATAAGGGAAACATCCTCTAATGTCAGACCCGAGAGTCCGATAACATAAATCATCGCCTCAACCATTACAAGATACTTTCAAACAATCATAGACGAAAGCGTATTCGTACTATCAAACTCTGAAATGACTTTGACAATCGTCTTTGAACTTATGAACGAGTAATAACATATGGATATTAAAGTTTTGTTTTTCGTACCTTATGCTACGAAAACAAACAACTTCGTTCTTGAAAATGAACTTTAATTGCCATGTTTTCTTCATGTAAAATTAATATCCGAAAGGTTTGAAAGAGGAATGATGATAAGAATGTCAATCTGCCTAAAGCAAGTGGGAGAATCGCCGTTGATCCTTACTAAATAACGATCAAAGTGCCGATCTAGAGTTCATTTAAATTTACTGAGTTAAGTTTTCAATGATACCTCAACTGCCTTAAGTTTCAAGATTAAACCAAGCATTGATCATAATATGGCTGAGCAACCATTAACACGATCAATCTCTTGAAACAATTCGAATCATACTAAATATGATACGAAAGGAAATCCAATACTAAGGATATTGCATGGAAGGGTGCCGTAAGGTGTTACGTCACAACCATAGATGGAAAATCACAACATCACTGCTAAAAACTGATGAAAACAAACACGTTCATTAAAAAGGTACAGATTGTACTCATTGAACATTAATAGCCACCTTAATTGAATCTGAACTAAGGATGAAATTAAAACATTCGAAGGATTAATTCGACTCTGTAAATAGTCGGTTAAACATGTTTGCGTGATAACACAGTCGTTAATGTGCTCACCAAGGGCACTGCATTATCACAAGTTCGATTCAATTAAGAAGACTCACTGTTCAAGACAAGCACTGAATCTTAAGAAACAAATTACATTAGGCATTCCTAAAACAAAACACTAGAACATGATAGCGAATTCATACTTTAAATGATCAGGCTTGATCAGCGGAATAATACTACTGAATAGTGTAAGAATTCTGCATCACATCTGTGTTCGATTTTAGTGTTGGATGTCGAACATCATCGTTTGCACCAAATCTTAGACTTCCTCTAAGTTGTTAGACGAAAGTCTGAATTCTGCATAACGCGTTCGAATTTTATACGTTTTATCATCCATGAATATTCACTTGATATTCTAAATGTCCGTAGTCGATCATACATTGCGGGAGCAATGCTTGAAGCAAGACTATTCTGACTCTGGACTCAAGGCGTTGACTTCCAGACTCACAAGGCCTCATTAGAGAATGACGTCAGGACGTAACTCGTATCAGATTGTCTTCATGGAGTTAATCATAAGACAAATCCTGATTGATGGTATACTCAACGATATCCTTCGACCTGAGATACATGAGCGACCTCCCATCTGCTAAAGAACTTTCTTTGATTGTAGCTTAACGCTGTCGCATAACTGCCAGCCATAACAGTTACTTTTGGGAATGGATCTGAAGCTTAGTGGGAGCTGTATGTAGTCAATATGGGATTCTGTACTCTTGCATTAATAATGCAACAGTTTGACATCATGGGCCCTCTCGTCGGTTCCAAGTGTTAAGTGTAAGGCCTTACCCAAACTTACTGTGTGTTTGATTGGACCACTTCGAACAGTAAAACGAGAAATACAATGATCGAACACAATAGAGAATGAATAAATCCATGCCTCTAGTTCGATTGATGTCTCATACAGAAAGGATCTGATGACTTTACAAATACCATAAGTCTAAACTATATCACGAGTTTATTGATATGCCTTGGTTGTTTTGGCTTGAAGTGTCATGACTGGTTGGGACAGCCATGTGTAGCTAGAGCACCTCTGACTGTTTCTTGATTTATAGTCGCGCTCAGTCCAAGTGGGAGACTGTTGGATTTAGGTGTCCAGACCCGACTAAATCAAGTACCCGACCCGGTCAAGACCCGTAAGAGTTACACCGGAGGCAACGGGTATTTAAGACCGCTTACATTATAACCGGCATATTCGCAGAACAATTGATTGTTTGTTTATTAAATAGTTTAATAAATAAATAATTGATTAGATTATTAAATTAGCGACAAAAGGACGATAAATAATATTACGTCTTAAACGACGATTAACGTATTAGTCATTGACTGATATTCGTTAACTCTCGGCACACGAAAAACGTTTAACAGTTAAATGTTAGTCGTGTAGATTAAATGGTTCGATTGAGGATTAAAATAAACACGAGGGACCTAACGGAAAATTAGTCAGATATATATCTGACTAATGGAGGGGGCGCAAACCCTAATCCAGATTAGAGAATTTTCGGCCCCCCTCCCTCTCCTCTCTCTAGACGCCGCCTATGGCACCCCACCGCCGCCACCTCCTCTGCTTCTCCGGCGATCTCATCAGTTATCCGCGAGAACCCTTTCACCATTAGCCGAGCCGCCGCAGCAACTCAAGCCGAGCCGCCGCAGCAGCCCAACCCGAGCCGCCGTAGCAGCCCGTCGATCTTGCTCCACCGTCGACCGCCGCCGCTGATCGAGCGCCCTTCGCCGCTCCACAACCGCCGCCGCCGTCCGCCGTCCGCCGCGACCCAGCCGCTGCCGCCTGCAGCGCTGCCGCAACCGGTCACCGCGCCACCGTCGCCCTCCTCGTCGCACGCAGCCGCCGCCCGAGTCGGCAGCCGCCACCTCCCCTCGCCGTCGCCGCTTCACCGTCGACAAAACCCTAGTCGCGAACCGCGTCGGTCGCGTATTCCGCCATCGTCCGCGAAACCCTAATTTCGCGCCTATCTGACGTACGAGATTTCGGTGCCGTGTCATCGAGGGAAATCCGTAACTGCGAGGCTATTCTCGATTTGCCCGTCAAATCGATCTGTGAAACCCTAGCGTCACCCGTTGACTTCCGGTGTCTCGAATGTTTGTTTGAATCACCGCTCAGGTATATCTAAACTCGTTATTAGTTTAGATTTAAATTGTTTAATTATTGGTTTATATCGCGTTTTTGTTTAAACGCATTTTGGTGTTTGCGCGTTTGGTGATTGTCGAATCCTGTTGGTTTGGCTTACGTTAAATGACTGGTTTTCGTGTTTGTAAATTAAATTGTTTCCGCTGCCAATTAAATTAATTGTTAATTTAATCTAGTTTAATTACTCGGTATTTGATTAAATAATTATTTATTGTAAATAATTATTTCCAAATATAAAAAAAATTAAAAATTGCTATTGCCGAGACCGAATGCCACTGTCATAACCCAACAGTATCTTCATACTTTGGTGTTATCACTGGTGCTGTGAGTAATGCTGAGTTAGCAAATGAAGATTACGATCAGATTGATTATGATCATTTGGAGGAAATGGATCTGAATTGGCAATATGCTATGTTGGTTCGTAGAACGAAGAAATTTTTCAATAGAACTGGTAAGAAGCGACTAAATCAGGAAGGAAAGATTGGTTTGGACAAATCTAAGGTGAAATGTTATAAGTGTTCCGTTTATGGTCACTGTGCTCGAGAATGTCCAATTTCTGCTGAAAGTAAATTGAAGACTGGTCAGCACGCACATTTTGTTTTTCATCCTTCAGATAAAGCTGAAAAGGTTGAGCAGAAATCTGCTACTCTTGCTCATGATTGGACTGATACATTTATGCATCCAGATGGGTTTACCTGGAATGCTGATTCAGAAATTAAAAAGAATACTACTCCAATCTCAATTGCTTTAACCGTTCAACATGCTGATGATGAAAGCTTTTTAACAGAATCTGATACTTCTTCAAGTATATCTTTGGTTCAAGAAGAATTGCCTAAGTCTTCTGAGAATTCAAAAGATGATGAATTTAAAGGTTATAAATGTGAGAAGTTGCTCAACAAAATTGCAAGTTTTGAACAAGATTGTCAAATTTCAACTGAAGAAATTGTGGTGTTAAAGAAAGAGTTGGAAAATTTTCAAAAGAAATATTATGCGTTAGTTCATATTCATGAAGATGTTTTGAAGGAAAATGTTCAATTGGCTGAAGAGTGTGAGAAAGCCAAAGCTGAAGCGTTAGATGCAGCTCAAGATTTTGAGAATCTGTTTTAGAAGAGTTATCCGGTTCAGCAAAAATATGAAGAGGCTACTGCTCTTATTGCAAAAACTGTTGTTACCGTTGAGAAGCTTCAAAACAAGATCTCTATGCTTCAAGATGAAAATGTTTTTTACAGAGACAAGAATGAAGTGTTAACAAAAGATGTGGAGATCTACAAACAAAAGAGAGAAAATGTGCTTGAGGAATTATATGCTGAATGTGAGATCCGGAAGTTACAAACTTATGAGTATGATGATCTCAATGCTAAATTCATCAATTCACAACAAGAAGTGTTTGAAGGTCAACAGAAAATTAATGACTTGAAATTGGAGATTTGGAGTTAAAAAGACAAGTTAAGAATTGCAATTTGTCACCGACATTGCTAAATTTCTTATACAAGCAGGATCAGAGTTCAGAGAAGTCTAAAGAAGAAAATATTCATTCGGTACCTCAACCAGTGGATTTGATTGAAGTTACTTCAGCTCAGATTGATCCAAAAGCTGAAGTACATGATTATTCCAAATGTGCCACTCCACCCAAGAAAAACAAGTCTAAGTCTAAAAGAAAGGAGAAGCCTTTGGGTGACGCTCCTTAATTTGTGTCGAAGTCTGTATTGCTGGAAAATGAGAAAGTATTTGATAAGGTTGCTTCTAGTTCTTCATCTGAAACCGAAGAAGAAAAAGTTTTGATTGAAAAGAACAAGCTGAAGGATATCAAAGCCAAATTCACTAGTGACGCTAAGTCAAGAGAAGCTTCAGGTTCTTCTTCAAATTCTTCAAAGACTCAAGGATCTAAACACAAAGGTTTAGGTTACAAAGTGTGGGAAGAATCTATTCAAACAAAGAAATCAGTGAAGGTTGAGAAGGTTCTTAAAACAAAAGTTACAAAGAAATCTTCATCTCAGAAAGAATTTTCTTATTATTCTGGAGGATCTTCATCTTCAAGGAGTCCATCTCCTAGGTATGATTCTTCTGATGGTTTCTTTGATAACTTTTATTCTGAACATCCATCTGATTCTCAAAAATCAAAACATTTTTCAAACAATTTTAGAGAAAGACTTTGTTATGTATGTCGTCAACCAGGACATCTAGCTGCTGATTGTCCGACGACTGCATATATCCACCAAACTGCAAGATATGTGGATAACAAAGGTCAAATTTTTTATGAACCGTGGTCACCAAAGCTAAATCAATTCATAAATCGTCTTGGTCTAAATCAAGTTCGTCAGTTGCATCTGATTCAGGTTCCGATCAAAAATTAAAACTTTTACAAATTTTGAAACCAAAAGTTGTTTCCAAGGCCAACAAGGACTTTGTGGAAGACACCGGGCGACCCGAAGCTGTTGATTCGGGTCGATCCCAACACCACTAATGTTTTATTTGGTGTCAAGCAGGTGTTTCAGGAAGACTTTTCGGTGATTTGAAAATTGCTGATTGTGAAATATCTGTTCTAATTAAATTGAATTTCAAAATCAATTTTGTTTTTCAAAAGGCTAAACTGCTAGTATTCGTGTTAGTTGATCAATTTTTCTTGTTTTTCACTCCATCTCATTCTGAGGGGGAGTTTGTTTTTGCAAAAATACAAAAATAGTGTGTTTTTTTTTCAAGTCATAAAAATGAAAATCTATAAATAGAGTTGTCATTTTTAGGGGAGGGAATTTGAAAAACACTAAAACATTGAAAAATGCAAAAAGCCAAAAACATTGAAAAATGAGAAATTGTATCCGACATGATTGGGAAATGATGGTACATTGGCTGACAGTGTCTGACTCATGGATAAAGTAGATGAAAAAGCCATAAGATCATTTGATCGATGTGTAAGGTAGGCTCGGCAAATCAGAAAGTATACAAATGTGATATACACTAAATCTGATGCTTGACTTAGTGGACGACATCTTGATGCATATCTCATGATATATCAGGAAAAAGATGTGTGAAAAATAAAATGAGAAGTCACTGTGTATACATGTGTTCATTTTGCAAAGATTTAAACTTGTTTGATTTTCTTTATTTTGTCAAACGATCGGACTTTTTCTGCGTGTAGAAAGACCAAACCTGATCGTTGTTCGTTTGACATTCTGCTTTATTTTCTTTGGTGTTTCGTATAACTCTTCGGACTTTCTCTGTGTGTACGGGAGTACTGACCTGATTGTTGTTGAGTTATACAATTTCAACTTGTTTTATTTTCTTATTTTGTTAAATCCGAGGCCTTATCTGCGTATCGAAAGATCGACCTTAAGGTAGACGATTTAACGTTCTTATTTCTTTTTGCTTGGAACACAGTTGACTATATCATGATTACAATCATTGTGTGATTAAAATCACAAAATGTGATAAGCATAAACATATCTGAGTATGTCTGATAGTGTGGGGTACACTGGTTAATGCAAGCCTAATCAATACTTTAACATATCCAGATGTTATGAGTATGATTGTGCCAGAGTTTAAAGTTGGACAAATTATATCTGCAATTGGCATGGCTTATGTGCTTCAATAATTGAAATTGAAATGTAGTTCAGCAGGTTATGATCAATATGATCCCAAGTTGTGATCTTTCTCACAAAAGACAAAAATAGTGTCTAATTCAGTATTGTTTTACTTTTCTTATCAAAAAATACCAAAAAGATTTTAGGTGTGTTTTGATATAAAGTTTCCAAAAGCCAAAAAGATTTTATTTCTGATTTGTTTTCGATTGATCAACACGAAATACAAAATCATTTTTCAAAATCAAAATATCTTGGAGTCTTGAAGAGACATTTTGCACCAAGGTTATTTATGTTGGTAGGTTTCTAAGTGGGAAGAGAACATCACAACTTCAAGTCTTCTGAAGATTGTTGATAGAGAGATTACACACGATACAATATCAAGTATTCAAGATTGAACTCATTGTCAAGATTGAGGAAGAGTTTGATTGAAGATACTAGATACACGTTTGATAGAAGAAATGATACTGCACATGCCGAGGGGGAGTTTGTTGATACATGGTCCTTGATCGTCATGTGAAGTATCGAATACAAGACGGATTCACACAAGGATGCTGAGGTCCGAACTCAGGCCGAACCTTGAGTTCGGACATGGCCGAACGTGTGGCCGAACCCGAGGTTCGGCCGGTCGTATTTCAGCCTTATAAATATGTGTTTCATGTGTTGTATTCATGGAGGGTAGAACGGTCTATGCCTCCACGTCATATATTCTCTGTGTACTCTGTGGTCTCAGTGGTTAATACAAAGCTCATTTGTATTTACTCCTTGTGTTTCATCTCGTATTACATTGAATTCATTACGACTAAGTAGAAGATCCGCACGCTCACGCACTTTCAAAGCTTTATCTTTTATATTTAGAATACCACAGTACTATTTTTGTTTCCATTATTGGTTCATAAGACAGAAGTCGACTGCCATTTATTACTTTGTTTTCATAATTGGCTCCTAAAGTCAAATGGGGAATACGATAGTTACTATTTTTGGTCTTTTTGCAGATTTGGAACATGGCAAGAGGTCTGTTGCAGAGGAATGAGTCAACAGGAAATTGTTTGGGCTTACATTTCTCAACTTGAACTGGCTCAATGAGGTAAGCTATGCTCATGCTTTCAATGAGATGACCAAGAACCATAATCCCGACAAGGTTGATGAAAGATCTCAAGCAGAATAGGATGGGGTTATGTTTTAGATAGGGGTGATGTATCTCGAGTCAATGGTCATTTTGGCTGTTTCCGGTGCCATTTGTGATTTATCCTTTTAAAAGGTGAGCTTTACATCTTGATAAAGGAAAAAATGCATGAAAATGTAATAAACTTTGATCTGATTTATTGTTTTTAGCTTTAACACTCATAAAAAGGAAACTGACTTTCCAAACTTTTGATGAAAATAACTGATTTTTTTTTTCTTGAAATTAGAGCACCTTAACAAATATTCATTAACAAATACTTTGGTACTGTTTTGCTTCAGAAGGTTGCATATCTGTTTTTTGTGTTCACTGTGTACTTTTTTTCTTTCTGTGAGGTTTCCAGAACATGAAAGGACATAAGATGAATCTTAATGAGACTCACTAATCTTCTCCTTGAAAGAGTTGTTTATGTTGGGTGGAGACCTGACTCAGCTCACCCTATGTTGTCGAGGTAAGACCTGTGTTCCTGCTTTATTTTTTGGTTGTCTCACATGGTGGTATTTACGGTTATCGATGACTGTGGGGTATATTTAACGGTACTTTGTTGAATATAGAGCTCAGTTATAATGATGTTTATGAATTGCTTAGAAGAAGTTATTGTTAACAAGTTGAGTCTACTGAGTGATGAGTAGGAGGCACAGTTGCGTTGAGGTCGATGTTTGTAACAGGTCTAATTATACAGAATGAGGGATTGGCAATATGACTAGATCATGTTGGGATTTTATAAAGTTTTCCTACTATATTACATTGCTCTCTTTGAGGTTAGTTTTGGTATGGGTTGAATCTGACCTGAAACACTTTTTTTCCATTTTTTTAAACAATTACTGACTATTAGATTATTTCAGCAATTGGTTTAGTAATCTGAGTTACAAGATTTGAGGTTCTACAAATTATAAAAACACTTTGGTAACTTTTAAATTGTTAGACACTTTTCTTTAAGTGAAGTTCTTTTAATGCCCCCTTTTAGCCCATTAGACATTAAACATAACTGAAATCAAGTTATCTTCTTGAATAAATTGATCACCTTTACTTTCAAGAAATTGTTAATATTTTGCAGCTTGAATATCAATGCATAGGAGTTCATGATCATCCTTGGTTTCTTAGGTGCTTCATGGTTTTTGGAAAGGTCAAATATCTTATAAATATCTTTTAATTTCATGATTTTTCATCAACATTACATGTGTTTCTGATTAACATTGTTGGGGGTGGCAATGTGATCTGATTTAATTGAAAGTTACAATACGGTCGAATTTGGTTGGTGCTTTCTTTTTA
Organism: Deinandra increscens subsp. villosa; assembly: GCA_039602395.1. NCBI lineage: Eukaryota > Viridiplantae > Streptophyta > Magnoliopsida > Asterales > Asteraceae > Deinandra > Deinandra increscens. Next base: position 19,545,281 of record JBCNJP010000010.1, on the reverse strand, counting down.
ATCTTCAAAGCGTAGTTCAAATCTAGATGAGAAAACATGTTAGTGGGGGTCAAAAGCAGTGCGAAGTGTTTTTGAATGCTCACCTTGTTAAATCACTTTACTAATAAAAAAAAGAAAATTGTTTTTTTGCCAACGAAGGTCTTTCACCCAAATCTAATGTGGGTATGTTTTGTCCCAAATGGGTCAAGTCAATAAATTTAGCTGAAGTGAAATTGGTAAACAGTTAGGTGGGTTAATATGCTTTTTTTCAGGTTCATATTAGTTGAAAAGTTGGCTTGTTTCGCTTACTGCAGGATAAACTACATGAGTACCTCTGAGTGATGGTAACTGTGAATAACGAGTATTTTGATTGATTAAACGCTTTGCTGACTGTATAAACTCTTTTATCGGAGCTGTCAAACTTAATTTTTAGGATTGAGAAGCTTGAAGTAGCCTTGTCCAAGATATTTGGTTTTCTACAATTTTAAGTGGTTATATATCTATGATTTTACTTCTAAAATGTGTAATACGTCATCCCTATCATCTAATTTATTTCCAGAGCTTGTTAATGTTTTCATGTTCTCGACCTCATATTGATCTACATTGGGTATTTGAAGGTCATTTTTTTGGATTTAGGTCATGTATAGATCCCATGTGACGACAAATCATTTCTTACAAATCCAGTGTAATATTAAAAATAGATGGTTTTAAAATTCTGAGGACGAGTGAAGTTACAGTTTTCACTCCTTGGTTGAAGTTTCTGAATTGATATACACCCACCCTTATACCTTTATATAAAAGAAGTATATGAGACGTAACTTGGTTACTTTAGTTTAAAATTGGGATCAAGTAGTGTAAACATAACTAATGCTCAAACATTACATGTAATGTTCACGTGATTATTCAATTTGGTTTCATATTATTATTGTTAATAGAAGTGGCTATAACATTTATGGTATGACTTTAACTTCGATCTTCCAATGATAATATATAAGCTTCGAGTATATAGAAAGATTAGAAAAGTAAGAGACATATAATACAATAATACAATATATTATAAAAAGATTAATAAACGAACAGAAAACAAGTGTCACGTTGGTTGATTGTCGCCGTCACTGCATCCTGCGGGTTGTTGTAAATTGTTGTCACCGAACACAAGATAGATAACGCGCTATAAACTGTCGTCCGTCGCAACGCGCGGGTACCTTCCTAGTATATATATATATGTATATATATATATATATCTTATCGCTTTTATTTGTCATGTTTTGTTACTCCAGGTAAATAATGTGAAAACAAAGCCAAAGGTACAGTACGTAACATCAAACAACTTGAAGAGCGTGACGATGATGAAAAAGCTTACAAGGAGCCAAACTAACCCGACCAAATTAAAATTATCATAACAATTAGTGTTTGATTAGTGTATATGTATGTATAATTAATTATATTATGATTTTAAGGTTTCTCACAGACATATATATGTAGTTTAATTAATTGATTGTACGCAGTTTAATTAATTATAATTACGAAAAATGAAATTTGATGAATCTATAATAGCTTGATTATATATATATGAAAGAAAAATAATACCAAAGGCCACACTTTTTTATATTTTAACGTGGCCGTTGCCACCATTTGGCCACGTGTATTGGGATAAAAATCTGATTTCAACTACCCTTTGGCCACTTTTTTTTTTAATATATGTGGCTAAAACACAAATATACGTGACCATATAATACCAAAGGCCACGCTTTTTATATTTTAATGTGGCCGCTGCCACCCTTTGGCCACGCGTATTGGGACAAAATGTATGATTTCAGCAACCCATTTGGCCACGTTTATTTATAACATATGTGGCTTAAACACAAATATACGTGACCATATAATACCAAATGCCACACTATTTATATTTTAACGTGGTCTAGCCACCTTTTGGCCACGCGTTTACAAAAATTATAATTTCAGCAACCCATTTGGCACGTTTTTTTATTATATGTGGCTAAAACACAAATATACGTGACCATATAATATCAAAGGCCACACTTTTGATATCTTAACGTTGTCGTTGCCACCATTCGGCCATGCGTATTGGGACAAAATGTATGATTTTAGTAACCCTTTGGCCATGTATTTTTTATAATGTATGTGGCTAAAACACAAATATATGTGACTATATAATACCAAAGGCCACGTACAAACACATGTGGCCGTTGGGACCCTTTCGCCACGTTTTCCGAAAGAAAGAGTTTGATTACAACAACAAATATTGGTACCCTTAGCCACGCTTCTAGGTGGCTTCAGCCAGTGATATTGTAACGTGGTCGTAGGATACATAAGGTAACAGGACCTTTGGTGTCGATTGAAATGGAAAAAAAAAGACGTGACCAAACACCTTTGGTCATAGTTTTTTTCCTTAGCCAAAGGTGAATTTTGACGTAGTGTAGACGTAAGCATATCTGCTATAGTCATCTATGAAAGATATGAAGTAGCGTTCATGGTTTATCATTTCAGTCCGAAAGGGTCCACACACATCAGTATGTATCAATTCCAACAGACCTTCAGCCCGTTCACCAACATGGGTGAAGGGTGACTTGGTTAGTTTACCAGATAAACATGATTCGCATTCGTCGAAGGAATCTGCATCAGTGGATTCGAGAATCCCGGCAGTTTGTAGCTTCTTGATGCGAGCCTTGCTTATGTGACCTAGTCGATGATGCCATAACGAAGAATCGTTATCAACTTCGTTTCGTTTAGAAACATGATAGAGTTGATCGTGCGTTTGAATAATTATATCATATATACCATGTCCAGGTTTAGCCTCGAAATAAAAGATATCGTTAAAGTAGGTAAAGATGGAACTTTCATTAAACTTGTACTTAAAACCTTGTTCAAACAAGGAAGAGACAGATATAATGTTTTTGGACAATCCAGGAGCATATAAACAGTTAGCTAAAGTAACTACAAGGCCACTAGGACATGTAATAGAATATATGCCGGTAGCCAAGACCGGGACTCTTTTCCCATCACCAATGATGAGCTCCATGCTGTCTTGTTCTATCTTCTTCCACTTCTCAGGTTCCTTCAAAACATTAACAATGTTGAAACCACATCCAGTATGAAATACCCATGTATTGAAGGAAACAATGAAAAGTTCAATAACATTGAAAAGTTCAATAACATTTATTAACATACCTGATGAGGAAGCCTTTCCGGAGTTTCTAGTCATCTTGATCTTAGCCAGGTAGATGGGGCAGTTGCGTTTCCAGTAGCCCACCTGATTACATTCAAAGCATTGATGTTCTTGAGGAGGAGGTGCCAATGGTTTCTTGCCCTTGGTCTATTGACATTTGGAAATAATGTCAACACCTCATCTAAATTCTGAGTCGAGCAATTGATCGCATGCATGCGATAATGCTCGGGTAAAGATCCGAGGACTACATCTAAAGCATCCCCTCAGGAATGGAGTAGTCGAGGTCGATCAGTCTATCGCCACACCCCCTTCATCATCCTGACATGATCATATGCAGAGGAATAGGCGACATAGCGCAGTTCATAAAATGTTGAAGTGCTCTACATTATTCACCTCTATGACTCAACATAAATAAATATTTGAGTTTTCTCATGATCTCATACGCTCCCATGTCGGTAAATTTACACCGAAAATCTGGTGTCATGCTAGATAACATCAGCTGAGTGACTTCCCTAGAGTCATCACTGTGCTTCTGGATTTCCATCCACGAGCGGTCGTTTAGTAACTAAGACGGTAAGCTCGGGATGGGTCGGTCAAGAGCATACATCTTTCCAAAAAGCCTCAAGATGTTCCTCAAGAGGGTTTGCATGATAAGAAGTTCGTCTCAGTGAATGGGTCGAGAGATACCACTGAACTTAGAAGAACTGTGTTTTCATTAGCCTTCTGAAATAAGCAAAGTAATTTTTAAATTAGTATTTTTGGTGTATGGTATTATCTTATATAAATTGGTAAGATTTATTTAATAAGAAAATTAAGAATTCGATTAGACGATTTTACTTGAGACCGCTAAATGAGCCTCAGGAGCAAACTCGTGTAACCAAACTGGCAACGGGAGTCAATCGCGAAGTCTCAGTCACGACTTTCGTTTATAAGGCCGCATAATACAATAGATTGTATTTTACGATACGTTTAGCCTCATCCATGCCCACTTTGTCTATATACGTTCATAGTGCGGTGTTGAAATACTCCAACGCTACAAACGTACATAAAGAAAGCGGTAGTAATCCCAAATGGACAATGTGGCCGGCACGGTGCTGAAATGCTCCAATGCCCCCACCCTGGAAGGTACCGTAGGCACCAAGTGCGGTTTTGAAATACTCCAACACTAATGCTTTGGTTAATACGTTCCATGTTTGACTTGATTTTGGACTGCATAAACTATCATTTTTATATACCGGATAGGGATATTAAAACCAATTTTAATATATAGTGATCGTTAGACACAAATGATAAACCCTATCTTCACTCGGGACAATTATTTTAAATCAACTATTTAAAATATCTACGTGTCGTGAATGGTCAATTGTGTGTTAACGGCATAATGGCATGGTCTTGCTAGAGCCATTTAGCAAGACCTATAGGGACATGACAATTAAAAGTGAACAACCACAAGGAATGCAACTCGGTGTGTTCGTGGATCCGGTTCAGCTCCCACTAGCCTTCAGACTCCTTTTGGCGAGTGTCTGATCTTCAGTTCTTTGTTTTTACAAATTTAAAATTTACTAACACTTTAGTAAACCTAGCTCTATTTATAAATTTGAAACCCGGAAACAGCGTGTCCACCAAAATCAAATAAAAGATACAATTGGGCCAATCAGATAAAAATAGCACGCCAAACGTACAAACATGTAATTAAAACAAAGCGGTCAGCCGTAACACACAATTAATTAAAACTTGAATTAAACAAGTAATTTCGTCCGCAATTGCGAATCACCGGTTACGAAAAGACCGGTACGCATTTACGCGCGGTGATTGTGGCTCTGATACCACTATTGGGTTTTACAGTGGGTATCTGGGTTGCCCGTTAAAATTTATAAGCGGTAAAATTAACGGGCAAATTAATCATAGACAGGATCTTATCACCGTGTACGGGTAAATACAATTAAAATAAAATTGTGTCTAATCTAATAGAAAATTAGATATACCTTAGCGGAGTCCGAACAGCCGTTCGAGACACCGAGGTTCGACGAACTGGCACTAAGAATAAACGGTAACGCCCGACTCAAACCGGCGAGTCAATTCCTCAATCGACTTTGAAGATGGGGTCTCAAGCACCATGGGCGCGTTCATCGGATGAACGGGCGGTGGTGACGGTAACGAAACCATGCCATGTATCATGGCATTCCAATCGAAAGGTTCTGCCGTGCATGACGACGAAACCGACGTCACATCAATTTCGTCCGACGCGCGTGGAGGCGACGGAGCAAGTGGCGTAACGGTGGCGTCATAAAGTGACGCCAACCACTTGGAAGTTTCACCGGATTGGACGGTGGCGGCACGGGAGGGGTCGAACATTGGTCTCGGTGGCGCGGGTAAATCGAGAACCACATCACGGTGGTCCTCACCGGAAAGATCGACAGCAACGGCGGCACGCGCCACGACGGCGGGTCAAGCGGTGGCGACAGTAATCTTGAGTTTCATCGTGGCGGCGATCAAACGAGGGTCTCGTTTCACCATTTTATTAGTCGGAAAAAAGAAGACGGAGGTGGTGGTGGGGTTGCGTCGAAATCGAGAGAGGAGAGGGAGAGGGGGATGGCGACGCAAGGAAAGGGGAGGAGGAGAATTTTCGAGATTAGGGTTCTCCTCCCTAATCCCTCCTTTTAATCATCCTCGACACGCTTTAGGTAAGCTAAGCCCGTTGCGTGATCTGTCACTCTAAACCCATCGATATTACTAGTCCGTTAACCAGTGTAACTCTTCTAGGCTGAAACCGGGTCGGTTACGTTAAATGTCGGGTCAGGACACCTAATATCTAACAACTTCTTCATACGTTAATGTTTTTTCATAAAATTTTCACCAAACGTCTTAGAATTATGTTATCTTTAATTCTGATTTTTTTTTAAATAATGTTTCGTGTTTTTTTCATGTGCTGCACATTGCATCATTATCATTAGTACGTCACAAAGATTAATTATTATGTGAAAAAACACTCATTATGTTAAAAACTTATAAAAAAACACTAAAAGATTTATTGGAATAATAATAATGCTATACAGTGCACATACGCAACATAGAATTAAAAAATTTATAAAATGTTAATTTTAATTTATATCTGAAGATAACACAACTACAAAATTTAGTGTGCAATTTATTTTTAAAAATATTAATGTATACCACACGTATGAGGTTTGTTTGGTGTGCTGCACATGTGCATCATTCAAAAAAAGTACAAAAAACTAACAAAAATATAAGATATATGGTGCGACTTATAAAAAATATATTAACGTATACTAAATGTATGAGTTATTTTTTTTGTGCTGCACATGTGCATCACCAAAAAAACGAAACGTTAATTTTTTAGTTTTTTATCCAGAAATAAATATAACATAATTCTAAGACTTTTGGTGCAGACTTTTAAAAAAATTATTAACGTATAAAGAAGTTATAGAGTTTTTAATATTTATTTTCACGTTTTTGCAATATGTATGTGTTTTCGCATGATCTTACATATAGGGTAAGGATCCTGCGTAAACACCATTTTTTGTGAAAACCTAAAAACACATCTTAAAACATATATAATTTTTTCATATGTTAATATATTTTTAAAAAATCTACACCAAAAGTCTTAGTATTATGTTATCTTTAATTCTATAAAAACTAAAAAAAATAACATTTTTTTTGTGGTTCACATGTGCATCACAAAAAAAAACTCATACTTTTCGTATGAGTTAATATATTTTTTTATAAATCGCACCATATATCTTATATTTCTGTCACTTTTTTGTATTTTTTTAATGATGCACATGTGCATCACACCAAAAAAAAAACCTCATACTTGTGGTATACATTAATAGTTTTAAAAAGAAATCGCACCCTAAATCTTATAGTTGTGTTATCTTTAGATCTAAACAAAAAATAATATTTTATAACTTTTTAATTATATGTTGCACATGTGCACTATGTATCATTATCATTAGTACCATAAATGTTTTAGTGTTTTTAATATGTTTTTAACATAAGAAGTGTTTTTTTGCATGATAATTCGTCTTTGTGCAGTACTAATGATATTGATGTCCACGTGCATCACACGAAAGAAAAAAAAATAATTTTTTTAATATTATTTTCCAGAATTAATGATAAAATAATCCTATTTTATAATCATGATATAATTTTAATATTATTCTCAAAACCATTTGGTTCTTAAATGATCATTTAAGAACTAATTGGTTTTGAGAACTTTTAAGAACCATTTTAAGCCACTAGTTTATATATATAGACCCCCCCCCCTCCCAATGAATTATAGTGGTCCCCACCTGAAATTAGTGGTTGAGATTTAGTTTTCAAAAGTTCATAAAATAAAAAGTTTTCATTTGAACCAAACCATATACCATATATATATATATATATATATATATATATATATATATATATATATATATATATATATACTAGGATAGAATCCGTATGTTATACGGGTTGAATCATTAAAAAATTATATATAATTGATAATTCATGCATATTTTTCTTATTACCGGAATAACGTTACATTACACTAAATAAAAAGCTAAAGTTATATTTCATAATATGACATTGGTGACTTTACCCTCTTTATCAAAAAATAATATTTAGTGCATGCCTCTACTTGTATATTTGAAAAAAAACAACATACATGTGACCATGTTTAGGTGAGTATAGATTTTCATCAAGATTATGATGTATAAAGGCCCAAACAAGTGTAAAAAGTCAAGATTATGATGAACACGGTCTCATTGGTGATTACAAAATCTAAATTATAACAAAATATTATAATGTTACATCGATAGAAAAATGTTATCTCGGTATACATTTGATAACTTACACTTGAATTAGTCATGATATTTGTAATTTTTAAATTGAATGAACATCGATCATTTGATATGGTAGAAAAACTATTTAGTAATGGATCTTATGAACATGATTTTTGTTAATGAATTTCTTTATAAAGAATATCATCCACGATGTTGATTGAATCTTTAAAACAATATTAGGTATTCATTTATTAAAATATTAAATAATATTTACTCAATTATATTTTAAAACACACTATATAAGTATTTATTGGTATTTTATATGTTTTATTAGTATTTATTATAATGAACATAATGATAATAATTTATAAAAGTAATTTTAAATAAAAATGAATGTAAATTAATATATGGTTGTCATAATATTATAAATACAAATAAATAAATAAAACTATATCATGCTTATAAAATAGGAAATAATTTCCAATCAAAAGGAATTTATTAGGGAGTAGATTTATGAGGGAAAACTTTTGTGAGAATGAATCTAGAGTTGACATGTGTCAACAATTGTAATTGTTTATTGGAATAGGAAGATATATATATATATATATATATATACTAGCCGTGTGCCCGCGCGTTGCGGCGGCGATAGTTTATAGCGCTTTATTTGTCTTCTATTCTCGTGTTCGACGGCAGTGACGATTTACAACGTGATATTCGAATCTGTTAATGCGATATACCCTAAGGAAAACCCGCGCGATGTGACGATACAATCAACCAATGCGTTAGTTGTTTTTTGTTATATTTATAAATTCTCATGATACTTTTTCATTCGTGGAGTAAAAGAGTGACATGTCATATAAATGACATAACATAGGATATGTGATAATATGATTGCACAATGACAACAAAAGGTTTTGAAAATCAAGTATGCAAATACAGTTGCAAAATAACAACTCGAGCACTTCAATTTTATAATGTATGATTAGTGAGAATTTACCGGCACAACATCAACAAAATGTGTGGAAAATAAGTTCAAATATTTTCAAATACAACAACAAAAACAATGACTGAACAACACTACAATCCAACTTAAAACCAAAGAAAAAAATTTGTACAAAGAAAACAAGAAAACAATAAAGAGCAACAAAAAAGATGGCTCAACAACACTACAATCCAACTTAAAACCAAACGAAAAAAATTCGTACAAAGAAAACAAGGAAACAATGAGCAATAGATGGTTTCAAACATAAAATAAAAGTGATGTATACGTTGAATAATAAATCGCAAGTCTACAGAAAAACCCAGAACCGACCTATTACTAAATAGTCTAGTACTCCGGTTCTTGTTTCCTACATTTTAGATTTCACGGGTCCAATTTCATTCCGTCCGCTCCGAATCTGACCCGATAATTTATCAAATACTCTATACCATTAGATTGGCTTTCAAGCATCCAAAATAGTCTATCAAATACTCTATACCTATGACCATACCATTAGATTGGCTTTCAAGCATAAGCATCCAAAATTTTTCAACGAAGACACAAAACCCAAATGATTAGTAACATTCAATCCTTTTATTTCTTGTGATTTTCTCAAACTCACTATGTTTCAAGCAAAGATTCAGAGCATAAGACCCAAAAGAATAGTAACATTCATGCAGTTTTCTGAAACTAATTAAATAGAGCACCCTTTTGGATCCGGATGCATTTCCCTTATAAATGCAGTAATATTCATGCAGTTTTTTGAAGCTAATTAAAAATGGAGTGCTCGAGAACTCTTTGGCCCATTCGGTTGGATTTTTTCTCAAAGAATCATTGATGCCTCTTCCAATCCTCGCCCCCACGTTAGTTGGTAGCTTTCTTACTGGTTCCAGAGCCTCGGCCTACTCAGGTGAGTCATCATCAGTTACATTTGTCTCTTTTGCAGAATCTCCAATGTCAATTTCTTTCTGATCTATGATAAAGTCAACAGTCACTGTTCACATAAGAGAAAGTCAATTAGGTTATATTTTATTGCTAACAGATAAAGTCAAACATTTAGCTAAAAAGATAACAAATCAAGCAGGTTAAAGGCCACTCATAGCATGCTCAAGTTGTTACAACCTCTTAATTTGTTTTTTATTTTTCAAAAACGTCGATATTTATGTGTATCATAGATTAAATAATCATATTAGGGTAAATTTTAGGAAAAACTAATGGTCATGTTTGTGCAGAAAAGTTCCCAAGTCTATTTGCACGATTAAATACCTTACTTTGATAAAAACCTAACACAAAAGAGCAGAACAATAATGTGATCTTGGGTCGACCAGGACCAACCAGCTTTGACCCATCAGACCATTACAAAAAAATTTGGATCAAGCTCACCATGGCATGTCTTCATTGCAGCCACATCCTTTAAGCGAACCATAAAGTGCACCACCTGACCATAAAAATAATGGAACACCTTGCTGCACTGATGTGTCATGACCTCTAAAGATTCAAGGTCACCATTAGTAGATAATGCAACCAAAATATAACTTCGGGCTACTTCAGGCCAAGTGAAATGGAATTGACAGGAAACGTATCAAGATTTATCTTTATGCCACCAACCACAACCTCCAGTTTTGAAGATTCGATTAACTACATATGGAATAAAATTAGTAAAAAAGAATGATTGCAAACAGTTAGAGATTATTCAATCTATTGTAAGTAATAGATAAACTGATTAAACCTTATCACACAAATAATCAACCTGTCGTTAATTTCAAAATTCAGAACTAAACAATAAAGATTGCTTTCACAAAAGGCTTAGAACAAGCTATAGAACCGATAATATGCAATTGATTATATGTAAACTTACTGTCAACTGATACAAACCCGATGCAAAAAAGTTCTTCCTTTAGTTTTCCATCAACAAAATCAGCAGCATGCGAGACACATGAGTTGTCATTTCCAGCATGGTCTTGAACATTAATGGTAGGGATAACTACAATAACAACATAACAGATTCAAATTAGATAGCTACAAAAAAATTCCCCAACTTTACTGTCCCCTATAGACCTAGCATATTAACATGTAGATGCCTTAATATAAACAGAGTTTTTTTTAAATCCTTAATTCATCAAGAAATATGTAACTGAAATTTTACCTTCAGGTTGTCTTTAATGTGTGGAAACCTTTCTATGCAAATCACCATTAAAGAAATCGATTCCTACTAATACACAGATAAAAGCAAATAACCCAAACGGTAACTGAAAACTCCTAAAAACTAATTTTTTTAGTTTTAGGCCTACTATATCACACGGGTTTAGATAAATAGAATTTAACCATACCTTCCACTATTCTCTATTGCTGCTAAAGATAAAGAAAAATCCAATATCTGAAATGTTGCTACACACATTTGCTCGCTAGCTTCATCTGGAAAGTTTTGGGTTGAGAACTCTACAAATTTGAATAATATGGTGTAGGGTCTGAGCATATATACTTGACATAAGTGCAAAGATATAAAGAAACATGTCAATGCCATCAAATAATAAAAAATTATTTGCATGACCCCCATTATAATTGAAGTACACTAAAAATCAGGTTCAAACTTGTAATTTTTAAGCATGACCTCATTCCCATATTCAAAAGGTGATGGCACAAAACCAACAACAACCAGTTCAGTGATAGGAACAGTTGATTACTTAGTGAAATAAATAAATATGTCCCTGCTAAAATTTGATATCCTTCTTCATCACCCTTATAACCTCAGGTCAACCCAAGTGTTTGATATGTTACCCAACCCAAGTGACGAGCTGTTTTTGCCACCTCTAAACTATATTTAATGGAAAATTATAACTACCTTTTCCGACAATGGCCTCAAGAGACTCGACGACACTAAGAGACACAGCAAGATCATTAGCCCATATATTTCTGCCATCAACAACTCCAAGAAATAGGTATTTGCAGTAGGGAAGCATATGAGAAATTAACGTCATTGCCCAACTCAGGGACGATGTAATGGCTGTACATCAAGAACAAATCAGTCATTTATATATTCTATTATATACTTAGTGATTCCCCGTTTAATAGCATCAATGTAAAAGCAATAAGATGCAATGAAAATGTTTCTATCATGAATTAACCACAATCCGTGTCGGTTGATTTTCATATTCTCATCATCTGTATTTTCTGTACACAAACAACCTATTAGTTAAGGTAAAATCCCAAGCTCATGAGACAGTATCGCCAATAGAAGAAGATAATGAAACTATAATCAGAAAAATTGGTATGTGAATGTGTATAAAATTGAAGGTTTTCTTTCGGTACCTGATTAGAAAGCAATCGTTTGTTGGACATAGACTTGTAATCGCACTGGTCGGTACCTGATGAACATAATCAAACAACTAGTGAAATCACGATACCTGTTATTGATTTTCAGGCACCATCCATCACTGAAAACCCTAGAAAACAACAAAGGGCGCATTTTCTAACCCTGGTCACAAACGGAGAGGGAGCTGTGACTTTAAAAAGGCTTGCAATCGAGGGGAGAGAGGGAGCTTTGAATCTTCCAGAGATGCGCGGTCCAATTGCCTTCTTCCATGAGTGATCATTACAGCGTGAAGAAGGCTAGACGGGATATCGAGGATCTGTAGGGGAAAGGGGGTGGAGAGCGGGGATAACGAAGGTGGCTTTGTTCGATCGAGAAGGAGTAAACAGGTGGGAGAAGGTAGCGTGCGTGTGAAAAGGGGTAATCGAGAGGAAATGGACGACTTTAAAAGGGATATGGAGATGACCAAATTACCCTGATCTAATTTGTGACATCCGAGAATTCCAAGGTTAACTTCCGTTAGACATTTCCGTTAGTTACGTTATAAGTGTCAACTTAGTAACTAATGCTTAACTAGGCCGAATACGTCCACGACCTTTGGTTGATCACCGAACCCGCCCATATGTGTTATGTGTTCATTTATTGATGTCATTATGTGCAATGTGATTTAAACGCATGATTTAATATTATGAATAGCATGACAATTTGTGAATCGTGTTTATCTCGCTTAGAATGTGAAATTGACCACTTTTGGGTAACCAGCGAAACTACCGGGCGAAACTATAATGTCGCCCGGCAGCCTGTTGGCTCACTTGCGATCAGAGCCAGTTTCGCTTGGCCAGCGAAACTGCCAGCGAAACTAGGCCCTGATATATATAATAACATAAAACCCTAGTTGCCTCATTTTGTTGAACCATTCTCTCCAAAACACACACACACCTCTGGAAATCTGGTCAGTCGAGATTCACACCGAGCCATCGAGATCTCAGCCCCGAACCATCATCCATCAAGCTTGGAGGTCGAATCGTGAGTCCCAAAAACCACCATTTTTATGTTTTCTATATGTTTCTTCATAAAGCATGCCTAGATCTCTGTGATATGGTTAGATCTTCTGATATGTTGCTTAGGATTGCTAGAATTACCATAAAGTTGATAACTTTACATGTGAAATCCATCCATGACAAAGATTTATGCTATTTTAGCCATTTTAGGGTTTTATATGTGTTTTGGGTGATTTGAGGACAAAATGCATGTTTAAGGTGTTAAAGCTTACTGATTTATGTTGGTAAATGCCCATGTATGCTAAACAATGAATTGCATGTGAGAATGGAAGCTGTTAGGTTGATTTTTAGGCTGATCCGTATGTTTTTCGCGACCAGCGAAACTGTGGTGTTCTCTGGGCGAAACTGTCCAGCGAAACTATGTATATCTCCTTCCAGCGACACTATGCAGCGAAACTGTATGGTCGCTGGGTAAACCGACCAGACCAGCTCGAGCGAATCTACCGAGCGAAATTCCCTGAACGAAAGTTCAAACCAGTTTCGGGCGAAACTAGGCTAGCGAAACTGTGCCAACAGTTTCGAGCGAAACTAGCCTAGCGAAACTGTGTCATCGGGCATTGCCTAGCGAAAGTGCTGCCCGTGTACACACCGAAACTGCCTAGCGAAACTAGGCTAGCGAAACTAGGCTAGCGAAACTGTGACTAGAATCTAAACTTGTGCAATTTACTTGAATGTTATGCCATGATGATACATGCTTCAATTTCTGATATATATATATATGAACCCTTGTTTATGATCAACCATCGGTGTCGTGTGTTTGTATGTCGAGTCATAGTTTCAACGTACTATGTTATGGGCCATAGTGACGTTAAGTAAAGGTTAGACACAAAACTAATACTTAAGACCTAAACGTGTTCATAGGTCTTCATTAAGCAAACTTGGATATTATAGCAAGTGTAGCAGTGCAACCAAAGGTGAGTGTCACTAACCCGATTACCGTGAACCCGTTTGGGTCACACCGATCAACTAAAAGTAAAACAATGCTGACAAAATCGAGAGTGCAAGGCACCTCCCTGATGAACATGAAAACTCGGAGTGCTCGGCACCCATTGAATGAACTTGAACTGTTTTATGGGAAACACTTGTGAAACTTAACAAACTATTTCTGAAACGAAAACTGTTTTAATATGGCTAGTGTAGGTTAAAGTCTAAACCACATGATATCACATGATTTCTAAGGATGCCTTGAAAACTTAAAAGTCCTCAACTAAATTGTACCATTAATTGTAAAGCGAGGGGATGTTGGGTAGATCTACTGGAGTTTGACAAACTCCGCCCCGTGGCACGGGGAGTGCACGGAGGTACAATATCAGCCTATCTGACCGTGATCCCGAGAGGACACGGGGGAGGCAAATCCGCGATGACGTAGGTCCGCAGTACTAGATGGCACGGCCACTACAATAATTTATAGTCAGCTTTGGTGCAAACTTCTTTAGTGCATGGAACAACGGATTAGCTACCCGCGATATCGGTTGAGCACTTTAACTATACAAAACTAGTACATACCCGATGACATAGGTCACGGACAACTCCTTTATAAACTAAGACATAACATTTTGCATTGTTTTCCACAAATAAATACTATGTAAGTATACCTTGAGACAAATTATGATTTATGAGACCGGGCCACTGCGTGACAAGCCCACTGTAAACTCACCAGCCGTTAGGTTGACACTTGCGTGGTTTAAACTTTTGCAGATCGCTAAGGAGTATCCGGAGCGGGTTGGCATGGCACGTGAAGACTTTTATTTTAATTGAACTACTTGGGAATTTTAAAACAATGTTTATGTAAAGCACGTGGTTAGTGCTAAGACAATATTTTATTCCGCTGCGTTGTATTTGAGACTTTACTTTATAACTGATTTGTGAACTAACTCTGATTCATTTAGTATTTGTAACTAATGGTTGTGAATCCTGGTCTAGCCGCACCCCTTAACGGTATAAACTCCGTTAGTGGTTAATTGGGGGTGTGACAGATTGGTATCAGAGCCATAAGTTGCAGAGAACTGGAATCAATTTTGAAAACGATTTGGAAACTGCAACTTGAAACCTTAGTTACAAACGAACAAACAAATTCCCAAAACCAAAAATTTTTACGTGCCAACCTGGGATACTCGCTCTGCGGTGTAAGTAAAAAGCTTAGTACGTATGTATATATATATATATATAAATATATATATAGACCGTGTCTAGGAAGTCTAACGGAAAACCTTAAGGAAAATTTTCACACACGAATACGAAACGCGAACGCTGATGCGCGCACTATGCCGGGGGAAAGCGACAACGAAACGATGCTACACGCTACGTCCTGATTTCTACTACGACGACTACGCCGACGGTGACTTTTATGGGAAAGCCGACTATCGACGATAGCTACTTACGACTTACGACGTTCTCCGACGACGCCTCCATTATGCACAAAATTTTCTGGACTAATAGTGGGGTAACGGGAAAATGTTATTATGCATATTATGGGATGTGTATAAAGTATAAATGTGACTGAACACTGGCTACTTTAACTATTCAGCAAGATGTCTGGAAGAGGAAACGGAAGAGGCAACATAAACATGACGCCTGCACAGCTGCAAGCAATGATTACTGAACATGTGCAAGCCGCGGTGGCAGCCGTCCAAGCTGCATATGCCGCACAGGGTAACTATTATGCCGGCTAAGGCACAAAGCGATTATATTTTGACCTGTTAAAATTTAAAACCCGAACTATTTATGCATCAGGAAACCACCACCACTGCACGTTCAAGTCCTTCATGGACTGCAAGCCGATGACATTTTCCGGCGAAGAAGGGGCTGTAGGACTCCTCAGATGGATTGAGAAATCTGAAAAGGTTTTCTCCATGTGTAATTGCCCAGCTGAAAGTAAGGTGAAGTTTGCTACTGGTACCTTCGAAGGAGCTGCACTCTCCTGGTGGAACGCTGAAATTCAGATGGTTGGGCTAGACGCGGCTAATAACATGCAGTGGGCAGCATTTAAGGATCTGATTATGGAGGAGTACTGTCCCCGTGACCAAGTGAAGAAGCTAGAAGGCGAATTCTTGAATCTGAAGATGGTTGGGTCTGAAGTCGAATAGTACATTGCACGATATCATGAGTACGAGGTCTTGTGCCCCACAATGGTTGATGCTGAATTCAAACGCATTGAGCGTTATCTGGAAGGCCTCGCGCCTCAAATCAAGAGTTTGGTGACCGTCAGCAACCCCGCGACCGTGCAGCAAGCCATTCGTTTGGCTCACAAGCTTACTGATCAAGAGGTCGAGAAAGGTACTCTACCTGCGAAAGCCACTGAGAAGACTGCCTTAAGTGGCAAAAGAAAAGCTGACGATGAAGCTCCTGAGAACTCAATGAACAATCAGAGTGTTGGAAACAGCACTGGGAGATCTTACAACTCCCAAGGTCAAAGCAAGAGGTCTGGGAACAACTGTGGCAACTACCGCCAGGGTGGCAATGGGCAAGGCAACTACAAAGGTAACCTGCCTTTGTGCAACAAGTGTGGAAAGCATCATGCTGGTAATTGTAGGAAGAATCTGAGCTGCGAAAGGTGTGGCAAGGGGGGCCACGAAGCAAAAGACTATTGGGCAACTTTGCCCGAGCAACAAAACCGCCCCAGGAGGAACAACAACAACTATGGGAACAATCAGGGTAATGGGAACAACAACGGTCAAAACCAGAACAACAATGGGGGAGCCCGTGGCTGTTTTGAGTGTGGTGCTCAAGGTCACATTAAAAGAGACTGCCCGCAGCTGAGAAGGCAAGGGAACGGTAACCAAGGAAACAACGGTGGGAATGGTAACGGTGGAGGTAATGGTAATGGGAATGGCAACGGAAATGGTAGTAACGGGAATGGTGGAAATGGTAGAGGTCGAGCTTTCGTCATGGGTCAAGGTGAAGGCTCGCAATGATGCCAACGTGATTAATGGTAAATTTATTTTGAACGGTTTCTTTGCTACTGTATTGTTTGATTCTGGTGCTGAGAAAAGCTTTATTTCTACAAAATTTGCTAAATTGATTAATGCTAAACCTATTGCCTTAGACGCTAAATATGTGGTAGAGCTAGCTAATGGTAAACTTCATGATACGACTCAGATAGTTAAGGGCTGTAAGTTAGAACTAGCTGGCCATACCCTAGGAATTGACCTTATGCCTTTCCCGATTGGTAGTTTTGACGTTATAGTAGGAATGGATTGGTTTTCTGAGAATCGAGCTGAAATCTTATGTAAAGAAAAAGTGGTTCGTATCCCACTCGAAGGAGGTGAAATGTTAACGGTTCAAGGTGAAAAAGGTGGAGCAGTGTCACACCCCCAAATAACCACTAACGGAGTTTATACCGTTAAGGGGCGCGACTAGACCAGGACCACAACCATTAGTTACAAATACTAAATGAATCAGAGTAAAGTCCAAGCATCAATAATAAAAACAGTTTCAAGATACGCAGCGGAATTTAAAAACATCAGTATCTTAGCACTAGCCACGTGCTTTACAAATGGTTATTTCAATTTCAATTTCCCAATTTAGTTTAATGAACGTAAAAGTCTTCGCGTGCCATGCCAACCTTCAACGGATACTCTTCAACGATCTGCAAAAGTGAAAACCACACAAGTGTCAACCTAACGGTTGGTGAGTTCACGGTGGGCATGACATGCATTGGCCCAGTCTCAATAATCGTATGTATCAACATATATAAGTAGTATGGTTTTGCAAAACATTGCCAAGAGTTTGATTATCGAATATGCACTAGTTATGTAAGAGTTAAAGCAGTCAACCGATATCGCGGGTAGCTAATCCGGTTTCCATGCACTAAGGAAGTCGTACTAGGGCTGAAAGCTGACGTAACAGTGTACGGCATTTGCCGTTGGTTTGTGCCTCCAGTTGTGTCCCATTTGGGATGCCCACAACTAAGAACAGGCTGATATTGCACTCCGTTCGGCCCCCGGCCGGTTGGCTACACATTTGTGTACCGCGGAGCAGGGTTTGTCAAACCCTCAGTAGATCTACCCAACATCCCCTCGCTTTCCAGATCATCAGTACTAAGTTGAGGTCTTTAAGTCTTTAAGCATCCTTAGAAATCATGTGATATCATTTGGTTTAGACTTTAACCTACGCTAGTCATATTAAAATGTTTAATTCGGATTTCATCTGAAATCCCAAAAAGAGTTTAAGTGTCATAATAGTTGGTTCCGGATTTCTTTTGAAACCCCGAGGATGGACAGTTGCAAGTGTTCCCCATAATACACCCCAACTTCCATAACAGGTATCCCCTTTAGGCAATACCTCAAATTTGTCAGCGTTGTTTTCCGTTCAGTATGTTCGTTGTGACCCAAACGGGCTCACAAGTAAAGGGTTTGTGAAACTCACCTTAGGTTGCGCAGCTACACTTGTTAATCCGATTTGTGTTTGCTAATGAAGACCTAGTAATCACATTAAGGTCTTAGGTGTTAGGTTGTGTCTATCTTTAACTTAAAGTCACTATGGCCCATAACATAGCACGTTTGAACTACGACTCGACATAACGACACACGACACCGATGGTTGATCATAAATCATGGGTTCATACATATCAGTAATCATAGCATGTATCATCATGGCATAACACTTAAGCAAATTTCACAAGTTTGGTTTTTAGGTCAGGTCTTAGTTTCGCTAGCACAGTTTCGCTAGGCAGTTTCGCTAGGTGCACGGGCAGCACTTTCGCTAGGCAATGCCCGGTGACACAGTTTCGCTAGGCTAGTTTCGCCCGAAACTGCTGACGCAGTTTCGCTAGCCTAGTTTCGCAGAGAAACTGGTTTGAACTTTCGTTCAGGTATTTCGCTCGGTAGTTTCGCTCGAGCTGGTCTGGTCAGGTTACCCGGCGACACTATAGTTTCGCTGGTCAGTGTCGCTGGAAGGAGATGTAATTTCGCTACTTAGTTTCGCCCAGAGAACACGCAGTTTCGCTGGTCGCGAAAAACATACGGATTTGCCTAAAAATTAACCTAACAGCTTCTGATCTTACATGCAATCCATTATTTAGCATACATAGGCATTTACCAGCATAAATCAACAAGCTTTAGCACCTTAAACATGCATTTTGTCATCAAATCACCCAAAACACATATAAAACCCTAAAATGACTAAAATGGCATAAATCTCTATCATGGTTGGATTTCATACGCAAAGTTGGAGACTTTATCACAGATCTAGCATCCCTAGTCATAAATACAGAAGATCTAACAAGTTCATGAAAGATTGAGCATGCTTTATGAAGAAACATGTAGAAAATGCATGTAAATGGGTTTTGGAGACTCACGGTTGATCGAGGATCGATGGATGCTCTCTACCAACAGTGATAATAGCAGCAAATAGTGATATCTCAGCTGGTCCAGAAATCTCAGAGAGTGTGTGTGTGTTTGTTGTGTGGTTTGAGCAAATGAGGCTACTAGGGTTTATTAAGTTTATTTATATCAGAGGCTAGTTTCGCTGGCAGTTTCGCTGGCCAGGCGAAACTAGCTCTGATCTCGGGTACATTGGTCAGTCTAGCCAACTACCGGGCGAACTTGTAGTTTCGCTCGGTAGTTTCGCTGACTACCAAAATTAGGCAATTTTCACATAATCAAGTATTTACAATTTGTCATGCTATTCATAATATCAAATCATGCATTTAAATCTCATTGCACATAAGGACAATAAATAAGCACATAACACATATGGGCGGGTTCGGTGATCAACCAAAGGTCGTCGACGTATTCGGCCTAGTTTAAGCATTAGTTACCTAAGTTAACACTTATAACGTAACTAACGGATTTGTCTAACGGAAGTTAACCTTGAAATTCTCGGGTGTCACATCATTCCCCTGAAATTGGAATTTTCGTCCCGAAAATTATTCTTGTGTCGTAGCGTTCGCAGCATCAGCTGTCATTGTTGCTATCGTCGCTGGGGAAAGAAAGCAAAAGTTTTAGGGTCGTCACATCCTCCTCCTGTTAAAGGAATTTTGGTCCCCAAAATTAAATTATACCTTGAGTTTCCGTGGACGTTTGTTCGAACAAGTGAGGATACTTTTTCTTCATCTGATCCTCTCGTTCCCAAGTATATTCGGGTCCACGCCTTGAGTTCCATCGCACCTTGACGATCAGAATCTTGCTACGTTTGAGGGCCTTCTCCTCGCGTCCCATGATTTCTACTGGTTGTTCGATAAATCTCAGATGTTCATCAATTTCCAATTCCTCCAAAGGAATTATTTCGATGTCTTCAGCCAGACATTTCTTTAGGTTGGAAACGTGAAACACGTTGTGAACTCCATCGAGTTCGGCAGGGAGTCGCAAACGATAGGCCACCGGGCCTACTTCCCCGATGATTTCAAAAGGACCGATGTAGCGAGGATTCAACTTTCCACGCTTTCCGAAGCGTATCACACCTTTCCAAGGAGATACCTTCAATAACACTTTGTCACCTACCTCAAACTTTAGAGGTTTTCGGCGTTTGTCGGCATAACTCTTTTGTCGATCACGCGCTGCAGCCAGCCGTTGTCTGATTTGAATAATTCGTTCGGTCATATCATGAATGACTTCCGGTCCAGTGAGTCCTTTCTCACCCGTTTCAGCCCAACACACGGGCGATCTGCATTTTCTGCCATAAAGTGCTTCAAAAGGTGCTGCACCGATGCTTGAATGGTAGCTATTGTTGTAAGAGAACTCCACCAACGGAGCATGTCTTCTCAAGAGTGCTCAGAATAGTTCTTTCCGTTTGACCATCGGTCTGCGGGTGGTAAGCTGTACTCATATCCAGTCTAGTTCCCAAAGCTTCCTGCATATAAGTGCCACAATACGATTATTGGTAAAGACTGGGAAGCTCACCTTCCGTTGGTGGAGTTCTCCTACAACAACAGTTATCATTCAAGTATTGGTGCAGCACCTTTTGAAGCACTTTATGGCAGAAAATGTAGATCGCCCGTGTGTTGGGCCGAAACGGGTGAGAAAGGGCTCACTGGACCGGAAGTTATCCATGATATGACCGAGCGGATTATTCAAATCAGGCAACGGCTAGCTGCAGCGCGTGATCGACAAAAGAGCTATGCCGACAAACGCCGAAAACCTCTAAAGTTTGAGGTGGGTGACAAAGTATTGTTGAAGGTATCTCCCTGGAAAGGAGTGATACGCTTCGGGAAGCGCGGAAAGTTAAATCCTCGCTACATCGGTCCGTTTGAAATTATTGGGGAAGTAGGCCCGGTGGCCTATCGATTGCAACTCCCTGCTGAACTCGATGGAGTTCACAACGTGTTTCACGTTTCCAATCTAAAGAAATGTCTGGCAGAAGACATCGAAATAATTCCTTTGGAGGAATTGGAAATTGACGAACATCTGAGATTTATCGAGCAACCAGTAGAAATCATGGGACGCGAAGAGAAAGCCCTCAAACGTAGCAAGATTCCGATCGTCAAGGTGCGATGGAACTCAAGGCGTGGACCTGAATATACTTGGGAACGAGAGGATCAAATGAAGAAAAAGTATCCTCACTTGTTCGAGCAAGCGTCCACGGAAACTCAAGGTATGATTTAATTTTGGGGACCAAAATTCCTGTAACAGGAGGAGGATGTGACGACCCTAAAACTTTTGCTTTCTTTCCCCAGCAACGACGACAGCTGATGCTGCGAATGCCACGACGCAAGAATAATTTTCGGGACGAAAATTCCAATTACAAGGGAAGGATGTGACATCCGAGAATTCCAAGGTTAACTTCCGTTAGACATTTCCGTTAGTTACGTTATAAGTGTCAACTTAGTAACTAATGCTTAACTAGGCCGAATACGTCCACGACCTTTGGTTGATCACCGAACCCGCCCATATGTGTTATGTGTTCATTTATTGATGTCATTATGTGCAATGTGATTTAAACGCATGATTTAATATTATGAATAGCATGACAATTTGTGAATCGTGTTTATCTCGCTTAGAATGTGAAATTGACCACTTTTGGGTAACCAGCGAAACTACCGGGCGAAACTATAATGTCGCCCGGCAGCCTGTTGGCTCACTTGCGATCAGAGCCAGTTTCGCTTGGCCAGCGAATCTGCCAGCGAAACTAGGCCCTGATATATATAATAACATAAAACCCTAGTTGCCTCATTTTGTTGAACTATTCTCTCCAAAACACACACACACCTCTGGAAATCTGGTCAGTCGAGATTCACACCGAGCCATCGAGATCTCAGCCCCGAACCATCATCCATCAAGCTTGGAGGTCGAATCGTGAGTCCCAAAAACCACCATTTTTATGTTTTCTATATGTTTCTTCATAAAGCATGCCTAGATCTCTGTGATATGGTTAGATCTTCTGATATGTTGCTTAGGATTGCTAGAATTACCATAAAGTTGATAACTTTACATGTGAAATCCATCCATGACAAAGATTTATGCTATTTTAGCCATTTTAGGGTTTTATATGTGTTTTGGGTGATTTGATGACAAAATGCATGTTTAAGGTGTTAAAGCTTACTGATTTATGTTGGTAAATGCCCATGTATGCTAAACAATGAATTGCATGTGAGAATGGAAGCTGTTAGGTTGATTTTTAGGCTGATCCGTATGTTTTTCGCGACCAGCGAAACTGTGGTGTTCTCTGGGCGAAACTGTCCAGCGAAACTATGTATATCTCCTTCCAGCGACACTATGCAGCGAAACTGTATGGTCGCTGGGTAAACCGACCAGACCAGCTCGAGCGAATCTACCGAGCGAAATTCCCTGAACGAAAGTTCAAACCAGTTTCGGGCGAAACTAGGCTAGCGAAACTGTGCCAACAGTTTCGAGCGAAACTAGCCTAGCGAAACTGTGTCATCGGGCATTGCCTAGCGAAAGTGCTGCCCGTGTACACAGCGAAACTGCCTAGCGAAACTAGGCTAGCGAAACTGTGACCAGAATCTAAACTTGTGCAATTTACTTGAATGTTATGCCATGATGATACATGCTTCAATTTCTGATATATATATATATATGAACCCTTGTTTATGATCAACCATCGGTGTCGTGTGTTTGTATGTCGAGTCATAGTTTCAACGTACTATGTTATGGGCCATAGTGACGTTAAGTAAAGGTTAGACACAAAACTAATACTTAAGACCTAAACGTGTTCATAGGTCTTCATTAAGCAAACTTGGATATTATAGCAAGTGTAGCAGTGCAACCAAAGGTGAGTGTCACTAACCCGATTACCGTGAACCCGTTTGGGTCACACCGATCAACTAAAAGTAAAACAATGCTGACAAACTCGAGAGTGCAAGGCACCTCCCTGATGAACATGAAAACTCGGAGTGCTCGGCACCCATTGAATGAACTTGAACTGTTTTATGGGAAACACTTGTGAAACTTAACAAACTATTTCTAAAACAAAAACTGTTTTAATATGGCTAGTGTAGGTTAAAGTCTAAACCACATGATATCACATGATTTCTAAGGATGCCTTGAAAACTTAAAAGTCCTCAACTAAATTGTACCATTAATTGTAAAGCGAGGGGATGTTGGGTAGATCTACTGGAGTTTGACAAACTCCGCCCCGTGGCACGGGGAGTGCACGGAGGTACAATATCAGCCTATCTGACCGTGATCCCGAGAGGACACGGGGGAGGCAAATCCACGATGACGTAGGTCCGCAGTACTAGATGGCACGGCCACTACAATAAATTATAGTCAGCTTTGGTGCAAACTTCCTTAGTGCATGGAACAACGGATTAGCTACCCGCGATATCGGTTGAGCACTTTAACTATACAAAACTAGTACATACCCGATGACGTAGGTCACGGACAACTCCTTTATAAACTAAGACATAACATTTTGCATTGTTTTCCACAAACAAATACTATGTAAGTATACCTTGAGACAAATTATGATTTATGAGACCGGGCCACTGCGTGACAAGCCCACTGTGAACTCACCAGCCGTTAGGTTGACACTTGCGTGGTTTAAACTTTTGCAGATCGCTAAGGAGTATCCGGAGCGGGTTGGCATGGCACGTGAAGACTTTTATTTTAATTGAACTACTTGGGAATTTTAAAACAATGTTTATGTAAAGCACGTGGTTAGTGCTAGGACAATATTTTATTCCGCTGCGTTGTATTTGAGACTTTACTTTATAACTGATTTGTGAACTAACTCTGATTCATTTAGTATTTGTAACTAATGGTTGTGAATCCTGGTCTAGCCGCACCCCTTAACGGTATAAACTCCGTTAGTGGTTAATTGGGGGTGTGACATAATTGTACATGATGCTTAAGTTACATGATGCTTAAGTTTTTGTACGCGTCTTAAGGATTAAGGAAATTTGATGACCAAAATGCCCCCGGGACCAATATGTATTATATATAGTAATAGATATATATATATATATATATACTAGTAATGTACCCGCGCGTTAGGGGGGTGACAGTCCCTAAGCATTATTCGTCATTTATTCGCTCGTTATGGCGGCATAACAATTTTTGTAGTGGGGAACTCGCGCATTGCGCGGGCAACCGTTTATAGCACGTTATTTGTCTTATGTTCGCGCGTTTGGCGTTGGCGACAATTTACAACACGATATTCCTTTATGCTAGCGCGATGCGACACAGTGACTTCAAAAAAATATAGCACTGGCAACAACCAACGTGGTATTTTTTTTCATTGTACGTCTGTTAGTTTTCTCATCCGTGTCATTGATGGCTATCTAACAGGTATCGTCATGTATCGATCTCCGGCTGGTTTCCGATGTTCTTCACATAGATGGCTATCTAACATGTATCGTCATGTATCGATCTATTTGTAACTTTAATCGCACAAATCTCTAGTCAAATCTGCTTGTATTGTTTCAGAATCTAATGAATCTTGTAGTCATTCACACCAACTTGATCTAATCTATCTGTGTAAGTGTTTGATATTAGTTTTTGTTCTTATTTTTCTGATATTTATTTGGATTCTTTGTTAAATATGCAGATCTAGAACCAATGAAGGGCAATGGCTTGAAGCTCATTTCCCTACCTTAGCCTCCTCTCGCTCTCCCATCTTCCATGTTTTCCCTCTCGACAAAAACCCTAATCGACACCGTCTTTCCTCCTGTCGCGTCAGAGACGGGCTTCATCAAAGAAATGTGGTATGCGCCGGCGACCTTAGCACATATGCGATCATTTCCTTCGGAGAGAGATCGATGGAACCCTAGCTCACATCATCTTTTTCCTATGTCCGTCCTATCGCCGCCATCGCTTCAAATTTCACAGGTATGTTTGATGCATTTGATATCTGCTCATATTTGATCTACTGCTTTTTGATCAATCAACAGGTCTAGCACATATTTTCTGTTCGATTGAGCTCGATTTGGAGTCTTCAACATCACAAGTAATGTTTTCTACTATATATTCAACATCGCAGATTGTATGTTCCTTTTCTTCGTTTTTTGGTTTAGGATTAATCCTAATCTCTGTATTTTCTTTGTTCTTTCTTGCTTAGGTTTGTGTTACATGTTCTTTCAGTTATTCCACGATCTAAATTGATTGTTGATGACAGTAGAAGGGGGGCTTATACAATGAAAAGGTTCTCTCTTAAATGGTTTGGTTGAATAAGAACCAATTAACTGTCTGTCTTATATTTATTTAGGTTTCATCTTCTTGCTATCTGTTTCTAATGTTCTTTATATAAATTGTGAGATTATATACTATGAAACCGATCCATTGAGCCATTGTTTACTATGAAATTTAGCTATCAATTAACTTTTCAATCAGATAGGTTTGGGGCCACATTTTTAATAGGTGGTTGTATAGTTTAAGGGTTCACTTGACTATAAAACTGATGTCATTTTTTTCTTTGTTTTGTTTGCAGCTGTTGTTGGTATTGTTAGCTTGCAGCGAGAGCTGTCTTCAGGTTTGTATGATTTTTACATAGAAAAGTAGTTTTATTACCATTTAGGGCCAGTTTAGGCCAGAAATTTGATTGATCCGGTTTATTATTATGTATGCAAACAACCATTAAACCTTTGTTTGAATTTTTTATAAACATATTATGTCAAATAGAATTGTTCTATTCAAATAAAGGTGTTATTATTTTAATGTACCATTATTTGTTCTAATATATTAAACCAATCCTTGGTTATGTAGGGGAAAAAAGGAATGCTTTGCTTCATGTCTGTTCATTTGTTATGATCTATATAATCCTGATGTTGCTCTTGAGCTGGCCTGGCTGAACAATATGATAGATACTGCCTTCCCACATATCTACATTAGGTTATTTTACAACATTTTTTTTCTCTTTAGTTATTTTATTTTATAAATTTTATTCCTTTTATTTGTTTTCTTATAGGTTATTCGTGAATACACAAGCAAAGTTTATGAGTTCATAATCGATAAGATAAAGGCAATCAAGGAAAAAAAGGCTAAAGAAAGTGAAGAGGAGGAAATGCTGAGTTCTTAGATCAGAAACAAGCAATGCAAATGAACTTGGTTACTATGGCACCGGGAGGTGAACGTTTCGGGGTTAGATCGTGGGGTTATGGTGTATATGGTTTTACTTAACTATATTAAATTCAAATGGTCTTTATTTGATTTTGATGTTAATTGCACAATACTTCATCACGATTCTAAACTGATTGAAATCTAGAAGATATAATATGGACATAAATCAGGTTAGTTTATGAAAGTTCATGAGCATCAGATCGTCTACTCAATCAAGCTATTACGGATGAGAAACAAGTAATAAAGAGTTGTTTTATTGATCTAAGAGAACAATTACAACTTAGGAAACACAGAGAAATGACACTGACAAAACACCTCACAGAACACACACTTAAGATCAGATCTATCCCGCTCAGTTGTGAATTACAAAGAAAAATGTCCTATTTATACACGACCTGCCGAACCTTGAGCGAACTTCGAGTTCGCCCTGATCCGAACTAGTAGTTCGGATGAGGTTCGGATGCCAGCTTGAACTTCGTCTTGATCTTCACGTCATCTTTCTTGATACTTCACACGACGCATAGATTATGTATCAACAGTTTATTTTCTTTTGCTTTGCTAAGGAGTTATGGCACATACCTGCATATTAACGTTATAAAATCTAAGTCTGACTTGGGTATGACTTCTTCTCTTTATGTTTAAAGTATTTGTTTATTCAAAGTTCAACTGATTGTTTTCATTTTGGTTGTTGAAGCTTGCATAGTGCAGTGGTTACATGAAATTGTTTATACCATCAACCAAAATTTCTTTGGTTTAATACTTTGAGCTATTTTGTTGTATTGCATGTTCTGCCGTGAGGCAATTTGTTTGTTTTTAGAAATTTGTTTACGAGGTGTTTGTTTTGATATTTGCATCATTTAGATACACTACACAAATACTATGGCATGACACAGTTGATTTTAGTGATGGGTCATTTTTTATGGTTAATTTAGTATGGTTATGGTAACTTTTTGAAACTGAAAAGGTTTGGATGGTTATGGCAATTTTTGTACCATCTCAGATGGGTTAATTTTGTACAGCTTTTATACCCCCATATTACAACTAAACACTAAAAAGGAAATTGTAACACAGTGCATGTTTTATTAATAATATAATACATGAATATAATTGATTAAAAAAAGTCATTGATCAGGTGGGTGGAAAGAAGTGCAGAAAAGTATTATACTAAATTGAGCATTTCATTGATATTAATACAATTTAACAGGTTGTTGGTAGACAATATGACAACATCTAAGAAGAAAATGAATTAATATTTAATTTGGAAAACGAGTTGATATATATACCTTCTCATGTGAGGTGTATGTGACCCAATTAACGATCATATGTTAACGGTGTTAACATCTAAAATGGCAAAAAACTGAAAGTAGAGAGTATCAAAGGCAAAACTTAAAAGAATAGACTAAAATGGCAATTCCTACCAAACCGTAGGGATGAAAACGGGAGTTAACTCCAAGCTTGATGGAGCAACTATATGCTGGTCCATATTGAGTGCATCATACTACATGCATAGATCATTTTTTGAATTTGAAATTTGTGTGACATTTGATCTTTCACTTTAATAGTTTTTGTAATACATTAATACTTGTATTTATAAAAATAAAAGCAAGTCTTTTACTATAATATCGTCCCAAAGAAGAATTTCTAGATATACAAAATAGATTACATCTTTTAGCCATGGTTCTAAATTTTGTACGATAAGTATACCGCTCACTATATGAGATTTGAACCCTTAATTTTTTATACTACTAATATGTCCTTTTAAAGAAATGTCAAATATATATGGTTATATATATACAACTGTATATTAAAAAGAGGGTTTAGAGACCATATGTCCTTTTATGTTTATTTCCTTAGAAATACTTCTTTAAATATAAGAACAAGAAGTTTTGCATACCTAAACTTCTTTAAATGTCGTTAATTTTTTTTTAGATTAGATGGCTAACAATTTGATAATAATGTCACAGTTTCACCGTCATCTTTTTCATGTTTATGTAAAATTTATAAAAAATATACCAATATACACAAATAGCTCCTACCTTAAACCGTTTACAAACATGGTTCAAAGCAAACCGGGTTAAATCGGCATACCGTGAACCAGATTTATGTGAGAAATGGAGGATTTAGATTTTCCAACCAAAGTAAATTATTTTTTTTAAGGGGGAACAAAAGTAAATTATTGTTGTTCTTTATTTGTAATTTAAATATATCTGTGGACTGTAGTATGATATTAGATTATTAGTCATTACAAGAAAATACCGTATTCTCGCACTGCATCGTACTATCATAAACAAATACCGCATTGTAGTTTGTTATGCCACTACAATACGTGAACAGGAGACGAATAACATACACCGTCGCCGCCGCAACGCGCGAGTATACCACTAGATATATATATATATATATATATATATATATATATATATATATATATATATATATAGGGTTAGGTTCAAATGAGAACTTTTTGTTTTGAGAACTTTTGAGAACTAAATCTCCACAACTAATTTAAGTTGGGGACCACTACAATTCATGGGAGGGGGGATACATGTAATAAACTTGTGGCTCAAATTAGTTCTTTTTAGTTCTCAAACCCAATTGGTTCTCAAATGATCCTCTCCCTATATATATATATATATATATATATATATATATATAGGGGAGGGATATAATGAAAACCTCTCCGAGTTTGGAAAACCGTGAAAACCTCTCCGATTTTTGTTACGATTTTTTTTATGGTGATTCCCAAGTAAAAAAGACCCCCTTTATGCAAAAAAATAAAAAAAAAACGCCTAGTAAAATTTTTTTAAAAAAATATTTTTTTAACCGAGGTTACATATGTAACAAGGTACTGTTACATATGTAACCTCGGTTATAAAATATTTTTTATAAAAAAAATTTACTAGGCGTTTTTTTTAGTTTTTTGCATAATGGGGGGTTTTTTTAACTTAGAGAATCACCATAAAAAAATCGGAACAAAAATTGAATTTTTTAGCTTGGTTTTCACGGTTTTCCAAACTCGGAGAGGTTTTTATTTTATCCTTCCTCTGTATATATATATATATATATATATATATATATATATATATATATATATAAGGAGAGGATTATTTGAGAACCAATTGGTTTGGAGAACTTTTGAGAACCATTCTGAGCCACTAGTTATCTATAGGGAAATCCTCCCTATGAATTTGAGTGGTCCCCCCATGAAAATTAGTGGCCCAGAATGGTTCTCAAAAGTTCTCAAAAGCAATTGATTCTCATTTGAACCTAACCCTATATATATATATATATATATATATATATATATATATATATATATATATATATATATATATATGCGCAAAAGGACATTATTCCTCTATGGCAAAAATTTAGTTTGACTAAGTAGAAAACCCAAATCGGATACGACTCCGGGGTGTAGTACTTATGTCCGAGCCTACGAAGTGCAGCCACTGAAGCGGGTGAAACCCGAAGTCGGTGTCATACCGATGTGGTAAATTTAATATATGCTAATGATGTGTTCGGATTGTACCTAAAAATAACTATTAATATCTAGACATATCCTAAACCTAGACACACCTAATTTTACCAAAAATCCTAAACTTAACCGAACCCTAAAGGCAAGTGTACCTATTGGATTGTAGGATAGCTTTCGGAAGACCGTATATTAAACCTAAGGACACTATGTAGCTATACACAAGCTAAGACCTAAGAAAATGAAAATTTGAGAATTTGGTTTTGAAGGTTTTGATTTCACTAATATAACTAACTTTAACTGACTCGCAACTGAAATTAGGAAACTTTAAGAAAACAATCAGATGAGGAAATTCACCACCTAGACCTAGACTCCTTTCTAACACTCACAACTTGACCAAGTTTTAGCAATCCTGATGGCGTTTAGTTCACATTTTGAGTACTTCCTAACATACAATCATATGCTCGGACAAGAGTTCACTTTTTAGGTACTTCCTACTTCGACTAGACCTAACCACCTACAAACCTAATTTCGGGCACCTTAAGCTAGCAGGAGTAACCACTAATCAACTATGAATGACTCAGAATAGAAAATCAGAAAACTAACCTAGGGAATTTCCTTTTGGGATAATTTGATCCTAAACAATTTGCCAACCTGACTACCCAATAACTATCAACCTTTTGAGTTTATTTAGAAAGCATGACACGAGAATCAAATAAATAAATACCAACTAATCCTATGACCACAAATTAGTAAGTCACATCAAATTGCAAGCAAAAGTCCTACAAGTTTATTACTTTACCCAAGCTAGAAGACACTCACAAACAAAGCAAGGATTAATTAATAATTAGAAATCTAACTCAAGCATACATACGCATCAAACACAGAAAATTAGTGAAATGTATAAGATTGTCCAACATCAATCAAATTACTAAAAACCAAATTAAATTCATGAATATCAAACAATTGTCATAATGGTCTAGGTGGTTGCAAAAACCTAGCCAACCCCCATGATAGCAGCAGAAACAAATATAATGTCAGAATATTTAAGGCTACATATGGGTTCAACTAAGTAATTACAAGAATTCGAATAGAAAAGAATAACCGGGAAGCAAATCCGTAAGCAAAAGATTGATTCCAGCGATCCCTCCTTCGATTCCAGCCTCTCTTGGTCTTCAAAATCGTCTTTCAGAGCTCTCCAAGCCGGAAGCAGAAGTAAAAGTCCCGAAACTTAACCCTTAGTTGCGAATTTATAACAAATTTTAGGGTTTGCAGATTTTTATGTGCGACGCGTATCGCTTACAGCCTATGAGTCCTCCAAGTGATACGCTTGCAGGCACTAAGTGAAAAAATGGTCGGGCGTTGACCCGCTGACCGCCTTTGACTTTTGATGATTCGCGCATATCACTTATAGCTTCTCTGATCTAGATGATACGCCTAGATCTATCTTTTCAGCAAATCTTCTTCTTTTTTTCTCTTCCAAACTCCTTCACTTCTTTTGTAGCCTCGGGAATTAACTTTAATCCTACAAAACATAATAAAAACATAAATAAAGGATTAATAATAGAAAATGACTCAAAACAAATAAAACGACTCAAATTGGGACTAAAACCGACTCAATTAATGTAAAAAACACAAAGGAAAATAATATGTATTTGCAATACATCAGCTAAGTAGAAGAGGAAAATCGGATACGACTCCGGGGTGTAGTACTTATGTCCACGCCTACGAAGCGCAACCACCAAAGCGGGTGACACCCGAAGTCGATGTCATACCGATGTGTTAAATTGAATATGAGCTAAGTAGAAGATCCAAAATGGACACAACTCTGGGGTGTAGTACTTATGTTCACGCCTACGAAGTGCAACCACCAAAACGGGCGACACCCGAAGTTGGTGTCATACCCATGGGGTAAATTTAATATGGGTTAAGAGAGCATGCTCAGGTGACAACCCATAAGAGTGTGCCGCTTAGTCCAAAAAAGTTTATATTCTTACTAGGTACGTACACTTGTGAAGAGAATAAATATGATTGATTAACTACATCCAGAAATAGAGGCAAAAAATTATGCATTTAAAAACACATAAGGAGCCCATCCGAACAAAGAAGTCACATCACTCCAAGTGCTGGATCTATTAAAGAAAAAACATGCGCGAGTTATGTACCTGCATCTTCCAAAAAAAACTATTTTGGCATCGTCTCTGGTTCTCTAAATAATGAAATGGGCCAACCCTTTAGAAAATCACATTTCGAAACCTACATTTGACCCTTAATAGGGAATTCATGTTAGGATAGTTCCTCTCAATTTAGAGAGTTGGGAAAATAATTTTAATTTGGTTAAATTGTGTATGTCCCTTCTAGTGAAAAATTTTATATGGGACATGTGCAACTAAAGAGGGAGTAACATTAATTTACTGTGGGCATAGTCCCATTAGACGATTTTTGTGCATGATTCTAAAGTAAATCCACGGTTCAGTACTGGTCCCACCTTCCACATGCCGCTAGTGCTTATGTATAGCGTGTACCGCAGCTAACCCACCACACTACCAGCACCTTGAGGGTGTATCAATTACCTTACCATTTCTAGCTATTAATCAAATCTCATTAAAAAGTATACATAAAAAATAGTGTATTTTAAGTTTTCCCCAATACGTTAGAGTTGTATGGGAGTGAGAGATTAAAATCACAATACGTCATGTGCGAAAATTTGGATTTATGACAAAGAGGCTTTTCAGTGGTTTCGGTCAATGTGTTTTTCACCCACAGTGAGGATAGTCGAGAGTTTAGTGTGCGTAACGCGAATATCAATACGATTTGAATTTCCAGAGTATATCCATTAGGTTGAAATTTAAGTTGGGGTTCGCCATCCTAGGGTATATCATGATGCATATTACCCTTCGGTGAAGATTCAAAATAAGGGTGACGTTCCAATGATCGAAGGGTTCTCTGCAGAAACATGAATAGCATCAAGTATGGGAATAACTAATTTAGGATGAGGAGCGAGGTAGCAAGCGTTTGGTAGTCGCAACTGCGCCTTCCCAATAATCATCCAGTACGGTTAACGCGGGATAGAGAAAAGGATTTGAGTAAACCAATATCAGTGCAAAAGTGTCAACGGTTGTACCGTCTAGTAGAGTAATTATCATGTAGGAACATCAATTTGTATCAATTCTTAAAAGTAGGTAAATGTGTGAATTGTAAAATAAAAGTGGGTTTTCAAAACACAGAGCGCTCAGGAATTGAAAAATAATACCTGGCTTTAAATGAGTGTAAATATGAACTGTAGCTAAGGTTTTGCAAGGTCTACTGTGGAATGAAAAGCCGCGTTGTGCATATGATATATAATAAAATAAATATCGGGTACTTTGGTTACTTTTAGTGATCCTCGGGTAGCTTATCGCATATACGATTGATTCAAACGTTTCTTCTTATAATCGGAAGTTAAACTAATTCCTTACGCATGCTTTTAAAAGTATTAGTTGTAACATCCCAAAATTCATAGATACATGAGATATATAGTAAATACGTGTTTATATTATAAAGAGTTAATTTTATTTTTGGTCCCTATGGTTTGAGCCATTTAACGCTTTTAGTCCAAAAGTTTAAAAAATCCGATTTTAGTCCAAACATTTTATTTTTGTTTCAATTTCGATCATTTTTTAACACTGTTAATTTTTTCTGTTAAATCTAATGAAATGACAAAATACCCTTCTATTTAAAAATTAAAAATAAATAAACTTTCTACATCTTCTTCTCCAGATCTTTTCAGATCATCTCATCCACTAAAATCATATCTTCTTCCCCCTCTCTCTATCTACATCTTTTCAGGCAAACCATGAATTAAAAGGCTGGTGTAACGACGGTCAGACATGGCAGTGTCCAGAAGCATAAAATCTCTTCATCTTCATCGTGTTCCTAGTTACCGAACTTGCATCTACTTTCGACCACCACTCGCGACCAAATCAGCTCTTAAAATTGTTTCGATTTGGGGTTTTTTCAAAATCCGTAACATATGGAAGAGGATGACCGGGTCGCAAGTTAATATTCCCAAAGAATATGTTGATTCTGGAGGCAGTACACCCATAGCTTCATCAAACACAATTAAATTCCATGATTTGCAAACTGATGCAAGTATAACCACCTCCTTTGGTTCGAGAAATTACTTCAGATTGCACTTGGACAAAGATTTCAATGAGTTAAAACAAAGCCACTAACTGAGTGTTGAAGAAATCACGGCAGCGACCAGAAAACCTAATTCAAAATTGAAAAAAAAATACCACGAACCTCTATTCAAGAATTGAAGCAGATGGAAGGTTTCTGCAGCGAGAAGGGTTTTAACCACAGTCGTGACCCCATTATTGTAAGACAAGGATATGGCTATGGTTTGGAGGTTCGTCCTCACTCGCCGGAGGTGCAGCCGGAGTTCGACAGATCCGACTTTCATTTTTTTTTCACGATTCTCTATGGCTCACAAAGACTTGATGTCAACAACATTTTTTTTCTTCATCTCTTAAGTGGAATCCAAATTTTAAACCAGATCTAGAAACCAATTTGGGGGGTTTTTGATTTCTAGGGTTTGGAGGTTTCACCGCCTGACCTGAGGACCACCGCTGCCGCTAAACCTGAAATATATTTTCAGTGACGAAATGGTGGGTGAATTTGCAAGTGAAATCAAAATCAATTCATTTTGAACTCGAATCAGCGATGATGACTTGTGACTTGCAATTGAAGCTCCGGTGAAATGGCTAATGAGAATGGTGTGGTGGAAGCTTTTGGACTGAATTGGCTACAAGGGTTTTCTATTTTATATATTTTTTTATAAAAGAATAAGGGCATTTTGGACCTTTCACTGGATTTAACAGAATAAAACTAACAGTGTTAAAAAAATGACCGAAATTGAAACAAAAAATAAAATGTTTGGATTATAATCGGATTTTTTAAACTTTTGGACTAAAAGCGTTAAATGGCCCAAACCACAGTGACCAAAAATGAAATTAACTCTAGTGTAAATACGTGAGCTTGATTGATAAACATGATAAGAGTATGCATTGGACATGTTGCATGTGTTAGAAATATGCATTTGATAGCCAATGTGATGAAATGTGCATTAACGGATGTGTTAAATATGAGATAAAGTAAAATATAAGATGAATATGTGTTTATATGAATAGCATGATGATACATGAATCATTTGATGGATATATGTGTGTAAATACGTGTGTTAATAGCTAACGAAAAAGTAAAAGGGTTAAAAGCGTAATTATTGTAAAGATATAAACATATACAAGTATTATACGTGTTTATATTCATTATAAGTATTTTGAGACTTAGAAATTAGTAAAAATATATCCTAATATGATTTATAACATAAAATAATAAGTTTTGTAAAGTTTGAAGGGCTAGAACGTAAATTAGCAAATAATAAAGAAAATATATATTAATGTATATATGTGTGTTATCGTACGAATCCCGAGCCTTAGAAACCTTATAAATATTAGAAATATGTCCCATAATGTTTTGGTATATAAAATGATAAAATGCTAAAAGTATAGGGGGCTAGAGTGCACCAAACCAAACAATAAGGGCTAAATATGTAAAATTTACAAAGCTGGCCGGAAACCATGCTCGTCGTGTATCGCCTAGCTCTTCCCTAAACCTGGCGTGATACGCCTAGCCCTGAATTGTAGCATAAAAAAAACAAGTCCATTTTTTGGCCACGTCTTCCACCTTGGAGCTCAAGATTCGTCGAATTCGTGGCATTTTTGAGTAGTTAGTCACCTAGGGTCGTGGCAGAAACCAAATGCGCACCTATACAATATTAATAGACCCTTCAATTCGTTTTTTTCAATCACCAATTAACGAATTCCTTCCTCAAAAACCCTAAAACCTAGCAAAAACTTCGTTGATCAAATATGCACAAACAGTGAGGTCCCAGGAGCTGAGTTTTTGCATTCAAGCATCATTAGGTAAGGTGTAAAATAACCTCGTTCAGTTTTGGCTAATTCGATCTCTAAGTATGCTTTCTAAAAATGTGTTAAAAT
This sequence comes from Deinandra increscens subsp. villosa, assembly GCA_039602395.1. NCBI lineage: Eukaryota > Viridiplantae > Streptophyta > Magnoliopsida > Asterales > Asteraceae > Deinandra > Deinandra increscens. The sequence goes on along the minus strand of JBCNJP010000010.1, from coordinate 19,509,005 downwards.
TAGGGTTCTTGAGCTTGTTTTGCTAAAATCGGGTGATCGGGTGGGAATTAGGGTCTGAATTTTTCTAAGTAATCATAAAATGATGTATTTTAATAAAGCCCTAAGTTTATTTCACAATTGGGAAAGGTTTGGTAAAGGTTTTGTTAATGGGTTAAAATTAGGGTTTGCATAACGTTGTTCCGCCCAAATTGAGTAAACGGTGTTGAATTAAGCTTTGATATTTTAAAGGATGTTATAAAATATTGTAATGGATAATACCCTAAGTTGGTTTGAAAAGAAAATGAGTTTTGTTAATAAAAAGAGGAATTCATGAAATTAGGGTTTCTAAATATAGATAATTAATATAAAAAAAATCCGGAGGGTATGGGTACTTGATTTTTGGTCTTATAATATGTTTATATATATAATAAGTATATATTAGTTTAAATTTGATAGATACTTAAGTATTAAAGATACCGAGTTAATCGAATATTTAGAAGTTCGTGCGGACCGGAAGGGTAGGCGGCTGTACACTGGGATTTCTGGCAAAGCGGGGGTGTCCCAGGGTGAGCGTTTACTTATAGGAATACGCGTCTTCATATTATTGATAAAAAGGTTATTATGCCTATAAGGGCATTCTAGTCATTTTGACCTAAAAGAGATAAACCCTAATAAAGTGTTATTAAGATTTTAAGATATAATAAACATAAGTATTATTTATAATGACCTTGCATATAATAAACATAAGTATGGACCATAACGGAGAATATGTCTGAATAACTGATTAAAGATATCAGGTGAATTTCTACAAAACCCACTTTACAAGTTTTAAATGTTTTTAAATATTTTCGGGCTAGTATACATACAATACTTGTGAAAATATATTAAAGATAATGTGACTTGATATATACGTGTTATATGATGAAATTATTGTTAAATTGCTTATACGTGTTATGCAATTATGTTGAATATAATGTGATGTGTATATACTTGCTTGATATTAGGTGGCCAAGTGACTAGGGAGTTGTTAGTAAACGTTTAGTGAATATGTATGATTATATGAGAACAAATGGTGCATTTGCTTGTATTAATATGTGGTGGATACGCCGCTAGTACATCTTATATATATATATATACATAGTAATATAAGTTACCTGATATATCGAAGCTGGTACATCCTGTATACATACACCTAGGTAAATTGGGGGATGTCCATTTGTTGCAGTATATGAATGCCTTATCACCGTTTAATAATAAACCTAAAGCATTTGGTTACTTAAATAGGGGTAAGTAGTATGCATGATCAGAGAATTAAGTCATTAAGATGAGAAAATGGCCTAATAGAGTTAAAGCATGAATTGCTACTAGAAGCTTATAAAGTTGAAGCATGAATTGCTAATATAGAGTTAGACATGTGTTCCTACTGAAGACAAAGGGTCACTGCTTCCCCATAGTGGTGGCTTAGGGAACTTTGTACGGACGGAGCGGCATTTGGACATCGCAAAAGCTATCTTACGACAAGATAGGATGACGATTGCAGTGGCGGGCGAACCTTTCGAAGGAGATGAAGAAATATGGATAAGTTAACAAAGCTATACATTGACCGAATTGTGGCACGTCATGGAGTGCCTAAGACCATTATCTCTGATCGAGATCCTCGATTTACTTCCCGATTGTGGCAATCTATGCAAGAAGCACTGGGAACCCGACTGGATATGAGTACAGCCTATCACCCGCAGACCGATGGTCAGACGGAACGAACTATTCAGACTTTAGAAGACATGCTCCGAGCTTGCGTCCTCGACTTCGGCAAAGACTGGGAGGCTCACCTTCCGTTGGTGGAGTTCTCCTACAACAACAGTTATCATTCGAGTATTGGTGCAGCACCTTTTGAAGCTCTTTATGGCAGAAAATGCAGATCGCCCGTGTGTTGGGCTGAAACGGGGGAGAAGGGACTCACCGGACCAGAATCCATTCATGATACAACTGAACGCATTATCCAAATCAGAAAACGGATAGCCGCAGCACGTGATAGACAAAAGAGCTATGCCGACAAACGCCGTAAACCTTTGAAGTTCAAGGTAGGCGACAAGGTACTATTGAAGGTATCTCCCTGGAAAGGAGTGATACGCTTCGGAAAGCGTGGAAAGCTGAATCCTCGCTATATCGGTCCATTTGAAATCATCGGGGAAGTAGGCCCGGTGGCCTACCGATTAAAACTCCCTGCTGAACTCGATGGAGTTCACAACGTGTTTCACGTTTCTAACCTGAAGAAATGTCTGGCTGAAGACACCGAAATAATTCCTTTGGAGGAATTGGAAATTGATGAACATTTGAGATTTATCGAGCAACCAGTAGAAATCATGGGACGCGAGGAGAAGGCCCTGAAACGTAGCAAGATTCCGATCGTCAAAGTTCGATGGAACTCAAAGCGTGGACCTGAATATACTTGGGAACGAGAGGATCAGATGAAGAAAAAGTATCCTCACTTGTTTGAGCAAACGCCCACGGAAACTCAAGGTATGATTTAATTTTGGGGACCAAAATTCCTTTAACAGGAGGAGGATGTGGCGACCCTAAAACTTTTGCTTTCTTTCCCCAGCAACTACAGCAACGACGACAGCCGAGGCTGCGAACGCTACGACGCAAGAATAATTTTCGGGACGAAAATTCCATTTACAAGGGGATGATGTGACATCCGAGAATTCCAAGGTTAACTTCCGTTAGACAAACTCCGTTAGTTACGTTATAAATGTTAACTTAGTAACTAATGCTTAACTAGGCCGAATACGTCCACGACCTTTGGTTGATCACCGAACCCGTCCATGTGTGCTATGTGTTTATTTATTTATTGTCATTATGTGCAATGTGATTTAAACGCATGATTTAGTACTAAGAATAAAATGAAAAAATTGCCCTTTATGGTTGTCAGCGAAACTACAGGGCGAAACTATAGTGTCGCCCGGTAGTCGGCTAAATCATTTGACTTGCACGAGTTTAGAGCCAGTTTCGCTTGGCCAGCGAAACTGACCAGCGAAACTAGCCCCTGATATATAATAACATAAAACCCTAGAGATCCCATTTTTGCCTCATTTCACACAAAACACACACCACTCTCATCTGCTCACTCGAGATCTCTGGCCAGCCGAGAAAACACCAAAGGACCATCATCACATCTCATCCATTCGAATCCAAGACCAAATCGTAAGCCCCATGAGCCTTTTTATGTGTTTTCTTGGTGTTTTACCTTAAAGCATGCCCAAACCTTCATGAAATCGTGTATGCTTCTGTGATAATGCTTAGGAAGGCTAGATCCATCATAAAGTCTGTAACTTTACGTGTGAAAACCAACCATAATGAAGATTTATGCTATTTAGGTCATTTTAGGTTTAAAATGTTTTTTTGGTGATTTGAATGTGAAAATCCATGTTTAAGGTGTTAAAACTGCTTCTATGATGTTGGTAAATGATTATGCATGCTAGATATTGAATTACATGAAGTATGGAGGCTGTTAGATTGATTTTTGGACTGATTTGTGTGTTTTTCGTGACTAGCGAAACTGTGAAGTTCTCTGGGCGAAATTACTTAGCGAAATTATGTATATCTTCATCCAGCGACACTATGGAGCAAAACTGTAGTGTCGCCGTGTAAACCAAGTAGACCTGCTCGAACGAAACTACCGAGCGAACCAACCTGAACGAAAGTTCAAACCAGTTTCAAGCGAAACTAGGCTAGCGAAACTGCCTTAGTAGTTTCGGGCGAAACTAGCCTAGCGAAAATGCTGCCCGTGCACACAGCGAAACTGCCTAGCGAATCTATACTAGCGAAACTGTGACCAGACCTAAACCCAAACTTGTGCAATTTACTTGAATGTTATGCCATAACTTACATGATTATGCTATGATGAAACATGTTTGATTTCTGATTTATGTGAACCCTTGTTTATGATCAACCATCGGTGTCGTGTGTCGGTATGTCGAGTCGTAGTTCCAACGTGCTATGTTATGGGCCATAGTGACGTTAAGTTAAAGATTAGACACAAAACTAATACTTAAGACCTAAACGTGTTCATAGGTCTTCGTTAAGCAATACTTGGATTAATTAGCAAGTGCAGCCAAGCAACCAAAGGTGAGTTTCACAAACCCTTTAATTGTGAGCCCGTTCGGGTCACCACGAATATACTAAACGGTAAACAACGCTGACATTTTGAGGTATCGTCAAATGAAATCCGCAACCAACTATTCGATAACACTTGGGATTTCAAAGGAAATCCGGAACAACCATTTTGACACTTAAACTCTTTTTAGGATTTCAGATGAAATCCAGAACAAAGGATTTTAATATGACTAGTGTAGGTTAAAGTCTAAACCAAATGATATCACATGATTTCTAAGGATGCCTTAAAACTTAAAAGTCCTCAATAATGTAGTACCATTAATTCGTGAAGCGAGGGGATGTTGGGTAGATCTACTAAGGGTTGACAACCCTGCTCCGCGGTACACAAATGTGTAGCCAACCGGTTGGAGGCCGAACGGAGTACAATATCAGCCTATTTTAGTTGTGGGTCCCATGAGGACACAACTGGAGGCACCACCCATCGGCAAATGCCGAACTCTGTTACGTCAGCTTTGGTACGAACTTCCTTAGTGCATGGAAACCGGATTAGCTACCCGCGATATCGGTTGACCGCTTTAACTATTACTTAACAAGTGCATATTCGATAATTCAACACTTGGCAATGTTTGCAAAATTAATACTTATTATATGTTGATACATACGCTTATGAGACCGGGCCAATGCATGACATGCCCACCGTGAACTCACCAACCGTTAGGTTGACACTTGTGTGGTTTTCACTTTTGCAGATCGTTGAGGAGTATCCACTGGAGGTTGGCATGGCGCTTGAAGTTACTTAACTTTATTTTAAACTTAATTTGGGAATTAAACAACTATTTATGTTCTGTAATTAAAGCACGTGGTTAGTGCTAAGATACTCATGTTTTTATTCCGCTGCGTAACTTTTGAAACTGTTTTATGATGAATGTTTGAGTTATACTCTGATTCGTTTAGTATTTGTAACTAATGGTTGTGGTCCTGGTTTGCTCGCACCCTTAACGGTATAAACTCCGTTAGTGGTTATTTGGGGGTGTGACAGTTTGAAATGAAAATTTCTTTAAAGGATAAAACTTTTGGTTATGAATTGTTTGATTATTGGTTTAAGTAGTATAAATTACTACATTGTTTGAATCAAGGATACAATTTGTGATCACTGTTCTTTATGAATATTTAGAAATTTTTGACTTACAAAAAACTTTTGGGACTTGGTTAGACAATTAGGTTTCACTGTGATTGCTGCTATCTTATTTTGGATATCCATATGAGATTGTGCAAATGTGCCCATAAATCCTAAGTTTGAAAATTTAGAAGTTTCATGATTTTTCCTACATTGATGATTGGATTGACATAGAGAAAATCACATTATGTAAAATTCACCTTGTCTCCAATCATAGTCATTTGATCTATGTAGTTATAGACTGATTGATAATTTGAGAAATTGAAACTGTTGATTAATGCTTAATTAGTTTAATTATCAGCAAAATTTATTTTTTTGTTCAAATTTATCATTTAAGTCTTTAACTAAAATTGTTGAATTCTGCCTATACCATCTGTGTACATTTCTTGAGTCTCACTTATTCTGCCTGATCCTATAACAGAATCTGTTGTGATATTGGTCAAGAACATTGCATCTCTTTCTAGTGATCTTAACAAAATTTAGATCAACAAAGAGTTATGTTATCTTGATGAGTGGCAATTTGACTCAAAGTGAAAATTGGCTACACAGGGGAAAAAATCTTACTACATTTATGTTAGTTGCTTTTATCTGAATATTAATATAAATTGCTTGATCCCAGCAGATGACTCATTGACTCATTTGAGAATTCACTGCATCTTAGAGTAGATCTTAGTCACCTATAGATCTTCACAAAGGTATGAGATTCTCAATTCTAGCATTTATATTCTTAATCAGGTAGAACATCATCTTTTTCCAACTTTACTTGTAACTTGCTCTCTTTGTGTTAATTGACATCCAATTGAGCCTAACACTTGTGGTTTAGTTTGTTTAGGATCCACTTGGATCTAGAACTAGTCCTTAACTCGGGTAAAGAGATCTTGGACTCATTTAACATAGAATTTGAAACTGTTTGACTGTTTTGGCCTGTTTGAGTTAAATTGATCATCTCTGTGATTAATAGTAAGAATAATTACTTAGGATATGATCCATGACCTCCTTTAGGTTCATGTGAACTATCTTAGGTGACTAAGCTCTGATTGAATACATTTTTGGTCATTTTGACTTTACAAAGTAAAATTTTGCATGAAATTGACCTATATGAGACTTATGTGGGTGTTTTGCTTGAATGTGAATTTGGTGACTTGATTATGTGCTTCTTGATCCTTATGTGCATAAGTTTGTTTCTTTGGATTGAATTTAACATGTTAAAGCCACCATCTAATCTGTTAAGTATAGATCACCACCTCATGTCCTTTAATGCTCAAAACTGAACTTTTTGACCCATTAGGACCTTTGGCATGTTCATGTGTGTTAACTTGGCTCTGTTACTTTCAGACATTCTCAGTTGTTGTTGAAATGTGATTTAGACACTTAATGGTAAATTCAAATTGTTATGTATCTTCATGTGAAATCACATTGATCTTAGCGGACTTGTTTTAGTCCTTAGCGAACTTCATTCTTTCTTAGCGAACTTGAAGCCTGCTTAGCAGACTTGAGTCAAGTCTTCATGCCATTAGATCAGTGTTTGCGCTTCTGATACACTAGGATTGTTTTGTTAGCCTGAAAAGTCTGTGTTACACCTATTGCATGCATCTAATCGGCCTTTGAAATAAGATAGACCTGTTATATCCTAACTTGCCTGTCTTATACCTAAATGTGTTGATTTAGACTAAGTTGTTGCTTTTCCTCAATCTTAAGACACCAAATCAACGGATTCACAAGCTCGGGTGGAACCAAGTCACAATGTGACTTTCCCTGAACTGATTTGACAAACTGGGATCCTAAAACCTCATTATATCAAATGAACTCAAAGTCCTTTGGTTTTTGATCCCAGATTGTCAAAACTTCCTAAACTTGGTAATTTGGGCTATTGTTGAGCCTAAGTAGTAGATTTTTTTATAAATTTCTCCTTGACTCAACAACAAATCAAGATAAGATTGAGTTGGGCTAAAAAGTTTTTGGGTTATTTGTAGTTCTCATGCAAAATTTTTAGTCAAGTTAAAATTTTGGAGATTTAGATCTGGCTCCTTGTTTTCCAGATTTTAATAACACACACAAATTTATTTAAGGTCCAATGATACTTTACCTTGTTAATCATGATATTCTGGTTGTTTCTGATCATTTTGGAGTATATGCACTATGTGAGTTAGTTTATGTCTTTGACTCTCATATGAAAAGCTCTGTCACTATAACGAGCCTAGTGTGACATGACATTCATCTAGTGTCAACTCGGATATAATCCTGTAATCCTATATGTGTAGATGCCTCCCAGATAATTTGTAGAAGCTTTGGAATATGGTCGGTTGCACAACGGAACGTGTGTTTTTAACAACAACTCGGAAGCTGCTGATGAGCAAGCTATTGACATGACATACTGCAACAGTCAACTTGAGGAACAACCATGCAGATTGACCCTATCATCTATAAAGACATCATTAAAACTTTCTGGAACAATGCTCAATCTATAAAGCTTGATGATAGTACAAATGTGATAAGGTCTAGAATCCAGAACACTAATATTGAAATTACCGAGGAGAAGATCAGAACTGTCCTGAACTTACAAGATGCTGACATGCCCAAGACTTTCACAAAGACTCAATGGCAATCAACAGTTACAAGGATGGGATATTCTGGCATCTTTCTCATAGAAGTCAGCAACAAGATACTCAAGAACTTATTTCCAACCAACTGGAGGTTCATAATCAGTTTCTTCATTGCCGCCTTTGGACACAGAAAGGCAGCTCCAGATGATTTCGTTGAAGAAACCGCGTGGGCTTTACACGGGTTTATCACTGGTGAGGGTTTCAATCTATCTCACCAACTTCTCAAGTGGATGATTTCTAACTTACACCCTACTGGAAAGGCAAAGAAGTTTATGATGTATCCTTGGTTCATTCAAGCTATAGTGGATTATTATTACCCAACCATGATCAAGCAAGGAGAGACCTTCACCACAAGCTCAATGAATGTTGGCTCTTACAGTAAATACCATAAAGGTAAATATCAAGGGATCAATGTACCTTTCTTTCCCTAGATGCTTACTCGGATTGCTCCTGCTGGTGCTGAAGGAGATATTCAAAAGGGTGAAGCTGCCGTAGAAGCTCAAGTTGAAAATCCTGTACCTGCTCAAGTCCAACCTCAATTGGATTTGAATGCACCAGTTATTACTGATCCTGCTGCTGCTGCTGAAGACCTTGGGAATCTCCAGGGTGCTAGTGTTGAAGCTTCTAAGCATATTGAACCTATTTCAAGTCCTGTGAATGTGGTCTCATCAGAAACTGAGGAAGGAGACGACAAACATGATGATGAAGAATTTGACTCCTCGGACTCTGATGATAGTCCTGCACAACCTGGAGGGATTCATCCTCGGAAAAGACAGAGGACTGGAGAATCTTCGAGGGCCTCTACAATACATACAAAATCGACATCGGATGAAAGCTATGATCCACTAGAAGACGATGAAGCTGATGATGAAACTTTAGTGTCCCTGGATCAAGATGATCTTTTGATAGATTTAGATGTACCTGATAGTCCTCAATTGTCTCCTCCACAAACAAGTCTAGACAACCTTACTGCAACCGCTGCTGAGCATGAGACATCTACTGAGTTCATGTTTTTCCGTGAACATAGGAGTAAATCCTGCCAAGAATAAATCAAGATCAGGAGAAAGTCTGCACCACAAATCAGTCTCGAGGTCACTAACCCAGCTGGCACCGTACCTAATCCAACTTTAGCCACAACAAACGCCTCTCCGCTTCCTGAAATTCAACAATAGATAGTGGATATGGACATGACACCGTTGGAGAATCTTGCTGAAACTTTAATTACCAACGTTGAAACAACTGGTGATGTTGCTGCCAGCTCGACCATTACAGAGTCTGAACATGTTATGGAACTCGAAGCTGAAATTGAGAATCTTCAGAGTGAGAATGATCAGCTGAACTGTTCTCTACAAATGGCCAACCAGAAAATCACTGATCAGTCACAAGAAATTGCTGAACAGATTGCTGAAATTCAGAGACTCAAAGACTTGCTGGCCAAATCCAATGAAGATAGACAATTGACCAACAAACGAGATGATAACTCTGGCAATGAAGGATCGGAACCAACTGAAGGACCGACTCAAACTGATGATGTGACTGACAGGACTGTGCTGCCTGATCCAGAGTCTTCTACCCCTACTCCAACTGGAAAAGACTCATCTGGTATTCAAGAAACTTCAAGCCCTATGAATGACATCGATTTTGAGGTTGATGTTGATACTGTCATTGAAGGAGATGAGCTGAACTTCTCATATGACGAAGAATCTTTCGTCAACAGCCTCCTTCATGACGAACCTGTTGATGAAGAACTGGACTCAATCATGAAGCTTGCACCTTTACCTGAAAATATGAAACTCCCAAGATTTTCACAGGCATCCAAAGCTCTTGCTATTGAGGGTTCCACAAGTGTAGAGTCTGAAGCTGAACCTGACAGCTCCCTTCAACTATCTATTGTTCCTACCGTTCATGCTGCACTCTCTATATCTTCTGTTTTAATTCCTGTAACTGAAGGTATCCATCATATGCACGTCAACTCAGCCTTCCTAGATTTTGAAATGGCAAATTTCCTGGAATACTATGCAGAGAAGATCTATTTAAGAAGGAATTCCTATGGAATTCTCATTGAGAGTCTTGAAGATGATGATGATGCAACATATGAAGAACATCCATACACTGTAGACTTTGGTGATGAAGACGACATGAATGAGCTTGAACAAAGAATAAATGTGCTCATGAATGACGCAAATCCACTTTGTGACAACCCGTCAAAAATCTAAGGTCAAACCTATACTTTGACCGTATATATATACGTATATACATGTGCATAACTTAATTTAGTAGTGTTATTAGTACACACTATGCAAGTAAACATCCAACCTTGACAATTCCCACGTTTGTAATGGATAAACATACCCGTAACTAAAAGGAAATTCAACCATGTGATTTGCTGATCAACTAGGAAGTTACAAAGGCTATAATAGTTATTAGACTTATCCAAGTGGGAGACTGTTGGATTAGGTGTCTAAGCCTATAACTATAATTGATAGCAGCACAGTCCTTTTGGGTTGCCCTCGAGACTCAGCAAATGGAGAATTAATTAAAAGGGAAAAGTAATAGTGTTGTTAATTATTATAGTTTAATAATTAACTAGACAAAACTATTTGGGAGGATAATTAACAGTTTGTTAATTAAAGGAGATAAATATTAAATCAATAGTTGATTTATATTAGGAATGGTTTTATCCCACATTTAGATTTTCGAAAATCCTCCTAGGGTTAGGAGAATTTCGAAAATTCTCATAATCCCACATTGGTGGAATTGTTAAATGAGGAGGTTACTCAAGCCTATAAATAGGAGCCTTGAGATCTCATTCCAATTTGCACCAAAGGGTTGAGTATTCCCCATTCTCTTTCTCCCTCCTTTGTGGTTTAACCAAATTCGATTTTGGACTAACCACTTCTAGTTTAATTTTCTCCCTTTGGAGTACTTGGGTGTGATCCCATTAGAGGCACGACGCTTGTGGTGCTAGCTTCTCAACGTTGAAGGGGATTGTGTTAGTTGTTTACTATAACAACTAAAAGGTATGTAACTCTGTCTGTTTTGTTTACATGTTTGTTTATTTTTCAAAATAGACTAGGGTTTGTTATTTGTTCTTAGTTGTAGGTTCAATAGAGAAAACATAGATCCTGGTTTTAGGTTGCATGCACCCTTAAGAGTTTAAGTATGCTTGTAGTGCCTGAAACCCATCAGTGGTATCAGAGCTTAAGGCTTGTTTTCTGTTGAACTAGCTATGACTAGGAATGAATAGAGTTGGGAGGCTTAGAAATTCGTAAATTCTGGATTAGGAGGCCATAAAATTCGATTTTTATGATTAGGGTTTTAGTTAACCTAATTTTGCTTCCTAGTATTTCTAGTGCCTTAAGATAAATTAATTAGATTAATAGTTATCCTATGTATTGTATATATATATATATATATATATATATAATAGTTAATAGATAATTAATGGTATTAGATATATATATATATAATTTCGTAAATCTCATAAGTATTTGAGATACACTCAAATTCGTAAATATATATATAAGATATATATATAGATTTCGAATTTTATATTCCATGGGTTTATTTCCTAATAAACCTAGTATTTTGAAAAGTTTAAAATACACCTTATACTATATGTAAAAGATTAATAATTACTATATGTATAAGAATAAAGTCAGTCAACCAATACTAGGCCTCATTCACGAAGCTGGTCTATAAGGGGGGTATAAGGAGATTGCCTATAAAATGGCAGTTGAATGGGTGTACATTCCTCACCCACCGCTCCCTTGACTAGTGGAGGGTCGTTAGCCGAACGGGTTTGATAGGACTAAATTAATAACATTAAAATTATAATGATATTGAAAGTAACTAAACCTATATTTACTATTCCTAGTTACTTTTAGGAAAAATGTGAAATTGTATGCTAACCCATGAAATTGCACATTATACTTTATAAGTCGTTAGTGGAGCGTGCGTGGTTAACCATCACACTAATAGGGACTAATAAAGAGTGGTAATGGGTATCTCAAGAATTATCATTGTTGATGGAGCGCGTGTGGTTAACCAGCACATCAATTGAGATGATAAATGACATTGAGGTTGCCAAGCAGATTTGCATGGTTATTCACATCTTGTTTGTGATCCTCGGTATCCCAGTCACAAATGGAAGAGCATATTCCGAGATTAAACATGCCATTGAATAGTTTCGATGAATCTCAAAAGAATAATCCTACATTATATAATTTGCAATTAGATTACGGCATCCCTTCTCTAAGTTGTGAATTTTATAAGTTGTACTCCTAATTATTCTTATCTAACTTATCCACCCTCTGCTTTCAGAAATGACTACTCAAGTGAATACTACTGCTTCCTCCTCCTCCTCCACCCACAACTTCTCCTTACTGAATATCTGCTCCAAAGTCATATTGGATGGTGCCAATTATAGTGACTGGATGCGCAACATCAAGATGGCCCTTCGTTTTGAAGACAAGGAGTATATCCTCGAAGAAGAACCTGTAGAAATAAACGAAGAGACCGCCACTGCTGATGAATTAGCCACGTACGAGCAACACAAGAAGGATGCATCAAAGGTTGCTTGCGTCATGGTTGCCACTATGATCCCTGAATTGCAAAGGTACTATGAGGACTACTGGCCGTACGAGATGAGCAAGGACCTTATGGAAAAGTTCAATAAGCGAGCTCGTCAAGAGAAGTACGAGATAGTGAGGTCCCTCATATCTAGCAAGATGAAAGAAGGGGAGTCAGTTAGCGCTCACGTGCAAAAGATGCAACGTTACGTGGAACGCCTTGAGAAGCTGAATGTGCAAATCGATCAGGAGTTGGCTATTGACATAGTCCTGAACTCCTTACCTAGTTGTTATGATCAGTTCATATTGACCTATCATTTGAACAACAGTGAGACCACTTTGGCTCAATTGCACAATCTTCTAAGAACGACTGAAGCAGGAATGAAGGGGAAGAATGTTGTTCCCGCTCCTGCTAATACTCCTGTTCTAGCCATTGGTCAGGGAAAGGGGAAGAAGAGGAAAGTTCCTCCTAAACAGAACTGGAAGGGAAAGTCTCAGCCAAAGCAAAGTTCTGATGTTGCCCCTGTCTCTAATCCCAAAGAGGCTACTTGTTTTTATTGCAATGAGAAGGGTCATTGGAAAAGAAGCTGCCCAAAGTATCTGCAGGACATTAAGGATGGAAAAGTAAAGCCATCGTCTGCAGGTACGTACACTATTCGTTCTGATAACTCATTATCTTCTGGTTCTTGGGTTCTTGATACAGGATGTGGTTTTCACATTTGCTCTGTTGTGCAGGGACTAAGAAAAAGTAAAGATGTGGAGCGTGGAAGGATGAACCTGATCATGGGGAATAGGCGATCTTCACCTGTTACCAAGATTGGAGTTTATAGTCTAGTGCTTAGTAATGGTTTTACTTTAGAGTTATTGAATTGTTGCTACTCGTCAGAAATGACACGAAACATTATTTCTTTTCATGCATTGTTTAAACAAGGTTTTAGTTTTTCTTTTAATGATGAGAATGGTTCCATTTCTGCTTATAAGAATGGTGTTTTCTATTTTGAAGCTTTACCTTGTAATGGTGTGTATGAAACTGTGACATGTGTAGACAACTTAGGCAATAGTGTATTTTCAAATTGATTCGTCTAATGGTATAGACAAAGCATGTTTGTGGCATTGTCATCTTGGACACATTAGCAAGAAACGCATGGAACAACTCCAAAAGTATGGGGTGTTAGAGTCTTTTGACTTGAGGTCAGAAGATACGTGCGAATCTTGTCTTCTGGGTAAGATGACAAAATCACCTTTCACTGGATCTTGTGAAAGAGGTGAAGGTTTGTTGGATCTCATACACACGGATGTGTGTGGGCCCTTCAGATCAGTCACAAGAGATGCTAATCGATTCTATGTGACTTTCACTGATGATTATAGTAGATATGGATATGTCTACCTAATCAAGCATAAGTCAGAAACTTTTGAAAGGTTCAAAGAGTTCAAGCAAGAAGTCGAGAATCAACTAGGCAGGAAGATAAAGATGCTCAGGTCGGATAGAGGAGGAGAGTATCTTAGTATCGAGTTCCTCGACTATCTTAAGGAATGTGGAATAGTTTCACAATTGACACCTCCTAGGACACCACAACTTAATGGTGTAGCTGAGAGACGCAATCGAACCTTGTTAGACATGGTTCGTTCCATGATGGGTCGAGCTTCACTTCGAATCACATTCTGGGGGTATGCCTTAGAGACTGCCGCCCATATCCTTAATCTTGTCCCAACAAAGAAAGTTGCCAAAACACCTCACGAAATGTGGACGGGAAAAGTTCCCTCACTAGCACATATCAAGGTTTGGGGTTGTGAGGTTTTCGTTAGACGAGAGACTCACGACAAGCTTGAACCTCGAAGTGAGAAGTGTGTTTTCATCGGTTATCCACAGAAGTCTTTTGGATATTTGTTCTACAGACCAAGTGAGAACGTGGTTTTTGTAGCACGAAGAGGAGTCTTTCGCGAGAAAGAGTTCATATGCAAAGAAGACAGTGGGAGCCATGTTGATCTTGAAGAGATTCAAGAGTCAACCGATGAAGGAACTTCTCAGACTGCTAGGGTTCAACCAGAGGAAGAGATTCCAGTTGAACCAGTTGACAATTCATTACCTCTTAGGCGTTCTGAAAGAGTTAGCGTCCGACCTGAGTTCTATGGTTTCCATATAACTGCAGATAGTGACACGTTTATCAGTGATAACACACTGGTAAATTTGGATGAGCCAACTAACTACAAGGAAGCCGTGGTGGGCCCTGAGGCTGCAAAATGGAAAGAGGAAATGGATAGCGAGATACAGTCCATGTATGACAATCAAGTTTGGAACTTGATTGATGAACAGCCTGGTCGAAAGACAGTTGGTTGTAAATGGATCTTCAAAAAGAAGACTGATATGCATGGTAATGTAAGCACATTCAAAGCACGACTGGTGGCGAAGGGATTTACTCAAACCCCAGGGGTTGACTATGATGAGACCTTCTCACCAGTAGCTAAGATAAAGTCTATTAGAATAATGCTGGGCATAGCTGCGTTTCATGACTATGAAATCTGGCAGATGGATGTCAAAACTGCCTTCCTAAATGGAAAGCTGGCTGAGGATGTTTACATGAGTCATCCAGAAGGTTTTGTAGATGCAAAGTTTCCTAATAGAGTGTGCAAGCTTGAGAAATCCATCTATGGATTAAAACAAGCATCTCACAGTTGGAATCTTTGATTCGATGAGAAAATCAAAGAGTTTGGATTCTCTAGAAGTGAGGATGAGTCTTGTGTATATGTCAAAGCTAGTGGGAGTATAGTAACCTTCCTAGTGTTGTATGTTGATGACATACTCCTTATAGGAAATGACATTCCAACCTTGCAGGAGGTTAAGTCCTAGCTTGGAAAGTGTTTCGCTATGAAGGATCTAGGAGAGGCTGCTTATATTCTGGGGATAAAGATTTCAAGGGATAGAAGTAAAAGGCTAATTGGACTGAATCAAAGTACATACTTGGATAAAGTAATGAAGCGATTCTGTATGGAAAATTCAAAGAAAGGAGATTTACCCATCCAGAGCAATACCAAACTGAGTAAGACGCAGAGCCCGAGTACAGATGAAGAGTTAGCAGAAATGAGTAGAGTTCCATATGCTTCCGCCGTTGGATCTATTATATATGCTATGACATGTACTCGTCCTGATGTGTCTTTTGCCTTGAGCATGGTTAGTCGTTATCAGGGAAATCCAGGTAAAGCTCATCGGTGATTTGAAGTTGACTTATAATGCCGGGCCTGGTCAGGACTAAATTGATGTGTTCGATTGGAAGTTCTAAAGTCATTACAAATCGGAAATCGAGAAACGAAGTACTGAACAATGAGATTGATTACATTCCATGTCTCATGTTCGAATGATATCTTGTAGAACGAAGGATTATATGATCTCTTATCTTAGGACACATAACTGACTAGGTCAGAGTTCGGTGGCGTTCGTTGGAAGCTACAATTTGCTGATCAACTAGGAAGTTACAAAGGCAATAATAGTTATTAGACTTATCCAAGTGGGAGACTGTTGGATTAGGTGTCTAAGCCTATAACTATAATTGATAGCAGCACAGTCCTTTTGGGTTGCCCTCGAGACTCAGCAAATGGAGAATTAATTAAAAGGGAAAAGTAATAGTGTTGTTAATTATTATAGTTTAATAATTAACTAGACAAAACTATTTGGGAGGATAATTAACAGTTTGTTAATTAAAGGAGATAAATATTAAATCAATAGTTGATTTATATTAGGAATGGTTTTATCCCACATTGAGATTTTCGAAAATCCTCTTAGGGTTAGGAGAATTTCGAAAATTCTCATAATCCCACATTGGTGGAATTGTTAAATGAGGAGGTTACTCAAGCCTATAAATAGGAGCCTTGAGATCTCATTCCAATTTGCACCAAAGGGTTGAGTATTCCCCATTCTCTTTCTCCCTCCTTTGTGGTTTAACCAAATTCGATTTTGGACTAACCACTTCTAGTTTAATTTTCTCCCTTTGGAGTACTTGGGTGTGATCCCATTAGAGGCACGACGCTTGTGGTGCTAGCTTCTCAACGTTGAAGGGGATTGTGTTAGTTGTTTACTATAACAACTAAAAGGTATGTAACTCTGTCTGTTTTGTTTACATGTTTGTTTATTTTTCAAAATAGACTAGGGTTTGTTATTTGTTCTTAGTTGTAGGTTCAATAGAGAAAACATAGATCCTGGTTTTAGGTTGCATGCACCCTTAAGAGTTTAAGTATGCTTGTAGTGCCTGAAACCCATCAGATTTTATAAAATAATTAAGAAAAGTGTTAACTTTTATAAAAATTAACACCACCTAAATCTCCTAACCACGCCACCTAAATAGAGTTAGCCTCTAACCTAACTATGGTTAAAAGAATGAACACATGTTGTAAAACTTTGCACTCTATCTTCCTGCTACACGCAAGACCCATCCCCTCCTTCATCCAACACTCCACTCAACCTCCACCATAAAATCCACCACACAACTCAAGCATTCACCACCACCTTCACCACCTTCCTCCCTTTCTTCGGCCGACGAGCACCACTGCCCCTCCGCCACCACCTCACGACGCCGGCAACCTCTTGCCGCCACATCCCCGTCGCCATCCACCCCCACCTGTCGCCGTCTAACCCACGGCTCACTATCACCACCATCATCATCGCCAAACTCCAACGCCGCCATCATCGCCAAACTCCACCACCATCATCATCGCCAACCTCCACCGCCGCCATCATCGCCAAACTCCACCACCAACATCATTGCCAACCTCCACCGCCATCATCACCATCATCAACCACTGCCACCATCAACACCGGCCACCACCACTGTGACCTTCACTGATCACCCTAACTCTTTCTCTTTTCTCTTTTTCTATCAACCGAACCCCTTGTCTCCTTCTTTTTTCATTTTCATCGTACCAAAAACACATGGATATATATATATATATATACATATATATATACATATATATATATACAATGAAGAAAAAAACAAAAAAATAATAATAATAAAACTGAAAGTTGGTCGATGGAAGCGCAGTACAGAAACCATTTCATTTTTTTTTTGTGTGTGTTAAGCCATTTGATCAAAGTCTCAAAACAGCCTCTTGGATCACCTTTACACCATCGTTTCTCCATCATCGGGCCAACGCGGTACCACCCTTTCACCACCAACGGCTAGTCCACCCGGACACCTCCTAAACGGCCTCAACGTTTGCCCCTAACGATCACCGTAAACCACCGAAACTAGGCCGCAAAATGCCACTTTACCTTTCGAAAGAAACTTTAAAAACTCGATATTTTTCGATCGGGTCTACGGAGATATTCTCGCCTCTTTTTGGTTCATCACCTAGCCTAGTGTTAGAGGTAAAATGTCACACCCCCAAAAATCCCACGCGCGATCTCGCGCCGCAGGGAGCGTGACAAACCAGGATCGTTGTCCATTAGTTACACCAAACGACCAATAATTAATAAAAGGTTGTATATTTTATTAAAATATAAATACAGAGTTTTACAAATGCGGAAGCGTAAATATGCTGAAAGTATTTATTGTAAAAACACCGCCACCCAAGGTGACGTGGCTTGTTCAAAGACAATAAAAGGGTTTCGAAGTCTCATGCATGCGTACTCGTGATACTCGAAAATCTGCAACCTGAGAATAACATGCTAAAAAGTGTCAACACAAAGGTTGGTGAGTTCACAGGTTTATCAGTTGAAAAACAATTCAAGTTCAGTTTAAGATCGATTGTTCAACAACAATCAAGTTGAGTTTATGATTGACTATTCAACAATAGTCAAGTTGAGTTTAAGTTTGACTATTCAACAATAGTCAAGTTGAGTTTAAGTTTGACTATTCAACAATAGTCAAGTTGAGTTTAAGTTTGACTATTCAACAATAGTCAAGTTGAGTTTAAGTTTGACTATTCAACAATAGTCAAGTTGTAAGAGCATAATCACTAATATATATCAAATAGCTAGCTAGGCTATATACATGAAACTTCGCACGTTGATGGTCACCGAAGCTAACAGTTGTTTACAGTTTGCCTTGTTGTGTTTAGGACGAATATAACACCCGTTCGATATCCAATCGTGTCAGCGTGACTGACCCGGGTGCGGTTTGTCAGACCCAGTAGTACTACAATATATTTCCCGCTATCGTCATTAATACTAACGGTACCATAGGAAGGACTTTGTTGTATCTGTGCTTCAAGTACTTCAAGTGATATATAAAAGTCTAATTATCTCAGTTGTATAGTTCATGCATGTTAATCTCCCCCAAAAGGATTAAAGCAGTAAAATGGGGCCGTGAAACTCACCTTAGGTTGCTCAGCAAAGTTTCCAGATAAACAGTTAACTCAAGTAGCAAGAACGAGTCTTGTGCAAGCAATCAATCACCTAACGAGCATTCAAGTATAAGTGTGTGTTCTATAAACTATCAAGTCTAACGTAAACGATAAAAACGAAGGATCGTGAAGTCCGGAATAAGTCGAGGATGGCACGAGTGCCAAATCCGAGCGATTATCGAAATAGTACGAGAAAATACAATATATATTAATATTATATATTTTCCAAGTTCAAAGATTCATTAAATAAATAAATCTATATATATATATATATAATATGTATTTACTAAACGTTCAAGAAGTGTTGATAACGAATTTGTGAGGACAATATACATTTATATATATAAAAGGTTATCGTAAAATATTCGATTATTTCAATAAAAATTCAACGGCATAAGTTTATATATTAATCTATTCAAGATTTATATATATTTTTACCTTTTTGTAATACTAGAATTTTTATATCAATATATATATATATATATATAGATATATAGAAATTAAACTATATTTTTTTTGTTATTTAAAATGACAAGTTAATCATGATTTACGAGGTGTAAATGTCCCAAATATATTTTACGGGTTTAGGATACAATGAGGGACAACTTTGGTAAGAAAATCTAGTGGTCAAATACTCAAAAGTACACAAAATAATAAAAACAGAAAAACATGGAGGTCACTGGGTTCGAACCCGTGACCTCTATGTTAGAGCACAGCATGCGTACCACTCAACCAAGGATGCTGTTTGTGTACAGAACTCGATCGAAATCGTTTTATCTAGGATTAGTGTTTAGAGTTTAGTATTATAGAAAAGAAGAAAAAGAAATGTGGAGGGTGGGTTTTGAACCCGCGACCTCTGGGTCTGAAGTCGCGCACCCAACCACCAGGACGACCAACCCAATCGTGTTTTAACCCGACGCGTATAATATATAACCTTGAACCAGTTCGCATCATCTTCTTCCTCAAGAACTCCGGTGGCCGGAGTTTTATTCCGGTCACCGGAAAATCGAGAATTCACAAATAAACTCATAAAAGTGTGCGATTAACACAGGGGAATAGTTACCTTGAGTCGGAGATGAAGGATTGTTGAGTTTTAGACATCGAAACGAATCCGAAGTTCGAACGCGAACACCGAGCGTCGTCACGAAACTCGAATTTGTTTGCTCCTGGATGCTCGTTGGGATCTCGCGATCACAAGGACGTGAAGAACGATGGTAAACAGTGGCTAATTAGTGGTAATTTGGCCGGAAATCGTGATTTTGTGGTGGGGTTTTTTTTTTGTTTTTGTCGTGAAAACAGAGAGAGAGCGAGAGAGAAGCAGAGAGGTTACGAGAGAATGAGAGTTGTGTGTGTGGGTTTGATTTTGATTGCAACAAGCTAATGATATCTAATTCCATTCATTGCCAATTCTGAAACAGTCGAGTTATGATCGGTATTTCAAAACAGAAGAAACGATCGTGATGGTTAATTGTGAGTTAAGATTGAGAATGAAATTTTAGCAACAATGGTCCCTCAAGAGTTTATAAAATAGGGTTTAAGTTTCTGGTATTTATAAATCAGGCCCCTCAAGAGTTGATTAGTTATAAAGAAGTTTAGGGAATGGCAAAGTTAGCCCCTCCAAGTTTAGGATTAGTTAACAAGACTAACGGAATTAACGGAGAACGTTTTTAACAACGAATATGCGAGGAATGATAAGATATATCAATCGCAAAAGGTTTATAATATAAATCTATTTTGAATTCACATAAAATCATAGATAACAATCCTTAATTATCCATTTAAATTCACATAAAATCGTAGGTTTTTAAATCTATAACCTCCATATATTCAAAATATCTAAAGTTATAAATAATGTCTTCTAATTAAAATCCTTTAAAATTATAACCTATATCTTTAAATCACATAACTCTATGATTAAATAACTTGTAATTAAAATCCTTAAATTACATAAAATCATAAATGTGATTAAGTTATATATATTTATCACCTAAAATCATAGGGTATAATTGTCACATAAAATGACGCAACGTTCACATGAAATCGTAACGTATGATTTACATAAAATCATAGAACAAGAATATCAAACGTCGAACCTAAGTGCATGCTCGTTTAGTGATTACTACACAAAACCCTAATTGCTAAAGTCAACGCAGATAAGCACATAAATGTTCACACAACATTTAATACGTTTTACGTTCAGTTAATGTCGGAAAATGACCTGAAAAGTCGGATTGTCACAGTATCCCCTTGTTGAAGAATTTTCGTCCTCGAAAATTGCGTAACGCGGTAAAAGTTAATGAGCTAGACACAAAGAAAAGAAAAGAAAATTTCTCAGTCGTCACATCATCCCCTTGCTGAAGAATTTTCGTCCGCGAAAATTAAACCAGTACCTGAACTAGACGAAGGCTGAACCTTGAATAGTCTGGGATATTTCTTCATCATCTGGTCTTCACGTTCCCAGGTGAATTCAGGACCATGTCTCGAGTTCCAACGAACTTTAACGATTGGAATTTTGCTACGCTTTAACTGTTTAACCTCCCGGTCCATAATTTCTACCGGTTCTTCGATAAATCGAAGTTGTTCGTCCACATGCAACTCTTCAAGTGGAGTGATTAATGTCTCATCTGCTAAACATTTCTTTAAATTCGACACGTGGAAAACGTTATGGACCCCACTTAGCTCTGCTGGTAAGTTTAGTTTATATGCTGATAGACCAACTCTATTAACAATCTCGAATGGCCCAATGTACCTTGGGTTTAACTTACCACGTTTACCAAAACGTACTACACCCTTCCAGGGTGAGACCTTTGACAAGACCTTGTCTCCTTCCTCAAATTCCAAAGGTCTTCTCCGTTTATCGGCATAACTTTTCTGTCTATCTCGTGCGGCTGCCATACGATTACGAATTTGCACGATCTTTTATGTTGTCTCGAGTACCAACTCAGGACCTGTGAGTTGACTGTCACCAACTTCCGCCCAACATAGAGGTGATCTACACTTTTGCCCGTAAAGTGCTTCAAACGGAGCTACACAAATACTGGTGTGATAAATGTTGTTATACGAGAATTCCACCAAGGGTAAGTGTTTATCCCAACTTTCACCAAAATCAATAGCACATGCACGCAGCATGTCCTCAAGAGTTTGAATGGTCCGTTCACTTTGACCATCGGTCTGAGGGTGATATGCTGTACTCATATCCAGACGCGATCCCAATGCTTCGTGTAGAGATTCCCAACATTTGGAAGTGAATCGGGCGTCTCGATCTGATATGATAGAAACTGGTACTCCATGTCGCGAGACGATCTCTTTAAGATAAAGTTTGCCTAATGTCTCGGAGGTATCAGTTTCCTTGATCGGTAGGAAATGTGCCGACTTAGTTAAGCGATCAACAATTACCCAAATTGTATCACATTTGCTTGCTGTACGGGGTAGCTTTGTGATAAAGTCCATAGCAATTCCCTCCCATTTCCACTCGGGAATTTTTGGTTGTTGAAGTAACCCTGCCGGTTTTTGGTATTCCGCCTTAACCTTGGAACAAGTCAAGCACTTGCTTACGTAAGTGGCAATGTCAGCTTTTATCTTAGGCCACCAGTAAATCAGTTTCAAATCCTGGTCCATCTTATCCGAGCCTGGATGAATAGAGTAACGAGACTTATGGGCTTCATCCATAATCAATTCCCTCAAGTTTCCATACACGGGAATCCATATTCGGTTCGCACAATACCGGATACCATCGGATCTAACTTCCAATAACTTATCCATACCGCGCAAGGATTCTAACTCCATGTTCTCATCTTTGAGTGCTTCGAGTTGTGCATTCCGGATCTGATCAGGTAATCCTGTATGAATAGTAAGTTGCAACGCACGAACTCTTCTACGCTTGGGGTTATCCTTCCGACTTAAGGCATCAGCTACCACATTAGCTTTGCCTGGATGGTATCTAATTGCGCAATCGTAGTCATTAAGAAGTTCCACCCAACGACGTTGTCTCATGTTCAATTCCTTTTGAGCAAAGATATGCTCGATACTTTTGTGATCAGTGTAGATAGTACACTTTGTACCATATAGATAATGTCTCCAAATTTTCAACGCGAAAATGACTGCTCCCAACTCCAAATCATGAGTTGTATAATTCTGCTCGTGAATCTTTAATTGACGAGAGGCATAAGCTATGACTTTTTCTCATTGCATCAGCACGCAACCCAATCCTTGCTTCGATGCATCACAATACACCACGAAATCATCACTACCCTCTGGTAGGGATAATATTGGCGCGCTACAAAGTTTCTGCTTTAGTAGCTGAAAAGCGGCGTCATGCTTTTCATTCCAGTTATACGCCGTTCCTTTATGCGTTAGCGCCGTAAGAGGTTGGGCTATCTTTGAAAATCCCTCAATAAATCGTCTATAATAACCTGCCAAACCAAGAAATTGGCGAATCTCCATTGGTGTCTTGGGCGCAGGCCAATTCTTAATTGCCTCAACTTTGATTGGATCAACGTGAATCCCCTGATCATTAACGATATGACCAAGAAATTGTACCTCACGCATCCAGAAATCACACTTTGAAAATTTTGCATACAATTGCTCCTTCTTGAGTAACTCTAAGATCAAACGAAGATGTTGTTCGTGCTCTTCTTTAGACTTAGAATATATCAGAATATCATCAATGAAGATGATGACGAATTTATCGAGATATGGCTTGCAAACACGATTCATCAAGTCCATGAAAATCGCTGGTGCGTTGGTTAACCCAAATGGCATAACCATGAACTCATAATGACCATAACGAGTTCTAAACGCTGTCTTCGAGACATCCTCCTCGCGGACTCTCAGTTGGCGATAACCTGATCTTAAATCGATTTTGGAATAGTAGCTAGATCCTTGTAGTTGATCAAACAAATCATCGATTCGGGGCAAGGGATAACGGTTCTTGACAGTCACTTTGTTGAGTTCCCTGTAATCGATGCACATTCGAAAGGTTCCATCTTTCTTTTTAACAAACAACACTGGAGCTCCCCAGGGTGATGAGCTGGGCCTAATAAATCCCTTTTCAAGTAGTTCTTGAAGTTGAGTATATAGCTCTTGTAACTCATTCGGTGCTAAACGATAAGGTGCACGAGCAATAGGTGCTGCTCCAGGAGCAAGATCAATCTGAAATTCGACTTCTCGATGAGGCGGTAGACCTGGTAGATCTTCCGGAAAGACTTCAGGAAAGTCCTTCACGATCGGGATATCTTCAATTCCCTTCTCCTCATTTGTTTTCTCTGAAATGTTCGCGAGAACATCAAAATGTCCTTTACGCAAACACTTCTGCGCCTTGAGATAAGATATCACACCCATAACAGTACCACACTTTTCTCCTTGAACTGAGAGCAATTCTCCACTAGGCAACGGTATCCGAACAATCTTCTCATGACAAACGATTTCAGCACGATTCTTGGATAGCCAATCCATTCCCACAATGACATCAAAAGTTCCCAAGGAGATGGGCATAAGATCTATTTCTAATTTATGGCCAGCTAATTCCAATTTACAGTCTTTAACTAAATGGGTAGACTCAACAAGTTTACCATTAGCAAGTTCAACTACGTATTTAGCATCTAAAGGAGTCATGTTGGCAGTTATCATATTGCTAAATTTAGTAGATATGAAGCTTCTATCGGCACCAGTGTCAAACAAGACTAGAGCATAATATCCGTTAAGAGAAAACTTACCGGTAACGACATTTGGATCTGCCCTAGCATCTCCCGAGCCTATGACAAAAGCTCTACCTCTGGCACCATTTCCTCCGTTGTTCCCATTGTTGTTGTTATTATTGCCATTACGATTGCCAGTGTTGGTGTTATTGTTGTTGTTGTAGTTGTTGTTGTTTCCACCGTTGAGTTGAGGACAATTTCTCTTTATGTGGCCTTCCTTACCACAATTAAAACAATCTTTGGGGGCTTCAGCATCCTGAACTTGTTTCCCATTGTTCTTAACCCTGCAGGTTTTGGACTGATGACCATTCTTTCCACAATTTGCACACACATAAGAGTCATACGCACCATAGTGATGGAAACCACACTTGTTACAACGTGGGGAATTTCCCATGTAGGATGATCCTACTTGGCCACCTCGGCCTTGATTGTTCTGCTTCTGGTTGTTCGAGGAGAAATTCCTAGAATTATCAAACTTGCGACTCTGGTTTTGGTGATCCTGCTGGTTGGAAGACTTGTTTCCAGACTGATTCCCAGAATTATCCAATTCATTCATCTAACGTTGTCTAGGTATCCGTTCGGTGAATGCATGTCCAAGTTAACTCATGATCGTAGAGTTCTAGGGATTGATATGATCAGTAAGATCATAAAAATAGAATTATGATTCAGGATGAGTTTAAACCAGTCAAGGGTTTCGTCGAGAGTGTTCGTAGTTAAGGAAAACTGGTCATTGAAATACACGAGTGTGACGGTGTCCTATCAGGACCAACTTTTCATAATATGCTCCAAAAAGGTTCACAAATGGATTAGAATCCAGTAATAAAAAGGGATCAGATCAGGTGTGATAGCGTTTACAAGAATGGAGGACTTTCAACCATCCGATTGAGGCGAACATGCCCGACATTCGGACGTCATGGGGTTTAAGGTAAGAGATTGCATCCTTTACAACCATCAGCTTGCCGTTTCGGATTCGCTAAGATTTCCATACATTGCAAATTACATTTACGTGTGCACCCGTAACTGTACTTTACCCTATATGGTCACCCTAGTTCCTCTTACTTCAGCTACCAGGTATTGTGGAGTACCTATGAGATATCCTCGGAGTTGGTATCAAGAATAGGGTCACTAACCGATAGTTATCCTGACAAGAATTCGTTAAAGAGACAAGTCTCGAGAACAACATGCTCACTTAATTGGAATGACCCACCCGAAGTGAGTCAGCCATAATTTTAGCTTAAAAGGATCTGAATAGGGTTTATTGCGCATACCGACTTGAACACCATCTTGTACATAAAGAGAAACTTTAGTCAGCCCACATTAGGTACCGTTGAGGTTATAAGAGTTGTTCGCAGGTTGCGTTATCTCGACGCATAATCCGATAGAAACGAGAAGAGGGGGATCTTAAAAGATCAAGGCAAATGGGAAAACGCTCAGGGTAACAGAGGCAGATACAAATGACCTCATTGGCAACCAATTGAATTCAAACAATGTTGCCACTGCTGAAGTTGAATGATCGCACTATTAGCACGTCATGATTTCGTTCCCTGAACATGAGAGTTGAGCTATATATGAAAGGCATGTATAATAAGCACCTCCTAAGCTAAGTTAGAGGTTTTTAAGGAAAAGAAGAGGTATTACACCACCTTCCCTATGTAGCATACATCTATAGTATGGGCATTACGCCCACTTGTTCAGTCCGGAATAATCCCGAGTAGCAATCAGCTCGTCAAAAGCATAACCGTGATCCTTCAATCTGATTCGACGTCTCGTCGTACATAAATGTTAACCAGTAGGTACACAACTTAGAGAGGTTAAGGAAAATTACTCAAGACTAATCGGCTTCTCGCCGTGAGTATAAGGGGATTGGATGATGTAAACGACAAATCGTAAACCAGGTGCGTGTAGGAGTGAGTATCACGATGCATGAGAAAAAATGTTTAAGTGCAACTAATGCAATACAGTTACAGTCTAAGACGAATCTTAGTTCGCTGCAACCAATGGCTCTGATACCAATCTGTCACACCCCCAAAAATCCCACGAGCGATCTCGCGCCGCAGGGAGCGTGACAAACCAGGATCGTTGTCCATTAGTTACACCAAACGACCAATAATTAATAAAAGGTTGTATATTTTATTAAAATATAAATACAGAGTTTTACAAATGTGGAAGCGTAAATATGCTGAAAGTATTTATTGTAAAAACACCGCCACCCAAGGTGATGTGGCTTGTTCAAAGACAATAAAAGGGTTTCGAAGTCTCATGCATGCGTACTCGTGATACTCGAACATCTGCAACCTGAGAATAACATGCTAAAAAGTGTCAACACAAAGGTTGGTGAGTTCACAGGTTTATCAGTTGAAAAACAGTTCAAGTTCAGTTTAAGATCGATTGTTCAACAACAATCAAGTTGAGTTTATGATTGACTATTCAACAATAGTCAAGTTGAGTTTAAGTTTGACTATTCAACAATAGTCAAGTTGAGTTTAAGTTTGACTATTCAACAATAGTCAAGTTGAGTTTAAGTTTGACTATTCAACAATAGTCAAGTTGAGTTTAAGTTTGACTATTCAACAATAGTCAAGTTGTAAGAGCATAATCACTAATATATATCAAATAGCTAGCTAGGCTATATACATGAAACTTCGCACGTTGATGGTCACCGAAGCTAACAGTTGTTTACAGTTTGCCTTGTTGTGTTTAGGACGAATATAACACCCGTTCGATATCCAATCGTGTCAGCGCGACTGACCCGGGTGCGGTTTGTCAGACCCAGTAGTACTACAATATATTTCCCGCTATCGTCATTAATACTAACGGTACCATAGGAAGGACTTTGTTGTATCTGTGCTTCAAGTACTTCAAGTGATATATAAAAGTCTAATTATCTCAGTTGTATAGTTCATGCATGTTAATCTCCCCCAAAAGAATTAAAGCAGTAAAATGGGGCCGTGAAACTCACCTTAGGTTGCTCAGCAAAGTTTCTAGATAAACAGTTAATTCAAGTAGCAAGAACGAGTCTTGTGCAAGCAATCAATCACCTAACGAGCATTCATGTGACACCCGAGAATTTCAAGGTTAACTTCCGTTAGACAAACCCGTTAGTTACGTTATAAGTGTTATAAGTAGTAACTAATGCTTAACTAGGCCGAATACGTCCACGACCTTTGGTTGATCACCGAACCCGCCCATATGTGTTATGTGCTCATCATTGATTGTCCTTATGTGCAATATGATTTAAATACATGACTTATCATTGTGAATAGCATGATTAATTGTAAATACTTGATTATGTGAAAATTGCCCAAATTTGGTAGTCAGCGAAACTACCGAGCGAAATTACAGATTCGCCCGGTAGAAGGCTAGACTGATCAATGTACCCGAGACCGGAGCTAGTTTCGCCTGGCCAGCGAAACTGCCAGCGAAACTAGCCCCTGATATAAATAAACATTATAAACCCTAGTAGCCTCATTTGCTCAAACCACACAACAACACACACACACACTCTCCTGGTCAGCTGAGAAGATCACCTAAGGACCAAGACCCCAGCCTCGAGACCATCATCTCACCTCATTCATCGATCCTAGAATCATCCGTGAGTCCCAAAAAAAACTATGTTTTATGCTTTTCTATATGTTTTCTTCTTAAAGCATGCTCAAATCTTTATGTAACTACTTGATCTGCTAGTATAGTGATTAGGAATGCTAGATCTGTACTAAAGTTGATAACTTTACGTGTGATATCTATCCATGTTAGACATTTGTGCAAAATAGGTCATTTTAGGGTTTTGAACCTATTTTAGAGATTTAATGATCAAAATGCATGTTAAACATGATAAAGCTGCTTGATTTATGTTGGTAAATGCCTATGGATGCTAGATAATGAATTGCATGTATGATCAGAAGCTGTTAGGTTGATTTTTAGGCAAATCCGTATGTTTTTCGCGACCAGCGAAACTGTGTGTTCTCTGGGCGAAACTAAGTAGCGAAATTATACCTCCTTCCAGCGACACTGACCAGCGAAACTATAGTGTCGCCAGGTAACCTGACCAGACCAGCTCGAGCGAAACTATCGAGCGAAATACCTGAACGAAAGTTCAAACCAGTTTCCCTGCGAAACTAGGCTAGCGAAACTGCGTCAGCAGTTTCGGGCGAAACTAGCCTAGCGAAACTGTGTTACCGGGCATTGCCTAGCGAAAGTGCTGCCCGTGCACCTAGCGAAACTGCCTAGCGAAACTATGCTAGCGAAACTAAGGCTTGACCTAAAAACCAAACTTGTGAAATTTGCTTAAGTGTTATGCCATGACTTACATGATTATACCATGATGAAACATGCTTGATATCTGATTTATATGAACCCTTGTTTATGATCAACCATTGGTGTCGTGTGTCGGTATGTCGAGTCATAGTTGCAACGTGCTATGTTATGGGCCATAGTGACGTTAAGTAAAGAATAGACACGAAACTAATACTTAAGACCTAAACGTGTTCTAGGTCTTCGTTAAACAACAATATTCGGATTACTTGAAGTGTAGCAGTGCAACCAAAGGTGAGTGTCACTAACCCGCTTACCGTGAGTCCGTTGGGCCACACAGAATAACTTAACGAAAAACAATGCTGACAAACTCGAGAGCGCTAGGCACCTCACTGATAAACTTGAGAACTCGGGATGCTCGGCACCCACTTGATGAACTGAAGTGTTTTATGGGAACACTTGCGAACTCTGATCAAACTGCTTTTGAAACAAAACTGAAAACATTTTAATATGGCTAGTGTAGGTTAAAGTCTAAACCATATGATATCACATGTTTTCTAAGGATGCCTTATAACTTAAAAGTCCTCAACTTAATTGTGCCATTAATTTGTGAAAGCGAGGGGATGTTGGGTAGATCTACTGGAGTTTGACAAACTCCGCCCCGTGGCACGGGAAGTGCACGGAGGAACAATATCAGCCTATTTGACCGTGGTCCCAAGAGGACACGGGGGAGGCAGAAACCGCGATGACTTGGTCTGCACCGTATGGGATGGCTCGGCCCCCACAATATATGTCAGCTTTGGTACAAACTTCCTTAGAGCATGGAACAACGGATTAGCTACCCGCGATATCGGTTGAGTCCTTTAACTTTACGGAACTAGTACATACCCGATGACGTGGTCACGGACAAACCATTTATAAACTGAGAATTAAATACGAGCATTGCTTTTCACAAATGAATATTTTGTAAGAACATTTTGATACGAACAATGAATATGAGACCGGGCCAATGCATGACAAGCCCACTGTGAACTCACCAACCGTTAGGTTGACACTTGCGTGGTTTAAACTTTTGCAGATCGCTAAGGAGTATCCGCTGGAGGTTGGCATGGCATTTGAAGACCTTTGTTTTTGATAATTAAACTAAACTTGGGAATTTTAAAACAATGAAATTGTAAGGCACGTGGTTAGTGCCAGGATAACTATTTCCGCTGCGTATGTAATTTAAGATTTTGATTTCTATCTTGTGTTTGAACTAACCCTGATTCGTTTAGTATTTGTAACTATGGTTGTGGATCCTGGTCTAGTCGCGCCCCTTAACGGTATAAACTCCGTTAGTGGTATTTTGGGGGTGCGACAGATTGGTATCAGAGCCATAGGTTGCAGAGAACTGGAATCATTTTTGAAAACGATTTGGAAACTGCAACTTGAAAACCTTGGTTACAAAACAAACAAACAAATTCCCAAAGACAAAATTTTTACGTGCCAACCTGGGATACTCGCTCTGCTGTGTAAGTAAAAGCTTAGTACGTACAGATATATGTACATATATATATATATATAAGTATATATATAGACCGTGTCTAAGTAGTCTAACGGAAAGACCTTAGGAAATTTTCACACGAATACGAAACGCGAACTCGAATACGCACACTACTCTGGGGAAAGCGACAACGAAACGACGCTACACGCTACGTCCTGATTTCTACTACGACGACTACGCCGACGGTGACTTTATGGGAAGCCGACCTTCGACGATAGCATTTACGACGTTCTTCGACGACGCCTCAATTTGCACGAAAATTTTTCTGGACTAATAGTGGGATAACGGGAACTGGCTAATATACATATTATGGGATATGTATAAAAATATAACTGTGACTGAACACTGGCTACTTTAACTGTTCAGCAAGATGTCTGGAAGAGGAAACAGAAGAGGCGGTATAAACATGACGCCTGCACAGCTGCAAGCAATGATTACTGAACATGTGCAAGCCGCGGTGGCAGCCGTCCAAGCTGCATATGCCGCACAGGGTAACTATTATGCCGGTTAAGGCACAAAGCAATTATATCATGACCTGTTAAATTTTAAAGTCCGAACTATTTATGCATCAGGAAACCAACACCACTGCACGTACAAGTCTTTCATGGACTGCAAGCCGATGACGTTTTCCGGCGAAGAAGGAGCTGTAGGACTCCTCCGATGGGTTGAGAAGTCCGAGAAGGTCTTCTCCATGTGTAATTGCCCAGCTGAAAGCAAGGTTAAGTTTGCTACTGGTACTTTCGAAGGAGCTGCACTCTCCTGGTGGAACTCCGAGATTCAGATGATTGGGCTAGACGCGGCCAACAACATGCAGTGGGCAGCATTTAAGGATCTGATTATGGAGGAATACTGTCCCCGCGACCAAGTGAAGAAGCTTGAAGGCGAATTCCTGAATTTGAAGATGTCTGGGTCTGAGGTTGAACAGTACACTGCACGATATCACGAGTATAAGGTCTTGTGCCCCTCAATGGTTGACGCTGAATTCAAACGCATCGAGCGTTATCTGGAAGGCCTCGCGCCTCAAATCAAGGGATTGGTGACTGCCAGCAACCCCGCAAACGTGCAGCAAGCCATTCGTTTGGCTCACAAACTTACTGATCAAGAGGTCGAGAAAGGTACTCTACCTGCGAAAGCCACCGAGAAGACTGCCCTTAGTGGCAAGAGAAAAGCTGAGGATGAAGCTCCTGAGAACTCGATGAATGTTCAGAGTGTTGGAAACAGCACTGGGAGGTCCTATAACTCCCAAGGTCAAAGCAAGAGGTCCGGGAATAACAGTGGTAACTACCGCCAGGGCGGAAATGGTCAGAGCAACTACAGGGGTAACCTGCCCTTGTGCAACAGGTGCGGAAAGCATCATGCTGGTAATTGTAGGAAGAATATGAGCTGCGAAAGGTGTGGCAAGGGTGGCCACGAAGCAAAGGACTGTTGGGCAACTTTACCCGAGCAGCAAAACCGCCCCAGAAGGAACAGCAACAATCAAGGGAACAACTATGGGAACAATCGGGGTAATGGGAACAACGGTCAGAACCAGAACAACAACAATGGGGGAGCCCGTGGCTGCTTTGAGTGTGGTGCTCAAGGTCACATCAAGAGAGACTGCCCTCAGCTAAGAAGACAAGGTAATGGCAATCAGGGAAATAACGGTGGGAATGGTAACGGTGGAGGAAATGGTAATGGGAATGGCAATGGTAATGGTGGAAACGGAAATGGTGGAAATGGTAGAGGTCGAGCTTTCGTCATGGGCCAGGGTGAAGCTCGCAATGACGCCAACGTGATCAATGGTAAATTTATTTTGAACGGTTTCTTTGCTATTGTTTTATTTGATTCTGGTGCTGAAAGAAGCTTTATTTCCACTAAATTTGCTAGAATAATTAATGCTAAACCGATCGACTTAGATGCTAAATATGTGGTAGAACTAGCAAATGGTAAACTTCATGATACTACCCAGATAGTTAAGGATTGTAAGCTAGAACTAGCGAGCCATACCCTAGGAATTGACCTTATGCCTTTCCCAATTGGTAGTTTCGACGTTATAGTAGGAATGGATTGGTTATCCGAGAATCGGGCTGAAATCTTATGTAAAGAAAAAGTGGTTCGTATCCCACTCGAAGACGGTAAAGTATTAACGGTCCAAGGTGAGAAAGGTGGAACAGTCACCGGCATTATTTCATTCCTTAAAGCTCAGAAATGCCTCCGTAAGGGTCACTTCGCGATTCTTGCAAACGTCACTGATACGACACATCCCGAGCGCAAAATTGATGATTACCCAATAGTTCGCGACTTCCAAGACGTATTTCCTGAAGATCTGCCTGGCTTGCCTCCATTTTGACAAGTTGAGTTTGGGATTGATTTAGCTCCAGGTGCCGCTCCGATCGCACGCGCACCTTACCGATTGGCTGTAAGTGAACTCAACGAACTCTCCTCACAACTGCAAGAGCTACTCGACAAGGGGTTTATTCGTCCAAGTTCGTCTCCATGGGGAGCTCCGGTACTGTTTGTTAAGAAGAAGGATGGAACGTTCCGCATGTGCATTGACTACCGAGAGCTTAACAAAGTTACGATCAAGAATCGGTATCCACTTCCTCGAATCGACGATCTCTTCGATCAACTGCAAGGTTCAAGCTACTACTCGAAGATCGATCTACGGTCTGGTTATCACCAACTTCGTGTTCGTGAAGAGGATGTTCCTAAGACTGCTTTTAGAACTCGGTATGGACACTACGAGTTCCTGGTTATGCCGTTTGGGCTAACCAATGCACCTGCCGTATTTATGGATCTGATGAATCGAGTGTGCAAGCCGTACCTCGATAAGTTTGTGATAGTCTTCATCGACGATATTCTGATCTACTCCAAGTCAAAGGAAGAACACGAGAAGCATCTGCGTCTTATTTTGGATTTACTCCGCAAGGAACAGCTCTATGCTAAGTTTTCGAAGTGCGACTTTTGGATCCGCGAAGTCCAGTTTCTTGGACACATTGTTAATGAGGAAGGAATTCATGTCGATCCAGCCAAAGTGGAAGCAATAAAGAACTGGTCTACCCCAAGAGCGCCAACAGAAATCCGACAATTTTTAGGACTTGCCGGGTATTATCGAAGGTTTATTAAAGGTTTATCTCAATTGGCCCAACCCCTAACGGCCTTAACGCACAAAGGAGTGCAATACAGATGGGGTGAAAAGGAAGAGCGCGCGTTTCAGACGCTTAAAGATATGTTATGTTCGGCTCCAATTCTCGCGTTACCCGATGGAATAGACGACTTTGTGGTTTACTGCGATGCATCGATTCAAGGACTCGGCTGCGTGTTGATGCAACGAGATAAAGTGATTGCCTATGGGTCCAGGCAACTAAAGGATACTGAAAAGAATTATACAACGCATGATTTGGAAATGGGAGCCGTTGTTCATGCACTCAAGATTTGGAGACATTACCTATATGGAACAAAGTGCACGATATTCACCGATCATAAAAGTCTACAGCACATCTTTGATCAGAAAGACCTCAACATGCGACAACGACGGTGGGTCGAGTTACTAAATGATTATGATTTGGCCATTAAGTATCATCCTGGAAAAGCCAACGTTGTGGCTGATGCCCTAAGCAGAAAAGAGTACGAAAAGCCTCGTCGGGTACGAGCGCTTCAACTTACAATACATTCAGGATTACCGGATCGGATCCGTGACTGCCAACGAGAAGCTTTGAAAGCAGAAAACTTCGCAGCTGAAGCACTGCGTGGTGTAGATGGCCATTCTGAAGTTAAGTCCGATGGACTCACATACTATAATGACAGAATCTGGGTTCCTTTGTTTGGAAGTCTCCGTGAGCTCGTGATGGACGAGGCTCACAAGTCAAGATATTCAGTGCACCCTGGATCGGATAAAATGTATCAGGACTTGAAAAATCTTTATTGGTGGCCGAATATGAAAGCCGACATTGCTCGATATGTGGCTAAATGCTTAACATGTTCAAGGGT
This sequence comes from Deinandra increscens subsp. villosa, assembly GCA_039602395.1. Classification (NCBI taxonomy): domain Eukaryota; kingdom Viridiplantae; phylum Streptophyta; class Magnoliopsida; order Asterales; family Asteraceae; genus Deinandra; species Deinandra increscens. The sequence continues at coordinate 19,474,764 of JBCNJP010000010.1, read as the reverse complement.
CAAGATTGAATACCAAAAGCCTTCTGGTTTACTACAACAACCAAAGATCCCAGAATGGAAATGGGAGGACATCTCCATGGATTTTGTAACGGGATTACCTCACCGATCAAATCAACCGGATGCGATTTGGGTTGTCATCGATCGGTTAACCAAATCTGCACATTTCATTCCGATGAAGGAAAGTGATAATATGGATAAATTGACAAAACTGTACATCGACAAAATTGTGAAGCTTCACGGTGTGCCTAAGACTATCATTTCTGATCGAGATCCTCGATTCACTTCCCGGTTATGGCAATCAATGCAGGAAGCATTGGGAACCCGACTAGACATGAGTACAGCTTATCACCCGCAGACTGACGGTCAGACGGAACGAACGATTCAAACCTTGGAAGATATGCTCCGAGCTTGCGTTCTTGACTTTGGAAAAGATTGGGAGACTCACCTTCCACTGGTGGAGTTCTCTTACAACAATAGTTATCATTCAAGTATAGGTGCTGCACCTTTTGAAGCACTTTACGGCAGAAAATGTAGATCGCCCGTATGTTGGGCTGAAACAGGTGAGAAAGGGCTCACTGGACCGGAAGTTATCCATGATATGACCGAACGGATTATTCAAATTAGGCAACGGTTAGCTGCAGCACGTGATCGACAAAAGAGTTACGCCGACAAACGCCGAAAACCTCTAAAGTTCGAGGTGGGTGACAAAGTATTGTTGAAGGTATCTCCTTGGAAGGGAGTGATACGCTTCGGGAAGCGTGGAAAGTTAAATCCTCGCTACATCGGTCCGTTTGAAATTATTGGGGAAGTAGGCCCGGTGGCCTATCGATTGCAACTCCCTGCTGAACTCGATGGAGTTCACAACGTGTTTCACGTTTCCAATCTAAAGAAATGTCTGGCTGAAGACATCGAAATAATTCCCTTGGAGGAATTGGAAATTGACGAACATTTGAGATTTATTGAGCAACCAGTAGAAATCATGGGACGCGAGGAGAAAGCCCTCAAACGTAGCAAGATTCCGATCGTCAAGGTGCGATGGAACTCAAGACGTGGACCTGAATATACTTGGGAACGTGAGGATCAGATGAAGAAAAAGTATCCTCACCTGTTCGAGCATACGTCCACGGAAACTCATGGTATGATTTAATTTTGGGGACCAAAATTCCTTAACGGGAGGAGGATGTGACAACCCTAAAACTTTTTGCTTTCTTTCCCCAGCGACGATAGCAACGACGACAGCTGATGCTGCGAACGCTACAACACAAGAATAATTTTCGGGACGAAAATTCCAATTTCAGGGGAATGATGTGACACCCGAGAATTTCAAGGTTAACTTCCGTTAGACAAACCCGTTAGTTACGTTATAAGTGTTATAAGTAGTAACTAATGCTTAACTAGGCCGAATACGTCCACGACCTTTGGTTGATCACCGAACCCGCCCATATGTGTTATGTGCTCATCATTGATTGTCCTTATGTGCAATATGATTTAAATACATGACTTATCATTGTGAATAGCATGATTAATTGTAAATACTTGATTATGTGAAAATTGCCCAAATTTGGTAGTCAGCGAAACTACCGAGCGAAATTACAGATTCGCCCGGTAGAAGGCTAGACTGATCAATGTACCCGAGACCGGAGCTAGTTTCGCCTGGCCAGCGAAACTGCCAGCGAAACTAGCCCCTGATATAAATAAACATTATAAACCCTAGTAGCCTCATTTGCTCAAACCACACAACAACACACACACACTCTCCTGGTCAGCTGAGAAGATCACCTAAGGACCAAGACCCCAGCCTCGAGACCATCATCTCACCTCATTCATCGATCCTAGAATCATCCGTGAGTCCCAAAAAAAACTATGTTTTATGCTTTTCTATATGTTTTCTTCTTAAAGCATGCTCAAATCTTTATGTAACTACTTGATCTGCTAGTATAGTGATTAGGAATGCTAGATCTGTACTAAAGTTGATAACTTTACGTGTGATATCTATCCATGTTAGACATTTGTGCAAAATAGGTCATTTTAGGGTTTTGAACCTATTTTAGAGATTTAATGATCAAAATGCATGTTAAACATGATAAAGCTGCTTGATTTATGTTGGTAAATGCCTATGGATGCTAGATAATGAATTGCATGTATGATCAGAAGCTGTTAGGTTGATTTTTAGGCAAATCCGTATGTTTTTCGCGACCAGCGAAACTGTGTGTTCTCTGGGCGAAACTAAGTAGCGAAATTATACCTCCTTCCAGCGACACTGACCAGCGAAACTATAGTGTCGCCAGGTAACCTGACCAGACCAGCTCGAGCGAAACTATCGAGCGAAATACCTGAACGAAAGTTCAAACCAGTTTCCCTGCGAAACTAGGCTAGCGAAACTGCGTCAGCAGTTTCGGGCGAAACTAGCCTAGCGAAACTGTGTTACCGGGCATTGCCTAGCGAAAGTGCTGCCCGTGCACCTAGCGAAACTGCCTAGCGAAACTATGCTAGCGAAACTAAGGCTTGACCTAAAAACCAAACTTGTGAAATTTGCTTAAGTGTTATGCCATGACTTACATGATTATACCATGATGAAACATGCTTGATATCTGATTTATATGAACCCTTGTTTATGATCAACCATTGGTGTCGTGTGTCGGTATGTCGAGTCATAGTTGCAACGTGCTATGTTATGGGCCATAGTGACGTTAAGTAAAGAATAGACACGAAACTAATACTTAAGACCTAAACGTGTTCTAGGTCTTCGTTAAACAACAATATTCGGATTACTTGAAGTGTAGCAGTGCAACCAAAGGTGAGTGTCACTAACCCGCTTACCGTGAGTCCGTTGGGCCACACAGAATAACTTAACGAAAAACAATGCTGACAAACTCGAGAGCGCTAGGCACCTCACTGATAAACTTGAGAACTCGGGATGCTCGGCACCCACTTGATGAACTGAAGTGTTTTATGGGAACACTTGCGAACTCTGATCAAACTGCTTTTGAAACAAAACTGAAAACATTTTAATATGGCTAGTGTAGGTTAAAGTCTAAACCATATGATATCACATGTTTTCTAAGGATGCCTTATAACTTAAAAGTCCTCAACTTAATTGTGCCATTAATTTGTGAAAGCGAGGGGATGTTGGGTAGATCTACTGGAGTTTGACAAACTCCGCCCCGTGGCACGGGAAGTGCACGGAGGAACAATATCAGCCTATTTGACCGTGGTCCCAAGAGGACACGGGGGAGGCAGAAACCGCGATGACTTGGTCTGCACCGTATGGGATGGCTCGGCCCCCACAATATATGTCAGCTTTGGTACAAACTTCCTTAGAGCATGGAACAACGGATTAGCTACCCGCGATATCGGTTGAGTCCTTTAACTTTACGGAACTAGTACATACCCGATGACGTGGTCACGGACAAACCATTTATAAACTGAGAATTAAATACGAGCATTGCTTTTCACAAATGAATATTTTGTAAGAACATTTTGATACGAACAATGAATATGAGACCGGGCCAATGCATGACAAGCCCACTGTGAACTCACCAACCGTTAGGTTGACACTTGCGTGGTTTAAACTTTTGCAGATCGCTAAGGAGTATCCGCTGGAGGTTGGCATGGCATTTGAAGACCTTTGTTTTTGATAATTAAACTAAACTTGGGAATTTTAAAACAATGAAATTGTAAGGCACGTGGTTAGTGCCAGGATAACTATTTCCGCTGCGTATGTAATTTAAGATTTTGATTTCTATCTTGTGTTTGAACTAACCCTGATTCGTTTAGTATTTGTAACTATGGTTGTGGATCCTGGTCTAGTCGCGCCCCTTAACGGTATAAACTCCGTTAGTGGTATTTTGGGGGTGCGACAATTCAAGTATAAGTGTGTGTTCTATAAACTATCAAGTCTAACGTAAACGATAAAAACGAAGGATCGTGAAGTCCGGAATAAGTCGAGGATGGCACGAGTGCCAAATCCGAGCGATTATCGAAATAGTACGAGAAAATACAATATATATTAATATTATATATTTTCCAAGTTCAAAGATTCATTAAATAAATAAATCTATATATATATATATATATATATATATATATAATATGTATTTACTAAACGTTCAAGAAGTGTTGATAACGAATTTGTGAGGACAATATACATTTATATATATAAAAGGTTATCGTAAAATATTCGATTATTTCAATAAAAATCCAACGGCATAAGTTTATATATTAATCTATTCAAGATTTATATATATTTTTACCTTTTTGTAATACTAGAATTTTTATATCAATATATATATATATATATATATATATATATATATATATATATATATATAGAAATTAAACTATATTTTTTTTGTTATTAAAAATGACAAGTTAATCATGATTTACGAGGTGTAAATGTCCCAAATATATTTTACGGGTTTAGGATACAATGAGGGACAACTTTGGTAAGAAAATCTAGTGGTCAAATACTCAAAAGTACACAAAATAATAAAAACAGAAAAACATGGAGGTCACTTGGTTCGAACCCGTGACCTCTATGTTAGAGCACAGCATGCGTACCACTCAACCAAGGATGCTGTTTGTGTACAGAACTCGATCGAAATCGTTTTATCTAGGATTAGTGTTTAGAGTTTAGTATTATAGAAAAGAAGAAAAAGAAATGCGGAGGGTGGGTTTTGAACCCGCGACCTCTGGGTCTGAAGTCGCGCACCCAACCACTAGGACACCCGACCCAATCGTGTTTTAACCCGACGCGTATAATATATGACCTTGAACCAGTTCGCATCATCTTCTTCCTCAAGAACTCCGGTGGCCGGAGTTTTATTCCGGTCACTGGAAAATCGAGAATTCACAAATAAACTCATAAAAGTGTGCGATTAACACATGGGAATAGTTACCTTGAGTCGGAGATGAAGGATTGTTGAGTTTTAGACACCGAAACGAATCCGAAGTTCGAACGCGAACACCGAGCGTCGTCACGAAACTCGAATTTGTTTGCTCCTGGATGCTCGTTGGGATCTCGCGATCACAAGGACGTGAAGAACGATGGTAAACAGTGGCTAATTAGTGGTAATTTGGCCGGAAATCGTGATTTTGTGGTGGGGTTTTTTTTTGTTTTTGTCGTGAAAACAGAGAGAGAGCGAGAGAGAAGCAGAGAGGTTACGAGAGAATGAGAGTTGTGTGTGTGGGTTTGATTTTGATTGCAACAACCTAATGATATCTAATTCCATTCATTGCCAATTCTGAAACAGTCGAGTTATGATCGGTATTTCAAAACAGAAGAAACGATCGTGATGGTTAATTGTGAGTTAAGATTGAGAATGAAATTTTAGCAACAATGGTCCCTCAAGAGTTTATAAAATAGGGTTTAAGTTTCTGGTATTTATAAATCAGGCCCCTCAAGAGTTGGTTAGTTATAAAGAAGTTTAGGGAATGGCAAAGTTAGCCCCTCCAAGTTTAGGATTAGTTAACAAGACTAACGGAATTAACGGAGAACGTTTTTAACAACGAATATGCGAGGAATGATAAGATATATCAATCGCAAAAGGTTTATAATATAAATCTATTTTGAATTCACATAAAATCATAGATAACAATCCTTAATTATCCATTTAAATTCACATAAAATCGTAGGTTTTTAAATCTATAACCTCCATATATTCAAAGTATCTTTTTTTTTAGAACGGCCAAGTCAATTCATTAAAAAGCTAGCAAGAAGCTAGTAAGTTACATGATTAGAAACAAGTAAAATCGAGCCAACACTCCCTATCAAGATCATAAAGCTTACCTCTATGTTTAAACCAAAAAAAGGAAAGCGATTTGATCTCGCCGACGATAAACTCGACACCTTGATTGTTCTTCTAAAGTTATAAATAATGTCTTCTAATTAAAATCCTTTAAAATTATAACCTATATCTTTAAATCACATAACTCTATGATTAAATAACTTGTAATTAAAATCCTTAAATTACATAAAATCATAAGTGTGATTAAGTTATATATATTTATCACCTAAAATCATAGGGTATAATTGTCACATAAAATGACGCAACGTTCACATGAAATCGTAACGTATGATTTACATAAAATCATAGAACAAGAATATCAAACGTCGAACCTAAGTGCATGCTCGTTTAGTGATTACTACACAAAACCCTAATTGCTAAAGTCAACGCAGATAAGCACATAAATGTTCACACAACATTTAATACGTTTTACGTTCAGTTAATGTCGGAAAATGACCTGAAAAGTCGGATTGTCACATAAAAGTCTAAACTTCTCAATTTAATAATTTTCGTTGTTCATTTTTTTTATATTAATAATCACCCCAAAACGAGTCTTGACACTCCACCCACTAAATATATATAAATGAACAAACCGTCTTAAATATTAAACTAACGTTAATATTTAAGCACTTATGTCACAATATATTTTTGACAATCGTTTTAAGGACAAAAAATATTATAGAACAAGCAGTATAAAAACTGACTCGGGGACCGTGAAAGTGACACATTGGACTAAAAATATATAAACGAATATACATTTAGACATAAAATATAAAGAATATATTATTGGGTATATTGATTATAAAAATGTGTTTATTTTTATAAAACATACAGATTTCTAAATACCGAGCGTTTGGACTCATAATTAATAAATAAGTGCTCATATTTTAGATCTCATTTTCTTTAATAACTTGAAATATTTATTTAAAGTTATTACAACCCGGTAATATTTAATGACTTAAATATTAGCTTTTATATCGTATTACTTAACAGAATACTTATATATATATACTAGTGGGGTACCCGCGCGTTGCGGCGGGCGGCGGTTTATAGCGCGTTATTTGTCTTATGTTCACGCGTTCGGCGGCGCCGACAAAGCAGTGATAACGATAATGAACTAAAGCGGTATTTTTTTTCTATTAGTACTTTATCAATCTTGTCGTAATATATTGTATTGTACGTTTTATAGTTTCCTTATTACTAACATCGGTATATCTATCAATGTTTTTAACCTTACAGATAAGGCACCCACTAAAATACATCAAACAAATTCATAAAAATCTAGAAAAATCACCAAAAATCCATTATGATGTTAACTAACGCCTGGCCAAATATCTTGCCAAACTAAAATGGTTAAGACCTCAAAACATCCTCTATAAGTGGGTTCACCTTGTTTCTATCAACACAACACTTGTTTTGTTGATAGACGAAGCACAATAACATGCCAACCAAGTTCTAAAAAATCTATGAAAAAATCATTTATCATGCTAACTAATTACTAACCAAAAATCATGCCAAGATAAAATGGTTAAGATCTCAAAACAGCATCCACAACTGGGCTATAGTGGTTTTGGTAGCCGGTTTAAATTTGTTTTGCATGCACAATATGATTCAGTTCGTAGGTTTTTTGGTTTTAAAAATGTTAAAAAAAGAGTGTGCTGATGCTTACGCATCTCATTCAGTTTGAGATATAAACCCTTTTTCATAAATTACTATTTTAATCGATAAATTAAGGTGTATTTAGATGTTAGCAATATGATGAATTAGTTTTTACAATTGTACATGACTATGTATTTAGTTGATAATATTCTTTTAATACACCGCAATTTGATAAACTATAAAATACGATATGTACACAAAACTATTAATTAAATTAAATCTAGCAGAAGTCGAACTTTAACAAAATGTACATGTAAACATAGATAGATAACCATACACAAAACTATTAATAAAATTGAATTTATAAGAAAACATAGTGTTGGAACTTTATTAAAATATATATATTATTTATATATATATTATTTAATAAAATAGTAATTGAATTGAGATTAAGTCTTATGAGTTGAATCCATGTCATAATTCTTGTTGAATATGTTTCAACTTGAACTTATGATGTTTAATGGTGTTACAACATGAGTTATGAACTTGGTTTATGGTGAATGAGTTGTTACAACTCATTCTCACCTATAAATACCAAGGTGATTCTTGGTTGAAAAATACACCAAGAATTAGATAATTCTTTTGTCACATCCCCAAATAACCACTAACGGAGTTTATACCGTTAAGGGGTGCGAGCAAACCAGGACCACAACCATTAGTTACAAATACTAAACGAATCAGAGTAAAGTCCAAATATTTATAATGAAAACAGTTTAAAGTACGCAGCGGAATAAAACATCAGTCACTTAGCACTAACCACGTGCCTTACAAAATCATTGTTTAGAAATCCCAGTTTAGTTTTAAATGAAAGAAGAACATCTTCATGTGCCATGCCAACCCCCGGTGGATACTCCTCAGCGATCTGCGAAAGTGAAAACCACACAAGTGTCAACCTAACGGTTGGTGAGTTCACGGTGGGCATGACATGCATTGGCCCGGTCTCATAATCGTATTCATCAACATATAAATAAGTAATAGATTTGCAAAACATTGCCAAGTGTTGAATTACCGAATATGCACCAGTTAAGTAAAAGTTAAAGCGGTCAACCGATATCGCGGGTAGCTAATCCGGTTTCCATGCACTAAGGAAGTCATACTAGGGCTCAAAGCTGACGTAACAGAGTTCGGCATTTGCCGATGGTTGGTGCCTCCAGTTGTGTCCCTTTTGGGAGGCCCACAACTAAAACAGGCTGATATTGAACTCCATTCGGCCTCCAACCGGTTGGTTACACATTTGTGTACCGCGGAGCAGGGTTTGTCAAACCCTCAGTAGATCTACCCAACATCCCCTCGCTTCTCAGATCAACAGTACTAAATTGAGGACTTTTAATGTCACACCCCCAAAATACCACTAACGGAGTTTATACCGTTAAGGGGCGCGACTAGACCAGGATCCACAACCATAGTTACAAATACTAAACAAATCAGGGTTAGTTCAAACACAAGATAGAAATCAAAGTCTTAAATTACATACGCAGCGGAAATTTAATTGTCTTTAGCACTAACCACGTGCCTTACATAAATGTTGTTTTGAATTCCCAAATTAGTTCAATTAAAATAAAGATCTTCACGTGCCATGCCAACCCGCTCCGGATACTCCTTAGCGATCTGCAAAAGTTTAAACCACGCAAGTGTCAACCTAACGGTTGGTGAGTTCACAGTGGGCTTGTCATGCATTGGCCCGGTCTCATAATCATAATTCATGTCAAGATATACTTACAAAATGTTTATTTGTGAAAAGCAATGCTCGTATTTAATTCTCAGTTTATAAATGGTTTGTCCGTGACCACGTCATCGGGTATGTACTAGTTCCGTAAAGTTAAAGGACTCAACCGATATCGCGGGTAGCTAATCCGTTGTTCCATGCTCTAAGGAAGTTTGTACCAAAGCTGACTTGTTTTGTGGGGGCCGAGCCATCCCGTACAGTGCGGACCAAGTCATCGCGTTTTCTGCCTCCCCCGTGTCCTCTCGGGACCACGGTCAAATAGGCTGATATTGTACCTCCGTGCACTCCCCGTGCCACGGGGCGGAGTTTGTCAAACTCCAGTAGATCTACCCAACATCCCCTCGCTTTACAATTAATGGCACAATTTTAGTTGAGGACTTTTAAGTTATAAGGCATCCTTAGAAAACATGTGATATCATATGGTTTAGACTTTAACCTACACTAGCCATATTAAAACAGTTTTCGTTTCAGAAATCGTTTATTCAGAATTCACAAGTGTTCCCATAAAACACTTCAGTTCATCAAGTGGGTGCCAAGCATCCCGTGTTCTTATGTTTATCAGTGAGGTGCCTAGCACTCTCGAGTTTGTCAGCATTGTTTTCGTTAAGTTATCCTGTGTGGCCCATCGGACTCACGGTAAGCGGGTTAGTGACACTCACCTTTGGTTGCACAGCTACTCTTCAAGTAATCCAAATATTGTTGTTTAACGAAGACCTAGAACACGTTTAGGTCTTAGGTATTAGTTTCGTGTCTAATCTTTACTTAACGTCACTATGGCCCATAACATAGCACGTTGCAACTATGACTCGACATACCGACACACGACACCAATGGTTGATCATAAACAAGGGTTCATATAAATCAGATATCAAGCATGTTTCATCATGGTATAATCATGTAAGTCATGGCACAACACTTAAGCAAATTTCACAAGTTTGGTTTTTAGGTCAGGTCTTAGTTTCGCTAGCATAGTTTCGCTAGGCAGTTTCGCTAGGTGCACGGGCAGCACTTTCGCTAGGCAATGCCCGGTGACACAGTTTCGCTAGGCTAGTTTCGCCCGAAACTGCTGACGCAGTTTCGCTAGCCTAGTTTCGCAGGGAAACTGGTTTGAACTTTCGTTCAGGTATTTCGCTCGATAGTTTCGCTCGAGCTGGTCTGGTCAGGTTCCCGGCGACACTATAGTTTCGCTGGTCAGTGTCGCTGGAAGAAGATGCAATTTCGCTACTTAGTTTCGCCCAGAGAACAACAGTTTCGCTGGTCGCGAAAAACATACGGATTTGCCTAAAAATTAACCTAACAGCTTCTGATCATACATGCAATTCATTATCTAGCATCCCTAAGCATTTACCAACATAAATCAAGCAACTTTAACAAGTTTAACATGCATTTTGATCATCAAATCTCTAAAATAGGTTCAAAACCCTAAAATGACCTATTTTGCACAAATCTCTAACATGGATGGATTTCACACGTAAAGTTATCAACTTTATTACAGATCTAGCATCCTAAAGCATATATACAGAAGATCAAGCAATATCATGAAGGTTTGAGCATGCTTTAAGAAGAAAACATATAGAAAACACATAAAGCATAGTTTTTGGGACTCACGGTTGATTCTAGAATCGATAGATGAGATGAGATGATGGTCTAGAGGCTGAGATCTTGGTCTCTTGATGGTATTCTCGGCTGACCAGGTTCCAGAGAAGTGTATGTGTGTGTTGGTTGTGAAATGAGGCAAATGAGGCTACTAGGGTTCATTAAGTTTATTTATATCAGAGGCTAGTTTCGCTGGCAGTTTCGCTGGCTGGCGAAACTGGCTCTGATCTCGGGTACATTGATCAGTCTAGCCAGCTACCGGGCGAATCTGTAGTTTCGCTCGGTAGTTTCGCTGACTACCAAATTTAGGCAATTTTCACATAATCAAGTATTTACAATTAATCATGCTATAATAATAAGTCATGTATTTAAATCACATTGCACATAAGGACAATCAATGATGAACACATAACACACATGGACGGTTCGGTGATCAACCAAAGGTCGTGGACGTATTCGGCCTAGTTAAGCATTAGTTACTTAAGTTAACACTTATAACGTAACTAACGGGTTTGTCTAACGGAAGTTAACCTTGAAATTCTCGGGTGTCACATTTAAGTTTTTAAGGCATCCTTAGAAATCATGTGATATCATTTGGTTTAGAATTTAACCTACACTAGTCATATTAAAAATGTTTATTCTGGATTTCATTCGAAATCCTAAAAAGAGTTTATGTGTCAAAATGGTCGTTTCCAGATTTCAATTGAAACCCCAAGGATGGACAGTTGCAAGTGCTCCCCATAAAACACTCCAACTTCCATAACAGGTATCCCATTCGGTAATACCTCAAAATGTCAGCGTTGTTGGTTAAGATCTCAAAACAGCCTCCACAACTGGGCTATAGTGGTTTTGGTAGCCGGTTTAAATTTGTTTTGCATGCACAATATGATTGAGTTCGTAGGTTTTTTGGTTTTAAAAATGTTAAAAAAAGAGTGTGCTGATGCTTACACATCTCATTCAGTTTGAGATATAAACCCTTTTTCATAAATTACTATTTTAATCGATAAATTAAGGTGTATTTAGATGTTAGCAATATCATGAATTAGTTTTTACAATTGTACATGACTATGTATTTAGTTGATAATATTCTTTTAATACACCGCAATTTGATAAACTATAAAATACGATATGTACACAAAACTATTAATTAAATTAAATCTAGCAGAAGTCGAACTTTAACAAAATGTACATGTAAACATAGATAGATAACCATACACAAAACTATTAATAAAATTGAATTTATAAGAAAACATAGTGTTGGAACTTTATTAAAATATATATATTATTTATATATATATTATTTAATAAAATAGTATTTGAATTGAGATTAAGTCTTATGAGTTGAATCCATGTCATAATTCTTGTTGAATATGTTTCAACTTGAACTTATGATGTTTAATGGTGTTACAACATGAGTTATGAACTTGGTTTATGGTGAATGAGTTGTTACAACTCATTCTCACCTATAAATACCAAGGTCATTCTTGGTTGTAAAATACACCAAGAATTAGATAATTCTTTTGTCACACCCCCAAATAACCACTAACGGAGTTTATACCGTTAAGGGGTGCGAGCAAACCAGGACCACAACCATTAGTTACAAATACTAAACGAATCAGAGTAAAGTCCAAATATTTATAATGAAAACAGTTTAAAGTACGCAGCGGAATAAAACATCAGTCACTTAGCACTAACCACGTGCCTTACAAAATCATTGTTTAGAAATCCCAGTTTAGTTTTAAATGAAAGAAGAACATCTTCATGTGCCATGCCAACCCCCGGTGGATACTCCTCAGCGATCTGCAAAAGTGAAAACCACACAAGTGTCAACCTAACGGTTGGTGAGTTCACGGTGGGCATGACATGCATTGGCCCGGTCTCATAATCGTATTCATCAACATATAAATAAGTAATAGATTTGCAAAACATTGCCAAGTGTTGAATTACCGAATATGCACCAGTTAAGTAAAAGTTAAAGCGGTCAACCGATATCGCGGGTAGCTAATCCGGTTTCCATGCACTAAGGAAGTCGTACTAGGGCTGAAAGCTGACGTAACAGAGTTCGGCATTTGCCGATGGTTGGTGCCTCCAGTTGTGTCCCTTTTGGGAGGCCCACAACTAAAACAGGCTAATATTAAACCCCGTTCGGCCTCCAACCGGTTGGTTACACATTTGTGTACCGCGGAGCAGGGTTTGTCAAACCCTCAGTAGATCTACCCAACATCCCCTCGCTTCTCAGATCAATAGTACTAAATTGAGGACTTTTAAGTTTTTAAGGCATCCTTAGAAATCATGTGATATCATTTGGTTTAGAATTTAACCTACACTAGTCATATTAAAAATGTTTATTCTGGATTTCATTCGAAATCCTAAAAAGAGTTTATGTGTCAAAATGGTCGTTTCCAGATTTCAATTGAAACCCCAAGGATGGACAGTTGCAAGTGCTCCCCATAAAACACTCCAACTTCCATAACAGGTATCCCATTCGGTAATACCTCAAAATGTCAGTGTTGTTGGTTAAGATCTCAAAACAGCCTCCACAACTGGGCTATAGTGGTTTTGGTAGCCGGTTCAAATTTGTTTTGCATGCACAATATGATTGAGTTCGTAGGTTTTTTGGTTTTAAAAATGTTAAAAAAAAAGAGTGTGCTGATGCTTATGCATCTCATTCAGTTTGAGATATAAACCCTTTTTCATAAATTACTATTTTAATCGATAAATTAAGGTGTATTTAGATGTTAGCAATATCATGAATTAGTTTTTACAATTGTACATGACTATGTATTTAGTTGATAATATTCTTTTAATACACCGCAATTTGATAAACTATAAAATACGATATGTACACAAAACTATTAATTAAATTAAATCTAGCAGAAGTCGAACTTTAACAAAATGTACATGTAAACATAGATAGACAACCATACACAAAACTATTAATAAAATTGAATTTATAAGAAAACATAGTGTTGGAACTTTATTAAAATATATATATTATTTAATAAAATAGTAATTGAATTGAGATTAAGTCTTATGAGTTGAATCCATGTCATAATTCTTGTTGAATATGTTTCAACTTGAACTTATGATGTTTAATGGTGTTACACCATGAGTTATGAACTTGGTTTATGGTGAATGAGTTGTTACAACTCATTCTCACCTATAAATACCAAGGTCATTCTTGGTTGAAAAATACACCAAGAATTAGATAATTCTTTTGTCACACCCCCAAATAACCACTAACGGAGTTTATACCGTTAAGGGGTGCGAGCAAACCAGGACCACAACCATTACTTACAAATACTAAACGAATCAGAGTAAAGTCCAAACATTTATAATGAAAACAGTTTAAAGTACGCAGCGGAATAAAACATCAGTCACTTAGCACTAACCATGTGCCTTACAAAATCATTGTTTAGAAATCCCAATTTAGTTTTAAATGAAAGAAGAACATCTTCATGTGCCATGCCAACCCCCGGTGGATACTCCTCAGCGATCTGCAAAAGTGAAAACCACACAAGTGTCAATCTAACGGTTGGTGAGTTCACGGTGGGCATGACATGCATTGTCGCGGTCTCATAATCGTATTCATCAACATATAAATAAGTAATAGATTTGCAAAACATTGCCAAGTGTTGAATTACCGAATATGCACCAGTTAAGTAAAAGTTAAAGCGGTCAACCGATATCGCGGGTAGCTAATCCGGTTTCCATGCACTAAGGAAGTCATACTAGGGCTGAAAGCTGACGTAACAGAGTTTGGCATTTGCCGATGGTTGGTGCCTCCAGTTGTGTCCCTTTTGGGAGGCCCACAACTAAAACAGGCTGATATTGAACCCCGTTCGGCCTCCAACCGGTTGGTTACACATTTGTGTACCGCGGAGCAGGGTTTATCAAACCCTCAGTAGATCTACCCAACATCCCCTCGCTTCTCAGATCAACAGTACTAAATTGAGGACTTTTAAGTTTTTAAGGCATCCTTAGAAATCATGTGATATCATTTGGTTTAGACTTTAACCTACACTAGTCATATTAAAAATGTTTATTCTGGATTTCATTCGAAATCCTAAAAAGAGTTTATGTGTCAAAATGGTCGTTTCCAGATTTCAATTGCAACCCCAAGGATGGACAGTTGCAAGTGCTCCCCATAAAACACTCCAACTTCCATAACAGGTATCCCATTCGGTAATACCTCAAAATGTCAGCGTTGTTTTTCGTTAAGTTCATTCGTTGTGTCCCAAACGGGCTCACAATTAAAGGGTTAGTGAAACTCACCTTAGGTTGCTCAGCTATACTTGCTAATTAATCCAAATATTGCTTAACGAAGACCTATGAACACGTTTAGGTCTTAAGTATTAGTTTTGTGTCTAATCATTAATTTATCGTCACTATGGCCCATAACATAGCACGTTGGACTACGACACGACATAACGACACACGACACCGATGGTTAATCATAAACAAGGGTTCACATATTACAGAAATCATAGCATGTTTCATCATAGCATAATCATGTAAGTCATAGCATAACATTCAAATAAGTTGCACAAGTTTGGGTTTAGGTCTGGTCACAGTTTCGCTAGCAGTTTAGCTAGGCAGTTTCGCTGTGTACACGGGCAGCACTTTCGCTAGGCAATACCCGATGACACAGTTTCGCTAGGCTAGTTTCGCTCGAAACTGTTGGCACAGTTTCGCTAGCCTAGTTTCGCCCGAAACTGGTTTGAACTTTCGTTCAGGGAATTTCGCTCGGTAGTTTCGTTCGGACAAGTCTGGTTGGTTTACCCGGCGACACTACAGTTTCGCTACATAGTGTCGCTGGATGAAGATATACATAATTTCGCTACATAATTTCGCCCAGAGAACACGCAGTGTCGCTGGTCGCGAAAAATCCACAAATCAGCCTAAAAATCAACCTAACAGCTTCCATACTTCATGTGATTCAATATTTAGCATACATAATCATTTACCAACATCATAGAAGCAGTTTTAACACCTTAAACATGGCTAATCATCATCAAATCACCAAAAACACATTTTAAACCTAAAATGACTAAAATGGCAGAAATCTTCATTATGGATGGATTTCAAACGTAAAGTTGCAGACTTTATAACAGATCTAGCATCCCTAAACATTATCTCAGAAGCATACACGATTTCATGAAGGTTTGGTCATGCTTTAAAGTAAAACACATAGAAAACACATAGAAAACACATAGAAAACACATAGAAATGGTTTATAGGACTCACGGTTTGATCAAGGATCGATGGATGATCTTCACCAACAGAAGTGATGGATGATCTTGGTGTATCTTGGGGCTGGTCCAGAGATTTCAGGAGAGTGTGGGTGTTTTTGGAGAAAAGGTGCAAGAAATGGGGCTTCTAGGGTTTTATGTCCTTATATAACAGGGGCTAGTTTCGCTGGCAGTTTCGCTGGCCAAGCGAAACTGGCTCTGTAAGTCCATGGTTTGGCTACCGGGACACTATAGTTTCGCCCGTAGTTTCGCTGGAAACCAAAAGTGGTCAATTTTACATTCTAAGCAAGATAAGCACGATTCATGAATTGTCACGCTATTCACAATACTAAATCATGTATTTAAATCACATTGCACATAATGACAATAAATAATTAAACACATAACACATATGTACGGGTTCGGTGATCAACCAAAGGTCGTGGACGTATTCGGCCTAGTTAAGCATTAGTTACTAAGTTAACACTTATAACGTAACTAACGGAATTGTCTAACGGAAGTAATCCTTGAAATTCCCGGATGTCACATTGTAACACCTTGTAAATTTCGCTAAAATCAGAGGGACATTTTTGCGGTTATGAATTGGATCCAGTAAGCCCAGTTAGGCCCAACAGGCCCATTAAGGAATTCGTGGCCCAATAAAAGCCCAATCATCATAAACAATGTTCGGGTAAGTTGATTCACCGACCTTGTGGAGTTATAAAATATTTTTATGAGTATACACAAAGAATTACAGTCGTGGAAGTATGCTCGGTTAGCAAAACGGAGATGTACGGGATTCGCGTCAGAAACGCGCTCTATACCGCACATTCGACTGAATAATTAACAGATTATATATAATCTGATGTTTTAATTGTTCTGAGGTCATTTACGAGGCATTTATAATATTTTAGACATGACGGGAATCATCATGAATTATTTACTAGACGTTCTGTATTTTTAACGTGTTCGGAGATGACGGTATAATACCCGTTAATTCAATTTTTGTTTTCTCAAGTTATCTCTAAATAATAAAAGAAGGGTTTTAACCCATTCCCCCTTATTAGAAAATGCAGCCACCAAAAACACACATGTGTGTGTGTTCGAGAACGAGAGAGGAGAAGAGAGCCCTGAGGCTCTCCCCGTTTTTCCGGCAAGCCAAGCCGGCCGACCACGGCGGCGGTCCGGCGATTCCACGGCGGTGACCTCAGGTTCCGACCCCCTTCCTTCTTCTCCGTTGTTCCTGAGTTCAAATCAGTGGCCCCCCAGGTCCGAATCCGGTCACAAAAGAAAGAACAGGCGGCGGCAGTAGCACGCGACGGCTAGGGTTCCGCCGCTGCAGCGGCGGCGCCCCTTTTCTGTCTGTTTCGCGATACAGAGGAGCAGAACCGCGGCGGCAGCTGCTCGTCGCAGCTGTGGTTACGCCGCCAGCGACGGCGCTGCTTTCCTCTCGTACTCCGGCGACCTAAGACCCATTAATGGGTAAGCTTTTGGTTCGATTTTCATGTTTCTCTTTTACTTCAGTGAGTAATCTTCTTCTTATGTTCCGATTTCCTCATGCATGTACAGATCTGTGAATGTTGTTGACATCTGGGTGGTGTTTCGCGGCTGTAATGAGCTGACCGGCGGCGGCCATGGCCTCCGGCCGCCGGAAATGATTCAAATAATGATGATGGGTGATGATTTTGGTCTAGAAAAGCCTTGGGGAATGTCTAGATCTGATTTGGGGAATGAGTTAGGTGAAATGAGTTAACTCGGTACCGAGTCAACTGAGTCGACTCGGTGAACGATTCTGGTCAACGTTTTTATATGGTCAAACGAAGTCAAATCTGAAAACTGAGCACGGATTATTACTCGTGGCGAAATTCTAAGCGGAATGGACTGCTCATTCATCAAAATCGGACATGTTTCACGATTTATGGTTAACCGGGTTTGAGTCACGTACCGACCGGAAGGTATACCGTGTTCTGATATCTCATAATTATTATGATAACCTTGTACGCGAGTATCACGACCCACGAAGACTGTTATGAAAACTAAAATGTTGTATGAGCCGCAAAAACATTATGAAACAAGAATACTCGTCGTTATTTACAAACTTTCCCATGAAAACTAAACTAGTTATTACCAGTTTAATACAAAAGTTATGCTTAAGTCTTTGTAAAAATGTAAATGAGATAACATTTACTTGAGATTAAAAGTTTAAATATTATAGATGTTTAATGTTGCATCATGCAACAATACTTAGAAACAGAAAATTTGAGTTAAATAAATATAAAGCGGTTCATGACACACACTTTTCCAGAGTATGATTAAACAATACTCACAAATCACGAATATCAGAAAAACTTAGTATTGCATTATGCAACATTAGTATTGCATTATGCAACAGTTTAGAAACAGAATATATAAAAACATAATTGACATATAATGTCATAAACAGTAATGATTATAAATATTTGTTTAGGTTGCTTTGCTAGTAACGCTATTGCTGCAAATATACCATCAAGTTGAGCTTGCCAGATTAATCATGTGAGTTCCGTTGACCTTGTCCTTGTTATTCAAAGTTTTGGCCACTATGATTTAGTGTGCAACAAGTTGAATGCTCTCTGACTACTTATTGCATTGTGGCGTGTAATGTGCAATAATCACTACGTAACTAGTATGCTAGATCATTTGGTGCATGTGTTGTACCCCTGTGACTTATATATATCTTACCGGTTGAACTCTAGTCATTACATTGCAAAAATATGTATTCAGAAGCATTAAAAGATATATGACAGGAATGGTACGGCTCACCAACAACTTCATAGTTGTTGATACAAGTTGATTCACCATTTTGCAGGAAATCAGTAGAGATCCTCCAAGTAGGTGACTCTACAGGAAAAAGCGAACAAGTTCAAATAGTTATCAAGAACCTTCGGGCCCAGTGACCTAGTATTCTGCTTAGATACTAGAAACAAATTTATTCATTATTATCATCAAGTGATTGTAAAACTTATCAGGCTGTCTGTAAATATTGTTGGTTGTTTATAATACATTATCTGTTGCTTCCGCGTGTGTCTGATATTGACAGCCTGTTTTCCACAACACCTCCCCCATGCCTGACTGGGTGACAGGTGGTGCGGGCGGGGTGTGACACACATCATCCCCTTGTAAGTGGAATTTTCGTCCCGAAAATTATTCTTGCGTTGTAGCGTTTGCAGCCTCAGTTGTCGTCGTTGCTGTTGTTGCTGGGGAAAGAAAGCAAAAGTTTCAGGGTCGCCACATCCTCCTCCTATTAAAGGAATTTTGGTCCCCAATATTAAATCATACCTTGAGTATTCGCGGACGTTTGCTCGAACAAGTGAGGATACTTTTTCTTTATTTGATCCTCTCGTTCCCAAGTATATTCAGGTCCACGCTTTGAGTTCCATCGGACCTTGACGATCGGAATCTTGCTACGTTTGAGGGCTTTCTCCTCGCGTCCCATGATTTCTACTGGTTGCTCAATAAATCTCAGATGTTCGTCAATTTCCAATTCCTCCAAAGGAATTATCTCAGTGTCTTCAGCCAGACATTTCTTCAGATTCGAAACGTGAAACACGTTGTGAACTTCATCGAGTTCTGCAGGGAGTCTTAATCGGTAGGCCACCGGGCCTACTTCCCTGATAACTTCAAATGGACCGATATAGCGAGGATTCAGCTTTCCACTCTTTCCGAAGCGTATCACTCCTTTCCAAGGAGATACCTTCAATAGTACTTTGTCGCCTACCTCGAACTTCAAAGGTTTACTGCGTTTGTCGGCGTAGCTCTTTTGTCTATCACGTGCTGCGGCTATCCGCTTTCTGATTTGAATGATCCGTTCAGTTGTATCATGAATGATTTCCGGTCCGGTGAGTCCTTTCTCACCCGTTTCGGCCCAACACACGGGCGATCTACATTTTCTGCCATAAAGAGCTTCAAAAGGTGCTGCACCAATGCTCGTATGATAACTATTGTTGTAGGAGAACTCCACCCACGGAAGATGAGCCTCCCAGTCTTTACCGAAGTTGAGAACGCAAGCTCGGAGCATGTCTTCTAAAGTCTGCATAGTTCGTTCCGTTTGACCATCGGTCTGCGGGTGATAAGCTGTACTCATATCCAGTCTGGTTCCTAGTGATTCTTGCATAGATTGCCATAGTCGGGAAGTAAATCGAGGATCTCGATCGGAGATAATGGTCTTAGGCACTCCATGACGTGCCACAATTCGGTCAATATACAGCTTAGTTAACTTATCCATATTGTCACTTTCTTTCATTGGGATAAAGTGTGCAGACTTGGTTAATCGATCAATGATAACCCAAATCGCATTCGGTCGATTCGATCGATGAGGTAATCCTGTTACGAAATCCATGGAGATATCCTCCCATTTCCATTCTGGGATCTTTGGTTGCTGTAGTAATCCAGAAGGCTTTTGGTACTCGATCTTAACTCTTGAGCATGTTAAACACTTAGCCACATATCGCGCAATGTCGGCCTTCATATTCGGCCACCAGTACAAGTTCTTCAAATCTTGGTACATTTTGTCCGATCCAGGATGCACCGAATACCTTGACTTGTGAGCCTCGTCCATCACAAGCTCACGGAGATTTCCGAGTAGGGGAATCCAAATCCTGTTGTTGTAGTATCTAAGCCCGTCGGACTTAACTTCGGAGTTACCACCTACACCACGCAGTGCTTCAGCTGCGAAGTTTTCTTCTTTCAAAGCTTCTCGTTGGGCATCGCGGATCCGATCCGGCAGTCCCGTGTGAATGGTAAGTTGCAGCGCTCGTACCCGTCGAGGCTTTTCGTACTCGACCCACCGTCGTTGCCGCATATTGAGGTCCTTTTGTTCAAAGATGTGCTGTAAGCTCTTGTGGTCGGTGAATATCGTGCACTTTGTTCCGT
>JBCNJP010000010.1:18925153-19453358 GCA_039602395.1 Deinandra increscens subsp. villosa | reverse complement strand
GTATGAGTTTTTTTTATGATGCACATGTGCACCACACAAAAAAATAAAAATAAAAATAAAAAAAGCGTTAAGTTTTTTAAAACTCTTACAGAATTAGATATATATATATAAGCGTTTTAAGATTTGTTTACGCAGTTCTCATAAAAAATAGTGTTTTCGCAGGATCCTTCCCCTATATATATATATATATATATATATATATATATATATATATATGAAGATGATTATTGAAAAAACCTCCAAAATAAGTTCCGCCAACTAAGCAAAATCACGTTTGTTAACTTTTATCAACCTTAATTCATTTAAACTGAAAAAGTTTTTTCTAAATGTTAGAAGAATGGCTGTAATGGAGAACGGTGGTGGCGAACGACATTATGGATGGGAAGCGAAGAAGAAAGAGGCGAGAACGGAGAAAAAAATGTTGCCAATCAATTACGGTTCAGATGGGTAAAAAGTTAATTTTTTTTAACGGGAGTCAAACCCGGGCATATCCGAAGAATACGGCTCAAACATAGGCTCCATCACGAACTGATCAAAAGGGCTTTTTGTTACTTGAAATGTTACACACACTTTTTATAGTATATGAACACAAAATATATTTTTTTATTCAATTTTTGTAATTAGTAGGGTGTGAAGTATATGAGCATAAACGTTGTAATTAAGTTGAACTTGAACATAAGACATTATTGAGTAAAGTTTCCTAATCGTTTCTTTTTTAATTATTAAATTCTAATTATTGAAAATAAATATATATAAAATAAAAAAAAATTAAAAGAAAAGGATGGTATGAAAGAATTTTAAGTAGTCGAGATGAAGAAATGAAAAAGAGTGGTGGGGGATCTTGTGATTTATGATTTGAAAAATAAAAGGAAATTGAATGTACAAATTAAATAACAATAATTTTATTTTATGTGATTTCGTGGTGACAGAAAGAAAAAAAAAGTAATTAAAATAAAGAAGAGTAATTGGGCCTTGGCCCACTTTATGGTCTAAATGGAGATTGAAGGCTAGAGGTAATTTAAAAAAAAAATATGTTGCACAGGTGGTTCGAACTCAAGTTTATACGTTAAAACCTAAGCTTTGACCGGCTAAGCTAGAGTTCTAGATCTACAAACCTATGAACTAATATATATATATATATATATATATATATATATATATATATATATATATATAAAGAATTAGTTTTTTATAAATAAAAAAATGGCACGAAACCATAGGTTAGGTTTTAGATTGTATATATATACAATTTCTTATTTAAATAAAAAATTGGCACGAAACCATAGGTTAGGTTTTAGATTGTATATATATACAATTTCTTAACATGTACCTTTAAACACATAATCATATCATTTTTTTTACTTAGGGGTATCCGAAGGCCGCATCATTGAAAACAGTTCCATTACCCGTTCCAGAACTTTGTGCTCAATTGTTTGATGGTAATGCTGCCACTGGGAATGGTAAGTGGACATCAACCCAAAGATCAGGGGTTGGATCATCTTCTTGTCATCGTGTCCAACAACTTCTGACTTATAATGGCACGGAAGAGGATGATACCGGCACTTATCATCATACCTCTGAGACTAATCATGATCATATTCATGAGTCTACTTTCCAGCCTACTCCAGAGCGTACCCCTGAGCCTAGCCCGAGCCTAATCCCAAGCTTAATCCAAAGAAAAGAGCAAAAACCTCCAAATCGTCATCTATCAATGATGATGATTTAGCATTCGATATACGACAGGCTCTACAGTATTTGGTTAAAGGCAAAGAAACGCCAAAAATAACAATTGCTCAATGTTTTGAGAAGTTAAAGATGGTTGGGTTAGATCCGGTAGATCCTTTATTCTTAGTTGCATTTCATATTTTTGGAGGGACCTCAAATATGAGAGAGGCATGGATGGAATTACCAGATATTCCTGAAGTATTAAGAGGATAGCTCGTGATGACGGCAACAACTTTAGGACTAATAAAGTAGTGAAGAATTGTTTTTGTTGGCCACGTTGAGTACATTATCTGCTTTTGGGTTAGCTTTAAGCTTTATTGAATTTGTTTTTGTTGGTCATGTTGGAAACATTATCTTCTTTTGGGTTAGCTATGTTGAATATTGTTTTGTTGGCCACGTTGAAAACATTGTATGGTTTTTTTGCTTGAATACATTGCATGGTTGTTTTCTTGCTTATGTTAAATGGTTTTTTATGTTTTATTAACATAGGATTATAATGGATCATGATAAGAAAATACTTCTCGTGGTCATCCTTTACTTGTATGTTCGCTTTTTTTGGAAGAGAGGTTCGAAACAAAAGCGAGACAATTATTCACGTATGACGGGACATCAGTACATGTTAGAATTGTTGCAAGGAAATCCCAAATAGTGCATTGAAATGCTACATATGTCTCGTGAATCCTTTGTCCGTCTATGTGCACATTTTAGAATAACATATATGTTAAAGGATAGTAAACATGTATCGGTTGAGGAAAAGATGTCTATGTTTTTTATGATGATCGGTCATAATCAACGTTACGTGGTTATCAAGCGTAGATTTCAACACTCAAAGCAAACAATTCATAAATTTTTTTATGAAGTGTTGGATAAAATGATGCTTTTCGCAAAAGATATGATAGTACCAACTTCTTTTAATCCGAATCCAAACATTCCGGGACATAACAAGAGGCTACGAAAGGTTTTTAAAGGAGTTGTTGGTGCACTAGATGGAACTTTGATACATGCCATTGTCCCTACTGCTCAACAAGATTTATATAGAGGAAGGGGAAATGGGGATTGTTATCAAAACGTATTAGCAATTTGTGACTTCAACATGATTTTTACGTTCATTGTAGCCGGTTGGGAAGGGGTAGCACATGATTCTAGAATACTATCAGAGGCATTATCAGATCCAGATGCACCATTCCCGTTTCCACCACCAGGTACGTTTACGATTTGATATATATTTATACCTTAGTTTAATATTCTAGTTAATTTTTCTATATCTTTGCAGAAAAATATTATCTTTGTGATGCCGCGTATGCACACACACGAGGATTTATGGCTCCATATCGTAATGTGAGGTATTGGCTTGGAGATTTTCGTCGGAGACGTGCGTTGACCATTAAAGAAAAATTTAACCATGCACATGCAAAACTTCGGAACGTCATTGAGCGTGCTTTTGATGTCTTGAAAGCACGATTCCCTATATTGAACAGGATGGCACCATTTCCGTTGGCTACACAAAGGAACATTGCCATTGCATGTTTTGCGCTACATAATTTTATAAGGAAAGAGGGTTTGAGCGATGACTTCTTTACACAATACGATCAACCCGATGTGTCGTTACAAAATAGTCATGTGCATGTTAATGGTAATGAAGACGAGGTTGAAGCACATGCAACTGCATCGGATCGGGAATATATGACTAAATTACGAGATGAAATTGCCGAGCAGTTAATGCAAAATATTGAATGAATGAATGATTTTAAAAAATAGTATTGTGGTTTTATGAATATTATTTCAATGTTGTATAACTTTAAGTTGAATGAGAATGTTGAAAAACTATTTTAAGTTTAACAAATCTGTTTATTTAAATTTCAGTTTATTTTAACAGTCTACAGAAGTTAAAAATCAAACAGTCTTCTTCTTACAGACTGCAGAGGTTTGGTCAACCTCTTCTTCTACAGATGTCTGCAGATATGGTCCGCAGACTGCAGACATTTTACCTCTGAAAAAAACAAACAACACCATCGTCACATTCATCATTATGAAATAACTTATGAAACACTTGCCTTTCAAATCCTTGGTCGAAATGATTTCAAGACTTAACTTATATCATGTTTCCTATCTTAACATTTCTGAAACAATTTCTATTTCAGTATTGTAAAACAATGTCGTCTTAACATATTTTTCCGCTGCAACTTTGATGACATACTTGGTTTTTCAAACGTTTATTAATCTAATAGAGTTCGTTCTATGTATCCATGACTATGACACCATGACGTCACACGCCTCCGGTCCCGAAAGTTCAGGGTGTGACAGATTGGTATCAGAGCCGTAGTTATAGTGAACTAGGTTGCATCATGTAGAAAACCTGGACTATAGCCCGCTCTACGAGTGCCATTTGCATACAAGGCCATCATGCTAATATGTTGTCTCGTGTTAGACACACATCTACCCATCATACTAACATGTTGTCTCAATTTAGGTATACTTTCACTATTCATGCTAACATGTGGTCTCATGTTAGGTATATATTTACTTGTCATACTAACATGGTGTCTCATGTTACATATACTTATTAGCCTTCTAGTATTTGTATTAATGCTATTAGTATTATCATGACTTTAGCATATATATAGTCCAATTCTCCTTACACCGCCATCTGAGAACCTTTAGAGAAAACATGTATCCGAAACACCAAACCCGAAACCTCTCGACCCTCTCGTAATGACTGCCTCCAAAATCTAGGCAATGTTCGCCCAGAGAGTCGTCAGAACTGTAGCTGCTAGCAAGGCACATCGTACAACGATATGGGTCAAGTAGATCACCATGTAGTGCGCATTACTGATCCTACAAGGACTTCATGAGATGCAAGCCTATCTGTAAAATCTATCCTTTTAGTTGTGGCAACTCAAACTTTTCACCATTGAACATTTCTGATAAAAATATCTCCTTGAAGAACCCCTTAGGATAGGAAGACTCGATGATTTCGAAGATTTTGGTTTGAAATCCTCTAAGAGAAAAAGTTAGCAAACTTGTACTTCACTCTTAGCGAACTTGTTTTTCATCCTAGCGGACTTCAGAAAGCTCTTAGCGGACTTGAGTTCCTCTTAGCGGACTTGAACTTATCCTTAGCGGACTTCTACCTAGCGTACTTCAAGATTACTTCTTAGCGAACTTCAATTATGCTTAGCGAACTTGGATGTTAGCGGACTTCACAAGTTATCCCTAGCGGACTTATAGATTGTTCTCAGCAAACTTATGTTGTTCTTAGCGGACTTATGCAACACTTATAATATTACTTGCTAAGTAAACATGTATACTTATAGTTCCGCACTAGCATTCTTGTATCGGGTGAGATCCATTGTCAAATAGATACTGACATTATGAGCTTCAAAGGCACAAAAGGTGCCATTGAACTAATTAGATGTATTCAGTATTTCCCATAAGCAACTGCCCCAAAGGCTATATGGCTAAGTACACTACCTGCACATTCACCAAGTGTGCGCTCACATGGTAGAACTCCCACACCGACTCCATAGGAACCCCGACTCCATAGGAACCGACTTAGTCTACATCATGACTTAGAATGAACTCAAGCAGTTTTCATGTAACGGATACTGCCCAAGGGAAGAGCTTCAGAAGTTGGAAGCTAAGTTCGGGAGTTTGACTATGAATAGTACCGATATCGCTGGCTACACCAAGCGATTTCGTGAACTTGCTCATCTTTGTTCAACCATGGTCACACCCCTGTACAAGAAGGTACATCTGGGGTCCTACACCCCATATGCAAGGAAATATTCTGGCACAACTTTTTATAGTGTTGAGCGCCTGTCCCATAATCTGGTTTATCAAGCCACACGTCAAGGTGTGACTTTTGCCAAGGAAAATTCTAAAGCTAAACTTGCAAATGTCAATGTTGCCCCCTCATCAATCATGGAGCCGGATAACAAGAAAAAGCGTGCTTTTTGGAAGCCTGGGGAGAATTCAGAGAAGGTTCCCGAGAAGAACCCGGAGCCAATGAAGGTCTATGTTGCCACTACACGTGCTTACGATCAAAGAAAGAACTGGTTACTCCAGCAACCTACCTTTAGGTAATGTGTGCAACCTTCACCACTCCATAGACTATGGAAACATCTATTGTGGACGTTTCAAAGCCAAGGGAAACATCGTGCGAGATTGCTCCAAGCTAAAGAACCAGACTCCCAACTTGGCAAAAGGAAGAGCATTTTTCATCAATGCTAGTAATACCCGCTGTGACCCTAACACAGTGACGGGTAAGTTTCTACTTGCTAACCATTATGCTTCTATACTGGTGCCGATAGAAGCTTTGTGTCTACCGATTTTAGTCATTTGCTCAAAATCGCCCCTATTGCCTTAGACACTAAGCTTACCATAGAATTAGGTAATGGTGATAGAAACTAGAGAAATTCTTAAAGGATGTTCGGTTAAATTTTTGAAGCATACGTTCGACATTGATCGAATGTCTGTCAAGTTAGGAAGTGTTGATGTTGTCGTTAGGATGGATTGGATATCAAAGAACCATGCGAAGATCGTTTGTCACGAAAAGATAGTCAGAATGCCACTCCCAAACGACGACACTTTTAATGTGCAAGGCGAAAGGAGTGAAGCCCAGCTCAGTATCATATCCTGCATGAAGACTCGGAAGTTTCTTCGCAAAGGATGTCATGTCTTTCTGGCTCACATTGCGGAGAAGAAGCCGAAAGAGAAGCGTATTAAAGATGTTCTAGCCGTCTTTAAAATCATAGAAGTCTTTCCTAAAAAAAGTACCTGGCTTACCACCGCCTCGGCAAGTAAAATTTCGCATCAACTTAAACACGTGGAGCCGCCCTCGTTGCCAGATCCCCTTACCTCCTGCACCGTCTGAGGTACAAGAATTATCTCATCAACTACAAGAGTCGTTAGATAAGGGTTTCCTCCGGCCAAGCCACTCTCCTTGGGGTGCTCCTGCGTTGTTCGTAAAGAAGAAAGATGGAACATATTAGATGTGTATCGACTATAGAGAATTGATCAAGCTAACGGTGAGTAATCGCTATCTACTCCCTAGGATCGACGATTTACTCGATCAACTTCAAGGGTCAAGTTTCTACTCCAATATCGATCTAAGATCAAGCTACCATTAGTCCCAAGTAATAGATGAAGACGTTTCAAAGAGGGCGTTCAAAACACGCTACGGTCGTTACGATTTCCTTGTTACGCCATTCGTTTTGACCAATGCACCTGCAGTGTTCATGGATCTGATGAATCATGTGTGCAAACCTTATTTGGATAAATTTGTTATCGTGCTCATCAATGGTATTCTAATCTACTCCTGTAGTAAGAAAGAACATGAACAACATCTGAGACTTATCCTAGAATTGCTAAAAAGGGAAGAATTGTACGTGATTTTTTTTTCTTTCTATAACTTTTGGATTCGCGAGATTCCTTTCTTGGGTTAGGTGATCAACGATAAAGGTATTCATGTTGATCCATCTAAAGTTGAATCTATCAAGAAACGGTGTACTCCCATGACTCCATCAGAGATTCAAATTCTTAGGTCTCGCTGGCTATTATCGCCGATTCATTGAGAAGTTCTCCAAGACAGCCTAGCCTCTGACCGCTTTAACTTAAAAAGATAAGAAGCTCATTTGAGATGCCAAGACTAAAGGAGCCTTCCAGTTGTTGAAGCAAAAACTTTGCAATGCACCAATCCTATCCTTACCTAATGGAATTGGAGATTTTGTAGTGATGCTTCGCATCAAGGTTTTGGATTCGTGCTAATGCAGCGAGAGAAAGTAACCACCTATGCTTCTTGACAACTGAAGAATCATGAGAAGGATTATACAACCCACGATCTAGAGCTTAGAACTATTGTGTTCGCTCTAAAGATTTGGAAACACTACTTGTATGGAACGAAGTGTATCATACTCACTAACCATAAGAGTCTCCAGCATATCTTGAATCAGAAGGACCTGATTTTAAGACAATGCCAATGGACTGAGCTACTCGATGACTACGATTGCGAGAATCGTTATCATCTTTGAGAAGCTAACATTGTAGCTGATGCATTGAGTAGAAAAGAGCGTGTCAAGCCCCTTCGAGTTCGAGCACTAGGCATGACCATTCATGCTAGTCTCACATCGCAAGTCCGTGATGCTAAACTCGAAACTCTGAAGGAGAAACTCAAACAAGAAGAATGCCTTCATGGAATGGAAAGGCAATTGGTAAAGAAACCAAATGGATAATCCTTTGTGGATAGACCTTGAGTGCCGAACCTTAAAACGATAAGAGATTGGTCTTAAAAATCACACAAGACTAGATATTCTAGTTACCAGGGATCCAACAAGATGTATGAAAGTATAAAGGAATTATACCGATTCAGACCTTACAAGGGTACGTTACGTGGTTATGTGACAGATTGTCATCACGCAAGGCAAACCTTGGTAATGGTTGAGACAACCATTTTCCAATCACCAAGTTTCCATATAACAATAGTTATCACTCGAGTATTCAAGCCGCCCTTTAGAAGCCTAACATGGAAGGAAAGTATCGTTCGCCCCTTTGCTGGACCGAAGCCAGTAACAAGCAACTGACTGGTCCAAAGATAGTTCGTGAAACTACCGGGAAGACCTTTCCAATTTCAGAACCTTTTGAAAGTTGTAGGTAATCACCAGGAGAACCTATCTTAACGCTCGACGCGAGCCTTTAGAATCTATAAGAGGGTTCAAAACCTTATAATGGATTCTGCCTCAAACAGAAATAGCTAGGCCCGGAAAGCAAGGAAAGCTTGATCCTTGTTACATTGGTCCCTTGGAATCCTGGAACGGATCAGACCAGTGGCCTACAAACCTCATCATGTCCGAAACCTATTAAGACCTTAAACTGCAAGACCAAGAGACTGGAGCCAAACCATATTCCCATCATTATTATCATTAGAAATCCCGGGAATCAAGGAAGATTCCATCCGGTAGCTAATCAATCTAAACTTTTCCATAAACCATTTTGTCTCGACACATTGCGTATCCAATAAAAACTGAAAACTCAAGTATGAGCAAAGCCTAGGCTGATCATGTAAGGCAAATCATAATTGTGGGTGCACACATAATTGTAATCTGAACTACATGAAAATCCTGGTAAAGCCATACGTGAGCAATCATGACTTGTCTAGATCTTTCAAACTCGAAACCTCTTTCATCAATGTGTCTAACACTCATCTTGTTAACGAACTATTGTGGATGACCTATCAACTCCACTTCGTTAGAAAATCATAACAATCAAGGATCACGAGATCCAAAGATGGAATCAGAATCGCACTCCTAACGACATGGATCGTTGACATCCTCGTCAATGATAAAACTATCATCTGAGTAAGCAAGAATCAGACCACACAAAATTAGCGTTAAATTGTCCACCGATGCAAAGCTATCAATCGGCATTAGCTAAATTTCGGGATGAAATTCTTCCAACAGGGGGAGAATGTGACAACACGTCAAAAATCTAAGGTCAAACCTATACTTTGACCGTATATATATACGTATATACATTTGCATAACTTAATTTAGTAGTGTTATTAGTAAACACTATGCAAGTAAACGTCCAGCCTTGACAATTCCCACGTTTGTAATGGATAAACATACCCGTAACTAAAAGGAAATTCAACCATGTGATTTGGTGGAATTTTAATAACAAGATAAATAAAATATAAATGACTTTTATATTTTTCTTAAAACGGTGTCGTAGGACATCATACCGACACCCGACGAACACTTTAAGCAAATATTTTATTAAAAACTTTAGTTAGTTTTGAATACGAAAAATATTTGAGCTTAAAACAATTTAAACAAATTATTTATTTTCTAGATGCAGTACGCGAGCAAATAAAATAAATAAAAGACGAAACTTCTAAATTATTAAATTATGACTAAAAAAAAGTTTATCAATATATGAGTTTCGTAATTAATTTAGAAACCCGTCCCGATCAAAACGCCAGAACGATTCGGTGTGATTCGTCCGTATGACGAATTGGGCCCAGTCCCGCCCAACACCGCGAAATAAACGAACCGAGCCCAAAAATAAAGCCCAACGGGTATCCCGACACCTTTAAGCTTAAAGATAATATTCCTGACTAATTTTAATGAATAAGGAAACGAACCGTGTGAAAATCGTAGAAAGCCTCGCATACCGGCCCGACACGAACAGTACCGGCCCGACACCCATTCTCCAAATTTCGGCCCATTTAAAGTCTCCATCGACTTTGAATTAATTATTTTATGATGACACTACATTTATATTGATAGATTTTATAAAATAATTAGGAAAAGTGTTAACTTTTATAAAAATTAACACCACCTAAATCTCCTAACCACGCCACCTAAACTAGAGTTAGCCTCTAACCTAACTATGGTTAAAAGAATGAGCACATGTTGTAAAATTTTGCACTCTATCTTCCTGCTACATGCAAGACCCATCCCCTCCTTCATCCAACACTCCACTCAACCTCCACCATAAAACCCACCACACCACTCAAGCATTCACCACCACCTTCACCACCTTCCTCCCTTTCTTCGGCCGACGAGCACCACAGACCCTCAGTCACCACCTCATGACGCCGGCAACCTCTTTCCGCCACAGCCTCGTCGCCATCCACCCCCACCTTTCGCCGTCTAACCCACGGCTCACTATCACCACCATCATCATCGCCAACCTCCACCGCTGCCATCATCGCCAAACTCCACCACCATCATCATCGCCACCCTCTACCGCCGCTATCATCGCCAAACTCCACCACCATCATCATCGCCAACCTCCACAGCCATCATCACCATCATCACCATCATCAACCACTGTCACCATTAACACCGACCACCACCACTGTAACCTTCACTGATCACCCGAACTCTTTTTCCTTTCTCTTTTTCTATCAACCGAACCCCTTGTCTCCTTCTTTTTTTCATTTTGATCGTTCCAAAAACAAATGGATATATATATATATATACATATATACATATATATATATATATATATATATATATTATAGTCGTGTGCCCGCACGTTGCGGCGGCTACAGTGTATATCGTGTTATTCGTCTTTTGTTCGCGCATTGCAGCGGCACAACAAACTACAACGCGGTATTTGTTTATTTGTTTGCTTGTTATGGTGGCACGATAATTTACATCGAGGTATTCGTTTTTTTAGAACTCAAACAAATAACAACAAACACCGGAATTGAAATATATATTGGTCATAAACATAGTAATTTAAAACCAAATGAGTTGTAAGATAGAAGTCATCAACATAGTTTTAAGATATTAGTAATAACATAGTACTTTTTAAATTAAAATCCGAGGGTCAGTGAATTCCAAGTGCGAAAACCCGCGTGATGCGACTGTGGCGACAATCAACGAATGCAGTATTTGTTTTCTGTTAGTTTATCCATGAGTTGTGTTTCTTTTGCGTTTGTTTTGTACTAATGTTAATTTTATAGCATTCCACGTTCAGACATTGAGCTATATATTTGGTTTAAGACCCTGAAATTTAGCTATATATTTGATTTAAGACACTGACGTATTTGAAGCCATTTATTTTCCTTTTAGTATGTTTAAAACCATGCATTAATTAAGACATATCTAAAAACAAGTGTATTTATATCATTTGTTTCTTTAACTATAAAAATATATATAATATTTTTATACATTAATCTCTAAAAGGTAATTTATATCTAGGAGTTCTTTTTTCTTTGTGACATGGATCTAGGAGTTCTCGTGTCTGTGTGACTATAAACATGACCATAAACATGACGTTTCAAATCTTGCTACTAAACAAAACTATATATTGAAGCTGTTGCACAATGTTTGCAGCAGTTCATGTTGACTATGTTGACTGTAAATTAGAATTACAACATGATTATACTCACAAATGAGACCTCTATAATTGTTGTACAAATGCCCAACCTGATAATTCCAGTAAAGAAAAAACAGTTCAGATTGTGTTACAAAGAAATCTAGACAGTTCAAAAACAATTCTTTATCCATCAACAAGTTGAACATAGAACACTTAGACCCAAATTTATAGCCAATAATACACCAAGCTCAAGACCATTGTAAATTTTCCAAGAAACCTGCAGTTGAACATCAAATGACTACTTTAACCAAGACCAGAAAAAATCTATAAATAAATTAAGTACCCAGAATTGTGGATGAAGAAGAGAAGATCAGCTATTAAAATGTAGTCTTCTTCATGCGATACAAATTGACAAAAGTTGCTATTTTACCTGTTAACTCACTGAAATGAATGCAAGTTTACTTGCAATGTGGATTTTTGACTTAAACTGCTCATCCTTGTCTACGTAGTTCCCTTTGAGCTGAATTGCATAAAATTTGGAAACTAACTTGGATAATAATCATTGGTTCTGTGGATTATAACCGTCAACTTCATCTCATAATGAAGGAAGAACAAAATCACCTTGGATAATAAATTTTAAGAAATATGTTCTAAGAGGATGAAATGCAAAAACAGATTGGTGATCTAACTTTGGAACGTCACTTAGTAAAATTCACATCATTTTGAATACATAGCCTGCAATTTAAGGGAACTAACAGAAGTCGGTGTTTCATTTCCATTTGAAACATTTGTTAAGCCATTTAAACCCAATTGTTTCCCATATACTTACCCAGATATGAGAAAACTGTGATTGATCTATTATCTGCATAAGTTACTACAGATTAAAAAATAAATAAAATAAAAATACAAAATTGTAGAATATAAAGGGTAAATATGGATGGGGGCTAAGTGTGAACCTGGGAGTTAAAAATCTGATCCACTACAACTGATGTAATCATAAATGTTGGTGTGTATTCTCTTTGTGTACATTAATTACTCGTTGGTTCATATTTTCTTAAATAATTTAAACTTTACACTTCATTTGTTATGAAGTTAGAGATGGACTCAATTAGAAGTTAGAGATGGACTCAATTAGCTTTTATATGTTAAACAGAGGCTTTTATTACCGGTTAGAGGTGTGAAACTGTGAATGATCCATTGTTAATAACTCCTCATTAAATAGCTCATATGTTCACTTTTAGTTGGTTCATATTTTCTTAAATAATTGGTTGGGGATTTACTTATTTGGTATGTATGCTTATTATATAATCAAACTTTTATAAAAATATATTTGAAATCAACTTTTAAAGAAATGCATAACCAGCACGAATAAATAAAATAATTAAACTTTTATAAAGATTTATTTTTATATAGATGGGTCAGATAGGTTGAAACTTTAAAGGTAATGTGTTTTACATCTTCAAAGTAGGTTACTATTTAAAAAGTATACTGTTATGGTATTCAGCACGTTAACTATGGAGGAAAATGAATAAAAAGTTGCTTGCGGGTCAAAACAACCCACAACCCATCCCTATCCGTCCATTTTTCCACTTCTAGTTTTGAAGTAGCAGGAGTTTGATAGCTTATTATCTAACCATTAGAAGCTCCTCCTTCCTACATCTTGCTTACATGTTTCGTACTTCCACATCCTTTAGAATTATAATTCCTGCAGAAAACAGATTTAAAGGTCAATAATCAAGAGCCTAGGGGCTTCTTGAAAGAAACACGAGCAAAATACCGGTGTCAAACTTGTATATGTGAAATCTACGATGGATTTATACAAATTACAGTTATTGATCCTCCACATAAATTCAACACATCCATTGAATTAGAACTAAAAAACACCAAATTAGAAATTTGCAAATAGATCAAATTAGAACTAAGAACACCAAATTAGAACTTTGAAAATAGATGGTGGACACATAACTCTATACAAGTAACATAAAGTTACAACTTACAATCTGCAAAGGATTTAAATATTCGACTCAAATCGGATATTTAAACGGACAGTGTCACAAATTTAAAAAACAAGTATGCTTTAAGATCTAGTTCACAATGAACCCAGAATAATCCTATGAGGCTAAAGTTCGAAAAAAGAAGTATACCGATCTCTAAATAGATACAATAACTTACCTTATCAATAAGATTGATAACTCCATCATTCACAACACCATGAATTTTAAAACTCTCTTTAAGTACCAAAGCCATAGCATATTGTATCAAATAATGCCAACAGCTGCACCCTCAGGCTGCACAAACCAAAAAGAGACTATTTTAATTGATTAAAATGAAGTAAAAACTAAATATTGCAACGGAATAAATATAAAAAGGGACTTACCCTGCATCCCATAAGATGATACAGTAGCTGCTGCAAAGAAGGCAACTATTAAAATAGTTGTTCATTTCTAGATCCCTTGTTCTGCTATAACCCTTTAACACCATTTATCCAAGGCAGTTGTTCCAATAATTTTACACTTTCAAGATGCGCCATGTTCTGTTCCAAACGCTGCTATCTTCTAAATAACTTCAAGACCATTTATCTAAGTTTTAAACGGCTTGATTTCAGGCTAAAATTAACAATTCAAACTAAAAAGAACTACCTGATTTGCAAAACCTGAATAAAATATCAAACACAATTAGAACCAAATGCATACATTCCCATTAGAACATGGATGCACAATTGGAACCAAATACTAACTAAGAATTCCAACTCAAACCTGAAAGCGAAAATTTTATCAAATTTTGAAAATTATGTCAAATTTAAATCCATTGATTAGGAAAATATAAAACCACATAACTATCCTTTCAGGTAACGCCAAATCAGACCCGTGCTTCCTTTATCTTCAGCATCAGCTGTAAATTTTTCTGGATTTTTGCCTCCAACTAATTGATTACAAGCTCTAAAATCCAAATTCAAAGCAGGGTGATCAACCCCACAACCAAACATGTCAGGATTTTTATCTTGCTCTGTTGGTCGAGTTCCTCGACCTCTGCCATCTGGAATTTCACCTAAAATCAAATATTACACAACACACACATCCAAATAATGGTATCGATTAGACAATATTCAGCATAAATTTAGAGAAAATGAAATACATGACTTCTGGTAGTTCGATCCTCTCCTGATTCCAAAAACTGAGTAATCTGATAAAATGGAATGAGATTAGTTTAGCTACAACTTGAAAATTACATGATAGCTTGTGAATCTTAGTTGATTTGGAAGATCAAATCCTT
Source organism: Deinandra increscens subsp. villosa (assembly GCA_039602395.1). NCBI lineage: Eukaryota > Viridiplantae > Streptophyta > Magnoliopsida > Asterales > Asteraceae > Deinandra > Deinandra increscens. The sequence continues at coordinate 19,438,535 of JBCNJP010000010.1, read as the reverse complement.
ATCCAGTAACTTTCCTTCAAATAAAAAAAATAGATTAACAATATCTTATAATAACAAGCACACGGTTCCTAGCAATTGAATGCAAACTCAACCCTGAATCAATGAAATTAGCATTCGTTTCCATTCATCCATGTTGGAATTCTATCAAAATGAACACGAATTTTTCGTTAATTGAACATACCTTACAAGATTGGATAGCAGTTGACGGTAGAAGAAGCGTAATCGTTGGAGCAAGAACCAGCGATTGAGTTTGGGATGCCTCAAAGATGCGTAGTGTAATCTAGGGTTTGAAATTGGAACCTCTGAGATACATAAGAGACTAAATTAGGGTTTGGAATGGAGAGTACACACTACACCCATCGATGTGAGACACCCTTCAACTGAAATTCAAAATACAAATAATGAAAGGATGTCTGAATTCTGCTTGCGTATAAAGGAGACTGAAATCACCCCATAAATGAAGATTCGCCTCTGAAATTCGGAAATGAAATGAAGAAAGGATGTCTGAATTCTGCTTGTGTCGAAAGGAAACTGAAATCACCCCATAAAGGGATTTTCATCTGTGCAAAAGCAAGAATTGTTTGGACTTTAGGTCGCCGCTTCAAAAGGCCCGCCGGTTCAAAATCGTCAAGTTGGTTTCCGGTTCAAAGAGAACAAGTCAAGAAGGGTTTCAGAATGCATTATAGTGTTGTACATTATGCTTGGTGAGTTATACACGTCTTAATTTTAAGACCCCTATATTACGAAAATGTCATTTTGATCAATATGTATTATATAGTAGTATAGATAATGAAGAAACAAAACAAAAAAATAATAATAATAAAACTGAAAGTTGGTCGATGGAAGCGCAGTACAGAAACCATTTCATCTTTTTTTGTTAATCCATTTGATCAAAGTCTCAAAACAGCCTCTTGGACCACCTTTACACCATTGTTTCTCCACCATCGGGCCACCACGGTACCACCCTTTCACCACCAACGGCTAGTCCACCCGGCCACTTCCTAAACGGCCTCAACGTTTGCCCCTAACGATCACCGTAAACCACCGAAAACTAGGCCGCAAAAGGCCACTTTACCTTTCGAGAGAAACTTTAAAAACTTGATATTTTTCGATCAGGTCTACGGAGATATTCTCGCCTCTTTTTGGTTCATCACCTAGCCTAGTGTTAGAGGTAAAAGTCTAAACTTCTCAATTTAATAATTTTCGTTGTTCATTTTTTTTATATTTATAATCACCCAAAAACGAGTCTTGACACTCCACCCACTAAATATATATAAATGAACAAACCGTCTTAAATATTAAAATAACGTTAATATTTAAGCACTTATGTCACAATATATTTTTAACAATCGTTGTGAGGACTAAAACTATTATAGATCAAGCGGTATAAAAACTGACTCGGGGACCCTCAAAGTGACACATTGGACTAAAAATATATAAACGAATATACATTTACACATAAAATATAAAGAATATATTATTGGGTATATTGATTATAAAAATGTGTTTATTTTTATAAAATATATAGATTTCTAAATACCGAGCGTTTGGACTCATAATTAATAAATAAGTGCTCATATTTTAGATCTCATTTTCTTTAATAACTTGAAATATTTATTTAAAGTTATTACAACCCAGTAATATTTAATGACTTAAATATTAGCTTTCATATCGTATTACTTAACGGAATACTTATATATATATATATATATATATATATATATATATATATATATATATATATAAAATATATATTAATTCCAAACGTTAGACCTAAAAAAATACGGTGTTATATTTTGAACTTACTCAACGTGAAACTTATATATTGTTACAAATATATTTTCCTAAAACTGTTAAAAACACATCACACAGATATCTCATTCTAATATTTATTATTTTCTAAATATAATTTAGAAAAACTATTTGAGATAACATAAACATAATAATATTTACGGAGTTAAATATTAATTATCATAACGATCATTTGTCAAATACTTGTATCAAATAGCGGTAAAGCCAACGACTAAATTTCTAAAAAATATAAAGACTTATATTTTTTTCTAGAATCATGAGAATGTTGAAACATATATCATTTCTATAAGTTATATATATTTATTTGCATAAATATTTCTATGACTGATTATAATTATTGTCTAAAATTATGAACTCAAGCTTAAGATATATAACGTGAACTTCAAATAATAAAATACTTTATTATTTGTCTTCATGTTCAAAACTTGATCTAAATATATATTCTCATAACCTTAAATAATTATATGATTTATAATTATTTCTACAAGTTATATATATATATATATATATATATATATATATATATTTGACTATAAATATTCATTAACCTAAATATTTATTTGAACGATAAATATTCCAAACGGGCTTTCCGAACGATACAAATAGCAATATTATGTCAAGACTCGCCCAGATCGTTTGAGTAACTGAACATTATCCAACTGAAACAGTACCTTAAAATTGACTTATTATTTATTAATAGACACAGTTTTACTTGCTACATCCAGCGTGATACAGCTTTCATCATTATCCTGAATCAAGTGAGTTTCACGACCCCTTTCTTTTAAAACTGGTTTAAATACTATGGGGGAGAAATCATGATCAAACAAATCTTTTTACATGATATTATGGTACAACTGTTACGCCTTATTAATTATATGTTCTTGCATACCCCTTCATAGTAATTTGTTATACAACATATTGCTACAAATCCCACCATCAATTGATTTCAGTTAGTTCCTGTAACGAAACGATAACTAGTGAATAGATCTATTTAGGTTGACAACCCTGCCCTATTGGTAGCTCCAATTGTGACTCACCGGTAACAATAATGGGGTACATATCAGTTATTCTTTGCCATTGGTATTTCTTAGGGGAAGTTACCATAGGTGGGTAAATCTGTTAATGTTTGAAATCAAGGAACAGGTAGATCAATGCAACGACGAGTAGACCATTATAATATCTTGTATATCATCAACTGTTTTACAAATGGATTTTGTAGAATCCTACACCTATGAACTCACCAACATTATGTTGACCTTTCAAACTCATGTATTTCTCAGGTAATAAAGTCAGACCGTATGCAAATGGGACGTCAAACTTAGGGAATGCATTTTGGAGTCATAGTCACATTCATCATTATGAAATAACTTCTGAAACACTTGCCTTTCAAATCCTTGGTCGAAACGATTTCAAGACTTAACTTATATCATGTTTCCTATCTTAACATTTCTGAAACAATTTCTATTTCAATATTGTAAAACAATGTCATCTTAACATATTTTTCCGCTGCAACTTTGATGACATACTTGGTTTTTTAAACGTGTATTAATCTAACAGAGTTCGTTCTATGTATCCACGACTATGACACCATGACGTCACACGCCTCCGGTCCCGAAAGTTAAGGGTGTGACACAATTGATAGTGAAAGAGATGATGAAGAGGAACCTCTCTTTCCTACTCCTATTCAAGTGAAGGTGGAAGTAGATGATGGATATGTGAATGTTCCTCTGTCAACTGTTATGTCCACTGATGAGACTCTTGCTTTGGATATCACTCCACATGTTCCAGGTTCTATACCAACAGATGCTGAAGTCATCAACCTTAAATCGAGTGCTGATTAAGAATTTTAAAATCAAACTACTCTTGCTGTATCTACTAAGAAAGCTCAACGAGAACAAATCTTTAAAGCATCCTTTATACATTTCTCATTTGATTCTGAAGGAAAGGGTGCTGATGCTGATGCGACAGCACCTCAAGGACCTGCTGCGACTGAGTAACCAGGACCCACTGACAAAGATAAGGGAAAGAGGAAACTGAATCCCGAGGAAAAAGAAGAGGAATGACTGAAGAAGGAAGCTGAAAAGGACAGATTACGTCGAGCCCTCATTGTAGAAACACTCAGTGAGCAAAACAGATTGTTGGAAGAAAAAGCTAAAGCCCTGAAAAGATATGAATCAGGACACCCTCCTGCTGTCATGTACAGAAGAGGCTCAAGCACATTACCAGATCGATTAGAGTCAGCCAGAGCAGATGAACCCAGAATCCGCATTGCCACTAACCTAGAAGAAACTAATGTAGATGAAGTAGATACGATACGTCTGAAACAGCTCGTATGGTGAGATCTCTGATGAGTGACAATTTCACGTTGGAATATCTTATGAGTCTCAGCGATACTGAGCTGACAAATCTATATACTGATGAGGAAAGGTTGAACTCTCACCATCCTAAAAATCAAAATGTTGAAGATAAAGCTGATACCCTGATGGATGTCTTTGCTGACACTAAGAAAACAGTCGAATTTACTCCAATCCGCGACCATCTCTCTGATTTAGTGTTTGACATTGGCAAAACATATTTTCCTCCTTCTGATAATCCATCTGAGGAAATTCCTGATCCTGATACTGAAGAGTATATCATATCCTCTACCAACATGATGACTTTGGATGATCTCCGCAACTATCTTAAATTCAAGAATGTGGAGAAAAAGGCTTATAATCTGAAGAAACTCAAAGGTCTCCGAGAGTTTGTAACTGAATACCGAAAGACTGAACGTCTGGCGAAGCTAGAACAAATCAGAATCAAATAACATGAACGAGCTGAGGCTCTTAGAAGGAAAGAGAATCCTCCTATCTATGATGACTGGGCAAAGATGGCTCGAAATTCAAAAGCTATGCTGCAGTTTACTGCCAAGAACTTGAGAAAGATGCCTTCAAATCCCAATGTCAATCATGGGATGAAAATTCTTGGATGGAAATATGATGAAGTCTTTGACGCATTTCTGGTGAAGAGGCGGAATGGTTATGTTCAATTCTTTGCTGACTTCAGAGCTCTTCACAGTTTGTTCTCCTGGGAACTGAAGCAGTTGAAATACCTTGATCTAGTGAACCACACCAATCATGAAAAGGGTTTGAATGTCGCTTCACTAATCGGTGCTGCTTACAAATTCAAGAAGAATCTGAAAACTCCTGAAGAAGAGAAGAAAGCTCAAATACTTGTAGAGAAAAGACGTCTCCGTGCCCCTCATCGCGGTATGTTTAAAGAAATTGGAGCGGAGGCAAAAGTGAAGACAATTCCAGGAAATCAGAATAATTTTCCTATGATCAGCTGGTATTATAGTGGAAAGACAAATGAATTGGTAATTAAGAGAGTTTGTGCTGATACTATCAGGCTTTTTGCAGCAATTGAACTCCGACTTCTCTCAAGATCTTATCTGAAGCAGATCTATTTTTCAGAAGATGCGGACCATTCCTACTCAGCTTAGACCATATGAATGATATGATTCCAATTACTACTTAATGTTTTTGAATTGGTGGTGTACTAAACTTTCAAATATTGGTAAGCTTACTCTTGATAAGGAAGTGTTAAGGACTGCAACTTGCTGGTTGGTAGAAGACAATGGATCAAGTGCCATTCTGGAAGGTTCAAAGAGATTGGTTGAGCTGCATAACTACAATTACCTGAAGAAGCTTGTATGGCAAGATCTTTGGAGGTTGTACGATCTTGGACTTACCATACTTTTCGATAAGGACAAAGAAGCTGCAAGAGAAAACAAGAGATTTCTGCTCAAGTTTCTTGGTCAGGTGGTTTAAAGCTCAAGTGTTTGCATTGCCAACAAGGGTGGCAATTGTTGGAACCTGTTTTGGTTGTTGGCAACACAAACCATTCACCGTTGAGTATTGTTGGTGAAGACCTCTCAATGAATTTACTAGAATAGATACTTATCTTGTAATAGAATTCAACTTTGTACTTTGTAAACATTTGTTTATGTTTTAGCGAACTTGTTTTCCTTCTTAGCAGACTTATGATTGTGCTTAGCGGACTTGTTTCTACTTAGCAAACTTCTTTGTTGAAATTTCTATGTTTGCCTTAGCAAACTTAAATTATTCCTAGCGGACTTGTTCACTTACTTAGCGGACTTGTTAGCTCTTAGCGGACTTGTTTAGAAGACTTGTTTGTTCCTGGCGAACTTCCTAGCGAACTTGTTCATTCTTTGCGAACTTGTTAGCGAACTTGTTCATTCTTTGCGAACTTGTTAGCTCTTAGCGGACTTGTTTAGCAGACTTGTTTACACTTAGCGAACTTGTTTGCTGACCAACTTATTCCTAGCGAACTTGAACATAGTGTTAGCGAACTTGTCTGTCTGATGGAATATTTATTGTTGACTTCTATGTAATGATTGTTGTGTCAAACATTATTTTTTGTCCTATGTTATCTAGTAGTATATATACAATTGAGAAAACCCTACTGGGTATGCCACTCCGGGATTTATTCTACTGTGTGTGTGTTCGTGGTGTAGTATGTGTTCTTGATGTCAAATTTGATTTCAAAACGTTCCTAGTGTGTTTTCGTTGCTTACTGCTGCAAATTACAAACCAAAACCTTCAAATTCGTGAAAATCTGGAAATTCAGTGTTAGTACGCCAGTTGAATGTCGTGATACGCAGGATGAACTGATTGGTACATTGTTGGTACGCTGCTTGGTACGCAAGGCAATCTTCAATGGTGGTTCAGAGTAGTTACGCCGTACCAAGTTGGTCCGCTACTGTTCACTGGTATGTTGAGTTCACTGGTAAGCTGAGTTCACTGGTACGCTACTGGTTTGGTACGTTGAATGGTTGGTACGGTCAAAGCTATTGGTACGCTGGTCAACAGTTTGGTCCATTGGAAGGTTTATTGGTATGCCAACAGAATAGTGACGTTCACTAAAACTGACGTAACTAGAGTTCTGTTTGGAGTTACGGAACCCAATACCAGCCAAAACGACCGTCTCCACGAGCTCTACACTTTTACTCGCCTAATGGCCAGTACCCTTCATATCGATACCCAAATTCCCCTTTTAAGACACCCATTTTTTAGTTTAAAGTTTTTACGTTCGATATCGCAATTTCAAAATGAATGATTATCAAGCATTTTCCGCAACTCAAACCATGATGCAAGCTCTTGTTAACTATGATAATGAAATAGGAACAAGTCAAAAAGTTCCGAAGTTGCTCAAATTGGAAGATTATCATAGTTGGGTAAAATGATTCGAAGCATACGCTGGTACGAATGATGTCGATCTTTGGTTGGCTTATACTGATCAATATGAATATCTTGTAAAGACATGGAGTGATGGATCGTTTGCTAATCTAGTTATTATGAGATGAATTCAATGATACAAAAAATTAATACAATGAGATTGTTTTGATTCAAGCTTGGGAGCACACACACAGTTACACACACAAAATATAGATGAATGACCAAGAGTGTTGATACCTGATATGTGCGTCGTGGGAAGTATCAAACAATGTTCAAGTTCCAGCCTAAGGTTCACCGGCCGATAGTGGTCCGAACCTGAAGTTCGGACTGGCCGAACCTGAGGTTCGGATACGGATCGACCAGTAGAGTATAAATAGTTGTTTGGTCTTTGTAATAGGTAGTTCTGGGCGGGTGAGATTTCTGTTAAGTGTGTGTTTCTGAGTGTGTTCTCTGATTATGTTTCTAAGTGTTTACTGATTGTAATTGTTCTTCGTTGATCAATAAAACAATCGGTTATTTACGTTTCTATGTCCAAATAGCTAGATCGAGTAGACGATCCGATGCTCACATATTTTGAAGTGGTATCAGAGCTTTCTGGTTCATTCTACTGATCTGTGGTTGCTATTTTTGGATTTTTGAAGCGTTTTTGGTGTTTCTCGAGCTTGTTTGTGTGTTTTTCATCAATTCTATCGAATTTTTGGTGTTCAATCAGCTCCTAAACCATTTCTTTTCAGTTTTTCTGGTCCACAGTTGCGATTTTCACCGAAAACAGTCAAATTTCGCGTGATTTTGAAAAATGATGTCGAGTGTAACATCTCGTTAAATCTGGTAAATCGTGGGATTTTTTTTTAAATGAACTGGACTCGATAAGCCCAGTTAGGCACGTTAGGCCCATTAAGGGATTTATGGCCCAACAAAGGCCCACTCCATGTATCTGATGTTTGAATAAGTTGTTAGTGATATTCTAACAATTCATTATGAGATCCAAGGTGTTGCAATGCGATAAAAGCCATGTTCAAAATAAACAGACAAGGTTCATTATTTAATTGATTAACGTGCCGGATAACCGGACGATATCCTAATTATGTTGATTCGATAAGTTATGACGATAGATATATTAACAGGGATGTTAATATCTATTAGAAGGATAACCGTATGGATCGGTGTGAGAAACGGTGAAATCCGTAAATAGGACTATACGTGATATTAACCGAAAAGGACTCATTTAATTATTTAAGATGGTTTTAACGATCCTGTAAAGCTATAAATATATATCATGTCTTCACAGAGAATTACAGTCATGCTTATATATTCGGTTCGTAAAACAGAGATTAACGGGATTTGCGTTGAATACGCGCTCTATACCGCCCGTTGACCGAATAATTACCAAATTATATATATTCTAATATTTTAAAAGTATTCCGGGACTATTTAAGAGGCTTTTATAATATTCCAGTCACTCGGGATTTATTATGAATTATTTACATGGCTTTCAGTATTTAACGTGATCGGATATCGCGGTATAATACATGTGTAATACTGGATTAAAATTGTTGTACTACATCTTGACCCTTTGACTAAAAGTACTTCCAAGTGAAGTACTGCCTTTTATTTTTTGGTACAAGCACACATATGAGATACAATTTTTTTTTTATAGAAAAAGTAGTGGAGAGAAAGAAAGAAAGAGGGAGCCGTGAGGCTCCTCCCTCTTGTCCGATGAAGCCAGGCAGCCACGGCGAAGGACCGACCGGTCTCCGACCATGGCCGGCGGCGACCTCCATCAAACCTCTCGCTCCCTTTCCGACTCTCTCTCTCTCTCTCTCTGATTCGAGCAACAGCAGCGGTGTGCTGCCTCTCTTCCGGTGGCGGCGCCAACTACGGTCTAGCCCAGTGACGACGGCCGAAGCTTTCGATGACCGTTCCTTTCCTCTCTCTCCTGTTCACATCCAAATCCGGCGCCACAAGAGCAATTGGTGGCGACAGCCGCGGTTCCTTCCTCGTCAGCGGCTAGGGTTCCGCACTTGTAGATGGTAAGGGTTTTTAACCCTCATATTCTTTTGATTTCACCTCATTACTCCTTTCTTTAACCCCCGATTCATACATGCACTTATAGATTTAATAATTGGTGATGATAACCACTAATATGTGCATTTGGATGGTGGCTCACGGTGGCAGAGAGGCTGCCGGCGGCGGCCATGGCCTCCGGCCACCGGTTAGATTGTAGTGATAGTGGTGGTTGGTTATTCTGAGCATAGATATGTGTTTGGTTGTGTTTAGAAATGCTTTTGGATGGTTTTGAGTTAACTCGGCACCGAGTCAACTCTGTAACAGCCCAGACCCGTCGCACCAAGATATTGTCCGCTTTGGCAGCCGGCATGCCCTCAGGCATCCGCCCCTCACGGATTTAAAACGCGTCTTGGTAGGGGAGGTATCCACACCCTTATAAAGCGGTGCTTAGTTCTCCTCCCCACCAATGTGGGATGTTACAATCCTCCCCCCTTAGGGGACCAGCGTCCCCGCTGGCACACTGGCCGACGACCGGCTCTGATACCATCTGTAACAGCCCAGACCCGTCGCACCAAGATATTGTCCGCTTTGGCAGCCGGCATGCCCTCAGGCATCCGCCCCTCACGGATTTAAAACGCGTCTTGGTAGGGGAGGTATCCACACCCTTATAAAGCGGTGCTTAGTTCTCCTCCCCACCAATGTGGGATGTTTGGTCAACAAATATCTCGGGTCAAACAATGTTAAAATTTTAAACTGATCTTACAGTATTGTTTGTGACGAAAAATCTTGCGGAATAGACTACTTATTCATTAATTTTGGTGTCGGGTCAAGAAAGTCAAAGAAAGTCAACCGGGTCAAACCCGTGATGAATCTGGTCAACGTTTTTGAAGGGTCAAACCAGAAAACCGAGCATGGATTATTGTTCGTGGCGAAATTCTATTTGGAATGGACTACTCTTTCGTCGAAATCAGAGATGTTTAGCGTTTTACGGTTAACCGGGTTCGAGTTTGCGTACCGACCGGAAGGTATAACCATGTTCGATATCTTATTATTGTTGTAGTAATATTGTACCCGTCTTGTGAGGAACGTTCTGTCAAATAGAAGTATTATTGTTTATAAAACATTGATAACAAGAAAAATATATATAAAGCTTTATTATGATTTTTATGTAATAAACTTATGATTTCATAATCAACAAAATTATGATTTTATGATGACAAAGCCCTTGATTTAATAAAAGTTATGATTTTATATAAATCAAAATCAAACAAAGACGGGATATTTTGTAAACATATAAGTTAACCGATCTTAGAGATTATATACATAAGCCGTGATTCTATGTAATAAAAACTATGAATTTATGTTATATAATGCTATGATTTCATGTGAGATAAAACTTATCATTTTATGTAAGTTTATATATAATTAAAACAATGGTTATTTGTTAATAAAAGTTATGATTTCATGTTAACTATAAGACGGATAAATATGTACAAAACCTATGATTTTATGTGAAGTAATATTATGAATTATTATTAACAATTTATGATTTCATGTAACTATAAGATGGATAAATATATATATATATATATATATATATATTTTATATATATATATATATATAAAATCTATGATTTTATGTAAATAATATCATGATTTTATGTGAAATATGAACATGTAAACTCATGCATAAAAACTATGATTTTATGTGAAACGTAAATAGATAAATCTATATCTAAAAGCTATGATTTTATGTAAATCATAAATAGATTGATATATACATAAGTTATGATTTTATATAACCCTTGAAGTATTATAAAACATAACCCGATCGAGACTCGAGTGATATCGTTTAATTTAGATAATCTGTCAAACAGACCACACGACCGTATTGTCACTAAAGGCATATGACCGTGTTCGGCAGGAACTGTTTATTTAGAGATTGACAGATAAATTACGATCGTAACCGGGTTTAGGCCATACGACTGTATTGAGACATCCGGTTGTATTGGGACCTCAACCTACGGACGTATCGTATCGTTTAAGGCAGGGAGCACAACCGAGCCTAACCAGTATTATTACTGTGTTAAATTTAAGTGTACCTATACTTGTTCAGGTCAGTGGATTCTCCAAACTTAACATGACGTTAAGCTTTGTCTAGGCATTGCATCTGTGACATCTGTGGATTGTACGCAATCCTATCCGTATGACTTTGTATTCCGAAGATCTGTGAGTCCTCTGACTTCCCTCATGTTATTTAACTGTTTGATATAATACTTATGTTCTGATGTATCTGTTATATTTGTTATAAATATCTTGTCAAACACTGTGAGTTGGAATGCCCTGTGTGGGTCATTATATACTTTCTGGTCATTAAGGTTGAGACCACTAGACATATAAGGGATTATAGCGGCCGTTATAGTTGAACGATCCATATTCACCCGGATCCTCTAATATTAATTTATTAGGGGGAATATGTACTTATATGTTGAAATTAAAAATCTACTCGCAGAGGGTGTACAGCTACGCGCAACGTGCCCGTAGAGTATCTGAGTGTTGACCTTGGGTGTGATCCGATACTTCATAACAGGCATTTGTATTTGAAAACTGTTAATGTGATGATGGTAGTTAAGACTCACCAACAACGTTTGTTGTTGACTCTGTGTTGACTTATGTTGCAGGTAAGTGTGTGCAGGTGATGATGTATTTGTACAAGAACGTTGGGGTACTAGTTGTGGCTATCTGTAAGAGCTTGAACAATTTAACTGATATACGTTTGTTGTTCAGTGCATGTTATGACTACAATTCCTTGATATATGTATCATTTGTTTGTTCAGTCCTAGGTCTATCCGGGACTACCGATTCCATTAGGTCGGCTATGAGGTGCTTAGTGCATCCTCAGTCAGATTCGATCTAAGGTTTCTTTGTGAGGACTGGACGTCCGTGTTTGTTCTATGTTTTATTCTGTTGTTGGTGCCTAGTGAACTGATACGGACAGTCGGTCCCACACCCTCCCCCGCACCTGGCAGGGGGCGGCGGAGGGGGGTGTTACATCGAGGTTTGGAGTTTACTGTTTAGGTTCGGTGTAACCGCCCCGAACTTCAAGTTCGGACGGCAGTCGGTAAGAGTTTGGTTAGCTTTCGGTCAAAGTTCGGAGTTTGAGCTGGATCGGTTGAAGTTCGGAGTTCGTTCTGTAATAGATTGGAACTTTTTAGGTTCGGTGGAAGTTCGGCCTATTGATTTAGGTTTGGAGGGAGTTCGGTGGAGGTTCGGATCACTGTGGCAACTTAGGAGGGAGTTCGGCCAATCAGAATTCAATTTTTTACGATGTCGGAATTTCATGCATTTTCCGCAATGCAAAGTGCAATGCAAACTATGCTAAATTTTGATAATGGAAATCGGAACAAGACAGAAAGTTCCAAAATTGTTGAAGTTGGAAGATTATCATAATTGGAAGCAATGATTTTCGGCTTATATAAGTACGAATGATATCGATTTGTGGATTCTGATCAAGAAACTTTATCAACATCTGACTAACGCGGGTGATTTTAAGAAAGTTCATACCTTTGACAATGCTGAAAGGAAATCATACGAGTTGGAACAAAAAGCTTTTGGTTATCTAACAATAGCATTACCCACTGAGTTGCTACATCAGTTTAGTACTTGCAAGAAATCAAAGCAATTGTGGGATGCTCTATCAGCAAGGTGTGAGGGTAATGATGATTACAAGAAAAGTCGGAAGAAAGTGTTGAATAAAGAGTTTGATAATTTTCAATTTTATGACAATGAGAACATTACTGCTCTGGTTTCCCGGTTTTCACATCTAATCAGTGAATTGAAGGTTGTTTGTATTGAGAAAACTGATGCTGATTTAAAGGAAAAGCTTATGGAAGCTTTGCCTGAAAAGTGGGAAAATTATGTTCTGCTACTCACACATGATAAAGATTACTCTACATTGACATTCCACGAGCTTACTGGAAAACTTCTTGCTCGAGAAATGGATATGTTAAATTCAAAGAAGTCAACTGCTACTTTACAGAATCCTGAGTTATATCATGGTGAGAATACGGCTAGTATGAATGCTAAATCTAAACCAACTTTGAGTTCTGCACCAAATATTGCCTTTATGGCTGGAGCTTCAGGTAATTCTGATAACAATTCATCATGGGGTTGTAGTTTTACAATTCCAAAATTTTCAAATCAAAATGCTTTTTCTGCTGAATCAATGGATGATTGTGCCAAAATGATTGCTGCTTTAATTTCCTCATTGTTTGGTTTGATCATTAAGAATGTTGCTGATGCACAATTGACAAGAGATGATCTTGATGCTCTTGATGATGATCAATTAACTGAATTAGATCTTTCTGGGTAATATGCTATGCTGAGTCACAAATATAAAAGATTTTTCAAGAAGCATGGGAAATCTACTTCTGATTTTAGTGAGAAATTAGGTTTTGACAAGTCAAAGTTGAAATGTTATAAATATTCAAAGCTTGGACATTTTGCCAAAGAATGTCAACAGAAGTCTGGTTTTCCTTTATCATCTAAGCCTGGTGTTACTTCATCATCTCCTAGTAACTCAGACAAGATAATAGCTTTAACAGTTCAACATGATGGTGTTTTTGATTGGTGTCAACGGTTTGGATATGATTCATCAGCTTTGATTGTTACTCATGTTCAATCAGATGATTTTTATTCAGATACTAGTTCTGATACTGATTCAACACCAAGTTCTTATGCATCTGCTGGAAATTTGGAAAGTGTGTTGAAAGGAAATGCTTCATTGTTGCATAAAATTCAAAAGCTTTCTGAGGACTTTACTTTGGTTAATTCAGAGTTGCATGTTTCTAAAGAACATGAAAAGGAGTTGATTCAGAAGAATGAGTGCTTGACTACTGAAATCAAAATGCTGAATGATGTTTTCGAGATTTCTAAACGAGACAAAAGAGATGTTGAATTCGCAAAAGCCAAGTTATGTGTAGAAAACGATGAGTTGGTAAAAGAAGTTAAGAGATGGAAGAATGAAGCAGGAGATGCTGCTACTGATTTTCAGAATTTGTTTGACAAGTCCAAAATCAAACTTGATATGCTTACAAAGAATGTTGAAGAGTCAGCTGCTAAGATTGAAGCTTATCAAGTTGATATGGAGAAGTTTTTTTTTGGGTAAAGGGATTGTTGGATGAAAAGCGGGAGTTAGTTAGTGTTAATAAGGTTCAAGCTGCAAACCTAGAAATTCAAAAGAGAAATGAAGATAAATTGAAGAAAGAATTGTTTGAAGGGTTAGATAGTCTTCGCATGCAAAAGTTTGAAACCCACAAAGTTACGAAGCGATTGATAGCTAAAGAGAAGGAATTCGCTGAGGCTCAACAACAAATTTCTGATCTCAAAATTTGTTGATACCTGAAATGTGCGTCGTGTGAAGTATCAAACAAAGTACAAGATCATGTCAAACTAGGTCTGGCCGAACTAGGTCCGAACCTGAAGTTCGGACTGGCCGAACCTGGGGTTCGGCCGAAGCTCGGACCAGCGGGTATAAATAGATGTTTGGTCTTTGTTGTTGGTAGGATTCTGAGCGTGCGAGTTCTGTTAAATGTGTGTTTCTGAGTGTGTATTCTCTGTGTCTATTTCTGAGTGTTTACTGATTGTAATTGTTCTTCATTGATCAATAAATCAATCGGTTAATTACGTTTCGATGTCCGATTAGCTAGATCGAGTAGACGATCCGATGCTCACGCATTTTCAAGTGGTATCAGAGCATTCTGGTTCACTCTACTGATCTGTGGTTGCTATTTCCGGATTTTTGAAGCGTTTTTGAAGTTTCTCGAGTTTGCTTTTGTGTTTTCCATCATTTCTATCGAGTATTTGGTGTCAAATCTGTTTCTAAACCATTTTCTATTGGTTTTACTGTTCCATAGTAACGAGGTTCGTCAAAATCAGTCATTTTTGCGCATTTTTGAAAAATGAAGTCGAAGTTCAGAGGTAACTGGTCAGGTTCGGAGTAACTGCTCCGAATCTCGAGTTCGGTGAACAATCGGTCAGTGTTCGGAGGTGTCTCGGTCAGAGTTCGGAGTTCTTTGAAGTTCGGTCCTCATTCGGTGAGTTTTCGCAGGGCGTTCGGACGTGTTCGGAGTTTCTCTAGGTTCGGAGACAGATCAGGGTTTATTTCGGAGTTCGGACTTTGGTTTTAGGTTCGGACAGAGTTCGGAGGTCTGTGTTAGGTTCGGAGCAGGTTCGGTTATCAGATTCTAAATTTTCAACGATGTCGGAATTTCAAGCATTTGCTGCAATGCAAAGTGTGATGCAAACCATGATGAATTTTGATAACGAAATTGGAACAAGTCAGAAAGTTCCCAAATTGTTGAAGCTTGAAGATTATCAAAATTGGAAGAAACGATTTTCCGCTTACATAAGCACAAATGATATTGATTTGTGGATAACACCCAACTGATGCGGGAGATTTTAAAGAAGTTCATACTTTTGATCTTGCTGAAAGAAAATCATACGAGCTTGAACAAAAAGCTTACGGTTATCTTACAATGGCATTACCTACTGAGTTGCTTCATCAATTTAGCACTTGCAAGAAATCTAAGCAATTGTGGGATGCTTTATCAGCAAGGTGTGAAGGTAATGATGATTACAAGAAGAGTCGGAAGAAAGTTCTAAACAAAGAATTTGATAACTTTCAGAATTATGATAATGAAAACAAACTGCTCTTGTTTCAAGATTGTCACACTTGATTAGTGAATTAAAGGTGGTTGAGATTGAGAAAACTGATGCTGATTTGAAAGAAAAGATTTTGGAAGCCTTGCCAGAGAAATGGGAAAATTATGTTTTGCTACTCACGCATGATAAGGATTATTCTACAATGACATTTCACGAGCTTACTGAAAAACTTCATGCTCGAGAAATGGAAATGTTAAACTCAAAGAAGTCAACTGCTACTTTGCAAAATCCTGAATTGTATCATGGTGAGAATAGTGCAAGCATGAGTGCAAAGTCTAAGCCAAGTCTGAATACAAATCAGAATACAGCACCAAGTGTTGCTTTTATAGCTGGAGTTTCAGGAAATTCTGATAATAATTCTTCAAGGGGTTGTAATTTCACAATTCCAAATTTTTCAAGTCAGAATGCTTTTTCAGCTGAATCAACAGATGATTGTGCTAAAATGATTTCTGCATTGATTTCATCATCTTTTGGTTTGATTCTCAAAAATGTTGCTGATGCAAAATTAACCAGTGATGATCTTGATGCTCTTGATAATGATCAACTAACTGAATTGGATGTATCTTGGCAATATGCTATGTTGTGTCAAAGATCTAAGAGATTCTTTAAGAAACATGGAAGGAATATTTCTGGTGATAAATTGGGTTTTGACAAGTCCAAATTAAAGTGTTACAAATGCTCACAACTTGGACATTTTGCTAAAGACTGTCAACAGACACATACAAACAAGTCTGGTGTTTCACAATCATCCAAACTTGGTTTTACTCAACCATCTACTAGTAACACTAGCAAATCTACAGCTTTAATGGCTCAAAATGATGGTGTTTCTGATTGGAGTCAACAATTTGGTTATGATTCATCAGCTTTGATTGTCACTCATGTTCAGTCAGATGATTCATATTTAGATCTAGTTCCGATACTAGTTCAATTCCAAGTTCTTATGAATCTGCTGAGAACTTGGAGAGTTTAATGAAAGAAAATGCTTTGTTGACAAATAAAGTTCAACAATTGTCTGAGGCATTTGATGTGATTAATTCAGAGTTGAAGATTTCTACAGATCATGACAAGGAGTTGACATTAAAGAATGAGTATTTGACCATGGAAATCCAAACATTGAATGAGGTTTTAGAAGTTTTGAAGCAAGATAAGAAGAATGTTGAAATTTCAAAAGCTAAGATTTGTGAAGAACGGGATGAGTTGGTACAAGAAGTTAAGAAATGGAAGGCTGAAGCAGAGGATACAGCTAATGATTTTCAGAATTTGTTTGACAAGTCAAAGATCAAACTTGATTTGCTAAGGGGGAGAATTGCAATTAAGGGTGAGTAATTGAGAAAATGCATGTTATGGGGAGAAAGTGAATACATGCCAAATATATAATGAAGGAAGGTGAATACATGCCAAATATATAAAATTGTGAGAAGTTGATCATTGGGAAATGATGGTACATTGGCTTACGTATCTGACTCATGGATAGAGTAGAGGAAAGGGTCATAAGATCATTGTTTGATATGCTTGGTAGGCTCGGCAAATCAGAAAGTATTCAGATGTGATATACACTAAATACTATTGCTTGACCATGTGGATAACATCTTGATGCAGATTTCATGACACAAAAAGAAACATAAGTGTGAAATTCAAAATGAGAAGTCACTATGTATACATGTGTTCTTTTTGCAAAGATTTAAACTTGTTTGATTTTCTTTATTTTGTCAAACGATCTGACTTTCTCTGCGTATCGAAAGATCGACCTGATTGTTGTTCGTTTGACGTTCTGCTTTATTTTCTTTGGTGTTTCGTATAACTCATCGGACTTTCTTTGCGTGTACGGAAGTACCGACCTGATTGTTGTTGGGTTATACAATTTCAACTTGTTTTATTTTCTTTTTTTGTTAAATCCGAGGCCTTATCTGCGTATCGAAAGATCGACCTTAAGGTAGACGATTTAACGTTCTTATTTCTTTTTACATGGAACACAGTTGACTATATCATGAAAATATTATGCATTGTGAAAAATCACAAGTGCTGTCACACAAAAGGAAAAGAAATGAAAAGCTGAAAATGTTTGATTATGTCTGATAGTGTGGGATACACTGGTCAATGCAAATCTAATCAATACCTTAACATATCCAGATGTTATAAGTATGATTCTGCCTGAGTTTAAGTTGGACAAATTATACCAGCAATCAGCATGACTTATGTGCTTCGATTAATTAAAATTGAAGTGTAGTTCAGTGCGATATGTTCAATATGATCCCATATAGTGATCTTTCTCATACCAAAAATAGTGTTTGATTTTGTATTGCAATTTCTTTTTATTTCAGAAAAGGACAAAAAGATTTTTGATGTGTTTTAGCATAAACTTTGAAAAACAAAAAAAAAAATTGTTTCTGCTTTATTTTCGATCTGATCAACACATGATACAAATCATTATAAAATATCATATCTTGGAGTCTCGAAGAGATGTTTTGCGCCAAGATTATTTTAACTGTTTGAACAGGTTGCTATGTGCATGTTATCACAACTTCAAGTCTTCTGAAGATGTTGATGAAAGACCAGAGATACACTAAAATGTCATCAAGTATTCAAGATCAAGCGACGATCGAGTTGAGGAGGAGTTTGTTCGAAGATTTATTTCATTGGACGAACGAATTCTTAGCTTGAGGGGGAGCTTGATTGAAGATACAAATTTGATGATGTTGAAAAAAATAGGTAGAGATACTGCACATGACGGGGGGAGTTTGTTGATACCTGAAATGTGCGTCGTGTGAAGTATCAAACAAAGTACAAGATCATGTCAAACTAGGTCTGGCCGAACTAGGTCCGCACCTGAAGTTCGGACTGGCCGAACCTGGGGTTCGGCCGAAGCTCGGACCAGCGGGTATAAATAGATGTTTGGTCTTTGTTGTTGGTAGGATTCTGAGCGTGCGAGTTCTGTTAAATGTGTGTTTCTGAGTGTGTATTCTCTGTGTCTATTTCTGAGTGTTTACTGATTGTAATTGTTCTTCATTGATCAATAAATCAATCGGTTAATTACGTTTCGATGTCCGATTAGCTAGATCGAGTAGACGATCCGATGCTCACGCATTTTCAAGTGGTATCAGAGCATTCTGGTTCACTCTACTGATCTGTGGTTGCTATTTCCGGATTTTTGAAGCGTTTTTGAAGTTTCTCGAGTTTGCTTTTGTGTTTTCCATCATTTCTATCGGGTATTTGGTGTCAAATCTGTTTCTAAACCATTTTCTATTGGTTTTACTGTTCCATAGTAACGAGGTTCGTCAAAAATCAGTCATTTTTGCGCATTTTTGAAAAATGAAGTCGAAGTTCGGAGGTAACTGGTCAGGTTCGGAGTAACTGCTCCGAATCTCGAGTTCGGTGAACAATCGGTCAGTGTTCGGAGGTGTCTCGGTCAGAGTTCGGAGTTCTTTGAAGTTCGGTCCTCGTTCGGTGAGTTTTCGCAGGGCGTTCGGACGTGTTCGGAGTTTCTCTAGGTTCGGAGACAGATCAGGGTTTATTTCGGAGTTCGGACTTTGGTTTTAGGTTCGGACAGAGTTCGGAGGTCTGTGTTAGGTTCGGAGCAGGTTCGGTTATCAGATTCTAAATTTTCAACGATGTCGGAATTTCAAGCATTTGCTGCAATGCAAAGTGTGATGCAAACCATGATGAATTTTGATAACGAAATTGGAACAAGTCAGAAAGTTCCCAAATTGTTGAAGCTTGAAGATTATCAAAATTGGAAGAAACGATTTTCCGCTTACATAAGCACAAATGATATTGATTTGTGGATAACACCCAACTGATGCGGGAGATTTTAAAGAAGTTCATACTTTTGATCTTGCTGAAAGAAAATCATACGAGCTTGAACAAAAAGCTTACGGTTATCTTACAATGGCATTACCTACTGAGTTGCTTCATCAATTTAGCACTTGCAAGAAATCTAAGCAATTGTGGGATGCTTTATCAGCAAGGTGTGAAGGTAATGATGATTACAAGAAGAGTCGGAAGAAAGTTCTAAACAAAGAATTTGATAACTTTCAGAATTATGATAATGAAAACATTACTGCTCTTGTTTCAAGATTGTCACACTTGATTAGTGAATTAAAGGTGGTTGAGATTGAGAAAACTGATGCTGATTTGAAAGAAAAGATTTTGGAAGCCTTGCCAGAGAAATGGGAAAATTATGTTTTGCTACTCACGCATGACAAGGATTATTCTACAATGACATTTCACGAGCTTACTGAAAAACTTCATGCTCGAGAAATGGAAATGTTAAACTCAAAGAAGTCAACTGCTACTTTGCAAAATCCTGAATTGTATCATGGTGAGAATAGTGCAAGCATGAGTGCAAAGTCTAAGCCAAGTCTGAATACAAATCAGAATACAGCACCAAGTGTTGCTTTTATAGCTGGAGTTTCAGGAAATTCTGATAATAATTCTTCAAGGGGTTGTAATTTCACAATTCCAAAATTTTCAAGTCAGAATGCTTTTTCAGCTGAATCAACAGATGATTGTGCTAAAATGATTTCTGCATTGATTTCATCATCTTTTGGTTTGATTCTCAAAAATGTTGCTGATGCAAAATTAACCAGTGATGATCTTGATGCTCTTGATAATGATCAACTAACTGAATTGGATGTATCTTGGCAATATGCTATGTTGTGTCAAAGATCTAAGAGATTCTTTAAGAAACATGGAAGGAATATTTCTGGTGATAAATTGGGTTTTGACAAGTCCAAATTAAAGTGTTACAAATGCTCACAACTTGGACATTTTGCTAAAGACTGTCAACAGACACATACAAACAAGTCTGGTGTTTCACAATCATCCAAACTTGGTTTTACTCAACCATCTACTAGTAACACTAGCAAATCTACAGCTTTAATGGCTCAAAATGATGGTGTTTCTGATTGGAGTCAACAATTTGGTTATGATTCATCAGCTTTGATTGTCACTCATGTTCAGTCAGATGATTCATATTTAGATCTAGTTCCGATACTAGTTCAATTCCAAGTTCTTATGAATCTGCTGAGAACTTGGAGAGTTTAATGAAAGAAAATGCTTTGTTGACAAATAAAGTTCAACAATTGTCTGAGGCATTTGATGTGATTAATTCAGAGTTGAAGATTTCTACAGATCATGACAAGGAGTTGACATTAAAGAATGAGTATTGGACCATGGAAATCCAAACATTGAATGAGGTTTTAGAAGTTTTGAAGCAAGATAAGAAGAATGTTGAAATTTCAAAAGCTAAGATTTGTGAAGAACGGGATGAGTTGGTACAAGAAGTTAAGAAATGGAAGGCTGAAGCAGAGGATACAGCTAATGATTTTCAGAATTTGTTTGACAAGTCCAAGATCAAACTTGATTTGCTAAGGGGGAGAATTGTAATTAAGGGTGAGTAATTGAGAAAATGCATGTTATGGGGAGAAAGTGAATACATGCCAAATATATAATGAAGGAAGGTGAATACATGCCAAATATATAAAATTGTGAGAAGTTGATCATTGGGAAATGATGGTACATTGGCTTACGTATCTGACTCATGGATAAAGTAGAGGAAAGGGTCATAAGATCATTGTTTGATATGCTTGGTAGGCTCGGCAAATCAGAAAGTATTCAGATGTGATATACACTAAATACTATTGCTTGACCATGTGGATAACATCTTGATGCAGATTTCATGACACAAAAAGAAACATAAGTGTGAAATTCAAAATGAGAAGTCACTATGTATACATGTGTTCTTTTTGCAAAGATTTAAACTTGTTTGATTTTCTTTATTTTGTCAAACGATCGGACTTTCTCTGCGTATCGAAAGATCGACCTGATTGTTGTTCGTTTGACGTTCTGCTTTATTTTCTTTGGTGTTTCGTATAACTCATCGGACTTTCTTTGCGTGTACGGAAGTACCGACCTGATTGTTGTTGGGTTATACAATTTCAACTTGTTTTATTTTCTTTTTTTGTTAAATCCGAGGCCTTATCTGCGTATCGAAAGATCGACCTTAAG
The DNA here is from genome assembly GCA_039602395.1 of Deinandra increscens subsp. villosa. Classification (NCBI taxonomy): domain Eukaryota; kingdom Viridiplantae; phylum Streptophyta; class Magnoliopsida; order Asterales; family Asteraceae; genus Deinandra; species Deinandra increscens. Next base: position 19,416,750 of record JBCNJP010000010.1, on the reverse strand, counting down.
GTAGACGATTTAACGTTCTTATTTCTTTTTACATGGAACACAGTTGACTATATCATGAAAATATTATGCATTGTGAAAAATCACAAGTGCTGTCACACAAAAGGAAAAGAAATGAAAAGCTGAAAATCTTTGATTATGTCTGATAGTGTGGGATACACTGGTCAATGCAAATCTAATCAATACCTTAACATATCCAGATGTTATAAGTATGATTCTGCCTGAGTTTAAGTTGGACAAATTATTCTAGCAATCAGCATGACTTATGTGCTTCGATTAATTAAAATTGAAGTGTAGTTCAGTGCGATATGTTCAATATGATCCCATATAGTGATCTTTCTCATACCAAAAATAGTGTTTGATTTTGTATTGCAATTTCTTTTTATTTCAGAAAAGGACAAAAAGATTTTTGATGTGTTTTAGCATAAACTTTGAAAAACAAAAAAAAAATTGTTTCTGCTTTATTTTCGATCTGATCAACACATGATACAAATCATTATAAAATATCATATCTTGGAGTCTCGAAGAGATGTTTTACGCCAAGATTATTTTAACTGTTTGAACAGGTTGCTATGTGCATGTTATCACAACTTCAAGTCTTCTGAAGATGTTGATGAAAGACCAGAGATACACTAAAATGTCATCAAGTATTCAAGATCAAGCGACGATCGAGTTGAGGAGGAGTTTGTTCGAAGATTTATTTCATTGGACGAACGAATTCTTAGCTTGAGGGGGAGCTTGATTGAAGATACAAATTTGATGATGTTGAAAAAAATAGGTAGAGATACTGCACATGACGAGGGGGAGTTTGTTGATACCTGAAATGTGCGTCGTGTGAAGTATCAAACAAAGTACAAGATCATGTCAAACTAGGTCTGGCCGAACTAGGTCCGAACCTGAAGTTCGGACTGGCCGAACCTGGGGTTCGGCCGAAGCTCGGACCAGCGGGTATAAATAGATGTTTGGTCTTTGTTGTTGGTAGGATTCTGAGCGTGCGAGTTCTGTTAAATGTGTGTTTCTGAGTGTGTATTCTCTGTGTCTATTTCTGAGTGTTTACTGATTGTAATCGTTCTTCATTGATCAATAAATCAATCGGTTAATTACGTTTCGATGTCCGATTAGCTAGATCGAGTAGACGATCCGATGCTCACGCATTTCAAAATTCAAGTTCTTGATGCTAACAGATTGCTCAATAATGTTTCAAATTCTCAAGTTTTCACAAGTTTCTTAGCTAATGATGCAAATGTTGAGAAAATGTTTGATAAAACTACATCACCCCCTGCTCAAATCAAAGAAGCCTTCAAGGAAGTGAAGGAACAAGTTTCTGAATTAGATTATTCAAAGGTCTCGTCAACTACTGCTGAGGAGGAAAAAGTTGTGAAGAAAAAGACGAACAAGAAGAATAAGAAGCAGAAGGAAAAGAAATCTGAGATTCTTCCAGCTCCAAAATTTGTATCTGGTTCATCTTCTACTGATAATGAGAAGTTAGCTACTTCAAGTGACAAGATTAAGTCACAACTTGACTTTAATGAGAAGATCTTCTATGATCAGAAGAATGTGACTGAAGTGAAAGATGAATTTTCTCGGTTAGCGAAGAATGGGCATTCTACATCTGAGGAGAAAGTTGTGGGAAAGCATGTGGGTCTGGGATTTGAGGCAACAACTATCACAGATGAGAAGGCTCCGGCTTCATTTTTTCAAGATTTAAAGAAATTGAAGCTAAAGCAAGTGAAGAAGGCAGTTTTTAAGGCTGAAAAAAGTTCAACCTGAGAGATTTTACAAGCTCAAAGGTTCTGATCAGCTTCTCTCTGTTAAAGAATTTCCTCTTCACTGTGTGGATGCCAGAAAGATTTCTGAGGTTTTTGTCAAAGATGCTGCTCTTTCAAACATATTGGATCAAAAAGCTAATATTTCTTCTGATGGTTCTTTATCTCGAAGCCCAACCTCCAAATGGGTTCATGATCACAGGCATCAGGTATATGATTCTAATTCTGATCATGTTCGAGATGATCATGTGTGTAACTCTTTGCAGGTACGTCAAAAGTGGGACAAATGAAAACGAATATGTTATGTTTTCCGCCGACCTGGGCATATGGCAAAAGATTGTCCACTACCTGTTGTTACATCTCAAAGGTTTCAGAAGAAACCAGTGTTTGGTAAACCTGCCAAACAAATGTTCTTTGATGAACAAGGCAGAGTTTTTGATGAAGTTGAACCTACATTCTTTCATAAACAAAAACGTTTTGTTCCAATGTTCTCAAAGATTCAAAGTTTAGGTTCATCGTCACAGTCACCTGTGATAATTTCATCAAAAGTTGAATTACCAAAACAACAAAATTGGAAACCTAAGGTGGTTTCTAAGCAAAACCAGGACACTGGTCGACTAGAAGCGATCCGCTTCGGGTCATTTATGAACTAATCAGTTTGACCAGTGTGCACGTATTTCTAGAAGACCTATCGACGATTGCCAAGTTGTTGATGGAGGAGTATTCTGCATAACTTAAATTTAATGATCAAATTTTTCTAAATATGCAAATTTTCTGAATTCTAAAAACTGCAAAATATCCGTGTTGATTGATCAATTTTTTCTTTGCTTACAAATTTTTTCTCAAAAACCAAAAATAGAGTCTTGTTTTGTGTAAAATGAAAATCCATAAATAGAGTTTTTATTTTAAGGGGAAGAATTGTAAGTAAGGGGGAGTATTGAGAAAGAGCATGTTATGGAAAGAAGGTGAATACATGCCAAATATATAAAGAAGGAAGGTGAATACATGCACAATATATAAAATTGTGAGAAATGGATCATTGGGAAATGATGGTACATTGACTTACGTATCTGACTCATGAATAAAGTAGATAAAAGGGCCATAAGATCATTGTTTGATATGTTTGGTAGACTCGACAAATCAGAAAGTATTAAGATGTGATAGACATTAAATTCTAATGCTTGACCAAGTGGACAACATCTTGAAGCATAGTACATGACACAAAAAGAAAAATAAGTGTGAAAAGAAAATGAGATGTCACTATATATACATGTATTCATTTTGCAAAGATTTAAACTTGTTTGATTTTCTTTATTTTGTCAAACGATCGGACTTTCTCTGCGTATCGAAAGATCGACCTGATCGTTGTTCGTTTGACGTTCTGCTTTATTTCCTTTGGTGTTTCGTATAACTCATCGGACTTTCTCTGCGTGTACGGGAGTACCAACCTGATTGTTGTTGAGTTATACAATTTCAACTTGTTTTATGTTTCTTATTTTGTTAAATCCGAGGCATTATCTGCGTATCGAAAGATCGACCTTAAGGTAAACGATTTAACGTTCTTATTTCTTTTTGCATGGAAGGTAGTTGACAATATCATGAAACATATGATGCATTGTGAAAAATCACAAGTGTTATCACACAAAAGGAAAAAGAAAGAAAAACAGAAAATGTCTGATTATGTCTGATAGTGTGGGATACACTGGTCAAAGCAAATCTAATCAATATCTGTTGATACATGGTTCATGATCGTCATGTGAAGTATCGAATACAAGACGGAACGTTCAAGTTTAGGTCTGGCCGAACTATGGCCGAACTCCAGGTTCGGAGCCGCCGAGGCTTGGCCGAACCTGAGGTTCGGCCAGTCGTGGTTTCAACCTATAAATAGGTTTGTCTTGTATAGAATGGTGGGCTTCCGTGTCATATACTTTCTAAGTGTACTCTGTGATTCTCTGTGGTTAATACAAAGCTTGTTTGTATTTACTCTTTGTGTTTCAACTCGTTTTACATTGATTTCATATCGACTAAGTAGAAGATCCATACGCTCAAGCAATTTCAAGTGGTATCAGAGCTTTTGGTTTGCTCTACTAGTCAGAAATCAGTGTTGTTCGAGTTATCGAGTTCAAATTCACGTTTTTAACTTTCAAAACTCGTTGTTCATCTTCATTTCTCAAATTTCTCGTTCAAAACATCATGATTCACGTCAAATATGTCTGTGTTTGCTCATTTTCAGTTGATTGAGTGTTTACAGCTCGAGAGGTGTCAATTTCAGTGAGTTTTTCCAAGTTTTTCCGAAATTTCACGTTCGGCCGAACTCGAGGTTCGGCGTAACTGCTCCGCACTCCAAGTTCGGAGTACGCTCGGTCTAACTGCTCCGAACGTCAGGTTCGGAGGTCGTTCGGAGGTAGTTCGGTCCACGTTCGGTGCTCGTTCGGATCAAATTTTCTTTTGTCGTCCGAAGGTCAGGTTCGGAGGACGTTCGGTGTATTTCAAGTTCGGACGAAGTTCGGCGATATCTCGGAGGAGGTTCGGAGGAGGTTCGGAGTGAACAGTAACTTGTGTTTCGAAAATGTCCGATTTTCAAGCGTTCGCGGCTATTCAAAACTCAGTTCAAGCGACTATGCAAACGATGATGAACTATGATAATGAAATTGGAACAAGTCAGAAAGTTCCCAAATTGCTAAAGTTGGAAGATTATCATAGTTGGGTTAAACGGTTTGAAGCATATGTCGATACAAATGACATTGATATGTGGTTAGCGTTCACTGAGCAATATGTTTATCCTAAAGATGAAACTGGTGAACCTATCCTTCAAAGAAAAATGTCTTCTGAACAAAAGAAAGCTTATCAAGCTGAGAAAAAGGCATATGGTACTTTAACGATGGCTTTGCCTAAAGAATTACTTCATCAATTTGCTGGTAATTACACATCGAAGAGTTTATGGGATGCCTTAGAGAAAAGATGTGAAGGCAATGACCAGTACAAGAAAAGTCGACAAAAGGTTTTGAAGAAAGAGTTTGACAGCTTTAAACATTATCAGAATGAAACGATTCCCAATCTGATTGCAAGATTTGCTCATCTGATGAGTGAAATGCGCTTGGTGAATCTTACTAAAGACGAAGCTGATATGAAAGAGAAGATTTTGGAAGCTTTACCTGAAAAATGGGAGAATTATGTTATGATGATTACTCATGACAAGGATTTTCAAGGATTGTCTTTCAATGATTTAGTTCAAAGAATTCAGGCTAGGGATATGGAATTGATGGTGAACAAGTCTCTTCCTACACAAATTCAGAATCCTGCAGTGTATCATGGTGAAAATGATTCTACAATGAATGCTGGGAAATCGAATATTCTTAATTCTGCACCCCCGACAGCATTTCTGGCAGGTAAATCTGAATCTTCAAGTTATTTTTCTGCTGGTTGTAATGTTTCTGTTCCGAGTTCTTCAAATCAAGCTGCATTATCTGTTCAAACTGTTGATGATTATAATGCATTAATGTCTGCATTGGTATCTTCGTATTTTGGTGTTATCACGGGTGCTGTGAGTAATGCTGAGTTAGCTAACGAAGATTATGATCAGATTGATTATGATCATTTGGAGGAAATGGATCTCAATTGGCAGTATGCTATGTTGGTTCGAAGAACAAAGAAGTTTTTCAATAGAACTGGTAAGAAGAGACTGAATCAGGAAGGCAAGATTGGTTTGGATAAGTCGAAGGTGAAATGCTACAAATGTTCAAATTATGGTCACTTTGCTAGAGAATGTCCAAGTTCTGCAGATACTAAGTTGAAGACTGGTCATCATGCACATTTAGTTTATCATTCCCCTAATAAAGCTGAGAAGGTTGAGATTAAATCTGCTAATGTTGTTCATGATTGGACCAATACGTTTTCACATTCAAGTGAGTTTGCATGGAATGCAGATACTGAAGCTAAAAGGAATAATTCTAAACCTGCAATTGCTTTGACTGTTCGTCATATTGATGATGATAGCATTTTAACTGATTCCGATTCTTATTCAAGTGTATCTCTGGTTCAAGAAGAATTACCTAAAATTTCTGAGAGTTCAAAGGTTGAAGAGCCTGAATGTCTTAAATGTAAGAAATTTCTTCAGGAGATTGCAAGTTTTGAACAAAGTCATCAAATTTCAACTGAAGAGATAGTGGTGTTAAAGCAAGAATTAGAAGATTTTCAGAAGAAGTATTATGAGTTGGTTCATGTTCATGAAAATGTTTTAAAAGAGAAAGTAGCATTGGCTGAAGAATGTGAGAAAGCAAAGGCTGAAGCTTTAGATGCAGTTCAAGATTTTGAGAATCTGTTTGAGAAAAGTTATCCGGTTCAGAAAAAGTATGAAGAAGCAACTACTCTTATTGCTACAACTGCTGTTACTGTTGAAAAGCTTCAGAACAAAATTTCTATGCTTCAAGATGAGAATACTCTCTATCGTGATAAGAATGAAGTCTTGACAAAGGATGTTGAGATTTACAAGAAAAAGAGAGAAAGTGTTCTTGAAGAGTTATTTGCTGAATGTGAGATCCGAAAGTTACAAACTTATGAATATGATGATCTCAATGCAAAGTTCATCAAGTCACAGAAAGAAGTGTTTGATGCTCAGCAACAGATCAATGATTTAAAATTGGAGATTTTGGAGTTGAAGCGGCAAGTGAAGAATTGCAATTTATCACCCACAATGCTAAATTTCCTATACAAGCAGGATCAGAGCTCAGATAGTTCTCAGAAAGTTGATGTTCACTTGGTTCCTCAACCAGTGGATTTAACTGAAGTTACTGCTGCTCAGATTGATCCAAAAGATGAATTGCATGATTATTCCAAGTTTGCTACTTCATCCAAGAAGAATAAATCTAAGTCCAAAAAGAAGGAGAAGCCTTTGGGTGACGCTCCAATATTTGTGTCAACGTCTGTTTTGTTGGAGAATGAGAAGATATTTGATAAGGTTGTGTCAAGTTCTTCATCTGCAACTGAAGAAGAAAAAGTCTTGGTTGAGAAGAACAGGCTGAAGGATATCAAAGCCAAATTTACCTGTGATGCTAAGGCGAGAGAAGCTTCGGGATCTTCTTCAAGTACTTCAAAGGTTTCAGGCTCCAAACACAAAGGTCTGGGTTTGTTGTGAAGGAAGATTTTATTCCCACAAAGAAACCGGTGAAAATTGCCAAGGCTCCTAAAGTAAAGAATGCACAGAAATCACCATCTCAGAAGGAATTCACTTACTATTCTGGAAGATCGTCATCTTCAAGGAGTCCATCTCCTAGGTATGATTCCTCTGATGATTTCTTTGATAATTTTGATTCTGAGCATTCATCTGGTTTTTCAAAATCAAAATCATTTTCAAACAATTTTCGAGAAAGACTTTGTTATGTATGTCGTCAACCTGGACATCTTGCTGCTGATTGTCCGACGACTGCATATATTCACAAAACTGCTAAATATGTGGATAATAAAGGTCGAATTTTTGATGAACCGTGGTCCCCAAAGATGAAATCAACTCGTAAATCGTCTTGGTCTAAACCAAGTACGTTGGTTGAGTCTGATTCAGGTTCTGATCATAAATTGACAATTTTACAAATTTGGAACCAAAAGTTGTTTCCAAGGCCAACAATGACTTTGTGGAAGACACCGGGCGACCCGACGATGTTACATCGGGTCGTTCCCAGAGCGACTAATGATTTATTTGGTGTCAACAGGTGTTTCAAGAAGCTCTTTCAGTGATTGGAAAATTGCTGTTTGTGAAATATCTGTTCTAATTAATCTGATTTTCAAAATTCATTGTGTTTTCCAAAAAGCCTTAACCTGCACGTGTTGGTTGATCAATTTTTCTTGGTTTTTCACTCCGTCTCATTCTGAGGGGGAGTTTGTTTTTGCAAAAATACAAAAATAGTGTTTGGTTTTTCAAATCGTCAAAAATGAAATTCTATAAATAGAATTATCATTTTTAGGGGGAGAAATTTGAAAAAGACAAAAACATTAAAATTGCAAAGAGCCAAAAACATTGAAAAATGAGAAATTGTATCTGACATGATTGGGAAATGATGGTACATTGGCTGACAATGTCTGACTCATGGATAAAGTAAGTGAAAAAGCCATAAGACCATTTGATCGATGTGTAAGGTAGGCTCGGCATTAAATCAGAAAGTATACAGATGTGATAAACACATTAAATACTAATGCTTGACCTAGTGGACAACATCTTGATGCATATCTCATGATATATCAAGAAAAGATATGTGAAAAATAAAATGAGAAGTCACTGTGTATACATGTGTTCATTTTGCAAAGATTTAAACTTGTTTGATTTTCTTTATTTTGTCAAATGATCGGACTTTCTCTGCGTGTCGAAAGACCGACCTGATTGTTGTTCGTTTGACGATCTGCTTTATTTTCTTTGGTGTTTCGTATAACTCATCGGACTTTCTCTGCGTGTACGGGAGTACCGACCTGATTGTTGTTGAGTTATACAACTTCAACTTGTTTTTATTTTCTTATTTTGTTAAATCCGAGGCCTTATCTGCGTATCGAAAGATCGACCTTAAGGTAGACGATTTAACGTTCTCATTTCTTTTTGCATGGAACACAGTTGATTATATCATGGTTACAATCATTATGTGATAAATATCACAAGTGAAATCACAAAATGTGATAAGCAAAGCATATCTGAGTATGTCTGATAGTGTGGGGTACACTGGTCAATGCATATCTAATAAATACCTTAACATATCCAGATGTTATGAGTATGATTGTGCCAGAGTTTAAAGTTGGACAAAGTATATCTGCAATCGGCATGGCTTATGTGCTACAATAATCGAAATTGAAGTGTAGTTCAGCATGTTATGACCAATATGATCCCAAGTCGTGATCTTTCTCACAAAAGACAAAAATAGTGTCTGAGTCTGTATGGCATTTACTTTCTTATCAGAAAATACCAAAAAGATTTTAGGTGTGTTTTGATATAAAGTTTCTAAAAGTCAAAAAGATTTTGTTTCGGATTTGTTTTCGATTGATCAACACGAAATACAACATCATTTTCAAAATCATGATATCTTGGAGTCTTAAAGAGACGTTTTGCACCAAGATTATTTATGTTGGCAGGTTTCTAAGTGGAAGAGATCATCACAACTTCATGTCTTCTGAAGATTGTTGATAAAGAGAGTTCACAAGTTGCAATATCAAGTATTCAAGATTGAACTCATCGTCTAGATCGAGGAGGAGTTTGATTGAAGATACAAGATACAAGTTTTATTAAAAGGAGATTATACTGCACATGCCGAGGGGGAGTTTGTTGATACATGGTTCCTGATCGTCATGTGAAGTATCGAATACAAGACGGAACGTTCAAGTTTAGGTCTGGCCGAACTATGGCCGAACTCCAGGTTCGGAGCCGCCGAGGCTTGGCCGAACCTGAGGTTCGGCCAGTCGTGGTTTCAACCTATAAATAGGTTTGTCTTGTATAGAATGGTGGGCTTCCGTGTCATATACTTTCTAAGTGTACTCTGTGATTCTCTGTGGTTAATACAAAGCTTGTTTGTATTTACTCTTTGTGTTTCAACTCGTTTTACATTGATTTCATATCGACTAAGTAGAAGATCCATACGCTCAAGCAATTTCAATATCTTAACATATCCAAATGTTATGAGTATGATTTTGTCTGAGTTTAAGATGGACAAATTATACCAGCAATCAACATGACTTGTGAGCTTCAATTAATTGAAATTAAAGTGTAGTTCAGTGCGTTATGATCAATAAGATCCCATATAGTGATCTTTCTCATACCAAAAATAGTGTTTGATTTTGTATTGTGATTTCATTTCATTTCAGAAAAGAACAAAAAGATTTTCGGTGTGTTTTAGCATAAACTTTGATAAATCAAAAAGATTTTAGGTTGTTTTGATTTAAACTTTCTAAAAAGCCAAAAAGATTTTATTTCTAATTTATTTTCGATCTGATCAACGCGTGATACAAAATTCAATTTTCAAAATCATATCTTGGAGACTCGAAGAGAGTTTTGTGCCAAGATTATTTAAATGCTGATGCAGGTTGGTAAAGTGCAATATATCATCACTTCAAGTCTTCTGAAGTTGGTGATAAAGACCAGAGTTACACCAGATGTCATCAAGTATTCAAGATCAAGCTACGATCGAGTTGAGGAGGAGTTTGTTCGAAGATACATCTCATCGGACGAACGGATTCTACAATTGAGGGGGAGCTTGATTAAAGATACAGAGTTGATGATGTTGATGATATACTGCACACGACGAGGGGGAGTTTGTTGATACCTGATATGTGCGTCATGTGAAGTATCAAACAATGTTCAAGTTCAAGCCTAAGGTTCACCGACCGAACGTGGTCCGAACATGAAGTTCAGACTGGCCGAACCTGAGGTTCGGAAATGGATCGGCCAGTCGAGTATAAATAGTTGTTTGGTCTTTGTAATAGGTAGTTCTGGGCGTGTGAGATTTCTGTTAAGTGTGTGTTTCTGAGTGTATTCCTCTGATTCTGTTTCTTAGTGTTTACTGATTGTAATTGTTCTTCGTTGATCAATAAAACAATCGGTTATTTACGTTTCTATGTCCAAATAGCTAGATCGAGTAGACGATCCGTTTCTCACGCATTTTCAAAGAGTTCTAGCATTCTAAACAGGTCAACCTATTTATAGGTTACATTATACTGGCATGCATACCATCTATCCAGCGTACCATTGGTACGTTGGTCAGTGTACCATCATGGTATGGACCATGGTACGCTGCCCTAGACTCACACATATGCTCTCACATAGATACAATACACGAGACGCACCGTAGCATAGGAATATGCTCTAACAATATTTGAAAAACTAACGGTAGCTGAATTATCACAGTACATCTTCAATGGTCTTGATATGGAGCTTACAACTTTGAGCCCGGCAATAAGATTCCTCAACAACATTCCTTGACAAGTTGCATTGTACATTGCAACCTATTATGCCATCATGGTTGAGGTTGTTTTAATTTTTGTTTATGGCTCTTCCATGAAATAGGTCCGCCTACTAACATAAAAATATTGTCCGAGGTTGATTTCTTATCATCTATGCATTTAGCAAAGTCAGAATTAGAATAGCCTATCACTTCTAAATCATCACTTATTCTGTATGTTAGCTTGTAATCTTTTGTTCCTTGAAGGTATCATAACACTTTCTTTGCTATCTTTCCAATGATCTAGGCCATGATTAAATTGATAAGGCCTAGCATGCTAGCAATATATGCAATATCCGGACGAGTACAGACTTGAGCATACATCAAGCTTCCAACTACTGAAGCATAAGGTATCAATCTCATCTACTCATTCTCAACCTCTGTTTTTGGACATTGAAAAGAACCAAAAACATCTCCTTTAACTACTAGAGCAACTGAAGGAAAACAATTTTGCATCTTATAACGTGTTAAAACACGTTCAATTTAAGCTTTTTGAGATAACCCTAGATTCCCTTTAGCTCGATCTCAGTGTATTTCGATGCCTATTATATAAGAAGCATCTCCAAGATCTTTCATGTCAAAATTACGCAAAAGTAATCGCTTTGAGTTATTACTTTCTAGTTAAATATCATCTACATAAAGGACAAGTTTAACAAAATTGCTCCCACTCATTTTGAGGTAAATTCATTGATCCGCTTGATTTTTATTGAAACCTTGTTTCTTCATTGCTTCATCCAACTTTAAATACCACTGACGAGATGCTTATTTTAACCCGTATATGGATTTATTTAACCTGCAGACTAAGTGTTCTTGCCTTTTAGGTTTGAAGCCTTCAGGTTAATTCATAAACACTTCTTCATGTAGGTCATCGTTAAGGAAAGCAGTTTTAACATCCATCTGATGTAACTCTAAATCAAAATGAGCTACGAGGGCCATAACGATTCTTAAGGAATCCTTTCGTGATACATGGGAGAAATTTTCCTGATAAGCAATCCCCTCCTTATGAGTGTAGCCTTTAGCAACCAATGGTGGTTTATAGCGTTCAACGTTTCCATTCGGGTCTAATTTGGTTTTAAAGACCCATTTACATCCTACGGCTTTTTCACCCTTGGGTAATTCAACCTTTCCCATACGTTATTCTTATGCATGGAATCAACCTCTTCAATCATAGCTTTATTCCACTCAGATGATTGAACACTATTGATTACTTCATTATAAGAGGTAGGATCGTTAATCTTTCCTATATCCAGATCAGTTTCGTTAAGGTAGGTTACATAATCGTCAAAATTAGTAGGCATTCTAGGTCGTGATGTCCTCCTTAGTTGATTGTCGGGTTCATCATTAGTCGTCTCAGGAACTTGCTCCTCTGCATTTGATGTGACCTTGTTCACCAGTGATGTTTGGAGAAACATGATTTTCTAATGGTACAGTGTTATGTAATGGTGCATTGTCATGTACAAGAGGTCTAAGTGTAGAGAAAGCCCATTTCCCCCTCCCCTTGTACTTCTTGTAAGTCAAAATTTTGATTTTCACTGCTCCCACTGACCTTAGAATCCTCAAGGAATTCTGCATGAGAGGTTTCTACTATACGAGTTACATGTGAAGGAGAATAGACTTTATATCCCCTGGAATATTCGGGATATTTGATGAAGGAACAACTGACAGTTTTCATGTCAAGCTTTTTCTCGTAAGGGTTATAAAGTTTAGCTTTGACAGGATAGGCCCATACTTTCATATACTTCAAGCTTGGCTTCCTCCCTATCCAGACTTCAAAAGGAGTCTTAGGAACAGATTATGAAGGAACCCTACTCAGTATATGAACTGATGTCTTTAAGGCCTCCGTCCAAAAGAATTGAGGTAGTTCTGAATTGCCTAACATACTTCTGGCCATATTCATGAGTGATGTGCCTTGATTTATATATCATTTTATTCAAATATTTCTTACACTTTAAATAGTATTTGAGGTGTTTTTTTAATTAAATACGACTCCTAGTTAGTTCATATGTAAATTTTAAATGTTTAAGGAGATCATGAATAAAAACTGGCTATAGTGATTAACAAATCAATGTCAACGTTGAATGCTTTGTTAATTTAAATTGCTAGTGAACTAAAATTGAAATGACTAGGTTAGTCTAATTTATACTTGGTTCATGAAACATTTGGTGGACTTTTAGAGAAAGGACATGGCATATGACGGTGCAAAGAATTGGATTGGGTGCACATGGAATGACTTTAATTTAATCTAATGTGGACTTAATCACTATGGGCTGACTTTCATTGCGATTGGGCTGCATAATTCAACAAACAAATACTGATTTAGGCCGTGACAAAGAAAAAGAAAAGAACTAAATCTCAATTGGGCTCTAGTTAATTCATGTTGACGTGGGATAAATTTTTCTGACGTAGACATCAATAAAGGGAGGAATACGCATACAAATTGGGAGACGGCAGAATGATTAAATAGGAGGGTTCTGACCACAAAACAACCCTACGGAGAATAAAAAATTGGAGCGGGCAATCATTTGAAGAACAAAAATCGAAATTGGAAAAGAAGTAACCACCAGCAGGCTGGTTAGTCAAAATAATTATTAAGTAGTCTAGAGTCTTAGGAGACTGCTGGATTAATTTAAGGTAACACTCACGGGGTCCTGGATATGTGCGAGAGGTGCGACGGAACATGGTCCATTATTTTGTGGGGCCTGAATGTTTTAAATTTTTGTATATATATATTATATACTAGCCGTGTGCCCGTGCGTTGCGGCGGCGACAGTTTATAGCGTGTTATTCGTCTTCTGTTCGCGCGTTGCAGCGGCACAACAAACTACAACTCGGTATTTGTTTATTTGTTCGCTTGTTGTGACGGCACGACAATTTACATTGAGGTATTCGTTTTTTCAGAACTCAAACAAATAATAACAAACACCCGATTTACAACGCGATCGTTTCTGTCTTTTGTTTGCACATTTAGCGGCAACGACGATTTACAACGCGATCGTTTCTGTTAGCATGATGTGGCACGATGACAATTTAAATGGCTCGGATCCGAGAAGCAGTTGCAGTTAATGCCACACCATTTCCGGATGCATCATTGCCAAGCAAAAATAACCTTACAAAACCGAAAAAACGACAACGTGCAAAGGCAACGACACACTGGTGCTCACCAAGGCGGGTCAACATTTAAAAATACAAGCTTTCAACATATTAAAAGACAAGCGGGAGTGTAGGATCAGTGTTAATCAGATTAACTTATCAAGAAACCCTTCTACTTGCAAATATAATGTCACACCCCGGTCAACGGTTTCGGGTGTGAGCGAGAATGGAATCATAGTCGAGGATACATAGAACAACTTCTAATAAATTAAAACTTCATAAAACATTACTTCATTTCATTGCAGCGGAAAAGATAGTGGAAACGATAATGTCTTACAATTTGAAAACATGAAGTCTTAAATTAATATTAAAAGCATAAATCGGTTTATTTGGATAGTCGGGACTATGACTCCTAAAGCAGGTCCGATAGCGTACATAAGCCCCCATTTGCATGTCTTCATGAGTTGCGTCAATTACCTAAGAAATCATGAGTTTAAAAGGTCAACATAAAGTTGGTGAGGTTCACAGGTTTAAGACTCACAGTTTAATCATTTAAAACAGTTTTTCAGTATACTTAAATATTACGTTGGTTTACCGTTGTGGTTGCATGATCTCACCTGAACCTTGATTTCAAATACTAACGGTTTACCCACCCAGCATCCCTTGCCCAGAGATGTTAACAGAGCAGAATAACTGACGTGTACCCCCAGACAATCCGGAGTCAGAACTGGAGCTACCAGTTAGGGTAGGGTTGTCAACCCAAATAGATCTATTCACTAGCTATCGTTTCGTACAGAACTAATTGGAATCAATTAATGGTGGGATACGGTTGTACAAACGTTTATAACGATAATGTACCAAATTGGGCAATCAGTAAGAGAACAAGTAGTCATACGGCTAACAGATAAACCATAATATTAAGTAAAAAGCATTTATCAGATTTCATGATTTCTCCCCCAAAATATAATACAGTTAAAAGAAAAGGGGCCGTGAAACTCACTGAATCAGCAGATAAGCGGTAAATAAGCAGTGAAGGAACGGTAGCACGTAACGTCCTAAATCATTAAATAAACATATGCGTAAGGTCTTATGATCATTTGAGTAACAAAAGTCACCCAAGTAATACCGGTCAAGTCTTGACGTTTTAATCCGTTTGTATCTTTGAAAACCCGTTAACTTGTATTTATCAAACAAATACGTTCGGTGACGATTTATATTTATGTTAAATAAATATAACCAAAGATTAATCATTTTTAACAATTCAACCAAGTCTTGAATATTGAGTTTAAAATAATAATAATGTTTATTATTATTTTCACAAGTTCGTATAGTTATTTTTAATTAAATAATTACGTATTTAATTTGTTAATCTTGCAAGTTATATTTATATTAAATAATTATGATTAACAATACTTTGGTGAATAAAGCATGGTTTATATCTTTTGCAAATAATTATTTGTCAAGAATAATTATTAAACGTTTGCTTTATTTTTAAAACATGAATCTTTTAAAGAAAACATTCAAAGTTTCTAACATTTAATCATTTATTTTTCGAAAGCGTTTAATGTTTCATTTACATGAAATATATATTCCTTTCATAAATATTTTCAAAACATTGTAACGACGCTTGGATTTATAAAACCGTCTTTCATAAAAAACTTGATTTTTATTTAAAGTCTCCAACAAATGTAAGTCCATTTTTGGTTACTTTGATTTTATTAAAGTAACATTAAAAATCCATGTAAGAATTTAAAGTTAATAGCTTGTCTTTGATTTATTTTTATAAAATCCTTTTATAAAAATATTTAGTTTTCACAAGTGACGTTTTTATAGAATGATCTATTTATCTCCAAAGTTTTAGAAATGTTAAAACTTGTATTAAATCCAAGAATTTATGTCAAATTAATCATTTGACATAAATATTGTTCTTACCATTTTTAGTAACAAAATCTATATTTATTCTTTTTGTCTTGAACACATATTTAATGTGTTGATTTTTCCAAATCAAGTAATATTCTTTTGTTTTAGTCATAGGTTACATATGTAACATTTGTTTAATTATTTCATCTTGTTTTACTATTGTTTTAACATGTAACATATATAAACATAAATAACAATCAACTAACACATTGGTGTTAAGACTTTATAAATGTAAATAAACAATCAACTAACACATTGGTGTTAGGACTTTATAAATGTAAATAAACAATCAACTAACACATTGGTGTTAGGACATTTAAATATAAATAAACAATCAACTAACACTTTGGTGTTAGGACATTTAAATATAAACAATCAACTAACATTTTCATGTTAGGACAATTAAATATAAACAATCAACTAAGATTTTCATGTTAGGACAAATAATGTAAACATGTATAGATTAGCATTTATTTTATATGAAGAGGCTTGGAGGTTTGTTTGAAATCAACTAACTTGTGAAACCAAGGTTTCATAAACAAGATTCAAGGAGCACACCATATTACTTTCCTTGGATTTCATAAGTGTGTTTCACCACACTTGTTGGCTATCTTTAAGCATCTAATATGCACCAACCAAGTGTTTGATCTTGAAAGAAAGAGATAGAGAAGAGAGTTTTTGTTAGTTGAGTAACAAACACAAGCATTCTTTGATCATTTGATGCAGTTTGTCAAGACTTGTAGGCTTTCTTGGGTGATAAACATGGAAGAAACATAGATGAAAGGGGTTAGAAACACTCACAAGGAGTGGAGAGGAGAAAAACCCATGAAAAAGGGGATGAGGCGGTGGCTCACGGTGGTCCGGCGCGGTGGCGTAGCGGCGGCGGAGGGCGGCTGGCCGGCGACGGCAGGGTGGTTGGCGGTGGTGGTTGGCCGAACCAAGAGAGGGAGAGGGAGAGTGAGTGTGTTTGAGGAGCTAAAACGTAATTTAGCAATTAATAAAGAAATATATATATATATATATATGTATATATGTGTTATCGTACGAATCCCGAGCCTTAGAAACCTTATAAATTATTAGAAATATGTCCCTTAATGTTTTAGTACATAAAATGATAAAAGGTTAGAAGTTTAGGGGCTAGAAATGGATTAAACCAAAGTAGAAGGGCCAAATATGCCAAAAACCAAAAGCTGGCCGGACCACCATGGCTCGCGTATCGCGAGCCACATCCACAGGCCCTGCGCGATACGCGAGGGAACCCAGGTCAGCAGAAAAGTTCCAGGCTCGTTTTTGAGCCACGACACACACTTGGAGCTCAAGTTTAACCCCCATACGTGTCGATTTTTGAAGATTAGTCACCATAACACCTGTAAGGGCCTTAGGACGCTTCAAATGGTATAAATAGGGGCCTCAATTCGTCCAAAAAACTCGCCAATTCACTGATTCTTAACCCAAAAACCCTCATTTCGAACCAGCAACTTTGTCAGAGAAATTAGAGCAAACGGTGAGGCTTCCGGAGCTGAATTTCTGCAGCCACCCATTATTTGGTATGCTTAACAATAACCTCTTTCAGTTTTGGCTAATTCGATCTCTAAGTATGCTTTCTAAAAATGATGTAAAATTAGGGTTCTTGAGCTTGTTTTGCTAAAATCGGGTGATCGGGTGGGAATTAGGGTCTAAATTTTTGTAGGTAATCCTAATTTAATGTATTTTAAGAAATCCCTAAGTTTATTTCACAATTGGAAAAGGTTTTGTGAAGGTTTTGTTAACGGGTCAAAATTAGGGTTTTCATAACGTTACTCTGCCCAAATTGACTAAACGATATTGAATTAAGCTTTGAGGTTTTAAAGGATATTATAAAATATTATAATAGATAATACCATAAGTTGGTTTGAATTAAAAATGAGTTTTGATAAAGAAACGAGAAATTTATGAAATTAGGGTTTTGAAATATGATTATTTAATATAAAATAATCCAAAGGGTATAAAGGCTTGAATTTTGGTATGCTAACATGTTTTCATATAATATAAGAATATATGAAAGTAAAATGGCTATATAATCAAGTATTTAAAATACCGAGTTAATCGGATATTAGAGGTTCGCGCGGACCGGAAGGGTAGACACCTGTACACTAGGGTTTCTGGCAAAAGCGGGGGTGTCGCCATCCCATCTGGGCAATGGCATCCCAACACTGGGCGATCCCGGAGTGAGTGTCTACTTATAGGAATGCGCGTCTTCATATTATCAATTAAAAGAGATATTATGCCTATAAGGGCATTTTGGTCATTTTGACCTTAATAGAAGTAAACCTTAATAATTAGATATTATTAAGATAATGTAATAGATAAATAAACATAGGATATGTTTATAATGTTAAACCTTGCGTTAATGCCATATCTGAAAATTTGATTATCTTAACTGATGAATTGATAAACTGTTTGAAATGATACAAAGATGCTTACAAGTAGTTATACGTGTTAGTATTATATATGAAATGATGATGATAGAATAATGCATATGAAATGATTATTAGAGTTATGTGCTATATTTGCTTTGAAACTAGGTATCCAAATGATAAGGGTTTGTTAATAAACGTACAAGTGAGAATGTATGATTATATGAGAACAGGTGATGCATTTGCTATATTATTATGTGGTCGATACGCCGCTGGTACATCCTGTATACAAGCATGGTAGTATAGTTACCCGGCATATCGAAAGTGTGGAGGATACGCCGCTGGTACATCCTGTATACATACACCTAGGTAAATTGGGGGATGTTCAGTTGTTGCAGTATATGAGTATATTATCATGTTTATTAGCACACGTGAGTCACCTGGATATCTAACTAGGGGCGGGTAGTAGTACTGTGGTGGTTAAGGAGATGTTCGATAGAATGGAACGTCTAAAGAGTTAAAGTTACGTGAACAGAGGTCGATACTGAGGTTGGGGGCTTCCAGATGAAGTCACCTGAGCGGTATTCGAAACTGGAAGAACGGAATGTAGGAAGGTTGTCGTTGCTGAGGTTGGGGGCTTCCAGATGAAGTCACCTGAGCAGTATTCGAGACCGGGAAGGTATAGATGAAATGGAGCGGTTGTCGGTACTGAGGTTGGGGGCTTCCGATAAAGTCACCTGAGCAGTATTCGAGACCAGAAGGTATAGAGGTGTATGGAATACAGGTCGTAAGAGTTGAAGGTTATTGAAGTAGATGTTTTCTAGAGAAACGTGTATGATTATGATGTTATGTTATGTATGACTTGTTATGTGTTATATTTGATAAATGTTGTAAAAGGATTTTTGCAGGTTCAAATGTTTTAACCTCACAATCGAGGTAACGTTTTTAAAATGTAGAACTCACCAGCGTAAGCTGACCTTTTCCCAAAACTATATGTATGTCAGGTATATGTGAGACGTCCGGGAGCAAGGGCGGAGCCCTCGTGATAAGGGACTGATCGGGCAAGCTATTAGAAGAACTGTTGGAGTTGCTGGCTTAGTGTAGATAAATAAAGACGGATATAAATAGTCGCTACATAGATATATTGTAAATTATCTCAGTTACTTTACGTACTTGGCTTTATAATAAATAAAAGTTTTAAATTTTCCGCTGCTTATCTCTGTTGTGCCACGTGTTCATGAGTAAATCCGATGAGTGACCCCTCCTAGTGCCAAGTCTGGGAGTGGGCGTCACAATTTGGTATCAAAGCCTTGGTTTAAGAGATTTAGGTACAAGCGCGGTATCTAAACTTAAACTAGGACTCTAGGTAGAGTAAGTTGAGATAGGAATGTAGATGCCAGCCAGGATAGCTTGTGCCCGTAAGGACGAATATGCATAAGGAACATAATAGATGGGACTTGCGGTATGCGTATATGGAAAATACACGATTGCAATTAGCTACTGCAATTTGGTATTTTCTATATAAACAAATCATAATTACTAATGTTGTGTTGCCAATTGCAAGGAGAAGAAGAACGTTTAGAAATATAATTTAGGAATCGGTTCGAGTTGATGATGAAGGTAGAGAGGGAGATGTGGACATTAAGGAGTTGTGTGCTAGAAGTAACTGGGTTTTGAACGCATCATAAATATATAATTGTATCGGATCCTGCACTTATATACTTATCATGAATTCAAAATTTAGAGACTTTATGTCACACAAATTCTGAAATGTCATCCATCTTAATTTAGGATATGGAAATGGCTGCAAGTGGCGATCATGCGAATGCGGAACCAGAGAACAACGCCGGAGCAAATACGTTCACTAACGAGCAGAGAGCGGCTATGGCAGCAGAGATGACACGCTTAATGCAAACAACATTACCAGGCTTATTAGTTCAACTTCAAGGAGCTGCGAGAGTTGGTGTTAGTGGAGCCCGTGGAGCTGGTGGAGCTGCAGGAAGAGGTGCTGGAGCTGCACAACCTAGAGTAGGATGTTCGCAGACCTCCTTTGTTTGACGGCAATCAAGATGCGTTAGCTACGTTCCAATGGATTCATGAAATGGAAGCGGTCATAGATATTAGTGAGTGTAGTGAGGCCCAAGCCGTGAAGTATGCTGCACACTCGTTCATTTCGGAAGCACTACATTGGTGGGGAATGATCAAACAGACTGAAGAAGATGGAGTCATTGCTGCAATGAAGTGGGACGATCTGAAGAAGTTAGTTTTAGAAGATTTCTGCCCTAAAGGTGAGCTGGAGCAACTGGAGAGGAGTTTTCTGACGTTAGAAGCTGGGAACATGACGCACCGGGAATACACTTCAAAGTTCAACGTGATGGCGAGACTGCTACCTACCTTAGTCACTCCCGAAGCTGAAAGGGTGAAACGTTACGTGCAGGGATTTCCGAGTAGAGTTAGGGTGTTGATCAAGGTGACTGAACCAAAGACTTTCAAGGCGACAGTGAATTTGAGTTCCAATCTTTACAGCGAGATGTTTGGTGCAAATGGTAAACCGGAAGGGGCAAAGAGGAAGGAGTTGGAAGCTGAAGCAAGTTCGAGAAAGGACAACGGGAATCATCACAAGAAGGCAAAGCATAATTCAAAAGACGACAAGCCAAGGTGCCACAAATGCAAAAAGAATCATTTCGGAGAATGTAGGTCGGGAACATCTAGGTGATATACATGCGGAAAGGAAGGTCACTTCTCGGGCAATTGCCCAGAACGTAAGAAGTGTTACGAATGCGGGGAAGCGGGACACCTTAGGATGAACTATCCTAAGTTGGTGTTGAACCCTACCCCACTTCGATCCGTCCCGGGGAATACTACGGGTCCAAGAACGGCTCCTGTGAGGGCATATGGTATGTTGGAGATGATAGAAGGAGATCCTCAGACCTCGTCAGGTAATTCGAGTAGTTAGAAATCATAGTTAATCATTATTCGTTTGCTTTAGTACGTTATGTGTGCCATTGCTTACTGCAGTATGCTTAGACATTAGAACCATTAGAACTTATGTTCTAGGAAGTCAGATCCTTTAACAGACATCAAGCAGAAAATGTGAAAGCATTATCAAGGATCCCGTAAACAAGCTACCGTAGACAGCTTAGGGTTACGTTTTCCTTAGGGTAGATGCAAAAACGCGAAAGTAAATGTTGCCGAGTTATGAAATGAGTTATGAATGGTTATGTTATGCAAAGTTGAGAATGAATGTTTAAAATGGGAATGGAACAGGTTTCGAGGACGAAACCCTGTTTAAGGGGGGTAGAGTTGTAATACCCCAAAATTCACAGATACATTATATGTATAGTAAATACGTGTTTATATTATAAATACGTAAGCTTAATTGATACATGATAAGACTATGCATTAGATAAGTTGCATGTGCTAGAATTACGTGTTTTATAGCTAACGTGATGAAAAATGTCTTAAAGGTTAACGAAAGTAAAGTATGAGATGAATATGTGTTTATATGGATAACATAATGATACATGTGTGAATTGATGGATATATACGTATAGATACGTGGCTTAATAGTTAACGGAAAAGTAAAAGGACTAAAAGTGTAATTATTGTAAAGTTATAAATGTATATGGATATTATACGTATATAAGTATCCCGAGGCTTAAAAATAAGTAAAGATATGTCCTAACATGATTCATGACATAAAATAATAAGTATTGTAAAGTTTGAGGGGCTAAAACGTAATTTAGCAATTAATAAAGAAAATATATATATATATGTATATATATGTTATCGTACGAATCCCGAGCCTTAGAAACCTTATAAATTATTAGAAATATGTCCCTTAATGTTTTAGTACATAAAATGATAAAAGGTTAGAAGTTTAGGGGCTAGAAATGGATTAAACCAAAGTAGAAGGGCCAAATATGCCAAAAACCAAAAGCTGGCCGGACCACCATGGCTCGCGTATCGCGAGCCACATCCACAGGCCCTGCGTGATACGCGAGGGAACCCCTGGTCAGCAGAAAAGTTCCAGGCTCGTTTTTGAGCCACGACACACACTTGGAGCTCAAGTTTAACCCCCATACGTGTTGATTTTTGAAGATTAGTCACCATAACACCTGTAAGGGCCTTAGGAAGCTTCAAATGGTATAAATAGGGGCCTCAATCCGTCCAAAAAACTCGCCAATTCACTGATTCTTAACCCAAAAACCCTCATTTCGAACCAGCAACTTCGTCGGAGAAACTAGAGCAAATGGTGAGGCTTCCAGAGCTGAATTTCTGCAGTCACCCATTATTTGGTATGCTTAACAATAACCTCTTTCAGTTTTGGCTAATTCGATCTCTATGTATGCTTTCTAAAAATGATGTAAAATTAGGGTTCTTGAGCTTGTTTTGCTAAAATCGGGTGATCGGGTGGGAATTAGGGTCTAAATTTTTGTAGGTAATCCTAATTTAATGTATTTTAAGAAATCCCTAATTTTATTTCACAATTGGAAAAGGTTTTGTGAAGGTTTTGTTAACGGGTCAAAATTAGGGTTTTCATAACGTTACTCTGCCCAAATTGACTAAACGATATTGAATTAAGCTTTGAGGTTTTAAAGGATATTATAAAATATTATAATAGATAATACCATAAGTTGGTTTGAATTAAAAATGAGTTTTGATAAAGAAACGAGAAATTTATGAAATTAGGGTTTTGAAATATGATTATTTAATATAAAATAATCCAAAGGGTATAAAGGCTTGAATTTTGGTATGCTAACATGTTTTCATATATTATAAGAATATATGAAAGTAAAATGGCTATATAATCAAGTATTTAAAATACCGAGTTAATCGAATATTAGAGGTTCGCGCGGACCGGAAGGGTAGACACCTGTACACTAGGGTTTCTGGCAAAAGCGGGGGTGTCGCCATCCCATCTGGGCAATGGCATCCCAAAACTGGGCGATCCCGGAGTGAGTGTCTACTTATAGGAATGCGCGTCTTCATATTATCAATTAAAAGAGATATTATGCCTATAAGGGCATTTTGGTCATTTTGACCTTAATAGAAGTAAACCTTAATAATTAGATATTATTAAGATAATGTAATAGATAAATAAACATAGGATATGTTTATAATGTTAAACCTTGCGTTAATGCCATACGATACGCGAATTAGGTTAACCGAAGGATTCTGTCGGAGATTCTGTCGGAGTTTAACGAGTAAAGAGATAAGGTGAGTTCTGCGAGCCCACTTTTAAATGTTTTAAACGCTTTAATGTTTTCGGGCTGATATACATACAATGTTCAACTGTTTACTTAAAAAGTATTTGAGTTAAATGCTTTTATCTGAAAATTTGATTATCTTAACTGATGAATTGATAAACTGTTTGAAATGATACAAAGATGCTTACAAGTAGTTATACGTGTTAGTATTATATATGAAATGATGATGATAGAATAATCCATATGAAATGATTATTAGAGTTATGTGCTATATTTGCTTTGAAACTAGGTATCCAAATGATAAGGGTTTGTTAATAAACGTACAAGTGAGAATGTATGATTATATGAGAACAGGTGATGCATTTGCTATATTATTATGTGGTGGATATGCCGCTGGTACATCCTGTATACAAGCATGGTAGTATAGTTACCTGGCATATCGAAAGTGTGGAGGATACGCCGCTGGTACATCCTGTATACATACACCTAGGTAAATTGGGGGATGTTCAGTTGTTGCAGTATATGAGTACATTATCATGTTTATTAGCACACGTGAGTCACCTGGATATCTAACTAGGGGCGGGTAGTAGTACTGTGGTGGTTAAGGAGATGTTCGATAGAATGGAACGTCTAAAGAGTTAAAGTTACGTGAACAGAGGTCGATACTGAGGTTGGGGGCTTCCAGATGAAGTCACCTGAGCGGTATTCGAAACTGGAAGAACGGAATGTAGGACGGTTGTCGTTGCTGAGGTTGGGGGCTTCCAGATGAAGTCACCTGAGCAGTATTCGAGACCGGGAAGGTATAGATGAAATGGAGCGGTTGTCGGTACTGAGGTTGGGGGCTTCCGATAAAGTCACCTGAGCAGTATTCGAGACCAGAAGGTATAGAGGTGTATGGAATACAGGTCGTAAGAGTTGAAGGTTATTAAAGTAGATGTTTTCTAGAGAAACGTGTATGATTATGATGTTATGTTATGTATGACTTGTTATGTGTTATACTTGATAAATGTTGTAAAAGGATTTTGCAGGTTCAAAGGTTTTAACCTCACAATCGAGGTAACGTTTTTAAAATGTAGAACTCACCAGCGTAAGCTGACCTTTTCCCAAAACTATATGTATGTCAGGTATATGTGAGACGTCCGGGAGCAAGGGCGGAGCCCTCGTGATAAGGGACTGATCGGGCAAGCTATTAGAAGAACTGTTGGAGTTGTTGGCTTAGTGTAGATAAATAAAGACGGATATAATTAGTCGCTACATAGATATATTGTAAATTATCTCAGTTACTTTACATACTTGGCTTTATAATAAATAAAAGTTTTAAATTTTCCGCTGCTTATCTCTGTTGTGCCACGTGTTCATGAGTAAATCCGATGAGTGACCCCTCCTAGTGCCAAGTCTGGGAGTGGGCGTCACAAGCAGTCTTTTCTTTCTTGTCTTATTTTCCTCATTAGACTCATCTGTTGATTCTATTTCAGTTAGAGCTTTACCCTTTGAGGAATGAGAATGAGGGCCAGGTTGAACTTCAGTAGGTTTGGTGATGGTGATTGGTGGTTTTTTGAAGGTGAGTGGAGGTAGGGAGGTTTGAGTTTGTGGTCTACTGGCATCTGGTGTGGGACTTGAAGGTGGAGAAGGTGGGAAGATGTCTGAAAAGTCCATGGTAGGTGGAGGCTTCTTCTTGAGGGGATAAATTGGTGTAAAGTTATCTGTTCTATATATGGGGTTGGCAAGCTTGGTGGCTACTTTCTTGGAAATAGGAGGTGGTTTGAAAGGTATGATGGCAAGTGACAGTAGAAGTGATGGAACTGTTGTAGGTATGGGATTTAGGTTGTAAGTGAAAGAAGGTGGAGGAGGGATATCTGCATCATCAGGAAGTTCAGGTTTAACATTTATATTAGTTGATGTACCTGAGATGAGCTCTGAAGGTGAAGGCTTCACTAAATTTGAATTCACAGCAGCTATATCCCCCTTTAGCTCATGAAAGATAGATCGATCAAGCTGCAAAGTTCCCTGACTTGCATCTAAGCTACCTCTTCTTCTGTCTTCAAATCTCTAACCACAAGAGCCCTTTTTACCTTTTTCAACAGTAGGTAGTTCTCATCATTTCTTACCAGCTTGGTAGGCATTTGAGAAGCAATAGAAATCAACCTCTGCTTATCAACTTCAGTCAATGCATCCAGATCATAGTCCTCTAACCTCTAGTTGAAAGATCTTGTCTTAGCCTCTTCAAGCAGGTTCTCAAAGACCCCATTTTGTAGGTACAGATTAATTTCCTCTTGAAGTTCTTTGGCAAACCTCTCATCTTCTGCTACCCTTTTGGCATCTTCTACCATCTTTAGCATAGCTTCAACTTCAGGAGTTTGAACCACCTGTTGAATAGTTCTAGGAGTTTCAGTTTGAACAGGTTCTTCAGCTAGAACTGCATCTGTACTCCTCAAGGCTATCAAAGTTGCAGCTATGTCTTCAGCTTCTTTGCTTCCCTGTTATTCCGGTTGAAGCACAGATAACTGATCAGACCCATCAATACCAAAGATTGAATTTCCAGGGCCATATACTTCCACCTGGGTTGCTATTTGGGTTTCCGGTTGAACAACCAGTTGAGCTTCCACTTGAGCTTCCGGTTGAATTTCCGGTTGAGGACTTCAGTCACCACCTGAGGTTGGGTGACTTCAGGTTCCTTATCAGTTAACTCCAACAACTGCCTTACTAGTGGAAGCAATATTTCTAACCACCTCTGTGCCTTCTTCTTCACCGATCAAGTTTTCATCACCACCTTCAGTCATGGAAGCAACTGCAACAGTTGCAGTGCTTTCTTCAATATCAACAACTGCCTTACTAGTGGAAGCAATATTTCTATCCACTTGATCATTGGCTCTTTCAGCCGGAAAGATGACATCTTTCAGAAGTGTTGTGATCATGTTTATGTGCTCAGGGAGAGCACCAGCAATCAACATTGATGATTGAACTAGCTCGGTAAGGTTGGGGTCTTCAAAAGGAGAAATGGCAATCAGTTAACTGCACTTCATGTTTACCCAACTTTCTTCAATTGTGAAAGGGTTGACACCAATCTTTTCACAAGCTGTGGTTCTGACTTCAGCCGGTATCCTCTGAGTTTCTTCAATTTCGGTCATAACAGGCCTTGAGGGCATTTTCTCCCCCAATTTGACAGTATCAGCTTCATCAGCTTCAATAGCTTCTTTAGCTTCTCTGAGAGGGTTTGAAGGGCCTGCTTCAGTGTCATTAGGAGCAGCTTTCACCAAGTGAGCAACAGTTGCATTCAGTTTATCAACCTGTGCTTGGAGAGTAATGTACAGTTCCGTCAATTCTAGTAGTGTATAACTGTCCTCAACTGGCCTTTTACCAGTATCCTTGGACAAAACCAAGTTATCAATCCGAGATTGATCAACTGTGGTACCCATGGCTTCTTGGCACCTGGGATTCTCTTCATCTGTTTCGGCAACTCTTGGTTCCAATGAAGGACCCTCGGGTGCTGATTCAAAGAAGATTGTCGCAGTTTGGGTCGTACTTATGTTACTGCTAGCACTAAGATCCAGTGGGGATACTTGGGCAGCAGCAGCCCTTGCTGTATGAATCTCTTCATGACTCCTGAGACTCACCTCCGGTGAGGAATGGGGGTTCAGAGCAGCAGTGTCCTGATCTATCAGAATGTTCTCATGTAATGAGGTAGGTGAGTTAATAACACCTTCATTTAGATCAGGATTAATTGCATTGTCATTCCTAGGTGATAGGGGTTGTAGGGGTGAAAAATGTTCAGATGGGGATTATACATCCGCTTCTAATGACTCCCCCTCAAATGAAGGTTCATCCCTAAGAGAAAATCCCAGTTTAACCAGTTTCCGCTTGGGCTTTTTTCCTTTTGCGGGGTTTGAAGCTTCGGGTTGGCTTGTGGTACTAGGTGGAGGAGACCTAATAACCACCTGTCTCTGTCTTTTGAAAATGACAGGAAGGGATTCAGCTGAGGAAGTGGCAGTGGTAGTTTGAGTGGAAGCTTTCCTCTTTTTGGATTGAAATGTTTTTAGAGTAGAGGAAGCAGGGACAGATGTGGGATCAGAAGCTATTGTGTTGCTAGTTCTGTCATCTTGAGCATGAGGCTCAGTTGCTGCTACAGTTTCCGTTTGAACCTCAGTAGGAGCAGGTTCATCAGGAAACTGCCTTGGAATTGGTAAGCGATAGTCAGTGTCCCTTCCAAGAAATGCAGTCTTATTTAAAGCTAAATTGGAAAAGGTTTTCTCTGTTAGGTGTTTTGGTTCCAAAACTTTACCACTTAAGACAATTTGGGGGTATTCCTCTTTGAGAATACATGTCAAAAACCTTGGGTACAAATAGACATAGTCTGGTGAGATGTTTGATTTGAGACCCTTAAAAATCAGTTTAGAAAAGTTGAAGTTTTGACCTTTGACCATAGCAAAAAATGCTGAGGCTTGTTCGGCAACAAGTTCATCGGAACCGGCTTTCTTGGGAGTTAGGCAAACCAGAAGGGTGTGGGCTAGAAATCTCCACTTGTAAGGCAATTTCCCCTTCTTGATGGTTTTGCTTCCCATTGAACCGCCATTTCCAATTTCTTTAAACAACTTTAGATACACCGATGAGTCTACAAATACATACCCATCTTCGTCCCTTAGTTTCAACACTTTTCGAATTGTAGCCTCAGTGATTTCCACTATCGTGCCCTGAACTGTAGATACAATTGATTCACTACCATCGTCGGCTTCACCATTCACAACATTTGACCAAAATTCTTCCATTATATCTTTATAGATTACAACTTCAACCGTCAGTGCATAGTGAAGGTGATAGTTCTTGAGGAAGTCGATCATTCCGTTGTAGATATCGGTTTTACTTGGTGGTTCTAGGTACGCCACTAAGTTGTGCTCTACAGGAAACTTGAGCAGGGTTGATGTTTTCATGGAAGTTATAGAGAGGGTTTGGGAGAAATTTGGAGTAATTTCGGAGTGGGGTTGACAGAAATGAGGAATGTGACGGTAATTTAGGGCTTTTACCTTTGACGTGGATGACGTGGAGGAGAGATGTTTTAAACAGATCGTTCAGTAACTGATAGGACATATGCTTTATGGGTTATATGGTATAACTTGGTAAAGCATGTCTTTATCCAAAAGTAAATTTACTGAAACCTCGGATATTAAACAGTTAAAAACTTAATAGGTAAATAAATGTGTATCCGCTTAGAAAGTTGTGCCTTCCGGGTAATTAAATGAGACTTTGACTTTTGTTGACCCGAAAGTTCAAGCGGAACCCATTTTCTCCTTTATTTTAAAGACTAAAATTCTTACGTTTGAACTTCAAGCGGAGAATTTTTCCGCTTGAAAGAATTGTCAAAAAAAAAAAAAAAATTCCCACGTGAGGTACAAAGCATTGTTCCGGTTGAAGTTCACCCGGTGATTTTGAAAGTTGTTTTTCTCACAGGTTGAACCGAAACATGAAACTGAACAACAAAACACATGATTTTTGAAAATTTGTGATAATTTTCCATAGTGTAACTGAGGTTACTGACTATGAACTGAGATGATGTCTAATTATCAAAAGAAAGTTTCTTTTTCTTTTTCTTTTTGTATCAAGAGACGGGCTTTTAAGCACATGCCTCTCTTTTATTTGAAAATTGTGAAAAGGTTTTATTCAAAATTCATCATCCCAATGGCTGTGATGAGAAAGAAAAATCTTGCCTCATCGAAAGCTTTTGTAAACAGATCTGCCAATTGATGATCAGTGTGAACTTTGAACAATTTAATCAGATTCTTTTCTGCACAGTCTCTAATAAAATGATACCTTATGTCAATGTGTTTGGTTTTGGAGTGCTTTACTGGATTGTTGATGATGGAGATGGCGCTGTTGTTGTCTGCATGAATAGGAGTTTCCATGAATGTGATCCCATAGTCAAGCATCTGATTTTGGATCCAAAGAACTTGACTGCAACAACTTGATGCAGCAATATACTCAGCTTCTGCAGTTGAAGTGGAAACACAGGTTTCTTTCTTACATTGCCAAGATATAAGCCTTTCGCCCAAGAATTGACATCCACCTGATGTTGATTTCTTGTCTATGTCGCATCCTCCATAATCACTATCTGTCAATGCTCTGAAAGAGAAGTCAGAGTTCTTGGGATACCATAAACCTAGTTTTGGTTGCCCCTTCAGATATTTGAAGATTCTCTTAACAGCTAGCTTATGTGACTCCTTTGGTGAGGACTGATATCTAGCACATAAGCAAACACTGAACATGATGTCCGGTCTACTAGAAGTGAGATACATCAGTGAGCCTATCATTGTCCTGTACATGTGCACATCCACTGGCTTGCCACTTAAGTCACTTGTTAACTTGTGGGAAGCGGATATAGGAGTTTTTGCACTTGAGCATGCTTGCATATCAAATCTCTTCAACATGTCTTGAATGTACTTTGATTGGTTCAGAAAGATTCCATCTGCAGTTTGTTTCACTTGTAGTCCTAAGAAGAATGTTAGTTCTCCCATAGAACTCATTTCAAATTTGGACTGCATCAAAGTTTCAAACTCCTTGCACAAAACAATGTTAGATGAACCAAAAATAATATCATCTACATAAATTTGTACCATCAACATATCCTTACCAACAGTTTTGACAAAAAGTGTTTTGACAAAAAGTGTTTTGTCAATTGCCCCTCTCCTGTAGACATTCTCTAGAAGATAGTTAGAAAGAGTTTCATACCAGGTTCTAGGTGCTTGTTTGAGACCATACAGAGCTTTGATTAGCTTGCACACCTTGTTAGGATGGTGAGGATCCTCAAAACCAGGAGGTTGGTTGACATATACTTCTTGTTCCAGTAGGCCATACAGGAATGCACTTTTGACATCCATCTGAAATACTTGGAAGTCTTTGAAGGCAACATAGGCTAAAAAGATTCTGATTGCTTCCAATCTAGCCACAGGTGCAAACACTTCATCATAATCAATGCCTTCTACCTGCACATAGCCTTGCACTACCAGTCTTGCTTTGTTTTTAATAACAATTCCCATGTCATCTTTCTTGTTTCTGAATACCCACTTTGTGCCAATTGGTTCTGCTCCATCAGGCAGATCTACCGATTCCAAAACTTTCTGTTTATTAATTTGAAATAACTCTTCCTGCATTGCCTCTACCCAACTGTTATCTTCCAAGGCATCTGTTACCTTCTTGGGTACTTCTTGAGACAAAAAATGCAGCATGCAAACAAATGTTTGCATTAGCAGATCTACTTCTTGTCAACACAGGTGCTGACACTTCTCCAATAATATTCCTCACTGGATGATCTCTGTTGATTCTTCTATCAAGAAACATAGGGAACTCATGGCTTCTTCCATTTGAGGGTATATTGAGATGAGGAAGTCTATGATCAAGCTCAATATCACCAATTTGTGATACAGGATCTGAACATTCAACTGTATTATGCGAGCTATCCTCTGAAATGTGGGTCAGATGCTCAAAACTGAATTCATCATTTGAATTTTTAGGTTTAGTTGACCCATAATCATTGTTCTTAACAGTTTCTGAAATTAAGTTTTCCGGTTGAACTTGAGCCAGAGAAATTTTCGTTTGAACTTCGACCGGAACTATATCATCTTCAATTTGAACTATTTCAGAAGGTTTCTTTCCTTTGCCTGGCAAGATAGGTTTGATGCTCATTGAAGAGAAGAAGTTTTGCTTCTCAGTTCCAGCAGTGTTGCTCTTCCAATGTTCATCAGCTGACCTATATAAGTTATGTTCCTGCACTATAAAGCTCACGGGCTTATCAACAGTTATGTTGAAAGCAGTGGTTAGTGCGTCAATATCAAATAACCAAGTGGGTTGAAGTTCAAAATTGTTGGTAGATCTTTCATTAAAAGAGACATTTATGGTTTCCTCAACAATTTTGGTTCTCTTGTTGTATACTCTGTATGCTTTAGACATACCCGAGTATCCAACAAAATATCCCTCATCTGCCTTTGCTACAAATTTGGGCAATAACTAATTAGTTATCAATATTGTAACAGGACAACCAAATGGCTTAAAGAAGTAAATGTTTGGCTTTCTTTTTATCCAAATCTCATAAGGTGTCTTGTTTTTAGCCTTTGACAATTAGAGTCCTGTTTTGGACATAACAGGCAGTGTTCACTGCCTCTGCCCAAAATATCACAGAGAGTTTGGAGTCTGCTAACATAGATTTAGCAGCTTCAATCAATGTCCTATTTCTACTTTCAGCAACACCGTTTTGCTGTGGAGTTCTAGGAGCACTGAATTGTCTCACAATTCCCTTTTTCTCACAAAATGAATTCAAAACATGATTTTTGAATTCTGTGCCATTATCGCATCTAATTGTTTTGACCTTAAGATTTAGACTGATTTTCTAAATTTGTCACAAGTGTTTTCAACAATTCAGCAGTTTCATCTTTTGTTTTAAGAAAGAAAACCCAAGTGTATCTAGAAAAATCATCAATTATGACAAAGCAATATGACCTTTTCCCTAAACTCATTACTCTAGTTGGACCAAAAAGATCCATGTGTAATAACTCTAGAGGTTTTGAAATAGAAGACTCAACTTTTGGTTTAAAAGAGGTTCTGTGTTGCTTGCCCTTGAGACATGGCACACAGTTTTCAGAACATGCAAAATGCTTGTTAGGAAGACCCTTAACCAAGCCAGGATTGATAATTCGATTCATATTCTTGTAGTTTACATGCCCTAACCTTCTATGCCATAGATCACTTTCATCAACAGAGGCTATGGATACAAAGCAGGCAGTGCCACATGAGGGTGTAGCAACTGACATATCTAGAATGTATAGTCCATCTCTCCTAGGTGCTTTAAGCATAATTAACTCATCAGGAATTTTAACACCAGGGTTGAGAACTATGGCCTCTCTCTCATTAAACATCAAATTCAAATTCTTGTCACACATCTGTGAGACACTAAGCAAGTTGAAGTTTAATGTATCAACAAAATTGACTTTGTCAAATTTTACCAGTCCATTTGTCACATCACCTTGTGCTGTGATATGGCCTTTTGTGCTTCCAAAGACAACTGGTCCTCCATTAATTCTTTTTGTATATTCCAGAATTTGCTTATTCCCTGTCATGTGGCAAGTGCATCCACTGTCAACTACCCATAGGCTATTTTGGCTTTTATTTTGCATCTGCACACATCAGAATTGATTAGTTTCTATAGGGGACCCAAGCCTGAGTGGTCTTGGGTCTGCCATAAGCATCATTATACTTATACTCCTTTATTACTAAAGTATTTAGAACTGGAGCTTCATTAAGCAGATCATCATTGTCAAAACTGAACTTCTCATATTGAGTACTTGTTTGACTGATTCATTCACTTTTGGTGATTTTTCTTTCAGCAATTTTTCTTTCCCTGTACTCCTTAAATTTTCTTTGCTTGTTGGTTATTTTCTTAGATTTTTCATTTCTTTGATTAACCAACTTAGTTCTTTCAAGGGATTTAGAAAATCTTTGAGGAAAGTGTTTGTGTTTGCTTGAACTCTCCCCCTGAAGTGGAACAGTGTAATTTCCGTTTGAACTAGTAGCAAATTCAATTTCAGGTTGGTTAGAATTTTTGCTTCTTGAAATTTTTTCTCTAGAGGCGGTCTTTCCTCTAGAGGGATTTCTTCTTCCTTGAGCTTCAAAGTGCTCAAACCCATCAGCAAAGTGTACATGTGGTCTCTGCTTTGGAGCAGTAGCTGATCTGGGTTGAATTTTGTTTTTCGGTTGAACTTGAGTTCGAGCGGAAAAGTATTCCGCTTGAACTTCAGTCGGAAAGTGATTTTGCCTTAGAACAGAAAAACTTCCTTTTTTATCATTACCAATTAAAACCCTGTTAGAGTCAGATCCAAAATGCTTCATTGTGTGGCTTTTCACAGGTGAAATTCTTCCTGTGAGTTTCTTTTGAAAATTTGTCTTTGGTTGCAAAACAGGTTTTGGTTTCAAAAGTGGTTTGGTTTTACTCAATGGGTTGAACTGGCACACAGCAGCTAAGTGGCCTTGTTCACCACAGAACATGCATTCAACCAGTTTGGTTTCAAATCTTCTGGGACACATGTTTGGTCACTTGGTTGAAAGTGAGTTGACCAAACCTTTGATTTGACTTCCCTTTGGTTGCTCAGGTTGCTTCCCTCCAACTTTTGAGTCTTTAGGCTCATTAATAGTTGGTGGTGGAACAACAATTGAAGGTTTCAAAAAGCTTGATTGGTCAGCTAATGTAGAAGTGCTTGCATTAGTGACTTCAGTTTCTTTTGATACAACAGTGTTTTCAAAACTTGACTGTAATGAAATGTCATCAACAATAAGACTAACTTTGCATACCGAATTCAAAGCTTCAATTGGTTTGATTACAAGTGAGTATTCTATTAGTGGTTCAACATTATTATACCCAACACCTTCTTTACCATACATCCCTCCCATCCACAATTTCTCAGCCTTTTTATTTGCTGCTTGAAACTTGTCACAAGTAAACAAAGCATCTTTTAGTGTGATATCATGAATATCAATCTCAGCCTTAGCATCTTTAGTTTCATTTCTTGATTTATCAAGTTTTGACAACAAGTCATCAAGCTGTGTTTCAAGAATTGAGTTGGTTTGCTTTAACTGATCATACTCTTTGGTTAAGTTTTCAGTTTTTGAAATGTATGAAGATTCAGTTTTCTTAAAGCATTCCTTTACCTCATTTAGGTTTGAAACCTCATCAATTAAGTCAGTGTTGTGATTTCGATACTTTGCCACTTGCTCTATGCAAGCAGGGCTGCATAGGTTTTCTAAAACTTTCTCGGGGATAGAGTTTACCTGATCTGAGATGGATTCTTGTTTGGCCATCAAGGTATGATTGATAGGCTCAAAATCAGCAACAAAATCTTCCCATTCTACACATGAGGTTTGATTGGCAACAACAGCAACCACATTCTGGTGGTTTTGACTTCCGGTTGGCTTTGGTGGAGTAGGTTGATGACCTGAGTAGTTACCAGAATTGTTGTTGTTTGAGTTGTTTCCACCTTGATTCTTTCCTTGGACATGACCCTGATTTTGTCCTTCTCTTCTTGGTTGTGGGCATTCTCTTGCAAAATGACTAAGCTGATGACAATTATAGCACTTTACCTTGCTCTTGTCTAGGCCTATGTGAGCGCCCTTGGCTCCTTTGTAGGTTCTACCAGTTCTTTTATAAAACCTTTGAGCTCTAACAGACACCATAGCAAGTTGAGTCAAGATATCCATTTCTTCCAAATCATCAGCACCTATACACTCAAGATCCTCATGAATGAAGCCTTGGTAAGAGTCAGTTACTACATGAGCATTATGAGAGTTGTCAAACAAGTTTGAAAGGCTCTCTTGACACCTTGGTGTCTCAGGGAAACTGAAAATAGGTGACTGATATGATGATGAATTTGAAGATCTTTGATTGTTAAAATCGGTAGTTACTAGTGCAGTTGAAAACAGTTGAGTTGACTCGGAACAACTACCACTATTTGCTTCTATATATATATATATAACATCTCCAACAGTACCTATCATACAAATTACAAAGAATTAATAAAGTTTATGGTAAAATAATATATCTGTATATATAAGAACCGGAATATTATGTTTAATGAATGAAACCTGACATGTGTAAACGATGACATACCTTCTCCGTTATCAGGGCATCATAAATAGTTGGATCCAGCTTCAAGTGCTTTGTTCCTTTAACAGGTTTCAATCTCAATGAATAAAATATCAGTTGCAATATCATCTGGAGTTGCCATAAACGCTAAACCTATGAATAAGTGTACAATCAAACTGTAAAATAAAATGCAAGTTATAGCTACAGTTCTGACAAAAATCAAGGCTAATAATTAAGCATTAAGCATTAAGCAGAGGCATTAAGCAGAGGCATTAAGCATGAAGCACAAATCATGAGTGTAACATAAACAGAAAACATAAAAAACAAACAAACTCAAAGTCAGGCGCAAAATTTGGGGTTGATTCTTAAACAAACACAAATAAAAAAAATTGTAAACATCAATCTTAAGAACTGAAGCAAATTGAGACATCAATCTTATATAAAGTATTCTAATAAACAATATGGTCAATAAATACTCATTTCTAGAAAGCACTAATAAAAGAAAAAATGTATTTAAGATAGAAATTAAAGTCGTCATTGAATGATGTCAATTTTCAAATGAATATAAATGTATTGTTGTTTAAACCATTAACTAATTTTATCAAATAAATTAAATAAGCCAAAACAGGTAAAAATGATGTATGGATAAATATTCTCTTGAAATGATTTGTCATATCTACACAACCTCAAAGCTAAACACTTTTAGACCGAAAGACTGGAAGAAAGTTGACCATTTATAAGAAGATGAGCATAAGACAAAAACAAACACAAAAAATTTATAAACCATCCACATGATTAAACTAAGAATAAACTCAACTATGAACCATTTCCATATACAGTATCCACCTCTCATCTGAGAATATATAGTCATCAGGTGATTCAAACAATAAAACCAATATACAGTATCCACCTCTCAAAGAAATAATCAAGTGGCTAGTATCTTCAGCAAGCAAAACAAATCCAATATGTAACATTTACCATAGCAGCATGATGTTTCTTTTTTTCAAGATCGAAAAATGACATGGAACTTCTTTTAATTTTTACAAAATCTAACAGCTTCCATCTAAAAAATGGTTCATCAAGAGGCAGGTACATAAAGCTATAACAAAAAAAATAAAATTGAAAGCGATTCATAAAAAGTAGCACCTACACGTGTAAACTTTACATTTAAATTCACTAATACATTTCATGGTTCACAATAACGATCTTCAAGCTCAATTTCAAAGAGAAACGAATGAGAGATTACCATTTTGGAAACAGGCGACGGCAGAGAAAAATCACCAAGTAGCATCTAACAGCTTTTTTAAAAAAATTAAAAGCATAAAGGCAAAAAAGCTAGTCACAAGACCAAACGAACACAAAAGCCACAATGATTCAAGCAAAAAAAATATGTACATAAGAGAAAAGAAGTAACAAAGATCAAACGAAAGCCACAATGTTTGTCAATACTGTACTGCTTTCTTTTGGGAACAGTCCGAACATATATCACTTTATTATCTGACATAATTACTTGACTTCTGTTATTAAAGTGATGGCACATCACTTCTAAATGTTTGTCTTTAAAATAGTTAAACTCTTCTCTATTTCTTTGAAAATAAGTCCTTATTATATGAATATTGCAAAACTAGTGACAACGAATATTGAAGTTACATTTATAACTTCATTCATTATACTGAAACAATACCAATACACAACGAATGTTAAATGGAAGTGTCCATTTATGTATTAAAAAATAAGTTCAAATATTAAATATGAACTCATTTGACACATTCTCAAGAGATTCCTTACCACTTAGATTAGCATGGCCATTGTGCTATTATTAAAGTAAAAAAGGTAAAGTAATGAACGGGTCAAACATGTAATATATTAAAACTCAACCATTATGTTAATAAAAAGTGGTCAAGAAGTCAATAAGTATGTCATCACTTAGAAATAACATACCTTTACCCTATAAAAAACTACTATACTTTAATCTTGAACAATATGAGAGCTTAATCCAGTTAATGTTTAAAACACTCTTAAAGCACCATTACATTTCAAAACAGTTTGCAGCCCCATACTAAATCACCCAAAACAGTTCAAAAATAACATCCTATTAATCTGGTTCTTTGAAGACCTTTTGCAGCCCCATACTAAATTACCCAAAACAGTTCTAAAAGAACATACAGGTCATAGTTTATATGCACTTTTATAGCACCATTACATGATTAAAAAATAAAAAGTAAGACCACAATACAGACTAGACAAAAGTATTCTTGAATCAATATGTACATGTGACGTCTTCAAAACCATCTCAGCCCCTTTTCATGCTACTGAATGGGGATTCCTACAATTCATTCTCATTTCAGCTATTTGGGGCAAAGAATATCAATGACAAAGAAGATAGCCATAATTCGTATAAATGGCTTTGAAACATGGTAAGACTGTCATGCACACACAAGCCGGTCTTACAATCACCGATGGTAAGGTGACATCTGTTCAGAAAAGGCCTCCTGCTTCTGTTCCAATCGCAACATCTCCTGCTGCACAAGCTTTACCTCAGCCATTATTTCTTAAGCAAAAGGAATCATCTGTTCATGCTGCTCCCGATGAAGCTGGTAATTCATCTGTGATTTTTGTGAAGACTGGAAATCCAAAGAACAAAAGACCTCAAAGTGATCCAGTTATCACTGTTCCACATGATAATGAAGATCAGTATCAGTCGGTTGAGCAAAGTGAGTTTGTTTTGAACATTTCTGAAAATGAAACTACACCAAAGAAGAAGAAACAGACAAGGAGACGGAAGAAGAAGCCAGTTGCTGAAAATGAAAAGGGTAAGGGTGTTACCTCAAATGAGCCTCAACAAATGGCTCCTCTGTCTGTTGAACAATCTGCTGCAATTCCTGCTAAGGGTACTGTCGAGAATGGAGGGTGTTCTGTCTGTGGAAACCCGCATCATGATGCCAGGGTTTGTGTCTACAATACGGGATACTCTGACTTCAACAATGCTCCAGTGCCTCCTGCTCATTACTACCAACAGCAGCAAGTAGGTTCGCAAGGAAACCAATTGGCTCCAATGTATTATGGGAATTATGGGGAAGATTACGTGGATCAGCGTCTTGACACCATGTTTCAACAGTCCTACCCAAATCAGCCCTACATTCCAAATCAGGCCCCGTATGTGCCACGTGGTCTTGGTAGGAGTGTGAATACGTTCAGGCCAAACGTTCAACATCAAATGAGAATGGTTGCACCAAACACTCTTCCTGTTAGGTCTTGGACGCCTCGACCTAGACCGGGATTCATTCCAAGGCCTCTCATGGTTCAACAACCTGTCACGGCTCCTCGACCATCTGCTACATTCAAGGCTGCTCCATCTGCCTCTCCTGCTGTTGTGAATGCACCAACTGCTCCCTACACCACGAAAGCACCTAAGAAGAGGGCTCCTGGTCAATTTGGCCAGGGTCCTTCCTTGAACTAATCACTTTCTTTTTCATGTGCAGGGAATGGCCCGGAGTGCTATGAACACATGGTACTTGGACAGTGGCTGCTCTAGGCACATGACAGGGAACAAGGACCTGCTATCTGATGTCAAATCGATAAATCATGGCGGTTCTGTTGCCTTTGGGGGTGATGTTCGTGGTGGTAGAATAATTGGAAACGGTCTCTTGTCTAATGGAGAAATTTCGTTTGACAAAGTGAATCTGGTCTCTAATCTGAAGTTCAAGTTGCTCAGTGTATCGCAGATTTGCGACAACAAAATGCCGATGTTATTCGATGATAAGGAGTGTTATATCCTGAAGCCGGGATTCAAGGTTCCCGAAGATCAAATTCTATTTCGTGCAAAACGAAACGGGAATATGTACGCCTTATATATGTCTGCTGCAAGGCCGACTGGTTCAGTGGCGTGTTTCTTGGCGAAGGCTTCGGAAGATGACTCAACTTTATGGCATAGGCGAATGGGACATGTGAACTTTCGAAACATGAACCGCCTTGTAAGAGGAAAACACGTGGTCGGTGTGCCGGAGAAGGAATTCATCCATACCGATAACTGTGTGGCGTGTTTGAAAGGAAAGCAGCGCAAGACATCTCGCAAGCCAAAGCCACCTGGAAGAACGACGATAGTTCTTCAACAACTTCATCTTGACCTTTTTGGGCCAGTGAACGTCTACAGTTTAGGGGGAAAGTCGTACTGCTTGGTTATTACCGACGATTACTCCAGATACTCGTGGGTGTTCTTCCTGAGAGAGAAGTCTGAGACAGCTGAGATCCTGAAGGATTTTGTAACGCGGATTGAGAATCGGTGCAAAGAGCGAGTTAAAGTCATCAGATCAGACAATGGGTCAGAGTTTAAGAATCAGACATTTGAAGCTTTCTGCAATGAAAAGGGCATATTTCGACAGTTCAGTTCACCGTACACGCCTCAACAAAATGGCGTTGCAGAACGAAAGAATAGAACAATCATTGAGTGTGCCAGAACTCTACTTGCTGATTCCAACCTTAAATTGTCTTTTTGGGCAGAAGCTGTGAATACAGCCTGCTATGTTCTAAATAGAACTCTCTTGGTTAAACATGCTAACAAGACGCCTTTCGAGCTGTTTTCAAAAGAAAAACCAAACTTAAAACGATTAAAACCGTTTGGATGCGCTTGTACTGTTTTAATCAAGTCGGAACAGTTAGCTAAATTTGCCCCTCGGGCGGATGAAGGCTATTTTGTTGGATACTCGATGAGCTCTCCAGCATTTCGAGTGTTTAACAGAAGAACTCAAGTTATTCTTGTTGATACCTGAAATGTGCGTCGTGTGAAGTATCAAATGAAGACCAAGTTCAAGCCAATATAGGGTTGGCCGAACCTGGTCCGAACCTGAAGTTCGGACCGGCCGAACCTGGGGTTCGGAGGGAGTTCGGCCAGTCGTATATATATAGTTGTTTGGTCTTTGTGTTTAGTAGTTCTGAGCGTGCGAGATCTCTTAAGTGTGTGTTTCTGAGTGTGTTTCTCTGAGTCTGATTCTGAGTGTTTACTGATTGTAATTGTTCTCGTTTGATCAATAAAACAATCGGTTAATTACGTTTCAATGTCCGATTAGCTAGATCGAGTAGACGATCCGATGCTCACGCATTTTCAAGTGGTATCAGAGCTTTCTGGTTCACTCTACTGATCTGTGGTTGCTTTTCTCGGATTATTGAACGTTTTTGAAGTTCTCTCGTGTTTCGTTACGTGTTTTCGATCATTTCTGACGTGTGTTTTGTGCTAAAATTGTTCCTAAACCGTTTTCTATCGAATTTTCTGATCCACCATATCGAGTTTCGTCAAAATCAGACCGTTTTTGCGAGTTTTCGAAAAATGTCTTCGAAGTTCGGAGGTAACTGGGCAAGCTCGGAGTAACTGCTCCGAACTTGAGGTTCGGAGGTAGTTCGGAGGTGTTCGGCGAGAGTTCGGTGGAAGTTCGGTCTAGATCGGAGTCTTTATAGGTTCGGAGTTCGTTCGGTGAGAGTTCGGACTCGGATCGGAGGATCTTCGGGGTTTTTGAGGTTCGGTGAGAGATCGGAGGTAGTTCGGTGAAGTTCGGACTAGTTCGGAGGAAGCTCGGAGGGTACAGTAGGTTCGGACCAGTTCGGACAGATCAGAATTTTTCAAATTTTCAACGATGTCGGAATTTCAAGCTTTTGCCTCAATGCAAAGTGCTATGCAGACCATGATGAATTATGACAATGAAATCGGAACAAGTCAGAAAGTTCCCAAATTGTTGAAACTAGAAGATTATCAGAATTGGAAGAAACGATTTTCAGCGTATATCAGCACAAATAATATTGACTTATGGATTCCAATTAGGAAATTGTATGAAAAACCAAAAGAGGATGGAGAATCTAAGGAAATTGAAGATTTTGATGATGCTGAAAGAAAAAGTTATGAGCTTGAAAAGAAAGTTTATGGTTATCTTACTATGGCTTTACCTACTGAATTGCTTCATCAATTTAGCACTTGCAAGAAATCTAAGCAATTATGGGATGCTCTATCCGCACGATGTGTAGGGAATGCTGATTATAAGAAGAGTCGAAAGAAAGTTTTAAACAAAGAATTCGATAATTTTCAGAATTATGACAATGAAAACATCACTGCTCTAGTTTCAAGATTTTCACATTTGATTAGTGAATTGAAGGTTGTTGGAATTGAAAAATCTGATGTGGATTTAAAGGAAAAGATCATGGAAGCTTTACCTGAAAAGTGGGAAAATTATGTTTTGCTACTCACTCATGACAAGGATTATCCTGCTTTAACATTTCACGAGCTTACTGGAAAACTTCATGCTCGGGAAATGGAAATGTTAAACAACAAAAAGTCAAGTGTTACTTTACAGAATCCGGAATTGTATCATGGTGAAAATTCAGCAAGTCTGAATGCTAAAGCTAAACCAAATTTAAATTCTGCACCAAGTGTTGCTTTTCTAGCTGGAGCTTCAGGAAATTCTGATAATAATTCTTCAAGAGGTTGCAATTTCACAATTCCAAATATTTCAACTCAAAGTGCTTTTTCGGCTGAATCAACGGAGGATTGTGCCAAAATGATTTCTGCATTGATTTCATCATCTTTTGGTTTGATTCTCAAAAATGTTGCTGATGCAAAGTTAACCAGTGAAGATCTTGATGAACTTGATGATGATCAATTGACTGAATTGGATGTTTCGTGGCAATATGCTATGTTATGTCAACGGTCAAAGAGGTTTTTCAAGAAATATGGAAGACGTATTTCTGGTGACAAGTTGGGTTTCGACAAGTCAACGTTAAAGTGTTATAAATGTCAACAACTTGGACATTTTGCCAAAGAATGTCAACAGAAATCTGCTACTCCACAATCATCCAAACCTGGTTTTACTCAACCATCTACAAGTAACACAGGCAAGACAACAGCTTTGACAGTTCAAAAAAATGGTGCTATTGATTGGGGTAAACATTTTGGATATGATTCATCAGCCTTAATAGTTACTCATGATTTACAAGAAGATTATTGTTCGGATACTAGTTCTGATACTAGTTCAATTCCAAGTTCTTATGAATCTGCTGAAAACTTGGAAAGTCTGATGAAGGAAAATGCTTTGTTGATGAAGAAGGTTCAACAATTGTCTGAGGCATTTGATGTGATTAATTCTGAATTGAAAATTTCTAAAGAACATGAAACAGAGTTGGTTTTGAAGAATGAGGGTTTGGTTACTGAAATCAAAATGTTGAATGAAGTTATAGATGTTTTGAAGCAAGATAAGAAGAGTGTTGAAACTTCAAAAGCTGAGATCTGTGAAGAAAAGGATGAATTGATGCAAGAAGTGAAGAAATGGAAGGAAGAGGCAGAAGATGCAGCGAATGATTTCCAGAATTTGTTTGACAAATCCAAGGTCAAGCTTGATCTGCTTACCAAGAGTGTTGAAGAATCTGATGCTAAAATTAAAGCATATCAAGTTGATATGGAAAAGTTGTTGGATGAGAAGCGGGAGTTGATTAGAGTTAATAAGGTGCAAACTGCAAATCTGGAAATTCAAAAGAGAAATGAAGCTAAACTGAAGAAGGAGTTACATGAAGGACTTGATAATCTTCGCTTACAAAAATTTGAAACTCACAAAGTTGCCAAGCGTTTGATTGCAAAAGAAAAGGAATTTGCAGAAGCTCAACAGCAAAATTCTGATCTCAAAATTCAAGTTCTTGATGCTAAAAGACTTCTCAACAATGTTTCAAATTCTCAAGTTTTCACAAGCTTCTTAGCAAATGATGCAAATTTTGAAAGAATGTTTGATAAAACTGCGTCACCTCCTGCTCATATCAAGGAAGCTTTCAAAGAAGTGAAGGAACATGTTGAGGATGTTGACTATTCAAAGACTTTATCTGCTACTTCTGAAGAAGCAAAAGTTGTCAAGAAGAAGAAAAACAAGAAGAATAAGAAAAAGGTTTTGAAATCTGAGATTCCTCCAGCACCAAAATTTGTTTCTGGTTCATCTTCTGCTAATAATGAGAAGTCGGCTACATCCAGTGACAAGATTCAGTCTCAACCTGAAATTGATGAGACTATTTTCTATGCTCAGAAGAAAATCACTGATATGAAAGCTGAATTCACAAGATTGGCTAAGAATGGACATCAGAGTTCAAATTCTGAGGAGAAGATATCCGGTAAACAAGTTGGTCTGGGATTTCATGAAAAGAAGGTTCGAGTTGAGAAGGTTCCAGCATCTGAAGCACAGAGTTTGAAGAAACTTAAAATGAAGCAAGTAAAGAAGAATGTCTTTAAAGCAGACAAGGTTCAACCCGAGCGGTTTTATAAACTCAAGGGTTCTGATCAATTGTTTTCTGACAAAGAATTTCCTCTTCATTGCGTTGATGCTCGGAAGATTTCAGAAGTTTTTGTGAAAGCTGATATTTCATCTGCAAGTTCTCAATCTCGTAGCCCAACTTCTA
Source organism: Deinandra increscens subsp. villosa (assembly GCA_039602395.1). Classification (NCBI taxonomy): domain Eukaryota; kingdom Viridiplantae; phylum Streptophyta; class Magnoliopsida; order Asterales; family Asteraceae; genus Deinandra; species Deinandra increscens. The sequence continues at coordinate 19,373,373 of JBCNJP010000010.1, read as the reverse complement.
AATGGGTGCATGATCATCGTCATCAGGTATATGATTCTATTTCTGATCATGTTAGAGATATTCATGTGTGTTCGTCACAGGTACATCAAAAGTGGGACAAATCCACACGTTTATGTTATGTTTGCCGTCAAAGAGGGCACATGGCAAAAGATTGTCCACTTCCTGTTGAATCAAATTCAAGGTTTCACAAGAAACCAGTTTTTGGTAAACCTGTCCAATCTAAGTTCTTCAATGAACAAGGCAGAGTTTTTGATGAAGTTGAGCCTACATTCTTTCATAAACAAAAACGTTTTGTTCCAAAGTTTTCAAAGGATCAACATGTAGGTTCATCATCACAGTCACCTGTGACTGTTTCATCGAAAACTGAATTACCAAAACACCAAGAATGGAAACCTAAAGTGGTTTCAAAGCAAAATCAGGATACTGGTCGACCAGAAGCGATTCGCTTCGGGTCGTTTGTGAACTAATCAGTTTGTCCAGTATGCAGGTATTTCTAGAAGACCTATCGACGATTGAAAAGTTGTTGATGGAGGAGTATTCTGCTTAATTTAAATTTCATGCTATATTTTTCTAACATGCAAAATTTTCTGAATTTTAAACACTGCAAAATATCCGTGTTGATTGCTCACTTTTGTTTGTTACAAGTTTTTCTCCAAAAAGCCAAAAATAGAGTCTTGTTTTTGTGTAAAATGAAAATCCAAAAATAGAGTTTTCATTTTAAGGGGGAGAATTGTAAGTAAGGGGGAGTAATTGAGAAAATGCATGGTATGGGGAGAAGGTGAATACATGCAAAATATATAAGGAAGGAAGGTGAATACATGCATAATTGTGAGAAATTGATCATTGGGAAATGATGGTACATTGGCATACGTATCTGACTCATGGATAGAGTAGATGAAAGAGCCATAAGATCATTGTTTGATGTGCATGGTAGGCTCGACAAATCAGAAAGTATTCAGATGTGATATACACTAAATACTAATGCTTGACCATGTGGATAACATCTTGATGCGTATTTCATGACACAAAAAGAAAATAAGTGTGAAATTCAAAATGAGAAGTCACTGTGTATACATGTTTTCATTTTGCAAAGATTTAAACTTGTTTGATTTTCTTTATTTTGTCAAACGATCGGACTTTCTCTGCGTGTCGAAAGACCGACCTGATTGTTGCTCGTTTGACGTTCTGCTTTATTTTCTTTGGTGTTTCGTATAACTCATCGGACTTTCTCTGCGTGTATGGGAGTACCGACCTGATTGTTGTTGAGTTATACAATTTCAACTTGTTTTATTTTCTTTATTTTGTTAAATCCGAGGCCTTATCTGCGTATCGAAAGATCGACCTTAAGGTAGACGATTTAACATTCTTATTTCTTTTTGCATGGAACACAGTTGACTGTATCATGAAAAATGTTATGCGTTGTGAAATTTCACAAATGCTATCACACAAAAGGAAAAGAAAGAAAAAACAGGAAATGTCTGAATATGTCTGATAGTGTGGGGTACACTGGTCAATGCAAATCTAATCAATACCTTAATATATCCAGATGTTATGAGTATGATTCTGTTTGAGCTTAAGATGGACAAATTATACTAGCAATCGGCATGACTTGTGTGCTTCAATTAATTGAAATTGAAGTGTAGTTCAGTGCGTTATGATCAATATGATCCCGTATAGTGATCTTTCTCATACCAAAAATAGTGTCTGATTCTGTATTACGATTTCATTTCATATCAAGAAAAGTACAAAAAGATTTTTGGTGTGTTTTAATATAAACTTTCAAAAAGTCAAAAAGATTTTGTTTCTGCTTTATTTTTGATCTGATCAACACGTGATACAAATCAATTTTCAAAATCATATCTTGGAGTCTCGAAGAGACGTTTTGCGCCAAGATTATCTAAGTTTTGATGCAGAATGCTTAAGTGTAAGTGATCACAACTTCAAGTCTTCTGAAGCTGTTGATAAAGACCAGAGATTTATAGAATGTCATCAAGTATTCAAGATTGAGCTACGATCGAGTTGAGGAGGAGTTTGTTCGAAGATTCATCTCATTAGACGAACGAGATCTTAACTTGAGGGGGAGCTTGATTGAAGATACAGTTTTGATGATGTTGAAGAAATTAGAGGAGGATACTGCACACGACGAGGGGGAGTTTGTTGATACCTGAAATGTGCGTCGTGTGAAGTATCAAATGAAGACCAAGTTCAAGCCAATATAGGGTTGGCCGAACCTGGTCCGAACCTGAAGTTCGGACCGGCCGAACCTGGGGTTCGGAGGGAGTTCGGCCAGTCGTATATATATAGTTGTTTGGTCTTTGTGTTTAGTAGTTCTGAGCGTGCGAGATCTCTTAAGTGTGTGTTTCTGAGTGTGTTTCTCTGAGTCTGATTCTGAGTGTTTACTGATTGTAATTGTTCTCGTTTGATCAATAAAACAATCGGTTAATTACGTTTCGATGTCCGATTAGCTAGATCGAGTAGACGATCCGATGCTCACGCATTTTCAATTCTTGAATCGTGCAACGTTACTTTTAACGAGCATGCTCAGAATACTAGAGATCCTGCTCCTGATAGCATGTATGACCTTGAGACTTTTTCTTCTACTTTTAACATGCTTGAATCTGATGTTGCAGGAAATTTGTTAAATCAAGCTGAACAAGTAAATGAAGAAGTTTTTCCTTCTGTTGATATGTTTGCTCCAATTACTTCGTCTATCCTGGATTCCATCTATTCGGTTGATATTTCAACGATATCAAGGGGAGAACAGTCAACACCATCAACTGATGTCACTGAAGCGACAACAACAACTTCTTTACCTGATCAGCCTTCAGTTCAGATTTTTGAGCCTGTAATTGTGGAGATAGAACCAGCACAAGCAACAACTGAGGCAGAAAACTTAGTTGGAAATGAAGCTGAAACTCATGAGTCAGATTCAGATGACATATCTGAAATTGAAACTGGAGAGACCCCAGGCGACGATCTTCAAATTGGGAATCTTGACTCGTCTATTACAGCACCTGCTGTTGAAGAGACTCGAATTCATAAGAATCTTCCCACTAGTCAGATCATCGGTCCTGTTGATGTGCGTCTCACTAGGAGTAAAACAAAGGATCCGCACACTTGTCTGTTTTCGTGTTTCATATCACAAGAAGAGCCTACTACTGTTGCTGCTGCCCTTCTTGATGAAAATTGGATTGATGCTATGCAAACAGAGCTTCTTCAGTTCAAACTGCTCAATGTCTGGCACTTGGTGGACCCGCCAGAAGGTTTAGAACCCATTCCTGTCAAATGGATTTTCAAGAACAAAAGAGATGACCGTGGAATCATTATAAGGAATAAAGCCCGATTAGTTGTAAAAGGGTATAAGCAAATTGATGGCATTGATTATGACGATGTCTATGCTCCTGTCGCTCGTCTAGAGGCAATCCGGATTTTCTTGGCGTATGCTGCATCAATGAACATCACCGTCTATCAGTTGGACGTGAAAACCGCCTTTCTCTATGGTGAGCTTGACGAAGACGTGTACGTAGACCAACCTCCGGGGTTTGTGAACAAATCTTTTCCCAAGAAATGTTACAAGCTGGATAAGGCTCTTTATGGTCTACACCAAGCCCCGAGGAAATGGTACGATACATTATCAACATATCTGCTGTCAAATGGTTACAAGAGGGGTGTCATTGATCAGACTCTTTTCATTCGTCATGTTGGTGAAGACAAGATGTTAGTACAAGTGTACGTTGACGACATCATTTTTGCCTCAACAGATGTTGCTCTCTGTCACGAATTTAAGGAACTGATGAAAAAGAAGTTTGAGATGAGTGCTATGGGTGAACTGACATTCTTTCTAGGAATTCAAGTGAAGCAGACACCGGATGGTATCTTAATCAGCCAAGGGAAGTATGTCAAAGAAATCCTGAAGAAATTTGGTTTCAATGATTCTAAGGGCTTTTCTACACTCATCGTTACGCGTCATAGACTCAATCAGGATCCGGAAGGTATTTGTGTGGATGAGCATCTCTACAGGTCAATGATAGGTTCTCTCATGTAACTGACAGCCAGCCGTCCCGACATCATGTATGGAGTGTGTCTATGTTCCCGATTCCAATGCAAGCCAAAAGAATCGCACTTACTAGCTGTGAAAAGGATTTTTTGATACTTGAGGTCCAATTCAAACAGAGGACTTTGGTATCCTAAAGACCCGTCCTTCGATCTTCGAGCCTTCTCAGATAGTGAGTATGCTGGTTGTGAACTCAATCGTAAGTCGACAACGGGAGGAGCTCAGTTCTTGGGTAACCGGTTAGTTTTATGGCAATGCAAGAAGCAGACATCAGTGTCAGTCTCAACGGCTGAAGCGGAATACATTGCTGCCGCATCGTGCTGCTCTCAAGTGCTTTGGATTCAGAATCAGCTTCTGGATTACGGTTTGAACTTCATGGGTACCCCTATTAATATAGATAATACTGCTGTTGTTTCTATTGTTAAAAATCCTATTCAGCATTCTAAAACTAAGCACATAGAGATTAGATACCATTTCATTAGGGATTGTGCCGAGAAGAAGCTAGTCACTTTAGTCCATGTTAGCTCTGAGGACCAGTTAGCAGATCTATTCACAAAACCCTTTGATATGTCTAGGTTTAACTTTCTGGTTAGTGCAGTAGGCATGCTAAACTATGACTAAGCTTTCTCCATTCTCTAGTATGTTAGTATCTTAAATTTATAGGTTTAGCTGATTAGAAGTGTTATCTCTGATTTCTTTAGTTACAAATTTTACATTTATCTGTTTTTTGACTTATTTTATCATTTGACCTAAACTTTTTGTTTGTGGTTGTCAAGTGTCAATTTTTGTCTGTCTTAAATGATCAAAAAGATTTTTCTTGTTTACTTATGTTTTGTGACTGTCTGCCGTTCCTGCTTTGTGGAAGATAAACCAAAAACATTGAAAAAAAAAATAATCTGAACGATTTTCACTACGAGAATCTCGATCTTGAGCAAGAACGAGTTCGGATTCGAAAACTCAAAACAAATGAAGAAGATGATGATGATGAATCAAGAAATCATAAACAAGAAAGATGATGAACAATCGAATGATTTCATTAATCGAAAGATTACAATCAATGAATAATGAAGAACACTTTCTCTCTCTAGAATCCATGACTCACTCTCTCTCTAGAATGGAAATCTCACACTCTACAAGAAAATCATCATCTCCACACTCAGAGACTCCTCTTCTTGTAATGGGCACCCTCACTATATATAGTGAGGGTGACTAACGACAGAAAAACATAACGAATTAGCGAAATTACAAGTAAATGAGATAAACATAAATATTAATTAAATCAAAGCTGATTAAATTAATCCGAAGCTTCACTCGCTCGAACCGATCTTCCGTTGACTTTTACGTTGACCGTTGACCCGAACGGTTGACTTTTCCAGAAAACAGTCTTCGGTCCAATCTCGCAAGCCTCGATCATCACAACCCAGTCTCTAAATCGATTCACATGGATTCTTCAGTCGAATGCTTCGGTAAACAGATTTGATGGCGTCAGTCACCTAAATTTTTGTTCCAACAGTGTTCAAATACAAAATATGGTATTCACAACAAGCTTCTTAATCATATATCATACATCCTAAATGGACATATAAGTGATCTTATACGATACTTACATAAGAGCCCCACAACTACATTTCCATCTTTTTATGGTTTTACATCATTCCATTTAACACATTTTACAAGCATGGATTTCACAATTTATGCCCATTCTTATTTCATGATTCCTAGTAATGTAACATTCCTACATTTAGTCAGGAATGTAAGCATTCCATCTAAGTTAGGCATTTCATCAAACACTTGGTGTTCATTAACATCAATATGCCTAACTTGACACCCATTACATATAAGCAATTACCCAATTCATGCAACTCACTAGAATTTGCCAATCACTTTTGTTTACAAACATCATATAGCATAAATTGACCACATAAATTCATCAAATAGAGTCATACTCTCTAATCCTCAACCCCCAAATCATATAATCTAACTTTAGGGTTTCCATGCTTAATTTCACTAGCTTCTCAAGATTAATGTCTTAAGCAATCATTTTAAGCATCAACAACAACAATTTCCTCAAAATTACAGCCCTACTTGTAGGATTCATCATCACCATTGCAGAATTAGCATGGATACATGAAATAGATACATACATAACAATCCACCATGGATTTATATGAGTTTATGCTTTCAATCTTTGTTTAATCTTCCAATAATCAAAGCTTTCACCTTGGAATTACTTAAAGTCAGTTTCTAGGGCTTGGGGGAGATATCTCCACTTTCATACTACTGCCCCCCCCCCCCCCAATCTATTTTTCTGGTCCTTTAATTGTATTTTTTGAAATTGGAACATTTTGCCCCTCTAGTTTGGCTATTTTGCATTTTTAACCCCAAAAATCACAAATTTTCAAAGACCATGTTAACATGCCAATATCATATTTAACATAAATATGTCTCAAATTTTTTTTATATAAGTGTAATAATTAATAATATTACATAAACACATAATAAATATCATAGTCGAGTTTAGGATTTAGGATGAAATATCACATTTTTTCCAATTTAGCAAAACATTACATGTTATGATTTCGGGATACTTTGGGTTCTAAATTGGGTCTTAACATAGTAAATCCCCAATTTCCACATAATATCATCAATTATTTGACACATTGGTTGGTTTAGAAGTCCTGAAATTGGGATGTTACATATGGTTTGCTATGCTTAGTTAATTATAGGAGTAATTAGTAATTGTTTGCTTGATTTTAGTATTCTGCTTAGTCTAAAAATCCGAGAGGTGATTGCCTTGTTGGGTAATCGGGTTGATTAGGGGTTTTTAGATCAAATTTCCTCGAGATAGGGTTTTCCTAGAAGTCTTAGTTGTCATGTTATTCCATGTCAAATTGTAGGTACGTTAAAGGTAACTCTGTTTACTTTAGGGTTTCCTTAGAGTGTCTTAGGAAGGATCAAGAGGTGAACTACTTGTTCGGTTACTAGAGTTATCGTTTGAAAGGACCGTGAGTTGAACTAACTAATCAGTGTGCATATTTCATTCTTTAGGTTCTCTTTTGCGTCACACCCGGAGAGTGATCTAGGGTCCACTAGAGTTTCTTTAGGTTAAATGTCTAGGATCCTGATTTCCACCATAGTTGTCATAGCCGAGTGAAGTCATTAGCATTAATTAATATTCTAGGTCTAGGTGATACTTGTTCTCGTATTTGATTTTGTCTTAAGCTTTTTAGTTTTCGGTACTTAAAGTTTGTTAATTTAGTTAATTAAATTTCTGGTGTGTGCTGAGGTGTTGATAAAATATGGAAATTTTTTTAAACCTTTTTAGCAGCTTTAAGCTTTTAAATTTATAATACTTGATTTACTTGACAACTACCATTTCACCACATTACACGGGCAAGTATATCCATCGTGGGCAGTACAGTAGTGGTAAGTTGAATCGGGGTCGATCAGGACACAATGGAAAATGAGAGCTCCCAATACTTAATCTTCGTCAACGTTTAACCAAACTCTATCTTTGATTTTTAGAAAAAAATAAGTTTAATATAAATATATAGATAAAATAGGTTTTCGAACTGAAGCAGTCGTAGTCAATGTTGATTGGAATGGTCGTATCAGTAACTCATAGACATGTTGTTTATTTATAACTTTGGGTTAAGATTGTCTCGTTAGCAGACAACTAGACCGCCTGTCAGCCTCAAATATAGCATCACTACTCTCCCATGCGATCGTCTATGAGGAGACGAACCCCGGGGAGCTGTGCTACCAAAAGACAAATATAGTGGTATAATGCCACTTACTTACGGGGTCCCTCAAACCGGCCGACTTACTATACTTGACATGCCGTCATGAACCAGCAGGGGAACAACCCTGCGTACCAAATTATATTATTGTGAAATTGGCCTTTTTTAAGGGACTAAGGTCCATTTCTTCCGTGCACCGCTCTCACGCATGCACGTCCGGCGTAACCAGAGCCAAGTTCACAAACACGTACCATCTCGGCTTCCGTGAAGTGACAAAATATTACCAACCCCCATTCCCAACCAAATACTTTCAGCCCGCACTTGCGTGGTCAGCCGAGTTTGCTTACATAGACATAAGGACCTCAAACGTATCATGAAGCATGAGGCGCTAGTCACCTTTCGGATCATGCATCGTCCCCCGAACGGGTGTCACAAGTCCGGACTTTGGGATTTTGACTCCCCAAATGGTCTGTGGTACGTAGAGCACACATTGTTCAGAAACTCGATAATACACTTTCAATAAAAAGGGTTTTCACAAAGTCATTAATCACACCTTAAACCAACTTTATAAAGACAACTTGCAAACTCGTTAAAGATTTATCATTTCTAATCAAGTGTAAGAATTTGGCTAATCATAGCTTAAAGGTTTGCTAGCAAGTAAAGGAAGATTTCATAGGCAAAATATTTTCAATTACTTAAACTGGTTGAAGTTCTTACAGACTTTGACATATTTAAAGACACGAAAACGCCAAGTGGCTCGACTAACTAATCTAAAAGTAGGGGGAAAAGAGAAGAATTGAGCGAGTTGTGAAGTGGGAGAGGGCTGGCTTTTATAGACAAAGTCTAGAGTTTGGCATGGGGTGTTCTTGTCAGAGCACGGGCCGTGCCATGTCAGATGGACGATTCGAAATCTTCTTTCTTCATAGGCATAAGTCGTGATTTTCACAACACGGGCCGTGCCATGTCAGGAGGCTTTAGCACCGGCCATGGCAGATCAGAGGCACGGGTTGTGCTGAGTCAGAGGAAGATTTCTGTTGATCCGGGTTGGGCAGGGGCGTGCTGGGTCGAGCACGGGCCATGCTAAATTCAAGAAATCCCAAAGCTTGCATTTCTCTTCACTTTTCTTCTAGATTATGCTCCTTTTGGTATTTTAGCTTTAGAAAGCCTGAAAAACTTAAAAGAAAACAAAATTGCTTTGTTTTGATGTTAGTAGCTAGGTTTTATCCCGAAATGTTGGAATATGTTAGTATAAAAATATGTATAATTGTTTGTACATCAAATATCCACACACTTAAATATTTACTTGTCCTCAAGCAAAACTTCATAATTTAGGGGCTTGACACATCCCAAATTTTTATTTTTTTTTGTGTTTTTGTAAAGACTTATGCCTTTATAGGTTATTCCTCTTCCATCTTGCAAATTATATTCCATTAATCTATTTCTACCTTTTGATTGAAGTAAGTTATTCATGACAAGCCTACTTAGAAATTTATTTCACTATATTTTTACACATCTCACAAGTGGTCACTCGTCACTCGGGTTAGAGATTTTCTTTTTCAGGGTGGACACTCGTACCAAGGTAAAATGAAATAGAGAGCATATGCTTGACACGGAATTAAACCTCCACCGATCTCACCAAAAGTCACAGGATCATCATGAGGTCTTTGAAAAGGGTAGGCTTGGGGTAAGGGTAGGATAGTTTTATTTGAAAAGGCTGAAAAAGCGTAAATAAAACGGTCTTTTGCTTTTCAAAAATATATGTTCTTCACTATTTTCTAAACAAATCTTCTAAAGGCACTTTTGCTCTTGCCTTGAAGGGGGTTTTCCCTTTATTCGATCAATTTTTTTTTCATAGACAAAGGGTACAAAGTCTAAGGTCCATCTAGACTTTATGCCTTGTTATTGGCTTTTTAAGAAAATAGTGAAGATCTTATTTTTGAAAACCTTTTGAACTGACCGTTTATTTACTAAAACAAAGGGTGTAAAAAGAGTATTGTTTGGGGATCTTGGGGTATTTTGCAGAGGGGCTTTATTCTGCAAATAAAGAAGGATTAAGAAACGAAAGAGGTTTAGGCTCAAAGGGGCATACTAGGGGATGTTTTTGGTAGAGAGTGAGGTGAGAAGAAGAAATCCTAATTGCTTTAATCCTTTAATACCGTGGCTTCTGATTTTGTCCGTCTTGGGACGTATTACCATGTCAAGTTCTACCTCTATCACATTTTCCTAGTTTCTCTCAAAGAAAAGAAGAAGAGCATATTTTATAGTTCATCATGCTATAAGGGCTCAAATTCTCGCTGTTAAGGGAAAACGGGAAAGTGTGTAGAAACCGGGGTCATGAGCCAAGCTAACCCCGGTGGCACGATGCTGAAGCGGGATCGGAGACTTTGTGTGCTCGTCTTTGTAGAACAAATATAAACAACCGGAAGAACATAAAAGACCGGATCTTCTACTTGGGTAATTGAGATGTGATGATGATGATGAGGATAAATATAGAAGATGTGATAAACGAGATAATGTATAGATAATCATAGATGAAATCAAATGATTACAATTACCTACACCACTCATACCCGGTTCATGAACAAGTTTTCATGAACCCACACAACTTCAAAGCTTCATGCTCTCAACTCTCTCACTCATACATTCCTACCCACCTTTCACAAATGAAAGACTAAACTATATATACTAACCTAACAATGGCAAACTAGCAAATAACCAACAACTAGTAACTAGAGACAAATAAATAATGTAACAATAAATAATAATGTCACTTTTTCATGTCTTCAGTTAGTGAGATTCTCCGAGTCATAAACATCACCGTGTTGTGCAAACAGTTCATGATAAGTGGTACGTTGAGTTTCATCTAACCAAATCTCAATCTCGTCGGACTCGGAAATTCCCAAAAATCTCCCCCTATTGGTAGATGAACAAACGAATAAATAACTCAACTCTTGTGACAATCGGTTTCCTTGTATTCTTGCAACTTGACTTCAAGAAAATTTTCATACGGTTTTAAATCTTTCACTCATCTTCTCCCCTTTCTGAAACTCCCCCTACGATAAAGAGTTTTGATTCCTCCGGCCTTTTCCGCAAGGCACTAAAGTGCATAGGGTGTTTACCAAAATTAACAAGCACACTACTCCAAAGATGTCACCATCATCCTAAGTGTTGTTAAAGGTAAACAAGATAATGGATCAAAGAAAAATTAGAGATTTAATTCCATAATCTAACCGTCTTGAAAATACTTGGCATGAATACCAAACCGATGCATCACTTCAAAGAAAGTACAACTTCAAATTCTTTTTCAAACATTGCCTCCATTTTTACCATAATAGCCTTGTTGCAATCTTCTATGGCTCGAGGATGCTTCAAAGGTTGAATAAATTACCTCTTTCAACTAGAAACCTTTCCTTCATTTTTACCATAATGGCCTTGTCGTAATCTGTTATGGCTCAAGGACTCTTCAAAGGCATGCACAAAGTCTCATCAAATACTCCCCCTAGACTTTTGCATTCACTAGTAAAGAAAGTAAAGCATGTTCTTGATTTGCTATGTGTTCTTGTTGTATCAATCAAACCCATCAGTAGCAAACTCACATCAATAATATATAGCCATGCAAATATCAAACAATTTAATAACTTCTAAAACCCAAACAGCAGCAAAACCCATTCTTTACAAATCAACTGAAACTTGTTCACAACCCCCAAATCATTTTCACCTCATAACACGTCTGCTAAAGCGAAGTAAATCTGATATGGATGTGTAGTTTAGATATACCTGAAATGCGAGAAACATCGGGTTCTCGAGATTGCACAAAACTGTTGAAGAAAAATAGAAGGGTTGATACGGATCCATACGGCTTTGACGGTTGCTTCGGGTGGATACAACAGAAATAATCTTCCAGAATAGTTTCTTCGGCGAAACCCGTAATTCCGGTAAGTCCCGTTTTTCCGGCGACCAAAACCCAACTAAGTATCATCTCCGCTGACTGTGACCTGATCAGAAGTGGTAAAGCCGATGGCCAGGGGCCTATTCCGGTGATCAATTTTAAACACAGTAAGTTTTCTGGGAGAAGTTGAGTTTTCCGTCAAAAGTGAACTTCTGATAGTTCCCTCGGAACTTTCTATTTCCCTCGGAACATTAGAGTTCCCTCGGAACTTTGAGTTATCTCGGAATGGAGGTTGTCTCGGAAAGTGGGTTATCTCAGAAAACTGTTTTTTCCAGCACACGATGTTCGATTGAAACTCGTGAGAGTTCTCACGGAGTGGCAGTTCTCTCGGAACTTCGAGTTCTTCCTAAAAGGATAGAACTCTTTCCTAAGTGGGTTCAGTCAGTAGACACGATTCCTCCGTTCATGATGAGAGAGAGAGAGAGAGAGACATGGGGTATGTTTGATGGTGACAAGTGACTGAGGTTTGTAGAAAAATAGGGTTTACCTTTTCTTCTTTTTTCTTTAACAGCTCACGACAAAAAGAAAGTCAACTTGTTTGTATCTTGTCTTCACCCATGAACCTAGATGATACACACTTGTTATCATCAACTCCATTGTCAGCCCATATCACGTCGAGCATTGTAGAGACCGGCTACCCTCGTCACATGTTTTGACCGAAACCCAGATGCGAGCCGGTGACCATCAAACAAGTTGTTATCAACGTCACCTTAATTTCTAAGCAACAATGATATTTAACCCATGAAACCTAGGTGTTGTCAACCCCATAACCAACCACACATCACTTTCATTGCCAACAATGATTTGGAACACACAGAGTCATGAATCTAATCTCATTCTCTTTCTATGTTAACCCAGAACACTCCAACACTTTTATGTGAATTTTTTTTTATTTTTTTTAATTTTCACAGAAGAGAGAGAAAGTGTTGTTGCATGTGAAATGACTTGGTTAGGTGAGAGAAAGTGTTGATGTGGGATAAAGGAAAATGAAATGACAGTGTACTAGGAATAGGAAATGAGAGTTGACCATACTTTTTCTCTTCTACACTCATGCTCTGTAACGTGTTTGGTTGGGTAATAGTGATGGCATATGGGTGGGTGGGATAAATGTGATGGAACAAAAATACTTTTATAATAAAATTAATGACAACCTTTTTCTTGCTACAGGACAATATCTCGAAACTTTGAATTTGAGCAAATATCCATGGAAATTTTGGATATACACAAATTAGAATGAGATAAGAAAGAATTAGATAAATAGCAAGTGAAACTAAAATGGTTTCAAGTGATCACGGAGCCTTTTGTTGCAACACAATCTTCAAGAACATAGCAGAAAATATAGGTTTTGAATAAACATGGAAGGAGACTTCAAAAACCTTTCAAGAACAAAAAATAAAAACATCTCATTTGTTACAAAAACAAGCAATATGGACACAAAGTTTGAAAAAACCAACCGTTCGGTTGCATTTTCTCGACCATGGCTCTGATGCCAATTGTAGAAAGCGGGGTCAGTGAGCCAAGCTAACCCCGGTGGCAATGTGCGGAAGCGGGATCAGAGACTTTGTGTGCTCGTCTTTGTAAAACAAATATAAACAACCGGAAAAACATAAAAGACCGGATCTTCTACTTGGGTGTTTGAGATGTGATGATGATGAGGAGGAAAATATAGAAGATGTGATAAACGAGATAATGTATAGATAATCATATATGAAGTCGAATGATTACAATTACCTACACCACTCATACCCGGTTCATGAACAAGTGTTCATGAACCCACACAACTTCAAAGCTTCATGCTCTCAACTCTCTCACTTATACATACATACACACCTTTCACAAATGAAATACTAAACTATATATACTAACCTAACAATGGCAAACTAGTAAATAACCAACAACTAGTAACTGGTGACAAATAAATAATGTAACAATAAATAATAATAACCAACAACTAGTAACTGGTGCCATGTCTTCGAGTCATAAACTTCACCGTGTTATGCAAACGGTTGATGATAAGTGGTACGTTGAGTTTCATCTTACCAAATCTCAATCTCGTCGGACTTGGAAATTCCCAACAAAGTGTAAGCTCATAATTAAATAAATTTGGTTTCCTCTTGTCAACAAAAATTTTACTTCAGAGCTTTGAGGTATTTACAAATTAATGGATTATAAGTTGATAAATGGTGGGAGGAAACAACTTTTAGACACTTTTCTTTTAAAAACAACAATTTTTGAAAATTTGGGCAATACAAAAGCCATTTTTCTAAGGATGTTTTGTGTAAGGCTTGAGTTGGATGAAGCAATTGTTTTTTATCCCCAGATTTACCCACACTGTTCCCATCCCCACACACAAATTGCATATTGTCCTCAATGTGTGAAAACGTATTCAAATTAAGGATAATGTGAAAGATAACTAAAGGGCTAGAAAAAAACTTTGGCAGAGTTTCCTCTGTAAACAGGACATTTTACTCGTGGGATGGTTACCACACCATGCTGTTTTGACCTCCCTGTCAAGTCAGCTGTAGAGCTAGCCATGTACCTGCTTCTAAACTACTCAAACTACAACACAGTCAAAGTAGAAACAAACTAACTAACTACCACAGTGTCATCATCCAAAATAACAAAATAAAAGTGTATTTATCAACACACATGTAAAAATAAAATGTATTAAATCCATAATGTCAAATGCACGGATACATCATCATGCAACCATCAGAAAGATCATACATGCTCAATCGTAGTCGTCATCAAAAGCTAGCCACTACCACCATAGCTACCACCACCACCGTACCCTAAAGGTCCCTCACCTGGCCAGCCATAGCGCCAGTTGAATCACTCACTGAGGTCAGTGACCTCATCGTGCAGCCCCCAAATCTCCGTCTACATGGTCTGAGTGCGATCATTGATCACCTGGACGGTAGTGTAGGTCTGCTAAAGGGAGTGGTAGAGGTCCATCATGCTGGGGAATCCCGGGCCCTGTGGGTCTGGTTGGTACTACTATTGCTGCTGCTCCTCCGCATCCATCGGCTCAATCCGGAGAGGATCCCATACCCGGCGTAAGCTATCCATCATCCCGTAAGGAGGATGAGAAGTGACCATGACGAGGCGGTGGGTATAGTCCATATCTGCATAGAGAGTGGTGGGGGATCTGATGAGCTATGGAGGGATGGCAGTATTGTAGGCCCGGTAGAAGCTGAGAATTAGGCCTCCATACAGCAGCTGGCTACGGTTATCGGCGTTGGCAACGTGAAGCACCACGTCACCTGACTCGCCCCTGGCAAACACCGATTTAGCAAAGCAGTGGTGGATGTAGCGGTGCAGTGGGTCCTTCAGCTTGGTGCTCTTCGTACTGCTTGGGTTGTACGTGGTAGTCCTGGAGCTAATTCTTTCCCAGAAAGCCTGAAGGGCTACCCCGTGGGCTGGGTTAGATCTAGACTCCTCATGTGGAAGGAACCAACGACCTGCGGCCAAAGCAGGCATATCGTGCTGCTGATAGACTCTGATCTCTGTCATGAACTCCGCCAACGACCTCGAATACCAATGCTTCCCTAATCTAAACCGAACATCTCCGGACTTATATATGTCTGTGACCTCCGGGGAGAACATAAACGAAGCCAGGAACACAATGGTGCATTCCCAGACTCCCACCAGCATGAATAGGTCAAAGAGCCTCCTTATCAAAGCTGAGACAAACTCTGTATAGCGGTGGAGATGGTTTAGCTGCTCCAGTCTTCTAGCATGAGGGATTCTGGCTTGGCTATCACTCCGAGGGATGAGCCTCCGGAGTCATTTGTGGCAAAGTTTCTCGGTCCTCGAGCTGAATGTGGCCCAATCTGCCGTGAAATGGAAAACAAGAAGATATTAGTGCAAATCACATTAAAAAATACAACTTTATTTATAAGCAGAGGGTTTAGCACGGGGCCGTGCCAAGTATGGTACGTCCCGTGCTTTCTGATGATTGAGCTGGTGTTCATTCGACGAACAGCACGGGGGCGTGCTAAGTCGGGCACGTGTCATGTTGCTCTCGACGGGTCTAGAATTAAAGCTGAAGAACAGCACGGGGTATGCTTCGCTGGGCACGGCCTGTGCTCATTCATCCGAAGAATAGCACGGGGACGTGCTAAGCATGACACGGGTCGCGTTGTTCTTGGTGTTCGTCCCAATCAACCCATAAAATCAAGATTTTTGCAAAAATCAAAGATTTTTACATGTATGGGTTCGCAATCCTCCGATTTTAACAACCCTACTAACAATTTTTTCCAAAACTTAGTCCGTTTATCCAAGATCTATATTTTTCTAAACTATAGTTTTTAGAGAAAATTGTCAAAAATTACCCTAATTCATGTTTTGACATGGATTATCAGCAAGGATGATTACTTGACACTTATTTAACACAATTCTACAACAGATTTCATCCAATTTGGGCAAAAAATCACAGATTTGGATTTAGCCCCAAATTGGGTAAAAGTCTAACCTAAAGAAATATTGGAGAAGAGTTGAAGGTTTCTAGTTACGTACATGATGATGGTGAGAAAAAAGGGTGAAAATTTGCGACCACGTGGGAGGATTTAGGCTAGAGAGGATCTTGCAACACGACTCGTGCTAAATGACATCACAAGGGAGTGTTTTTCCCTTTTGTCCAGTTTCTGCCTAGTTTGGCACGGCATGTGCCTGGTTTGGCACGGGGCGTGCTAAACTGTTTTTCAACCGTTTTTTTTAATAAATAATTTCCTTTTAAAATGAAGTGACTTCTAGTTATAGAGAAAATTATTTAATTATTTATAAAAATTAGTGATGTTTTATTTAGGATGTGTCGGGTCACAGGTTCTTCTGGTGATGTGGTGGATATGCAAGCACCCAAAACCTCAAATTTTCAAAAAATTTATTAAAAACAACTTGGTTTATTTACAGGCTGGAAGTTAGACCTGGCTTATTGTTGTTTTGATATATTTCAAAGGCTTATTTGAATGAAATCTTATTTAATTTTATCAGACGGGAAATTATGATAGTAAAAGAAAATAAAATTAGATTTTCAATATAAGTTGAAATGAATCGAAACACTTACCTGGGCCAAGGGTTATTATTTTCATAAAGAATATGACAACAACTTTCCTGGACTTTGATGATTTCTTCTTTCCTTTTTAATTGTCCATTCCTTCTCGTGGATCCGTCCTGTGCCTAAGAGGAATGATTATTGGGCAGACATATTTTTCTAAAGGTGCAGTGTAGGTGGGTGATCAAAAAGTGAAAGGTTGGGTTTTTTTTTTGACAAAATACACTAATAAATAAGATAGAAATAAAATAGGAAAATTATGGTTAAGCCGTTAACTAGGATTTTTCTTGGAATCCTCGTTTGTGTCCCCGGCAACGGCGCCAAAAAACTTGGTGTGTGTTGAGATGTTCATAAAATATGGCAATTTATTCAAAACTTTTTGGCGTCTTTAAGCTTATAAATTATAATAACTAATTTACTTGATAACTACCATTCACCACATTACACGGGTAAGTATACCCATCGTGGGCGGTATAGTAGTGGTAAGTTGAATCGGAGTAGATCAGGACATAATGGAAAATAAGAGCTCCCAATACTTAAATCTTCGTCAACATTTAACCAAACTCTATCTTTGATTTTTAGAAAAAATAAGTTTAATATAAATATATAGATAAAATGGGTTTTCGGACTGAAGCAGTCGTAGTCAATGTTGATTGAAATGACCATACCAGTAACTCATAGACAGGTTGTTTATTTGTAACTTTGGGTTAAGATTGTCTTGTTGGAAGACAACTAGACTGCCTCTCAGCCTCAAATCTAGCATCACTACTCTCCCAGGCGATCGTCTACGAGGAGTACGAACCCCGGGGAACTGTGCTTCCAAAAGACAAATATAGTGGTATAATGCCACTTACTTACACCGACTATCCGTACTCGACACGCCGTCATGAACCAGCAAGGGAACAACCTTGCGTGCCGGATTATATTATTGTGAAAATGATCTTTTTTAAGGGACTAAGGTCCATTTCTTCCGTGCACCGCTCTCGCGCATGCACGTCCGGCGTAACCAGAGCCAAGTTCACAAACACGTACCATCTCGGCTTCCTTGAAGTGACAAAATATTACCAACTCCCATACCAAACCAAATACTTTCTGCCCGCACTTGCGTGGTCAGCCAAATTTTCTTACATAGACATAAGGACCTCGAAAGTATAATGAAGCATGGGACGCGAATCACCTTTCGGATCATGCATTGTCCCCCGATCGGGTATCACAAGTCCGGCCTTTGGGATTTTGACTCCCCAAATGGTCTGTGGTACGTAGAGTATGCTTGGTTTAGAAAATCAATAATGCACTTTCAATAAAAAGAGTTTTCACAAAGTCATTAGACACACCTTAAACCAAATTTATAAAGACAACTTGCAAACTCGTTAAAGATTTATCATCTCCAATCAAGTGTAAGAATTTGGCTAATCATATTTAAAGGTTTGCCAGCAAGTAAAGGAAGATTTCATAGAGAAAATACTTTTAATTGCTTAAACTGGTTGAAGTTCCTACAAACTTTGACATACTTAAAGACACAAAAATACCAAGTGGCTCGACTAACTAATCTAAAAGTAGGGGCAAAGAGAGATTTTATAGGCAAAGTCTGGAGTTTGGAACGGGGCGTGCTTGTCAGAGCACCGGCTGTGCCATTTTAGACGGATGATTCGAAATCTTCTGTCTTTAGAGGCACCGGATGTGCTTGTCAGAACACGGCTGTGCCATGTCTGGAGGCTTTATCACCGGGCGTGGCAGATCAGAGGCACGGGTTGTGCTGAGTCAGAGGAAGATTTCTGTTGATCCGGGTTGGGCACGGGCCGTGCTAAAGTCAAGAAATCCCAAAGCTTGCATTTCTCTTCACTTTTCTGCTAGATAATGCTCCTTTTGGTATTTTGGCTTTAGAAAACCTGAAAAACTAAAAAGAAAACAAAATTGCTTTGTTTTGATGTTAGTAGCTAGGTTTTATCCTGAAATGTGGGAATATTTTAGTATAAAAATATGTATAATTGTGTGTACAACAATTTCTCAATTAAAAACCAAATCAAAATATTTTTATCAATTTCACATTTCTTTAGTTAATTTTGTTATCCAGTTTCTCTAGGGTTCAATTCCGGTCTTCCACAAGCTATTCTGCATTCGATAGGTACACTTTCCTGTCAATTCGGTCTACTTTAGGTTTTATGGGTTTAACTTAGGTGTATCTAGATTAGTATTTATTTCATTAGTTTTTAGTGATCGAATTCATCACATCAAGTTTTTGGTGACCGTACCGGAGCACTTGGCAATAGCAAAATTAACTCTGATTCGTGATTTAGGTTGTTTGTTTTTCTTTTTGTATTCCTTTGCGTGTCTTAGTTATAGGATTTATTTTTCTTATCGCGTCTTTAGGTTAGTTGTAGATCTTAATTGTTTGCTTTATTATTTTATTTCTATTTTCTTTTGTTCGTTTTGATGGTACTCATCTTAGCAAGATATTGTGCCATGGATGTATCCGAAGTAAGGGCATCCCTGGATAAATGTAACAAGCTCGCAGACACATTGGAAACAAAAAGACGAGATGATCCTAGGCTGCCTGCCGGCATTTTCGTTTTAAAGGAAGCTGTCGTCCTACTAAATCTACTAAAGGACGCGAACACGCCATGTTGTATGACCTGCGGTGGATCACACGGGTATAATGATTGTTGTGAGAATTTGAAAAAAAAAATACAAGAATCTGAAAAAATTTCCCTTTACCTTTGTGTAAAAGATTAACCTAAGATCTTTACTGTTAAGTAAAACGTTATTTCATTTTATTGTTGAGTAAAATGCTCGCTGCAATAAAGTTGCAAATTTTTAACTTATGAAACTTATACGCTTAGTAACGTGGTTGCGATCTTAATTTTCAGGGCGAAAATTCTTTAACGAGGGAAGGATGTGATATTCTTGCCCTTCGGGTGCGACCCGAACCTTATAAACGAATAAAACCGATCAAAACAGGCAAACTGGGTAATGCGTATATAGGCGTAGTATGTCAACTAAGGTATTAGAAGAGTATAGTATCTTTAAAACACCTCATAAACACCACACACAAGTTGGAGTCTCGAAACATTGGTGATTAACTGAAAACTGCTATGTATTGTGAATTACGTGCAAATTGTTATGCGAACTTAATCTTATGATCGTAAATTGTTATATGGCATGTTGATACTTGATTTTTATTATATTTGTGTAGGAACCTATTTTGTTGGCAACACAAACTATTCACCGTTGAGTATTGCTGGTGAAGACCTTTTTAATGTCCTATCTAGTTTTTGATACTTTTTTTTGTAATTGACTTTGAATATGTACTTAGAAACATTTTAATTATGAATCTAGCGTACTTGTTTTGTTCTTAGTGGACTTCTGATAATTGATCTTAGCGGACTTGTTTAACACTTAGCGTATTTGTTCAATGTTTGTCTTAGCGTACTTGAATGCTATGACGCCAACTATTTTTTAATGTTCTTAAATTGGTGGTGTACAAGGCTTGCAGGTATGGGTAAACTCACAATTGACGCAGAACTCCTAAGGAATGCAAATTGCTGGTTGATAGAAGAACATGGATCGAGTGTCATCCTTGATAAGGCAAGAAGATTGGTCGAGCTGAACAACTTTAATGACCTGAAAAAGCTTGTCTGGCAAGATCTCTGGAGGCTATACGATATGGGAATTAAAGTACTTTCTGACAAAGATAAAGAGGCCGCAAGAGAAAAATGGAGATTCCTGCTCAAGCTGCTCGGTCAAGTTGCTTAAGTTCAAGGGTTTGCATTGCCAACAAGGGTGGAAATTGTAGGAACCTATTTTGTTGGCAACACAAACTACTCACCGTTGAGTATTGCTGGTGAAGACCTTTTTGATTTCCTATCTAGTTTTTGATACTTTGTTTTGTAATTGACTTTAATTTGTACTTAGAAACATTTTGATTATGAATCTAGCGTACTTATTTTGTTCTTAGCGGACTTCTGATAATTGATCTTAGCGGACTTGTTTAACACTTAGCGTATTTGTTCAATGTTTGTCTTAGCGTACTTGAAGTGATCCTAGCGGACTTGTTTACTTAGCAGGCTTGTTCCTAATCTTAGCGAACTTGTTTTGCTCTTAGCGAACTTGTTAGCGGACTTGTCTATACTTAGCGGACTTGTTAGCGAACTTGTTAATGCTTAGCGGACTTGTTAGCGAACTTGTTAAAGCTTACCGAACTTGTTAGCGAACTTGTTTATGCTTAGCGGACTTGTCTACTACTTAGCGAACTTTTTTGTGCTGATAGAATATTTTGCTGAATTCTAGGTAATGATTGTGTGTATCAAACATTCTTTTTGTCCTATGCTCTCTTGTAGTATATATATAGTTGATAAAACCCTATTGAGGGACGACACTCCTGGATTATTCTTCAAGAGAGCATTTGTGTGTGTTCTTGGTGTTAGTGTGTGTTCTTGAGCTTTAGTAATCATCAATGGGTGAGCATTGATGCAGATTCATCCGAAATCGACCATCACACATGATTTCCGCACTTGTGTGATGAATCATATGAGAACATGTTGCTCAAATCTGGTCCTGACAATTGGTATCAGAGCCATGTTCTTCATTTTTTGAAGTTTTTCTCAAAATGGAGAAAATCTCATATGAGTTGTCAATTTTGGATGGATTTGCTTGTTGTTTGAGTTGATTCTTGGTAGAAATCACTCAAGAAACACAATGGTTCACTCAGATTTCTGTAAAACTCAAGCAAAATAGTCGATTTCTAAGAATCAGCCATTAACAGTTCGTATTCTTTCAAGTCTGTTCTTGAGAAAAAAATTTCAAATTTGTTTTTCTGTTGATTCTTTGTTAAAATTGATGAATGGCGAGATTCACACTAGTAAAACCGAACCTATTGGCACTAATCTCTCTCAAAACCTTCAAGTATTGAAGATTTTAGAGGCTAAAAGTAGTGGTTTTTTGGTGTTCTTCACATAATCTTACTATTCCATCAAATTAGGTCATTTAGAGTGGTTTTTGGAGTTTGTGTCAGTTGAGTAAAGTAATCCTGCATGAATATCGAACCTATTGATGATCTTAAACATTGATTTGTCAACGTTGATTTTTGAAGTTTGAAATTACTCAAGAACAAGCTGTTCAAATTTTGGCTAAGTCTGGAAATTTGACTTTTCAAATTTTTTGCTGAAATCTCACTTGTCAATGACTAATTATGTTTGTTAATGTTTGTGAATGTAGCACAAATTTTCGTGTTTCTCACTTCCAATGGCTGAAGGCAATCAGTTTGCTCCTGTCATGCAAGGTCACAATCTTCCTCCAAAACTAATGGGCACAAGTGACTTCGATGATTGGAAAGGGAAGTTTGTGTTGTTCCTGGAGTATGTTGATTATGATCTTTTGACTTCAATCGTTGAAGGTCCGGCTGTGTTTGAAATTGATGGAGCTACTGCTATTGGCACTGCTGTTGCTACTGTTACTGATCCTCTTAATAACAGGAAGAAGATTCCAAAACCTTTGGATACGCTGAATCCTGCTGAAAGGGCACAAAGGAAACTTGACATGCGTGCATTGGGTTGTATAAAGATGGCATTGAATGATGACTTGCTACATCAATTTCGCGAGGCTACTTCAGGCCATGAGATCTGGGTTGGTTTGGAGAAAAACTAAGAAGGCAATCCGGCTACGAAGGAGAGAAGACTTGAGAAATTGAAGTTGGCTTTTAACACTTTCGCTCACAGAAGTGGAGAGTCGTTTGAAACACATGTCAACCGCTTCTGCAGAATCATTACCGAAATGACTACCAAGAAAATTCGTCCTGATTCTGGAGATATCATAAGGAAAATCCTACATTCTTTTTCTCAGGAATTTGCCTCGTATGTCACTTACCTGATAGAAAGTACCGATCTGACACAGGCTGACTATCTGGATATGATATACAAGGTGAGAGACTATGAAGTAAGAGCGGTTGAACGTAGTGGCAAGTCACTTATGGGAAATGTGACTTCAAGGGGCTCGTCTTCCTCAACTCCTAATCCTGCATTTGCTACTTCTGCTTGTGAGGAGAATTACCAGTTTTCCAACTCGTCTGGCTCTACACTGCCTGCAATTGCTTCATCTCCTGTACCAGCTGCTATCCAAACTGAAGTATTTGCATCTCATGCCACTCATCAACCTTCAATGTTACATATGTTCAACAGCCACCTTCTGGGTTCATGCTTCCGCAGTCAGCACCAATTTCATTTAACAACACCAGTTTGGACCAAGATTTGTGCAATGCTTTCCTGGCTTGCATGAACTCTCAAATGTCCGGGAACATTGAGATAATAACTGTTTTTCAAGAAGATCTTGACCAAATTTCTGCTGATGATCTGGAAGAGATCGACATCAAGTGGCAGATGGGTATGATAGCTGCTAGAACGAGGAAGTTCTTTAGAAAGGCTGGGAGGAAGTTGTTTCAACCTCCTTCAAATGCCAATATCGGGTTTGATAAGTCCAAAGCTCAATGCTTCAACTGTCAAGAGCTCGAACATTTGCACGTGAATGCCTAAAACCTAGAACGTGGAATGCTCCTGCAAGCTCGGGTGGAGGAAATCAGGCTTTTCAAAAACAAACTGGCAATGGAAACCAGTCATATCAGAAGCAAAGCAGCTCATCCTATCAGAAACCTCAGAATGCCAACACTAATGTCTCTCATCCTGGCTCGTCTAACTCTCGAGCTGCTCAAGGAGTCAACAACGATGGAAAGGCATTACTCTCACTCGAAGATGGTATTTATAACTGGACTTCGTCTTCATCATCTCAACCTTCAAGCCAGTCAGACTATGCACTAATGGTCAATTCTGATGGTGAGGAACTTTATGGGAAAGTTGAATTTGACCCTCTCTTCCCAATGGATTTCTGTCTGATGGCTGGAGTTGATGAGATTCTTGAAGAGTCTTCTCCTACTGTTGGAAGCGTTACTGCTGTGAATCCATCTGAGATAGAGACAGAAGCAAGCAAGCTTCTTCTAGAACTTCAGAAGGAAACAATCCCAGATGAGGTAAGATCATCTTTATGTACTGATAAATGTCGTGATACTGTCGCTCGCTATCGCGCGTACAACCTTGAGTTGCATGCTAAAGCGAAAGAGAGCGAGAGTCATGTTGAGCTTCTTTAAGCTAATGAAAAAGAACTTTTGGCCAAAATCAAGTCACTTCAGGATGACATTGAGATCATGAAGCACACAGAATCAACCTTAAAAATCCAAATTACTCATTTGTTGAAAACGTTGACTTCTCTGAGAAACAGCTACGCTGAAGCTTGAGAAACAATTGATTTGATGAAACTTAATCCTGAAACCTTGGGAAGCGCGGTCGCTAAGAACATAATGTCACGTCTTAGGACAGGTTTGGGTATAACACGGGAGATACTAGAGAGTGCGGCTGAGCATCCACTCAACCACAACTATCTTTGTATCCCCGAAATGACTAAAATTAATCCTAAGAGTCGTATTAAGTTCATTGACCCCAGTTTGATTCCGTGTACTTCTGAAATCAAATCGATGGAAGAACAGCTGGCTAAATCCGAAACTGCCGCTGATCTCCCACCGATCGATGAAACATTTAAAATTTGGAGATTTTGATGCTATTTCTTTGAATTCTGTCAATACTAGTTTGTCTGAAGCATATGTGCAAAAAGCTGCTAAAACCGAGTTTCTCAATTTGTGTACACAAAATACATCAGAGGCTCAATCATTTTTATTTAATGAAAACTATTATGTTTTTAACACAAATGAAATTGTTAAAAGAACTAAAACCACTCGAAGGCGCAAGCCCAAGAAGAAGGTTGCAAATGAGAAACTTGTGATTCAGCAGGACATCGATGATGATGAGTTTAATCGTGCTTTTGCCGAAATGGCCTTAAAACATGGTAAGACTGTTATGCACACACAAGTTGGTCTTACAATCACCGATGGTAAGGTGATCACTGTTCCTGATGCACAACCAAACGCTCCAACGATGCCTGCTCATACAACTTCTGCATCCGTGAATGTTGAGCCAATTAATACATCTGTTTGCAATGCTCCCAAAGTGGCTGGTAAATCCACTATGGTTATTTTCAAGACAAGTGATCCTAAGAAGAAGAGACCACAAAATGAACCTGTTTTGACTAGTCAATCAAGTGTTGAAGATCAGCCCACTGTGGTCGAGCTAGATGCAATAACCATTGATGCTACTGAAACTGAGAACACCCCCAAGAAAAGGAAACAAACCAGAAGGAGGAAGAAGAAGATTGTGGTCACTGAAACATAAAAGGATGAATGTGCAACATCCAATGAGCCACAACCAAAGGCTCCCCAAGTTGCTGAACTACCTATTGTGGTTGACACTAGTGGAACGGTTGAGACTTTGGGTTGTACAGTTTTCGGGAATCCACACCATGATGCAAGGGTGTGTGTATACAACACGGGTTATCCTGCCTTTGACAACATCTCAATACCTCCTGTTCATTACTACCCACAAGGAAATCAAGTGGCCCCAATGTATTATGGGAATTATGGTGAGAACTACATGGTTCAACAACCTGACACCATGTTTCAACAATCATACCCAAATTAACTCTACATTCCTAACCAAGCTCAGTATGTCCCTCGTGGTTTGGGAAGGAAGGTAAAAGCTTCGAGGCCAACAGTTCAACAACCAGTGAGAATGCCTGCACCAAATCCTGCTCCTATAAGATTTTGGACACCTCGACCAAGGCTTGCTTTTATGCCTATGTCTATGATGGTTCAACAACCTGCAGGGGCCCTTCGACCAAGTGTTACATCTTCACTAACTCCTCCTGTTGAAGTTCAAACAACAAATGCTCCGCCAGCAAAAAAGGCACCCAAGAAGAAGGTCCCAGGTCAATTTGGCCCGGGTCCATCTCAAAACTAATCACTTTCTTTTTAATGTGTAGGGACTGGCCCAGAGTGCTGCCAACACGTGGTACTTAGATAGTGGTTGTTCCAGGCACATGACAGGGAACAAGGACTTGCTGTATGATGTCAAAACAATATTGCACGGTGGTCCTGTTGCCTTTGGAGGTGATGTTCGGGGGGGGGGGGAGAATAATAGGAAACGGTCTCTTGACTAATGGTGAAATTTCGTTTGACAAAGTGAATTTGGTGTCTAATCTGAAGTCCAACCTGCTAAGTGTCTCACAAATCTGCGACAACCAAATGCCAATGTTCTTCGATGATCGTGAATGTTATATTCTAAAACCTGGCTTCAAGATTCCCGAAGATCAGATTCTATTTCGGGCAAAACGGAAAGGGAATATGTATGCTCTAGATATGTCTGCTGCAAGGCCGACTGGCTCCATTGCATGCTTCTTGGCTAAGGCATTAGAAGATGACTCTACATTATGGCATAGGCGAATGGGGCATGTGAACTTTCAGAACATGAACTGCCTTGTTAGGGGGAAACACGTTGACGGTGTGTCGGAGAAGGAATTAATCCACATCGACAATTGTGTGGCATGTCTGAAGGGTAAACAACACAAGACGTCTCACAAGCCAAAGCCACCAGGTAGAATGACAACAATACTTCAACAACTCCATCTAGACCTCTTTGGGCCTGTAAGCATCAAGAGTTTAGGGAGAAAGTCATACTGCTTGGTTATCACTGACGACTACTCCAGATATTCATGGGTGTTTTTCCTGAAAGAGAAGTCTGAAACTGCTGAGATCTTGAAGGATTTTGTCACACGTATCGAGAACAGATGCAGAGAGCGGGTAAGAATCGTCAGATCAGACAATGGTTCTGAATTCAAGAATCAGACATTTGACGTATTTTGTAATGAAAAAGGCATAACTCGACAGTTCAGTTCACCGTATACACCGCAACAAAATGGAGTAGCTAAACGGAAGAATAGAACTATCATCGAAGCTGCCAGAACAATGCTTGCTGATTCTAACTTGAAATTATCTTTTTGGGCAGAAGCTGTCAACACAGCCTGCTATGTTCTGAACAGAACACTACTGGTCAAACATGCTAACAAGACGCCATTCGAACTGTTTTCCAAAGTGAAACCAAATCTAAAACGATTAAAACCGTTCGGATGCGCTTGTACTGTATAAATTCAGACGTGTCAGTTAACCAAATTTGCCCCTAGGGCAGATGATGGTTATTTTGTTGGATACTCGATGACCTCAGCGGCCTATCGAGTGTTCAACAGAAGAACTCAAGTTGTTACTGAGTCGTGCAACGTTACCTATAATGAGCATACTCTGAACACTAGAGATCCTGCTCGGGATAGTATGTATGACCTAGAGTCTTTCTCTTCAACTTTTAATGTGTTTCAATCTGATGATGTAAGTACTTCTTCTACTGCTGTTGATCAAGGAAATGAAGCTACCAATCCTATCATTGATATGCTTGCACCTATTACTTCTTCGATCCTGGATACGGAGTTATCAAGGGAAAATCAATCAACGCTTTCAAGTAACGTTAATGGCACTTCATCTTCTACTTCAGCACCTGAAATGCCCACCATTCAGATTAATGAACATGTAATTATGGAAGCTAAACCTGCACAAGCAACAACCGAGGCAGACAACACTGTTGAAATTGATACTGTTGCGCATGATTCTGACTCAGATGACGTAACAGAGATTAATACCGGAGAGACTCCTGGCAATGACCTGCAAATTGGGAATATGGACTCGTCTATTCCAGCCCCAGCTGTTGAAGAGACTCGAATTCACAAGATACATCCTACGAATCAGATCATCGGGCCGGTTGACAAATGTCTCACTAGGAGTCAGTCTAAGGAATTTAACACATGTTTGTATTCCTGTTTCATTTCACAAGAAGAGCCTCCCACAGTTGCTGCTGCTCTTTTAGATGATAACTGGATTGAAGCCATGCAAACAGAGTTACTATAATTCAAATTGCTCAATGTCTGGCATTTGGTAGATCCTCCTCTGGGTTTAAAGCATATTCCTGTCAAATGGATTTTCAAAAACAAGAGAGACGACCGTGGAATTATTATCAAAAACAAAGCCCGCTTAGTTGTGAAGGGGTACATGCAAGTTGACGGCATTGATTACGAAGACGTCTACGCGCCTGTCGCTCGTCTGGAGGCAATACGAATCTTCTTGGCTTATGCCGCATCAAAGAACATCACTGTTTATCACTTGATGTAAAGACCGCATTCCTTTACGGAGAGCTTGATGAAGACGTGTTTGTAGAACAACCTCCGGGGTTTGTTGACAAATGTTTCCCTAAGAAATGTTACAAACTAGATAAGGCCCTCTATGGTCTACACCAAGCCCCAAGGAAGTGGTATGAGACGTTATCGACATATCTGCTATCAAATGTTTACAAGCGAGTGGTAATTGATCAGACACTACTCATTCGACATATTGGTGAAGATATGCTATTAGTACAAGTGTATGTCGATGACATCATCTTTGGTTCAACCAACGTCGGCCTATGCCATGCATTTGAGGAGTTAATGAAGAAGAAATTTGAGATGAGTGCAATGGGAGAGCGGACATTTTTCCTTGGAATTCAAGTGAAACAGAAACCGAATGGCATTCTTATCAGCCAAGGGAAATATGTGAAAGAGATCCTGAAGAAGTTTGGGTTTCAAGATTCTAAAGGCTTCTCAACGCCCGTCGTCACTCGCCACAAATTTAATCAAGATCTGGAGGGTGTTTGTGTAGATGAGCACCTATACAGGTCTATGATTGGCTCTCTCATGTATCTGACAGCAAGTCGTCTCGACATCATATTTGGAGTCTGCCTATGTTCCCGTTTCCAGAGTAAGCCGAAAGAATCGCACTTAATGGCCGTGAAGAGGATTTTCCGGTACTTGAAGTCCAAGCCAAACAGAGGACTTTGGTATCCTAAAGATCCGCTCTTTGACCTTCGAGCCTTCTCAGATAGTGACTATGTCGGTTGTGAACTCAATCGTAAGTCTACGACAAGAGGATTTCAGTTTTTCGGGAATCGTCTGGTCTCATGGCAATGCAAGAAGCAGACAACAGTATTAGTCTCAACGGCTGAAGCAGAGTACATTGCGGCTGTCTCCTGCTGCTCTCAAGTGCTCTGGATTCAGAATCAGCTGCTGGATTACGGTTTGAATTTCATTGGAACCCCTATTCATGTAGATAATACTGCTGCTGTTTCAATTGTTAAAAATCCCATTCAGCATTCTAAGACTAAGCATATTGAGATTAGGTACCATTTCATTAGGGACTGTGCCGAGAAGAAACTAGTCACTTTAGTCCATGTAAATACAAATGATCAGTTAGCAGACCTTTTCACTAAGCTATTTGATATGTCTAGGTTTAACAATCTGATTAGTGTTGTAGGCATGATTAATTATGATTGAACCTTCTATATTCCCTAGTATGTTAGTATCTTGACTTCATAGGTTTAGTAACTTAGAAGTGTTATCTATTTTCTCTTTATACTTGTCTGATTTTATTTTCTATTCTTATCTTTAAATATTTTCCAGGTTTGTCTGACCTTGATTTGACCTAAACACTTTTGTTTGTGGTCGTCTTGTGTCATGTCTCATTTAAAAGATCAAAAAGATTTTTCTTGTTTATTTCTGTTTTTGTGTCAGTCTGTCGTGCCTGCAATGTGGAAGATAAACCAAAAACATTGAAAATTTGACAAAAACAACAAAAATAGTGTTTATTTTTGTAATTCATTAAGTGATTTTAAACACATGTCAAATATAAAGAAAAATAAAAATCCTTGGTCTGTAGTCGGACAAAATGTGAAGAACATGATTTGATTCTGGTCTTGTAGATCTAACCATAGGATATGATCCAATCGACCGGTAACTCTATCATTTGATGTGTTGGTAGGCTCAACATACTAAGAAGTAAACAAGTCTCTGAGATAACACATTAATTTCATTGAGAAATGTGGACCTTGGGAGTTTAAACAGTGGCATATTCTTTAAAGTTGCCCTTCTCATTA
This sequence comes from Deinandra increscens subsp. villosa, assembly GCA_039602395.1. NCBI lineage: Eukaryota > Viridiplantae > Streptophyta > Magnoliopsida > Asterales > Asteraceae > Deinandra > Deinandra increscens. The sequence continues at coordinate 19,343,642 of JBCNJP010000010.1, read as the reverse complement.
GTACAAGTAAGAAAATTCTAATCACACATCCTCTGTTTCTTCAGTATCAAGTTGACTTATTTCAAAACCAACACATGAGACTCATCTGCTGAGGAAACTCTGACCTTGAGTCTCATCCATAAATAAAGCTGAGACACATCTGCTGTGAGAAATCACTAACCTTGTGTTCTTACGCTTCATCATTTAAAATAAAGTGAGAGGTCATCTGCTGAGGAGACTCTAACCTTGACTCTCTCACCCCGCCAAAATTCATTCATCTATAGTCATGAAAGAAGGGTTATCATAATTTCTTGACTATATCTATGAAATAAGTCACTTAACACTAAAGAAAAGGGGGAAAGATTACTTTTAAAAGTGTGATTGAATCTGAAAAGCTATTTGATGATTGGTAGAATGTTGTTAACTTCCAACCTAATAAGGACCACACAGAATATTTCTCTGAACTGAACAGAAAACATGATAAATACATCACATGAGACAAGTTGAAAATTACCTTGTATGAGCTTAAGTGGATAAACAATACTGACAATCTGATTTAAGGTACCGGACCTGAAAGGTGATTTGAACTATAAGTGTTATTGATCACGTAATTGACCGGTATGATTCTAAACATGTCTGACCACGACCATACAAAAATAGGTGAATTTTCAAAGTCAAAGTGCTTAAATTTCCAAGTTTGGTGAAAAATTGACCAACTTGTGCTAATTTCAATCTTGTTATTGGTTTGAAGTTAACCAACTTAAAAGAATATGGATTCTTGAGTTCGGGTGGAAAATTGACCCAACTCGGTTGAAATTGAAAATTTTGAGTTCGAATGGAAAATTGACCCAACTCGGTTAAAATTAAAAATTTTGAGTTCGGGTGGAAAATTGACCCAACTCGGTTAAAATTGAAAATTTTGGGTTCGGGTGGAATTTCTTGACCAATCAAGTCAAATTTAGGTTCTAGGTGTGTCATGGTCAAATTTGTTGAAATTTACAGGTACTTGACTTATTAATACAAAAATTTATCTTCCTAGTAGGTTACTGGTAGCAGACATGCTTTTCTTTAAAATTTTAGTCATGTTGTAATTTTTAAGAATTACAATTTTACCCTTTTGTTACAATTCTGCTCTTAGCGGACTTAATTTTTGCCTTAGCGAAGTTCTGACGGAGGCAAGTCCGCTAAGAATGATTAACAGGTTTGCCTTTAGCGAATTTGTTTAAAGACTTGTAATTTTTGAATTTTTTCTTAAAGTCCGCTAAGAACAAATTGTTCTTAGCGAACTTGATTATTTTTGTGTCTTTTGAATGGTGAGAAGTCCTCTAGGTTGAACTTGTCCTTAGCGAACTTCTCCCATGTTTTATTTTTGTTTAAGTGTTTGAGAAGTCCGCTAAGAAGGATTTTGCCTTAGCGAACTTCTCCACTTGCATTATAAGTCTACTGAGGTTAAACTGTTCTTAGCGAACTTGTTTATACCTTAGCGGACTTCTTTTTTCCTTAGAAAATTTCTGCATTCACAAGTTTCATTTGGCCTTAACGTACTTGATTTTAGCCTTAGCAAACTTCTCAAGAGCTTAGTGGACTTGTTTGCTTTAGTGGACTTGCTTAGCGAACTTCTGCTTTGCTTAGCGAACTTCTTTTAGGCTTAGCGTACTTCTTTGAGGCCTTAGCGAACTTGTTTTTAATAAGTCTCCCCTTAGCGAACTTGTCTCAGTCTTAGCGGACTTGGAGACAGTTATTAGCGAACTTGTTTTAAATACTTAGATATTTATAAGTTCGCTAAACCTAACACTATATAAGGGAGACTTAACCATATTTCCTCATTCACTTTTTCAAATTGCTCATCCGCTCCTCTTCTCTCGAACCGGCGACGAAAAAAAACCTCCACTCTTCGATCGATTTTCTGGCTTTTCTCTATAATCTGTTGAGATATCATCAATTGGGGTTGATTTACACACTCCTATTGTGATTACAGGTTCGATTTCACTTTATGTCTAGGTTAATCTTGATCGATTAGGTTCGTTATCAAGGTTTATGCACCGTAGGTGCGAGATAAATGACTAGGGTTCTAATACTGACATTTTGATGGTTAAACAGATTTCTTTGCCTTTTTATTGCTCCTATTCCACTTATGAGCACGATCAAGGTATGTAAATCTCATTTCTCAAAATTCACTCTTTAAACCCGATAATGTTGTGTACAGGGGATCGTATGAATGTGTTTGAATATTAAAATTCTTTTGAGTGATTCATAACAGTTGGTTGCCCGGTGTTCTTGTTTATTAGTATGAACCATAAAAATAGTGTTTATTGATAAACCTAGAATCTGAGACCCCTGTTATTTGAATACTTAGGAATTTTTGTTTAAATTGTCAAAAGTTGGAACTTTGGTTAGATTGTAGAACTCATTGGGACTACTGCTAATTCTCATTAGGATTCACAAATCTGATTGTGCATATATGCATATGAGTCTACATTTAACAACTTAGAAGTTTCAACTTGGTTTCTTTCATTGATTGGATTGACTTAATGAATTCCACATAGTGTTGAAGTTATCTAGTCTCCAATCAAAGTCTATTTCTCTTGACTGTTTGTGACTAAATTGATGAGACTTAAACTTAAGAATCTGCCAATAACTGTTGATTAGCCAATTCATTAATCAAATTGATAGATTATGTTTAATTTTTCTCAAATAAGTCATTAAATTCAATTTGCCTATTATCTTTCTGTGTATGTCTAATATCTTGAAGTCTTACATAGCTTGTCTGATCTCAAAACAGAATTTCTTACAGCTGAGAGATTGATCAAGAGCATTGCATCTTTTTCTATTGATCTTAGAAAATTATAGATCATCAAAAAGGTATGTTGATCTATCAAATGGCAATTTGGGTTAAGACTCAAACTTGGCTACACAGGGGCAAATTTTTTTATTATTTGAAGCCTACTTGATGTCTAACATAAATTGCTTGATCCCAGCAAATTATTCTTACTATGACAATTGAGAACTCATTGCATCTTAGATTAGATCTTAGTCACCTATAGATCTTCACAAAGGTATGTGTTTCTCAATACAAGCATTCATGTTAATAATCAGGTAGTGCATCACATTGTTTCATTCTTATGTACATTTGAGTCTTTCTTTGTGTAAGTAGACATCCAATTGAGCCTAACACTGGTGGTTCAGACTGGTTATGATCCACATGGGTCTGAAATGAGTCTATAACTCAGGTGAAAGGATCTTGGACTCATTTAACACAAAGTTAGATTTCATTTGTCAATCTTGACACATCTAAGTTAATTTGACCATCTTTGTGATTTATTGAGAGCATATCTACAAAGGATGTGATCTATGATACCTCTAAGGTTCATATGAACTATCTTAGGTAGTTAAGCTGTGTTTGAACACTTATTTGGTCATGTTGACTTTAATAAGTCAAATTTGGCATTGAATTGTTTTTATGTGACTTATGTGACTATCTTTGCTTGAATATAAATTTGGTGACTTGGCTATGTTTTGTTTAATCCATATATGCTTATATTTGTATGTTAGGATTGAATTTGACTTGTAAAGACACCATCTCATCTTTTAAAGCATAAATTGTCATCTTTGTCCTTTAAATGATTAAATTCGAACACTTGACCCATTAGGACCTCTTGCATGTTTTATAGGTGTTAATTTGACTCTGTTGCTTCTAGACAATCCTTATTGATGTTATTATATGATTTAAACACTTTGTAGACAACTCTAAGTGTTGTGAATCTGCATAAGAGATCCTGCTGGTCTTAGCGGACTTGATTCAGTCCTTAGCATACTTCATTTCTGCTTAGCGGACTTGTTTTGTTCCTAGCAAACTTGTTTCCATGCTTAGCGAACTTGTTTTTGTTCCTAGCGAACTTGTTCTCTGCATAGCGTACTTAATGAGTTCTAGCGGACTTGTTCTACTGCTTAGAGGATTTTAAGTCAATTCATCATTACTATAGATCAGTAATTGAATTTCTGACATATTAGGATTGTTCTGAGAGTTTGACAAGTAAGTGTGACACTCATTACATGCATCAAATTGGCTTTTCAAATGGGATAGACCCGTTACATCCTAACATCCATGTCCTAAACCTAAAAGTGCTGATTTTGACTTAGATGATCCTTCTCCTAATCATAAAACACCAAATTAAGGAGTTCACAAGTTCGGGTGGAACCAAGTCACAATGTGACTTTCCCTGAACTAACTTGACAAACTGGGATCTCAAAACCTCACAATATGCTATTTAATCTTAAAGTCAATTGGTTTTTGATCCCAGATTGCCAATACATCCTATATTTGATGACTCTGACTGTTGTTGAGTCTCAGTAGTAGAATTTTCAATAATTCCTCTCTGACCCAATAACAAGTCAAAATTTGGTTGGTTCAATCTAAGTTTTGGGTCATTTACAGTTTTTTATACATTACTTACATTTAAGTCAACATTAATGGAGATTTAGATCTGGCTCCTTATTTTCCAGATTTTAAATATTACACGCACAAATTATTTACTTCCTATGATACCTTACCTTTGTTGTTCATGAAATTCCGGGTGCATGTGATCATTTTTGGAGTATATGCACTATGTGAGTTGGTTTATGTCATTGATTCTATATATGAAAAGCTCTGTCACTATCACGAGTCTAGTGTGACATGACATTCATCTAGTGTCAAATTGGATATAATCCTTTAGTTCTATACGTGCAGATGCCTCCCAGACAAGCTGCTGAAGCTTTAGAGTTTAGTCGTTTACACAACGGAAGATGTGTGTTTAACAAGAACTGGGAAAGTGCTGATGAGCAGGCAATTGACTTGTTGCAGCAATCAACTTGGGTAACGGCGATGCAGATTAACCTTGTCATCTACAAGGGTATAATTGAAGCTTTTTGGAACAATGCTCAATCTGCAGAGCTGGATGATGAAACAAGCATAATAAGGTCAAGGATACAAAACATTGATGTTGAAATTACTGAAGAGAAGATCAGAACGGTCCTGAACTTGCAAGATGCTAACAAGCCGAAGACTTTTACAAAGGCCCAGTGGCAATCAACAATCTTAAGGATGGGTTACTCTGGTGTATTTCTTCCCAATGTCAGCAACAAAATTCTCAAGACCTTATTCCTAATTAACTGGAGGTTCATAATCAGCTTCTTCATTGCTGCCTTTGGACACAGAAAGGCAGCTCCAGATGACTTTGTTAAAGAAACCGCATGTGCTCTACATGGGTTTGTCACTGGTTGTGACGCCCACTCCCAGACTTGGCACCAGGAGAGGTCACTCATCGGATTTACTCATGAACACGTGGCAAAACAGAGATAAGCAGCGGAAAAATTTAAAACTTTTATTTATAATAAAACCAAGTACGTAAAGTAATTGAGATAATTTACAATCTAACTATATAGCGACTAACTATATCCGTCTTTATTTATCTACACTAAGCCAGCACCTCCAACAGCTCCTCTGATAGCTTGCCCAATCAGTCCCTTATCACGAGGGCTCCGCCCTTGTTCCCAGACGTCTCACCTAAACCTGACATACATATGGTTTTGGGAAAAGGTCAGCTTACGCTGGTGAGTTCTACATTTTAAAAACATTACCTCGTTTGTGAGGTTAAAACCTTTGAACCTGCAAAACCCCTTTTTACAAACATTTAATAAGTATAACACATAACAAGTAATACATAACATAACATCATAATCATACATGTTTCTCTAGAATACATCTACCTCAATAACCCTTAACTCCTATGACCTGAATTCCATATACCTTTATACCTTCTGGTCTCGAATACTACTCAGGTTACTTTATCGGAAGTCCCCCAACCATTCAGTAACGACAACCGCTCCACTTCCTCTATACCTTCCCGGTCTCGAATACTGCTCGGGTGACTTCATCTGGAAGCCCCCAACCATTTAGCAATGACAACCGTCCTACATTCCGTTCTTCCAGTTTCGAATACCACTCAGGTGACTTCATCTGGAAGCCCCCAACCTCAGTATCGACCTCTGTTCACGTAACCTTAACTCTGTAGACGTTCCATTCTATCGAACATCTCCTTAACCACCACAGTACTACTACCCGCCCCTAGTTAGATATCCAGGTGACTTACGTGTGTTAATAAACATGATAATGTACTCATATACTGCAACAACTGAACATCCCCCAATTTACCTAGGTGTATGTATACAGGATGTACCAGCGGCGTATCCTCCACACTTTCGATATACCGGGTAACTATACTACCATGCTTGTATACAGGATGTACCAGCGGCGTATCCACCACATAATAATATAGAAAATGCATCACCTGTTCTCATATAATCATACATTCTCACTTGTACGTTTATTAACAAACCCTTATCATTTGGATACCTAGTTTCAAAGCAAATAAGCACATAACTCTAATAATCATTTCATATGCATTATTCTATTATCATCATTTCATATACAATACTAACACGTATAATGATTCATAAGCACCTTATAACATAACACGTATCATTTCAAACAGTTCATCAATTCATCAGTTAAGATAATCAAACTTTCAGATAAAAGCATTTAACTCAAATACTTTTCAAGTAAACAGTTGAACATTGTATGTGTATCAGCCCGAAAACATTAAAGCGTTTAAAACATTTATAAGTGGGCTCGCAGAACTCACCTTATTCTTTTAGGCAGTAATTTCAGACAGAACCTCCGTTATTCCTTCCAATTAAACCTAATTGCGTATTGTATGACGTTAACGCAAGGTTTAACATTATAAACATATCCTATGTTTATTTATCTATTACATTATCTTAATAATATCTAATTATTAAGGTTTACTTCTATTAAGGTCAAAATGACCAAAATGCCCTTATAGGCATAATATCTCTTTTAATTGATAATATGAAGACGCGCATTCCTATAAGTAGACACTCACTCCGGGATCGCCCAGTGTTGGGATGCCATTGCCCAGATGGGATGGCGACACCCCCGCTATTGCCAGAAACCCCAGTGTACAGGTGTCTACCCTTCCGGTCCGCGCGAACTTCTAATATCCGATTAACTCGGTATTTTAAATACATGATTATATAGCCATTTTACTTTCATATATTCTTATCTTATATGAAAACATGTTAGCATACCAAAATTCAAGCCTTTATACATTTTGGATTATTTTATATTAAATAATCATATTTAAAAACCCTAATTTCATGAATTTCTCGTTTTATTATCAAAACTCATTTTTATTCAAAACCAACTTAGGGTATTATCTATTACAACATTTTATAATATCCTTCAAAAGATCGAAGCTTATTTCAACATCGTTTAGTCAATTTGGGCAGAACAACGTTATGAAAACCCTAATTTTGACCCGTTAACAAAACCTTTACCAAACCTTTTCCAATTGTGAAATAAACTTAGGGATTTCTTAAAACACATTAAATTAGGATTACCTACAAAAATTCAGACCCTAATTCCCACCCGATCACCCGATTTTAGCAAAACAAGCTCAAGAACCCTAATTATACATCATTTTTTAGAAAGCATACTTAGAGATCGAATTAGCCGAAACTGAAAGAGGTTATTGTTAAGCATACCAAATAATGGGTGACTGCAGAAATTCAGCTCCGGAAGCCTCACCGTTTGCTCTAAATTCTCCGACGAAGTTGCTGGTTCGAAATGAGGGTTTTTGGGTTAAGAATCAGTGAATTGGCGAGTTTTTTTGGACGAATTGAGGCCCCTATTTATACCATTTGAAGCGTCCTAAGGCCCTTACAGGTGTTATGGTGACTAATCTTCAAAAATCGACACGTATGGGGGTTAAACTTGAGCTCCAAGTATGTGTCGTGGCTCAAAAACGAACACGTGAATTTTCTGCTGCAGATTGGACTCCTCGCGTATCGCGCAGGACTTCAAGGGGTGGCTCGCGATACGCGAGCCACTGCTTATTCGGCCATATTTCATTTTTTTTTACAATATTAGCCCTTCTACTTAGGTTTAATGCATTCTAGCCCCCTATACTTCTAACCTTTTATCATTTTATGTACCAAAACCTTATGGGACATATTTATAACAATTTATAAGGTTTCTAAGGCTCGGGATTCGTACGATAACATATATATACATTTATATATATCTTCTTTATTAATTGCTAAATTACGTTTTAGCCCCTCAAACTTTACAATACTTATCATTTCACCTTATAAATCATATTAGGATGTATTTTTATTATATTCTAAGCCTCGGGATACTTATAATAATCATAGATACGTATAATATCCGTATACGTTTATAACTTTACAATAATTACATTTTTAGTCCTTTTACTTTCCCGTTAACTATTAACACACGTATTCATACGTATATATCCATCAATTCACACATGTATCATTATGTTATTCATATAAACACATATTCATCACATACTTTACTTTCGTTAACGTTTAACACATCTGTTTATGCATATTTCATCATATAGGCCATTAAACACGTATTTCTAACACATGCAACCTATCTAATGCATAGTTTACCACATCCATCAATTAAGTTCACATATTTATAATATAAACACGTATTTACTATATATATCATGTATCTGTGAAATTTGGGGTGTTACAACTCTACCCCCCTTAAACAGGGTTTCGTCCTCGAAACCTGTTCCATTCCCATCTTAAACATTCATTCCCAACTTTACAACTCATCCACATAACCATTCATAACTCGTTTCATAACTCGGTAATATTTACTTTCGTGTCTTTGCATCTATCCTAAGGAAAACGTAACCCTAAGCTGTCTACGGTAGCTTGTTTACGGAATCCTCGATAATGCTTTCACATTTTCGGCATGTTGTCCGTTAAGTAATTTAACTTCCTAGAACATAAGTTCTAATGGTTCTAATATCTAAGCATACTGCAGCAAGCAATGGCACACATAACGTATTAAAGCAAACGAATAACTATTGTCTATGATTTCTAACTACTCGAATTACCTGACGAGGTCTGAGGATCTCCTTCTATCATCTCCAACATACCATAGGCCCTTGCAGGAGCCGTTCTTGGACCCGTAGCATTCCCTGGGATGGCTCGGAGTGGTTTAGGGTTCAATACAAACTTAGGACAGTTCATCCTAAGGTGCCCCGCTTCTCCGCATTCATAACACTTTTTACGCTCTGGGCAATTGCCCGAGAAGTGACCTTCCTTACCGCATGTATAACACGTAGACGTTCCTGACCTGCATTCTCCAAAATGATTCTTCTTGCATTTGTGGCACTTCGGCTTGTCGTCTTTTGAATTATGCTTCGCCTTCTTGTGATGATTCCCGTTGTCCTTTCTCGAACTTGCTTCAGCTTCCGACTCCTTCCGGTTTACCATTTGCACCAAACATCTCGCTGTAAAGATTGGAACTCAAATTCACTGTCGCCTTGAATGTCTTTGGTTCAGTAGCCTTGATCAACACCCTAACTCTACTCGGAAATCCTTGCACGTAACGTTTCACCCTTTCAGCTTCGGGAGTGACTAAGGTAGGTAGCAGTCTCGCCATCGCGTTGAACTTTGAAGTGTATTCCCGGTGCGTCATGTTCCCAACTTCTAACGTCAGAAAACTCCTCCCTAGTTGCTCCAGCTCACCTTTAGGGCAGAAATCTTCTAAAACTAACCTCTTCAGATCGTTCCACTTCATTGCAGCAATGACTCCGTCTTCTTCAGTCTGTTTGATCATTCCCCACCAATGTAGTGCTTCTGAGACAAACGAGTGGGCATCAACTTCATGGCTTGGGCTTCACTACACTCACTAATATCTATAACCGCTTCCATTTCATGAATCCACTGGAATGTAGCTAACGCATCTTGATTGCCGTCGAACAAAGGAGGTCTACAACCACTAAATGACTTAAACGAACATCCTACTCTAGGTTGGGCAGTTCCGATATTTCCTCCTGCAGCTCCACTGGCTCCACGGGCTCAACTAGCACCAGCTCTCGCAGCTCCTTGAAGTTGAACTAATAAACCAGGCAATGTTGTTTGCATCAAGCGCGTCATCTCTGCAACCATAGCCGCTCTCTGCTCATTAGTAAACGCATTAGCTCCGACGTTATTCTCTGGTTCCGCATTCGCACGATCGCCTCTTGCAGACATCTTCAGATCCTAATTTAAGATGGATGACATTTCAGTACTTTGTGTGACGTAGAGTCTCTAAATTTTGAATTCATGATAAGTATATAAGTGCAGGATCCGATACAATTATATATTTATGATGCGTTCAAAACCAAGTTACTTCTATCACACATTTCTCTAATGTCCACATCTCGCCTCTCTATCTCCGTCCGTAACATCTCTGACAAACCGATTTCTAGATTATATTTCTAAACGTTCTTCTTCTCCTTGCACTTGGCTACATAACAATTAGTACTTATGATTGGTTTATATGGTAAATACCAAATTGCAGTAGCTAATTGCAAATGTGTATTTTCCATATTCACCTACCGCAAGTCCCGCCTATTATGTCCTTACGCATATTTGTCCTTATGGGCACAAGCTATCCTGGCTGGCATCTAATTTCTTATCTCAACTTACTTTACCTAGAGTCCTAGTTTAAGTTTAGATATCGCGCTTGTACCTAAATCTCTTAAACCAAGGCTCTGATACCAACTTGTGACGCCCACTCCCAGACTTGGCACCAGGAGGGGTCACTCATCGGATTTACTCATGAACACGTGGCAAAACAGAGATAAGCAGCGGAAAAATTTAAACATTTTATTTATAATAAAGCCAAGTACGTAAAGTAATTGAGATAATTTACAATCTAACTATATAGCGACTAACTATATCCGTCTTTATTTATCTACACTAAGCCAGCACCTCCAACAACTCCTCTGATAGCTTGCCCAATCAGTCCCTTATCACGAGGGCTCCGCCCTTGTTCCCAGACGTCTCACCTAAACCTGACATACATATGGTTTTGGGAAAAGGTCAGCTTACGCTGGTGGGTTCTACATTTTAAAAACATTACCTCGTTTGTGAGGTTAAAACCTTTGAACCTGCAAAACCCCTTTTTACAAACATTTAATAAGTATAACACATAACAAGTCATACATAACATAACATCATAATCATACATGTTTCTCTAGAATACATCTACCTCAATAACCCTTAACTCCTATGACCTGAATTCCATATACCTTTATACCTTCTGGTCTCGAATACTGCTCAGGTGACTTTATCGGAAGTCCCCCAACCATTCAGTAACGACAACCGCTCCACTTCCTCTATACCTTTCCGGTCTCGAATACTGCTCGGGTGACTTCATCTGGAAGCCCCCAACCATTTAGCAACGACAACCGTCCTACATTCCGTTCTTCCTGTTTCGAATACCGCTCAGGTGACTTCATCTGGAAGCCCCCAACCTCAGTTATGACCTCTGTTCACGTAACTTTAACTCTGTAGACGTTCCATTCTATCGAACATCTCCTTAACCACCACAGTACTACTACCCGCCCCTAGTTAGATATCCAGGTGACTTACGTGTGTTAATAAACATGATAATGTACTCATATACTGCAACAACTGAACATCCCCCAATTTACCTAGGTGTATGTATACAGGATGTACCAGCGGCGTATCCTCCACACTTTCGATATACCGGGTAACTATACTACCATGCTTGTATACAGGATGTACCAGCGGCGTATCCACCACATAATAATATAGAAAATGCATCACCTGTTCTCATATAATCATACATTCTCACTTGTACGTTTATTAACAAACCCTTATCATTTGGATACCTAGTTTCAAAACAAATATAGCACATAACTCTAATATTCATTTCATATGCATTATTCTATTATCATCATTTCATATACAATACTAACACGTATAATGATTCATAAGCACCTTATAACATAACACATATCATTTCAAACAGTTCATCAATTCATCAGTTAAGATAATCAAACTTTCAGATAAAAGCATTTAACTCAAATACTTTTCAAGTAAACAGTTGAACATTGTATGTATATCAGCCCGAAAACATTAAAGCGTTTAAAACATTTATAAGTGGGCTCGCAGAACTCACCTTATTCTTTTAGGCAGTAATTTCAGACAGAACCTCCGTTATTCCTTCCAATTAAACCTAATTACGTATTGTATGACGTTAACGCAAGGTTTAACATTATAAACATATCCTATGTTTATTTATCTATTAAATTATCTTAATAATATCTAATTATTAAGGTTTACTTCTATTAAGGTCAAAATGACCAAAATGCCCTTATAGGCATAATATCTCTTTTAATTGATAATATGAAGACGCGCATTCCTATAAGTAGACACTCACTCCGGGATCGCCCAGTGTTGGGATGCCATTGCCCAGATGGGATGGCGACACCCCCGCTATTGCCAGAAACCCCAGTGTACAGGTGTCTACCCTTCCGGTCCGCGCGAACTTTTAATATCCGATTAACTCGGTATTTTAAATACTTGATTATATAGCCATTTTACTTTCATATATTCTTATCTTATATGAAAACATGTTAGCATACCAAAATTCAAGCCTTTATACATTTTGGATTATTTTATATTAAATAATCATATTTCAAAACCCTAATTTCATGAATTTCTCGTTTTATTATCAAAACTCATTTTTATTCAAAACCAACTTAGGGTATTATCCATTACAACATTTTATAATATCCTTCAAAAGATCGAAGCTTATTTCAACATCGTTTAGTCAATTTGGGCAGAACAACGTTATGAAAACCCTAATTTTGACCCGTTAACAAAACCTTTACCAAACCTTTTCCAATTGTGAAATAAACTTAGGGCTTTCTTAAAACACATTAAATTAGGATTACCTACAAAAATTCAGACCCTAATTCCCACCCGATCACCCGATTTTAGCAAAACAAGCTCAAGAACCCTAATTTTACATCATTTTTTAGAAAGCATACTTAGAGATCGAATTAGCCAAAACTGAAATAGGTTATTGTTAAGCATACCAAATAATGGGTGACTGCAGAAATTCAGCTCCGGAAGCCTCACCGTTTGCTCTAATTTCTCCGACGAAGTTGCTGGTTCGAAATGAGGGTTTTTGGGTTAAGAATCAGTGAATTGGCGAGTTTTTTTGGACGAATTGAGGCCCCTATTTATACCAATTGAAGCGTCCTAAGGCCCTTACAGGTGTTATGGTGACTAATCTTTAAAAATCGACACGTATGGGGGTTAAACTTGAGCTCCAAGTGTGTGTCGTGGCTCAAAAACGAACCTGTGAATTTTCTGCTGCAGATTGGACTCCTCGCGTATCGCGCAGGACTTCAAGGGGTGGCTCGCGATACGCGAGCCACTGCTTATTCAGCCAGATTTCATTTTTTTTACAATATTAGCCCTTCTACTTGGGTTTAATGCATTCTAGCCCCCTATACTTCTAACCTTTTATCATTTTATGTACCAAAACCTTATGGGACATATTTATAACAATTTATAAGGTTTCTAAGGCTCGGGATTCGTACGATAACATATATATACATTTATATATATCTTCTTTATTAATTGCTAAATTACGTTTTAGCCCCTCAATCTTTACAATACTTATCATTTCACCTTATAAATCATATTAGGATATATTTTTATTATATTCTAAGCCTCGGGATACTTATAATAATCATAGATACGTATAATATCCGTATACGTTTATAACTTTACAATAATTACATTTTTAGTCCTTTTACTTTCCCGTTAACTATTAACACACGTATTCATACGTATATATCCATCAATTCACACATGTATCATTATGTTATTCATATAAACACATATTCATCACATACTTTACTTTCGTTAACGTTTAACACATCTGTTTATGCATATTTCATCATATAGGCCATTAAACACGTATTTCTAACACATGCAACCTATCTAATGCATAGTTTACCACATCCATCAATTAAGTTCACATATTTATAATATAAACACGTATTTACTATATATATCATGTATCTGTGAAATTTGGGGTGTTACACTGGTGAAGGCTACAATCTCTCACGCCAACTCCTCAAATGGATGATTGCCAATCTACATCCCACTGGAAGGGAAAAGAAGTTCCTGATGTACCCCCGGTTCTTCCAGGCTATCTTGGATCATTATTACCCAACTTTGATCAAGCAAGGAGAAACCATCTCTACAAGTTCAATGAACTCTGGCTCATACAGCAAGTACCATAAGGGTAAATATCAAGGGAATGCTGTACCCTTCTTTCCCGAGATGATTGCTCGGATTGCTCTCGCTGATGCTGAAGGAGATAACCAAATGGGTGAAGTAGCTGTTGAAGCTCAAGTAGAACATAATGAGGCTGATCAAGTCCACGCTGAGTTGGATTTAAATGCACCTGCTACTGCTGCTTCTGATGCTGTTGAAGACCCTGGGAATCTCCAGGGTACAGGTGCTGAAGCTTCTGAGCATGCTGAACGCTCCTCAAGTCTTGTGCTGGTGGATTTGTCTGAAGAAGGAGAAGGAGATGACGACGCTAATGATGAAGGGTCTGACTCCTCAGATTCTGATGATAGTCCCACACAACCTGAGGGCATTCATCCTCGGAAAAGACAAAGGACTGGAGACTATACCAGGGCCTCTACAGCTACGACACCACAATCATCCTCTGATAAAAGCTATAATCCATCACAGGATGAACAGGATGATGAAGAGGATTCAGTGTCTCTCGATGAGGACGATCTTAAATATAACCTTGAAGATGAGACTGAAAGTCCTCCCGAGTATCCTCCTAAGACTACTTTACAAACTCTGACAAAAACTGGTGGGAGTAGTTATAAATCCGTTGAGTTCTTCATCAGAGCTGAGATAAGTAAAGCATGTACTGAAAAGCTCAAAGTCAGAAGGAAGCCCGGCACAAAGGATGATTATGAAGTGGTGAGTTCTTCTGGCACCCCATCGGACACAACCTTAGCTGCAGCAACTATCTCTCCATCTCCTGCTGAACATTTTGAAGGATTAGATATGGATATGAGGCCATTGGAGCAGCTAGCTGAAGCTGTTGTCACCACCACTGAATTACTGGAATGGTTGCTACGAGCCCTTCGGTTTCAAAATCTGAAAAGGTGATGGAACTTCAGGCTGAAATTGTCAACCTTCAGAGTCAGAATGACCATCTAAACTGTTCACTACAAGTGGCAAATCAAAAGATTAATGATCATTCATAAGTCATTGTTGAACAAGCTGCTGAGATTCAGAGACTCAAGGATTTGTTAGCCAAATCAAATGAAGGCAAACAATTAAGTGACAAACCAGATGATGACACCAGTGATAAAGAGAATGAAATGCCAGAAAACCCACCTCAATCTGATCAGAGAAGTGTAGGTGAAAATTCACAAGACCCTATATATTCTACTACCATTCCTACTGGTAAAGACTCGACTGGTGTTCATGACACCTCAAGCCCATTGCATGACAGCGATTTTGAAATCGATGATGACACTGTCATAGAAGGAGATGATCTTAATTTCTCTGATGACGAAGATTCCTTTTTCAGCAGCCTCCTTCATGATGAACCAGTTGATGAGACTCTGGATTCGATCAAAAGGCTTGCACCTGTGCCTGAAAACCTAAAACTTCCAAGGTTTGCACAGGAAGCCAAGATCCTTGCTATTGAGGGTTCAACAAGTGCTAAGTCTGAAGCTGAACATGACATATCTCCTCAACTTTTGATCATTCCCACTGCTCAAGCTGATATCTCTACCTCCTCTGCCATGGTTCCCATGACCGAAGGTGTCCCTCATATTTACATCGACCCAGCCTTCTTGGATTTTGAGATGTCCAATTCAGGGAATACTATGCCAAGAATCTGTACTCAAGAAGAAACTCATGAGGTATTCTCATTGAGACACTTGAGGATGGTAATGAAGCAGCTTATGAAGAACATCCTTACTTTGTAGACTTTGGAGACGAAAGCGACATGAATGAGCTAGGTCAAAGAATGAACGTGCTCATGAACGAAGCCAATCCTCTGAGCTACATCGACTTGGATACGATCGATAGTGAGGATGATGAACAAGAGAAACCTCCTTGTCCTACTCCAATCCAAGTAAAGATGGAAGTAGACGACGAGTATGTGAGTGTGCCTCTTTCGACCGTCATGTCTACAACAGAGACTCTTGCCTTGTACATTAACCCATATGTTCCTGGTCCTATTCCAACTGATGCTGTAATCATCAATCTTGAGACAAGTGCTGATCAAGAAATTGAAAGTCAAACTAATCCTGGTGTTTCTGCTGAGCAAGATCTCCGAAATCAGATATTTGAAGCTTCTTTCATGCATTTCTCCTCTGACTCTGATAAGGAGGAAGATGATCCCAACGAAACGGCTGCTCTAGAACCTACTGTCACAAAGCAACCCGGTCCTTCTGATAAGGATAAGGGAAAAAGGATATTGACTCCTGAAGAAATTGCTGAGGAGCATCTGAAAAGGGAAGCTGAGAAAGATAGGTCTCGTCGAGATTTTATTGAAGAAACACTCAGTGAACAGAACCGACTGCTTGAAGAAAAGGCCTAAGCACTCAAAAGATATGGCACATGATTGTACTTTTCCTACTGTTTTTACTCCAAAAGCGAAAGTTCCAGATGTTGGTTTGGCAGAGTGTTTGATGAACTTAAACCTAAATTTTACAAAAAGCAAGAAAGATTTATTCCAAAATTTTCAAAGATTTCAAATGTAGGTTGTTCATCACAGTCACCTGTGATTGATTCATCAAAAACTAGATTACCAAAACAACAACAACAATAGAAACCTAAGGTGGTTTCAGAGCAAAACTAGGACACTGGTCGGCCAGAAGCGATTTGCTTCGAATCATTTAACAACTAATGTGTTTGACTAGTGTGCAGTTACTCCTAGAAGACCTATCGGTGATTGAAAAGTTACTGATGGAGGAGTTGTCTACTTATCTTAATTTAAATTTCATGATTCATTTTTCTAACCTGAAAGTTTTCTGAAACTTAAAACAGTCAGGTATCCGTTGTCAATTGATCAATTTTCTTTATTTACATTTCGTTTTGTAGTTTAGGGGGAGAAAATTTTGAAAAAGCCAAAAATAGAAGGATGTTTTCAAGATGAAAAGGTTCAACCCGAGAGATTCTACAAGCTTAAGGGTTCGAAACAAATATTTTCTGATAAAGAATTCCACTTCACTGCGTAGATGCTCAGAAAATTGCTGAAGTTTTTGTGAAAGATGTTGTATCAAAGAACAAGAAGAATATAAATGCTTAGAAAATTGCTGAAGTTTTTGTGAAAGTTGTAGTTATGTACAATATCTCACTTACTGTAATACTTGGCTTGTATAAATAAAAGTTTTAAATTTCCGCTGCTTAATATCTCTGTTGATACCTTGTGTTCATGAGTAAATCCGATTCGTGACCCCTCCTAGTGCCAAGTCTAGGAGTGGGCGTCACACATGTATCCGTGTCAATTGATCAATTTTCTTTCTTTACATTTCGTTTGTAGCTTAGGGGGAGAAAATTTTGAAAAAGCCAAAAATAGAAGGATGTTTTCAAGGCTGAAAAGGTTCAACCCGAGAGATTCTACAAGCTTAAGGGTTCGAAACAAATATTTTCTGATAAAGAATTCCACTTCACTTGGATGCTCCGAAAATTGCTGAAGTTTTTGTGAAAGATGTTGTTTTAAAGAACAAGAAGAATCAAAATGCTCAATTTTATTCTGGAGGTTCTTGTTCTACTCCAAAGAGTCCAACATCAAAATGGGTTCATGATGGTATATGATACGTTTTATGATCATTTTGGAGGTACTGATTTTTGTGAAGCCTTGCAGGTACCTAAACGATGGGATAAAGCCAGTCGCTTGTGCTACAATTGTCATCAGAAAGGACATATGGCACGTGATTATACTTTTCCTACTGTTTTTACTCCAAAAGCGAAAGTTCCAGATGTTGGTTTGGCAGAGTGTTTGATGAACTTAAACCTAAATTTTACAAAAAGCAAGAAAGATTTATTCCAAAATTTTCAAAGATTTCAAATGTAGGTTGTTCATCACAGTCACCTGTGATTGATTCATCAAAAACTAGATTACCAAAACAACAACAACAATAGAAACCTAAGGTAGTTTCAAAGCAAAACTAGGACACTGGTCGACCAGAAGCGATTCGCTTCGGGTCATTTAACAACTAATGTGTTTGACCAGTGTGCAGTTACTTCTAGAAGACCTATCGGTGATTGAAAAGTTACTGATGGAGGAGTAGTCTACTTATCTTAATTTAAATTTCATGATTCATTTTTCTAACCTGAAAGTTTTCTGAAACTTAAAATAGTCAGGTATCCGTGTCAATTGATCAATTTTCTTTCTTTACATTTCGTTTGTAGTTTAGGGGGAGAAAATTTTGAAAAAGCCAAAAATAGAAGGATGTTTTCAAGGTTGAAAAGGTTCAATCCGAGAGATTCTACAAGCTTAAGAAAAATTCAAATAGATTTTTAGAAAAATTCAAATAGATTTTTGGTGTGTTTAGCATAAGTTTAAAAAATCAAAAAGATTTCAGGTTTGTTTTGATATAAACTTTCTAAAAGCCAAAAATATTTTGTTTCTATTTTGTTTTCGATCTGATCGACACGTGATACAAATCAAATTTCAAAATCAATATTTTGGAGTCTCGAAGAGACGTTTTGCGGCAAAATTATTTATGCTTGAATAAGTTCTAAGTGAAAAAGATTGTTACAACTTCAAGTCTTCTGAAGCTGCTGATAAAGATAAGAACACACTATGCATCGTCAAATATTCAGGATTGAACTACCATCAAGTTGAGGGAGAGTTTGATTGAAGATATGTTTTGAATGGATGAACAGATATTGCACACGTCGAGAGGGAGTTTGTTGGTACATAATAGGTTCGCCATGTGAAGTATCTGGACAAGACGGTGTGAAGATCTGAACAAGACAAAGCTGCAAGAAGGTTTTACACGAACCCACCCAAAGTGACACGAACTAGTGTCATCCGAACTGGAAGTTTGGATGAGTTAGGATGCACCCGAACTCATAGTTCGGATAGGTTCGTATAGCTTGGTATAAATACCCATTCTGCTTTGTAATTCAGTGACAGTCGAGTGAGAGGTCTGAGCGAAGTGTGTGTTTTCTGTGGTGTGTCTCTGTGAATGTTCTAAGTGAGTTTCAGATTGTAATTGTTCTTCTATATCAATAAAACAATGTTTAATTACTTGTTTCGTATCCGAAATAGCTAGATCGAGTAGAAGATTTGACGCTCACGCAATTACATGAAGTTTTACCTTGTAATGGTGTTTATGAAACTGTGATGTGTGTAGGCAATTTAGGAAATAGTGTATTTCAAATTGATTTGTCTAATGGTATAAACAAAGCATGTTTGTGGCATTGCCGTCTTGAACACATTAACAAGAAACGCATGGACCAACTCAAAAAGGACGAGGTGTTGGAAACTTTGACCTAAGACCAGATGATACATGCGAATCTTGTCTTTTGGGTAAGATGATAAAATCACCTTTCACTGGATCTTGTGAAAGAGGTGAAGGTTTGTTGGATCTCATACACACAGACATGTGTGGGCCCTTCAGATCATCCACAAAGGATGCTAATCGATTCTATGTCACTTTTACTGATGATTATAGCAGATATGGTTACATCTACTTAATCAAGCATAAGTCAGAAACCTTTGAAAATTTCAAAGTGTTTAAGCAAGAAGTCGAGAATCAACTGGGCAGGAAGATAAAGATGCTCAGATAGGATAGAGGCGGAGAGTATCTTAGTATCGAATTCCACGACTATCTCAAGGAATGTGGAATAGTTTCACAATTGACACCTCCTAGGACACCATAACTTAATGGTGTGGCTGAGAGACGCAATCGAACATTGTTAGACATGGTTCATTCCATGATGAGTCGAGCTTCACTTCCAATCTCATTCCGGGGGTATGCCTTAGAGACTGCCGCCCACATTCTTAATCTTGTCCCAACAAAGTCACGAAATGTGGACGGGAAAGGTTCCCTCGTTAGCACATATAAAGGTTTGGGGCTGTGAAGCCTTCGTTAGCAGCAGGAATTGGACACTCTTTTGCCATATGTCCTGTTTGGTGACAAATATAGCATAAACGACTAGCTTTGTCCCATCGTTTAGGTACCTGCACAGCTTCAAAAACATTTCTATCTTCAAAATGATGATAAAAAGTATTATATACCTGATGGCGATGATCATAAACCCATTGGTAGAAGGGATTTTTGAAGTAGAACCTTCAAAAGAAAAATTAGCAGCTTGTTTCTTCTTGTTCTTTGAATCAGCAGCTTTAATAAACACTTCAGAAATCTTGTTAGCATCAACGCAATGAAGTGGAAACTCTTTATCTGAAAATATTTGTTCCGAAATGTAGGATCGGTGTTAAACCAATTAACTTAACAAAAACCCTTCTACTTGCAAATATAACCCTGTGGAATTAAAGTTATATTTCACTTTACTTAAGCTTATGTTAGTTTTCTTGTATGTATGTGAGTGCTTGATTGCATAAAGATAGTAACAACAAAGTATCAAATACTCGGCACTATTTGCATTAACTCAAAGCTACACTATTATAAGTTGTTCGAGAACTGTGTGTAAACCATGAGCTAACTAGGCTATATATAGTGCTGATGAGATCAATGACAGCCATTGATCTCATGCGATCTAATCTAGACCGTAAAATATAAAGTCAAATACAGACTACCAAAGGCATAAACATCGACAATTGGAATATCGTGCGTCTAAACAGCAACATACTACTATAGGAGAGCGGCTTGAACATGTTTAGAAGCAACCAAGAAGCTTTTGCAGGATTGGACTTGCTGAAAAGACATCTTAGGAAAAGTACGGTTGAACTCATTATCTGGTGGATAATCGAGTTCACCCGGAATATTCACTAAATGACAAAACTGCTTCTTTCCGCTTGAACTGCCAGTTCCGCTTGAAGTTGAGAATTCCGCTTCAACTTCAACTTCAGCCGGAACTAACAAACTTAGCTTTCAGCCGGAATCTTCTAAGCGCAATATTCCTTACAATCTCCCCCTAAGCTGATGTTGTCAAATTATTCTTTAATTCCAATTTTTATCTTTAAAAACTGACTTGTACCCAAAAAAAATTCTTCTTCTTGACCTACTTGTCCAAGTACTTGATGTTTGCATTCAAATCTTGAGAGAGCTCTTTAGAATTTGTTTTGGTCACCTTCACATGTTTGAATGACTCCCAACCTTTTTCACTCCATTCATTTTGAACATAAATGAACTCATGAGCTGTGAAGGTGCCATCGGCTCTATGAACATAGAACAGCTTCTCAACTTCTTCCCAAATGATGAATTTGATTTCACTGACAGGTTCTTCTTCTTCATTTTCAGTGTCACCTTAGGATTTGAAAAGCATTCCACATTCGTTCATTGTTGTCTCAATACATAACCTTAGTAGGTGCTCAGCCCTTGTTGGACTCAGAATCTCTCTTAACTTTACATAAGTATCGATCATTTGTCGTCCAGAGAGCATGCTGGTGGCTTTGTGAGCATTCACTACTAAAGTTGTGCCATTTGCCAAGGTGAAAGTGAAGTCAAAGATTGCTTCATCTGCTGTCCAACCCACAATCTTGTTCTTTCTGGGTGGAGCCTCTTTCCTTTGCTTCTGATCTTTCTTCTTCTTAGTGTGCATCATCCTCCTCTTTCTCTTCTTTTTCTCCTCATCAAAATCAGTTTCTGATTCTTGCACAACAGGTACCTTGCCCTTTGATGAGGGAGAAGAGGGATCAGGTTGGTCTTCAATTTGTTTGGTGATGGTGGCAGAAGCATTGGTGGTTGATGGTTCTTTAATGGTGAGTGGAGGTAAGGTAGTTTTGGTTGGTGGTCTACTAGCTTCTGGTGTGGGACTGGAAGGTGTAGTAGGTGGGAAGATATCTGAGAAGTCAATAGTAGGTTGAGGTTTCTTCTTGAGAGGGACAATAGGTGTGAAATTGTCTGTTCTATATTTTGGATTTGCAAGCTTGGTGGCTACCTTTTTGGAGATGGAGGGTGGTTTGTAGGGTATTAGGGCAAGTGACTGTGGAAGTGATGGAACTGTTGTAGGTGAGGGGTTTGGGTTGTATATGAAGGAAGGTGGTGGTTGGATATATGCATCATCAGCAAGCTAAGGTTTAACATTTAAGTTAGATGATGTACCTGAAGTGAGTTATGAAGGTGAAGGCATCACCAACTTTGGATTCATAGCAGCTATATCCCCTTTAAGCTCATGAAAAATTAAGTCAATCAAGTTGCAAAGTTCTCTGACTTTCAGCTGAGCTACCTCTTCTTCTGTCTTCAAATTTCTAACCACGAGAGCCCTTTTTACCTTCTTCAGCAGTAGGTAATTCTCATCATTCCTTGTCAGCTTGGTAGGCATTTGAGAGGCAATAGAAATCAACCTCTGCCTATCAACTTTTGTAAAAGCATCCAAATTGTATTCCTTCAGTCTCCAATTAAAGGATCTTGACTTAGCCTCTTCAAGCAAGTTCTCAAAAACTCCAATCTGTGAATATAAATCAAGTTCCTCTTGAAGCTCTTTGGCTAACCTCTCATCTTCTGCTGCCCTTTTGGCGTCTTCTACCATTTTCAACACAGCTTCAGCTTCAAGAGTTTGAACCACCTGTTGAATGGTTCTAACAGTTTCAGATTGAACATGTTCTTTAGCTTGAACTGGTTCTGTACTCCTCATAGCTAATAAGGTTGCAGCTATATCTTCTGCTTCTTCACTTCCCTGGGTTTCTGCTTCAGTTTCCGAATGAACTTCCGGTTGAACTTCCGGTTGAACTTCCGGTTGAACTTCTGGTTGAACTTCCGGTTGAACTTCCGGTTGAACTTCTGGTTGAACTTCCGGTTGAACTTCCGGTTGAACTGGATTTAGAACTTCAGTCACCACCTGAGGTTGGGTGACTTCAGATTCTTTATTAGCTAACTCTAGTACCTCTGTGCCTTCATCTTCACAAATTATATTCTCATCACCTCCTTCAGTCATAGTAGCAACTGCAACAGTTGTAGTGCTTTCTTCAACATCATTTACTGCCTTGCTGGTGGAGGCAAAGTTCTTCTCCACTTGATCACTGGCTCTTTCAGCCGGAAAGATGACATCTTTTAATAGCCTTGTGATCAAATTTATGTGCTCAGGGAGAGCACCAGCAATCAGCATGGAAGATTGTACTAGCTCAGTGAGGTTGGGGTCTTCAAAAGTAGAGATAGCAATCAGTTAACTGCTCTTCATATTTACCCAACTCTCTTCCACTATGAAGGGTTTAACACGAATTCTTTCGTAGGCTGTGGCTCTAACTTCAACCGGTATCCTCTGAGTCTCTTCAATTTCAATCATAACAGGCCTTGAGGGCATCTTCTCCCCTAATTTGATAGTATCAGCTTCATCAGCATCAATAGCTTCATCAGCTTCTCTGAGAGGGTTTAAAGGGCCTGCAGTGTCAGTAGGAACAGCCTTCACCAAAGTAGCAACAGTTGCATTCAATTTATCAACATGTGCTTGAAGAGTAAGGTACAATCCCGTCAATTCTGGTAGTGTATAACTGTCCTCAACTGGCCTTTTACTAGTATCCTTGGACGAAACCAAGTTATCAATCCGAGATTGATCAACTGTGGTACCCATGGCTTCTTGGCACCTGGGATTCTCTTCAACCGTTTTAACAACCCTTGGTTCCAATGAAGAACCCTCGAGTGTTGATTCAGAGAAGATTGCCGCAGTTTGGGTCTTAGTTATGTTACTGCTAGCACCAAGATCCAGTGGGGATACTTGGGTAGCAGCAGCCCTCGCTGCATGAATCTCTTCATGACTCCTGAGATTCACCTCCGGTGAGGAATGGGGGTTCAGAGCAGCAGTGTCCTGATCTATCGGAATGTTCTCATGTAATGAGGTGGGTGAGTTAATAACACCTTCATTTAGATCATGATTGAATGCACTGTCATTCCAAGGTGATAGGGGTTACAGGGGTGAAAATCTCTCAATGGGGAATGTACATCTGCTTCTAATGACTCCCCCTCAGGTGAGGATTCGTCCCTAAGAGAATATCCCAATTTAACCAGTTTCCGCTTGGGCTTTTTGCCTTTTGCGGGGTTTGAAGCTTCAGGTTGGCTTGTGGTACTAGGTGGAGGAGACCTAATGTGACACCTCGTCCAAAACATGTCAAACCTCTCTTCGTTGACTTTCTGATTTAAATGTTATATGTTTTAATTATATGATTAAATGAATTAGTTTCGATAATTAACTGATAGCTGATTTAAATCCCGCGTTGCATACCCGTAAAATATGAAAGTTTTCATATTTTAATTAAGGAATTTTAAAAACAAGAAATTAAATATAAAATTCGACATGTTATATTTTATCAAAACCGATATAAATCGTTAAAACATTTTATGAACTTAAAATGTGATAAAAAATGTTACGTTGTCAAGACTTAGCCAAACGAGTAACCCGTTAACCCTATTGGGCCCGGTTAGGCCCAATAAGCCCAAAAAGACCCGGATGAACCCGAAACGTTACCTAGTGACCCGACTCGGCCAACCGAACTTCCGACCCAACCCGAAGGCCCGACCCGCGGCCCAACGGCTTTAGGCCGAACCCGGTTTCTTTTCCCTTGCGGCCAACTCGAAACCGACCCAAACCGGTTTTCCTTTTTCCTCGCGGCTCGAATCCGATAACCCGGCCCAACCGGCCCAGTCCCTTTCCCAATTTTTAATGGGCTTCGGCCTGTTCCATTTTCGAAATTTAAAATGGGCTACGGCCCATTCTCCCATCCGAATCCAATTAGGCTTCGGCCCAAACCTCCACCCTTCTATTTAAATTTTTTTCTTGGGCCCATGAGAGTTTTATAAAAGTTAACCCACCAAGATTTTATAAAAACATTAGCCCATCAACTTTTTATAAAAACCACCACATTACTAGTTTAATTATACTTGGTTTTTATTTTAAAAAGTTATGGTATTTATAAACACCTAACCCCCTTATATTTTATAAAAGTGTTAAATTTTAATAAAACCATAGAACAAGTTTATAAAAAAATAAATAACCTACACTTGGATTAAGTGGGTGCATGAGGAGTTGACAACACATGATTAACCAATGGTTAATAAACCTAATCTTGCTTATAAAAGAGAAGACCACCTCCATTTGGTTCCCCCACAACCAACACACACAACACATTCACCTCTCTCCCTCTCGCTCTTGTTTCGACCGAGAACCACCCCAGCCACCGCCGCCGGCGGCCAGCTGCCACCACCAGCCACCTTCTGCCGCCGCAGCCCTGCCACCGCCAACCGCCGGACCACCGCCTCCTCCTCCCTTCTTTTTGGTTTTGAATTCCTCACACATTGTGAGTGTTTTTAACCCCTTTTTCTCCTAAATTTCTTACATGTTTAACCACCCAATGGAACCCTCAAGTCTTGAAAACTATAACAACCAAGTTTTTGAATGCTTGTAGTTTGTTTGATCAACTAACAAAACTCTTCTCTTTACCCCCTTTCTTCCAAGATCAAACACTCTTTTTGGTGTCCTTGAGACTTAAAATAGCCAAAGGGTGTGGTGAAACACACTTGTGAAATCAAAAAGAAAGTAATAAGTGTGCACCAAGATTCTTGTGTTTATGAAATCTTGATTTCATAGTTAGTTGGTTTAACAAAACTCAAGCCTCTTCATACTTAATAAAAATCATAAATGGTAACTAACTAAGAGGATAAAAATGATTATATGCTTGTATTTCCTAACACATGTAATGTGTTAGTTGATTTTATTTAATTAATGTCCTAACATGAAAATGTTAGTTGATTGTTAATTTATTTAAAAGTCCTAACATAAAAATGTTAGTTGATTGTCTTTTATTTAATAAAGTCCTAACACAAAGTGTTAGTTGATTGTTTTATATTTATGTCCTAACACAAAATGTGTTAGTTGATTTAATCATAAACCATATTATGTTTAAAGGGACATATCACATGTTATAAGTTATGATAAACAAATAAATCTCTTAACAATGTCTAAGGAATTATGTACAAGTTAAATTGTGACTAAATGTGGCTAGTAACTTATAACAAGTAAAAATAGACAAAAATAATACTTCTTGTTTTAGTAAAAATATAACACATTAAATGTGTTATAAAAGTTTCAAGACAAAAAGAATTTTATAGATTCTCCTTACTAAAAATGGAAAGAATAAATGTCAAATGATTAATTTGACATAAATTCTTGGATTTATTATAAGTTTTAAAGATTTCTTAAAAATACTATAAAAGGCAAGAAAATCTAACATTTGTCTTTTAGGAGTAAATGTGGATTTCTATAAAAATAAATAATTTGTATAAAAATAAAGACAAGTCTTACATGTTGTAAGACTTAATGGTATTTTTACAATCATTTTGATAAACTCAAAACGATCAAAATAAAATACGTTGCGTAGTAATAAAACCGGGACCACACGACGATATACGCGAAAATGTAAACGTTAGAGATTTTCTTTAAACAAGATTTCTCATCATGTTTTATAAGGATAAACTTTTTATAAATCCAAGTGTCGCCAATTAATGTTTTAGAACAATGTTTTAAAAAGAAATGAATATTTCATACAAATGAAATATTAAATGATTTCGTGAAATTAAAATGATTAAATGTTGTATATCTTTCAAACGATCCATGATTTAAAAGAACTTTAAATAATTAGTTATTTGACTAATAATTATTTACAAAAAGATTTAAACTATGATTTATTCACCAAGAATTGTTAATCATAATTATTTAAAAATAATTATAACTTGCATGATTAACAAACCAAACATATAATTATTTAGTAATTATATGAACTCATGAAAATAATAATTAACAGTATTATTTTTAACTCAATATTCAGGACTTGATTAAACTACTAAATGTTTAACCCTTTATATTTATTGAACATAAATATAAACCATTATGAAAGTATATATATAATAAATACCAGCTAACGGGTTTCCAAACGAATACAAACGGGATTAAAATGTCAAGACTTGACCGGTATCACTTGGGTGACTTATGTTACTCAAATGATTGTGGACCTTATGCAAATGTCTTATTATTTATTTAGGGCATTACTTGCTACCGCTACTACACCGTTTATTACCGATTACCTGCTGAATCTGTGAGTTTCACGACCCCTTTTCTTTTAACTGTTTTATACTTTGGGGGAGAAATCATGAAATCTGATAAATGCTTTTACTTAATATTATGGTTTATCTGTTAGCCGTATGACTACTTGTTCTCTTACTGATTGCCCAATTTGGTACATTATCATTATAAACGTTTGTACAACCGTATCCCACCATTAATTGATTTCAATTAGTTATGTACGAAACGATAGCTAGTGAATAGATCTATTTGGGTTGACAACCCTGCCCTAATTGGTAGCTCCAGTTCTGACTCCGGATTGTCTGGGGGTACACGTCAGTTATTCTACTATGTTTAACATCTCTAGGCAAGAGATGCTATGGGTGGGTAAACTGTTAGTATTTGAAATCAAGGTTCAGGTGAGTTCATACATCCACAACGGTAAACCAATGTAATATTTAAGTATACTGAAACTGTTTTAATAACTTTAAACGTAGAGTCATAAACCTGTGAACCTCACCAACTTTATGTTGACCTTTTAAACTCATGATTTCTTAGGTAATTGATGCAACCTTCGGAGGACATGCAAATGGGGCTTAATCATGCTATCGGACCTGCTCTTGGAGTCATAGTCCCAACCTATCCAAATAAACCATTTTATGTTTTAATATTAATTTAGACTTTATGTTTTCCAAAAATGTAAGACATTATCATTTCCACTATCTTTCCGCTGCAATTGAAATGAGGTAATGTTTTATGAAGTTTAAATT
This sequence comes from Deinandra increscens subsp. villosa, assembly GCA_039602395.1. Taxonomy (NCBI): domain Eukaryota; kingdom Viridiplantae; phylum Streptophyta; class Magnoliopsida; order Asterales; family Asteraceae; genus Deinandra; species Deinandra increscens. Next base: position 19,315,743 of record JBCNJP010000010.1, on the reverse strand, counting down.
TATTAGATGTTGTTCTATGTATCCTCGACTATGATTCCATTCTCGCTCACACCCGATACCTTTGACCGGGGTGTGACACCTAATGACCACCTATCTCTGTCTTTTGAAAACGACAGGAGGGGATGTAGATGAGGAAGTGGCAGTGGTAGTTTGTGTGGATGCTTTCCTCTTTTTGGTTTGATAGATTTTTAAAGTAGATGAAGCAGGGACAGATGTGGGATCAGAAGCTATTGGGTTGATATCCCTGTCATCTTGAGCATGGGGCTCAATTGCTACAACAGTTTCCGTTTGAACCTCAGCATCAACATGTTCATCAGGAAGCTGCCTTGGAATTGGCAGGGGATTGACGGTATCCCTTTCAAGAAAAACAGACTTGTTTAAAGCTAAGTTCGAAAAGGTTTTCTTGGTTAGGTGTTTTGTAGGGTATTATGGCAAATGACTGTTGAAAAGATGGAACTTTTGTAGGTGAGGGGTTTGGGTTGTATATGAAGGAAGGTGGAGGTTGGATATCTGCATCATCAGCAATCTCAGATTTAACATTTAACTTAGATGATGTACCTGAAGTGAGTTCTGAAGGTGAAGGCATCGCCAACTTCGGATTCACAGCAGCTATATCCCCTTTAAGCTCATGAAAAATTAAGTCAATCAGGCTGCAAAGTTCTCTGACTTTCAGCTGAGCTACCTCTTCTTCTGTCTTCAAATTTCTAACCACAAGAGCCCTTTTTACCTTCTGCAGCAGTAGGTAATTCTCATCATTCCTTATCAGTTTGGTAGGCATCTGAGAGGCAATAGAAATCAACCTCTGCCTATCAACTTCAGTCAAAGCATCCAAATTGTATTCCTTCAGTCTCTAATTAAAGCAACTTATCTTAGCTTCTTCAATCAAGTTCTCAAAAACTCCAATCTGTGAATATAGATCAAATTCCTCTTGAAGCTCTTTGGCTAACCTCTCATCTTCTGCTGCCCTTTTGGCATCTTCTACCATTTTCAACATAGCTTCAGCTTCAGGAGTTTGAACCACCTATTAAATGGTTCTGATAGTTTCAGGTTGAACAAGTTCTTCAGCTTGAACTGGTTCCGTACTCCTCATAGCTAATAAGGTTGCAACTATGTCTTCTGCTTCTTCACTTCCCTGTTCTTCCGTTTGAACCACAGGTGGCTGATCAGACCCAAAAATTGATCGACCTAGGCCATAGGTTGGATCAGGAGTATTCTCATCAACTTGAATTACTTCCACCTGGGTTTCTGCTTCAGTTTCCGGTTGAACAACTAGTTGAAAATCCGGTTGAACTGGGTTTAGAACTTCAGTCACCACCTGAGGTTGGGTGACTCAGGTTCTTTATCAAATAACTCCAAGACCTCTGTGCCTTCATCTTCACCAATTATATTTTCATCACCTCCTTCAGTCATAGTAGCAACTGCAACAGTTGCAGTGCTTTCTTTAACATCATTTACTGCCTTGCTGGTGGAGGCAAAGTTCTTCTCCACTTGATCACTGGCTCTTTCAGACGGAAAGATGACATCTTTTAATAGTCTTGTGATCAAATTTATGTGCTCATGGAGAGCACCAGCAATCAACATAGAAGATTATTCTAGCTCAGTGAGGTTGGGATCTTCAAAAGGAGAGATAGCAATCAGTTGACTGCTCTTCATATTTACCCAACTTTCTTCCACTGTGAAGGGTTTAACACCAATTCTTTCATAGGTTGTGGCTCTAACTTCAACCGGTGTCCTCTGAGTTTCTTCAATTTCAATCATAACAGGCCTTGAGGGCATCTTCTCCCCTATGAAAATGCGTGAGCATCGGATCGTCTACTCGATCTAGCTAATCGGACATCGAAACGTAAATAACCGATTGTTTTATTGATCAAACGAGAACAATTACAACCAGTAAACCACCGAGAATTGACACAGAGAAACACACTCAGAAACACACACTTAACAGTAATCTCGCACGCTCAGAATTGCTAAACACAAAGACCAAACTACTATATATACCCGACTGGCCGAACGTCCTCCGAACCCCAGGTTCGGCCGGTCCGAACTTTAGGTTCGGACCAGGTTCGGCCAACCCTATATTGGCTTGAACTTGGTCTTCGTTCGATACTTCACACGACGCACATTTCAGGTATCAACAAACTCCCCCTCGTCGTGTGCAGTATCTCTTCTCTTTTCTTCTCAACATCATCAAATATGTATCTTCAATCAAGCTCCCCCTCAAGTAAAGAATCCGTTTATCCAATGAAATGAATCTTCGAACAAACTCCTCCTCAACTCAATCGTAGCTTGATCTTGAATACTTGATGATATCTAGTATATCTCTGGTCTTTATCAACAGCTTCAGAAGACTTGAAGTTGTGATAGCTTGCACGACAGCATCCTGCATTAACACTTAAATAATCTTGGCGCAAAATGTCTCTTCAGGACTCCAAGATATGATTTTGAAAAAAATGATTTTATATCACGTGTTGATCAGATCGAAAATAAAGCAGAAACAAAATCTTTTTGGCTTTTTGAAAATTTATATTAAAACACACCTAAAATCTTTTTGATTTTTCAAATTTATGCTAAAACACACCAAAAATCTTTTTGTACTTTTCTTGATATGAAATGAAATTACAATACAGAATCAGACACTATTTTTGGTATGAGAAAGATCATTATATAGGATCATATTGATCATAACACACTGAACTACACTTCAATTTCAACTAATTGAAGCACACAAGTCATGTCGATTGCTGGTATAATTTGTCCATCTTAAGCTCAGACAGAATCATACTCATAACATCTGGATATGTTAAGGTATTGATTAGATTTGCTTTGACCAGTGTACCCCACACTATCAGACATATTCAGACATTTTCTGTTTTTCTTTCTTTTTCTTTTGTGTGATTGCATTTGTGAACTTTCACATTGCATAATATTTTTCATGATACAGTCAACTGTGTTCCATGCAAAAAGAAATAAGAACGTTAAAGCGTCTACCTTAAGGTCGATCTTTCGATACGTAGATAAGGCCTCGGATTTAACAAAAAAATAAAATAAAATAAACAAATTGAAATTGTATAACCCAACAACAATCAGGTCGGTACTCCCGTACACGCAGAGAAAGTCCGATGAGTTATACGAAACACCAAAGAAAATAAAGCAGAACGTCAAACGAACAACAATCAGGTCGATCTTTCGATACGCAGAGAAAGTCCGATCGTTTGACATAATAAAGAAAATCAAACAAGTTTAAATCTTCGCAAAATGAACACATGTGTACACAGTGACTTCTCATTACTATTGTCACACTTATTTTTCTTTTTGTGTCATGAAATACGCATCAAGATGTTATCCACATGGTCAAGCATTAGTATTTAGTGTATATCACATCTGAATACTTTCTGATTTGCCAAGCCTACCAAGCATATCAAACAATGATCATATGGCCCTTTCATCTACTCTATCCATGAGTCAGATACGTATGCCAATGTACCATCATTTCCCAATGATCAATTTCTCACAATTTTTATATTGTGCATGTATTCACCTTCCTTCCTTATATATATTGCATGTATTCACCTTCTTTCCATGACATGCTCTTTCTCAATTACTCACCCTTACTTACAATTCTCCCCCTTAAAATGAAAACTCTATTTTTGGATTTTCATTTTACACAAAAATAAGACTCTATTTTTGGCTTTTTGAGAAAAAACGTAAGCAAAGAAAATTGATCAATCAACACGGATATGTTTCAGATTTTAGAATTCAGAAAATTTGCATATGAGAAAAATTTGTCATTAAATTTAAATTAAGCAGAATACTCCTCCATCAACAACTTTTCAATCGTCGATAGGTCTTCTAGAAGTACCTGCACACTGGACAACCTGATTAGTTCACAAATGACCCGAAGCAAATCGCTTCTGGTCGACCAGTGTCCTGATTTTGCTTTGAAACCACCTTAGGTTTCCATTCCTGTTGTTTTGGTAATTCAGTTTTCGATGAAACAGTCACAGGTGACTGTGATGATGAACCTACATTTTGATCCTTTGAAAACTTTGGAACAAAACTTTTTGTTTTTGAAAGAATGTAGGTTCAAATTCATCAAAAACTCTGCCTTTTTCATCAAAGAACTTTTTGTTGGCAGATTTACCAAAAACTGGTTTCTTGTGAAACCTTGAATTTGATTCAGCAGGAAGTGGACAATCTTTTGCCATGTGCCCTTTTTGGCGGCAAATATAACAAATTCGAGTTGATTTGTCCCACTTAAGATATACCTGCGAAGAACACACATGAATATCTCTAGCATGATCAGAATGAGAATCATATACCTGATGACGATGATCATGCACCCATTTAGATGTTGGACTTAGAGATTGAGAACTTTCAGAAGATATTTTAGCTTTCACAAACACTTCCGAAATCTTCCGAGCATCCACGCAGTGAAGAGGAAATTCTTTATCCGAAAACAAATTGATCAGAACCCTTGAGTTTGTAAAACCGCTCGGTTTGAACTTTGTCTGCCTTAAAGACATCCTTCTTCACGTGTTTCATTTTAAGTTTCTTCAAATTTTGCGCTTCAGATGCTGGAATCGCCACATCGATAACCTTCTTCTCTTGAAAACCCAGACCACCACTCTTCCCAGATCCTTTCACCTCCGATATAGAATGTCCATTCTTTGCTAATCTTGTGAATTCGGCTTTGCCATCAGGAATTTTCTTTTGTTCATAAAAAATTGTCTCATCAATTTTAGGTTGAGACTGAATCTTGTCACTTGATGTAGCCGATTTCGCATTATCAGCAGTTGATAAACCAGAAACAAACTTTGGTGCTGGAGGAATCTCAGATTTCAAGACCTTTTTCTTGTTTTTCTTGTTTTTCTTTTTCTTTACAACCTTGACTTCTTCTGAAGTAGAAGATGATATCTTTGAATAATCAAAATCATCAACCTGTTCCTTCACTTGTTTGACAGCTTCCTTGATATGAGCAGGGGGTGATGCAGTTTTATCAAACATCCTTTCAAAATTTGCATCATTTGCTAAGAAGCTTGTGAAAACCTGAGAATTAGAAACATTGTTGAGCAATCTTTTTGCATCAAGAACTTGAATTTTGAGATCAGAAATTTGCTGTTGAGCCTCTGCAAATTCTTTTTCTTTAGCAATCAAGCGCTTGGCAACTTTATGAGTTTCAAACTTTTGCAAGCGAAGATTGTCAAGTCCTTCATGTAGCTCCTTCTTCAGTTTATCCTCATTTCTCTTTTGAATTTCCAGATTTGCAGTTTGAACCTTGTTAACCCTAACCAACTCACGCTTGTCATCCAACAACTTTTCCATATCAACTTGATATGCTTTGATTTTAGCATCAGATTCTTCAACACGCTTAGTAAGCAAATCAAGCTTAATCTTGGATTTATCAAACAAATTCTGAAAATCATTTGCAGCATCTTCTGCCTCTTCCTTCCATTTCTTCACTTCTTTGACTAACTCACCCTTTTCTTCACAAATTTCAGCTTTCGAAGTTTCAGCATTCTTCTTATCTTGCTTCAATACTTCTAAAACTTCATTCAACATTTTGATTTCAGTAATCAAATCCTCATTCTTCAAAACCAAACCCTTTTCATGTTCTTTAGAAATCTTCAATTCAGATTTAATCACCTCAAATTCTTCAGTCAATTGTTGAACTTTATTCATCAACAAAGCATTTTCCTTCATCAAACTCTCCAAGTTTTCAGCAGATGCATACGAACTTGGTATTGAACTAGTATCTGAACTAGTATCTGAACTTGTATCTGAACAATAATCTTCTTGTTGAACATGAGTAACTATTAAAGGTGATGAATCATACCCAAAATGTTTACCCCAATCCATAACACCATCTTTTTGAACTGTCAATGCTGTTGTCTTGTTTGTGTTACTTGTGGATGGTTGAGTAAAACCAGGCTTGGATGATTGTGGAATATCAGATTTCTGTTGACATTCTTTGGCAAAATGTCCAAGTTGTTGACATTTAAAGCACTTTAGTTTTGACTTGTCAAATCCCAATTTGTCACCAGAAATATGTCTTCCATGTTTCTTGAAAAACCTCTTTGACCGTTGACATAACATAGCATATTGCCACGAAACATCCAATTCAGTTAATTGATCATCATCAAGTTCTTCAAGATCCTCACTGGTTAACTTTGCACCAGCAACATTTTTGAGAATCAGACCAAAAGATGATGAAATCAATGCAGAAATCATTTTGGCACAATCCTCCGTTGATTCAGCCGAGAAAGCACTTTGATTTGAAATATTCGGAATTGTGAAATTGCAACCTCTTGAAGAATTATTATCAGAATTTCTTGAAACTCCAGCTAGGAAAGCAACACTTGGTGCTGTGTTCTGACTTGATTTAGATTTTGCACTCATGCTAGCACTATTCTCACCATGATATAACTCAGGATTTTGCAAAGTAGCAGTTGACTTTTTGTTGTTTAACATTTCCATTTCTCGAGCATGAAGTTTTCCAGTAAGCTCGTGAAATGTCATTGCTGAATAATCCTTATCATGTGTGAGTAGCAAAACATAATTTTCCCATTTCTCTGGCAAAGCTTCCAAAATCTTTTCTTTTAAGTCTACATCAGTCTTTTCAATTCCAACAACCTTCAATTCACTAATCAGATGTGAAAATCTTGAGACTAAAGCAGTAATGTTTTCATTATCATAATTCTGAAAATTATCGAATTCTTTGTTTAAAACTTTCTTTTGACTCTTCTTATAATCAGCATTCCCTTCACATCTTGCGGATAGAGCATCCCATAATTGCTTAGATTTCTTGCAAGTACTAAACTGATGAAGCAATTCAGTAGGTAAAGCCATAGTAAGATAACCATAAACTTTCTTTTCAAGCTCATAACTTTTTCTTTCATCACCATCGAAGTCTTGAATTTCTTTAAGATCTCCATCTTCCATTGGTCGTTCATACAACTTTCGAATTGGAATCCATATATCAATGTCATTCGTGCTAATATAAGCAGAAAACCGTTTCTTCCAATTTTGGTAATCTTCAAGCTTTAACAATTTGGGAACTTTCTGACTTGTTCCAATTTCATTGTCAAAATTTAACATAGTTTGCATCGCACTTTGCATTGCGGCAAAAGCTTGAAAATCCGACATTGTTACAAAGTTGAAAAATTCTGTCCTCCGAACTTGCTCCGAACCTAGTCTGCCATCCGAACCTACTCCGAACTATGTCCGAACCTAAATCAGCCTCCGAACTAGCACCGAACCTTGTCCGAATCTATGTCAAGCTCCGAACTCACACCGAACTAGCTCCGAACCTAAATATAATGTCTGAACCTCGACCGAACTAGTGACCGAACGCAAAAACTCTGAACCTTGACCGATCTACCACCGAACTCTCGCCGAACACACACCGAGACACCTCCGAACCTCAAGTTCGGAGCGGTTACTCCGAGCTTGCCCAGTAACCTCCGAACCTCGAAGACATTTTTCGAAAACTCGTGAAAATGGACTGATTTTAACGAAACTTGATATGGTGAATCAGAAAAACCAATAGGAAATGGTTTAGAAACAGTTTTGACACAAAATGCACGTCAGAAATGATAGAAAACACGTAATGAAACTCGAGAAAACTTCAAAAACGTTCAAACGTCCGAAAAATCGCAACCACAGATCAGTAGAATGAACCAGAAAGCTCTGATACCACTTGAAAATGCGTGAGCATTGGATCGTCTACTCGATCTAGCTAATCGGACATCGAAACGTAAATAACCGATTGTTTTATTGATCAAACGAGAACAATTACAACCAGTAAACCACCGAGAATTGACACAGAGAAACACACTCACAAACACACACTTAACAGTAATCTCGCACGCTCAGAATTGCTAAACACAAAGACCAAACTACTATATATACCCGACTGGCCGAACGTCCTCCGAACCCCAGGTTCGGCCGGTCCGAACTTCAGGTTCGGACCAGGTTCGGCCAACCCTATATTGGCTTGAACTTGGTCTTCGTTCGATACTTCACACGACGCACATTTCAGGTATCAACACCCTAATTTGACAGTATTAACTTCATTAGCTTCAACAGCTTCATCAGCTTCTCTGAGAGGGTTAGAAGGGCCTGCTTCAGTGTCAATAGAAGCAGCCTTCACCAAAGTAGCAACAACTTGCATTCAATTTATCAACCTGTGCTTGAAGAGTAAGGTACAATCCCGTCAATTCTGGTAGTGTATAACTGTCCTCAACTAGCCTTCTACCAGTATCCCTGGACAAAACCAAGTTATCAATCCAAGATTGATCAACTGTGGTACCCATGGCTTCTTGGCACCTGGGATTCTCTACAACCGTTTCAACAGCCCTTGGTTCCAATGAAGGACCCGCGGGTGCTGATTCAAAGAAGATTGTCGCAGTTTGGGTCTTAGTTATGTTACTGCTAGCACCAAGATCCAGTGGGGATACTTGGGCAGCAGCAGCCCTCGCTGCATGAATTCATGACTCATGAGATTCACCTCCGGTGAGGAATAGGGGTTCAGAGCAGCAGTGTCCTGATCTATCAGAATGTTATCATGTAATGAGGTGGGTGAGTTAATAACACCTTCATTTAGATCAAGATTGATTGCACTGTCATTCCTAGGTGATAGGGGCTGTAGGGGTGAAAATCTCTCAGATGGGGAATGTACATCTGCTTCTAATGACTCCCCCTCAACTTAGGATTCGTCCCTAAGAGAATATCCCAATTTGACCAGTTTCCACTTGGGCTTTTTGCCTTTTGCGGGGTTTAAAGCTTCGAGTTGGCTTGTTGTACTAGGTGGAGGAGACCTAATAACCACATGTCTCTGTCTTTTGTAAACGACAGGAGGGGATGCGGATGAGGAAGTGGCACTGGTAGTTTGAGTGGATGTTTTCCTCTTTTTGGTTTGAAAGACTTTTAAAGTAGAGGAAGCATGGACAGATGTGAGGTCAGAAGCTATTGGGTTGATAGCCCTGTCATCTTGAGCATGGGGCTCAGTTGCTGCAACAGTTTCCGTTTGAACCTCATCATCAACAGGTTCATCAGGAAACTGCCTTGGAATTGGCAGGGGATGGTCGATATCCCTTCCAAGAAAAACAGACTTGTTTAAAGCTAAGTTCGAAAAAGTTTTCTCGGTTAGGTGTTTTGGTTCCAAAATTTTGCCACCCAAGACAATTTGGGGGTATTCCTCTTTGAGAATACATGTTAAAAACTTTGGGTACATGTAAATATATTCAGGTTGGATGTTTGTTATTAGTGCTTGAAAAAATAATCTAGAAAATTTGAAATTTTCACCCTTTACAACAGCATAGAAGGCAAAAGCTTGTTCAGCAGCAAGCTCATCAAAACCGACCTTCTTTGGAGGTAGGCAAACTAAGATGGTGTGAGCCAAAAACCTCCAGTTGTATGGTAACTGCCCTTTCTTATGGTTTTGCTTTTCAGAGAACCACCATGTCTAATGTCTCTGAATAGAGGTAGATACTTCTTGGAATCAACATCCATGTATCCATTTTCATCCCTTAGTTTCAACACTTTTCGTACCTTTGCTTCATCTATCTCCATAGTTGTGCCTTGAACTGTTGACACAATTTGTTTACTACCGCCGTCACCTTCGGCAATCCTAGCGTGAGACCAGAAATCTTCCATTATTTCTTCATGTATCACAGCTTCGACTGTCAGCGCATGAAGAAGATGAGAACTGTTCAGGAAGCCGATCATCCCGTTGTAGATATCGGTTTTACTCGGTGGTTATAGGTACGCCACCAAGTTGTGCTCTACGAGAAACTTTGTGTCACACCCCCAAATAACCACTAACGGAGTTTATACCGTTAAGGGGTGCGAGCAAACCAGGACCACAACCATTAGTTACAAATACTAAACGAATCAGAGTTAGTCCAAATATATGTCATAAATAAAGTCTCAAATTACGCAGCGGAAAATATTATCTTAGCACTAACCACGTGCTTTACAAAATCATTGTTTTAAATTCCCAAATTGATTTAAACAAAAGTAAAATGTCTTCATGTGCCATGCCAACCCGCTCCGAATACTCCTCAGCGATCTGCAAAAGTTTAAACCACGCAAGTGTCAACCTAACGGTTGGTGAGTTCACAGTGGGCTTGTCACGCAGTGGCCCGGTCTCATAATCATAATTGTGTCAACATATACTTATATAATATTCATTTGTGAAAAGCAATGCCCAGTGATAATACACCAGTCCATAATCATAGTAGCGTGATTTAGTAAAAGTAATGTCCGTAACATGCGTTATCGGGTATGTACTAGTTTTGTAAAATTAAAGTGCTCAACCGATATCGCGGGTAGCTAATCCGTTGTTCCATGCACTAAGGAAGTTTGTACCAAAGCTGACTAATAAGTATTGTAGTGGCATCGCCATCATCTATTTTGTTTTGCGGACATACGTCATCGCGGCTTTGCCTCCCCCGTGTCCTCTCGGGATCACGGTCAGATAGGCTGATATTGTACCTCCGTGCACCTCCAGTGTCATGAGGCGGAGTTTGTCAAACTCTAGTAGATCTACCCAACATCCCCTCGCTTTATAATTAATGGTACAATTAAGTTGAGGACTTTTTCAGTTATAAGGCAATCCTTAGAAATCATGTGATATCATGTGGTTTAGACTTTAACATGCACTAGCCATATTAAAACGTTTTACCGGATTCTCATGAATCTCAAAATGTTTTCAGTTTCGTTTCAGAAATAGTTTGTTTAAGTTCCACAAGTGTTTCCCATAAAACACTCCAAGTTTATCAAAGAGGTGTGTGGCACTCATAAGTTTTCAAGTTCATCAAAGAGGTGCATAGCACTCATAAGGTTGTCAGCATTGTTTTTCATTAAGTTATTCAGTGTGTCCCAAACGGGCTCACAGTAAACGGGTTAGTGACACTCACCTTTGGTTGCATTGCTACACTTGCTAAGTAATCCAAGTATTGTTTGCTTAACGAAGACCTAAGAACACGTTTAGGTCTTAAGTATTAGTTTTGTGTCTATTATTTAACTTACGTCACTATGGCCCATAACATAGCACGTTGGAACTATGACACGACATACCGACACACGACACCGATGGTTGATCATAAACGAGGGTTCACACAACTCAGAAATCAAATCATGTTTCATTATTGCATAATCATGTAAGTCATGGCATAACATTCAAATAAGTTGCACAAGTTTGGGTTTTGGTCTGGTACAGTTTCGCTACACAGTTTCGCTACAGTTTCGCTACACAGTTTCGCTACGCAGTTTCGCTATGTGCACGGGCAGCACTTTCGCTAGGGAATACCCGATGACACAGTTTCGCTAGCTAGTTTCGCTCGAAACTGATGACACCGTTTCGCTAGCATAGCTTCGCTCGAAACTGGTTTGAACTTTCGTTCAGGGATAGGGTCTATGGTTGTTTCGCTCGGTAGTTTCGTTACTTAGTTTCACCGGCGACACTATAGTTTCGCTACATAGTATCGCTGTATGAATATTCAAACAGTTTCGCTACATAATTTCGCCCAGAGAACACACAGTTTCGCTAGTCGCAAAAAACTCGTTTTTAAGACCAAAAATCAATCTAACAACTTCCATACATCATGTAATTCAATATCTAGCATGCATAAACATTTACCAACATCACAGAAGCAAATTTAACACCTTAAACATGAGTTTTCATCATCAAATCACCAAAAACACCTCAAAACTCATTTTTAGCACAAAGTTAACCTAACTAGCATGAATCTTCATTATGGCTTGATTTCACACGTAAAGTTACAGACTTTATGATAGATCTAGCATTCCTAAGCATCATACTACAAGCATACACGATTTCATGAAGATCTAAGCATGCTTTTTAAGAAAACACATAGAAAGGGCATAAAAATGGTTTTTGGAGGCTCACGGTTTGATCTAGGATCCGAATGGGTGATGTCTCGAGGCTGAGATCACGACGGCTCGTGGTGTTTCTCGGCTGACCAGAATTCAGGAGAGTGTGTGTGTGTTTTTGAGAAATGGTGTAAGTAAAATGAGAAGATTAGGGTTTTATAAAATATATAGGTCAGGAGCTAGTTTCGCTGGCAGTTTGGCTGGCCAAGCGAAACTGACTCTGAATTCGTGTAAATCGGAAGTTTGGCTACCGATACCGAGCGAATCTACAGTTTCGCTCGGTAGTTTCGCTGGCAGTCAAAAGGGGCCAATTTACAAAATTAATTAATTAAACACGTTGCACATAATAACAATAAATAAATAAACACATAACACATATGGACGGGTTCGGTGATCAACCAAAGGTCGTGGACGTATTCGGCCTAGTTAAGCATTAGTTACTAAGTTATCACTTATAACGTAACTAACGGAGATTGTCTAACGGAAGTTAACCTTGAAATTCTCGGATGTCACACTTTGAGTCATCGACGGGCTTCTTGCCACTTGATCTTGCTTTAGGAGCCATTGATGATGATCGATTTGAGAGAAATCGACGGTTATTTGGAAGTTACAGAGAGATTTGGAAGAAATTTGGGAGTAATTTCTGAGTGGGGTTTGAGAGAAATGGGGAAAAATGACGGTAATTTAGGGCTTTTACCTTTGACGTTGATGACGTGGAGGAGAGAGGTTTTAAATGGACGGTTCAGTAACTGATGTGACAGATGCTTTATGGGTTATACGGTACAACTTGGTAAAGCATGTCTTTATCCAAAAGTAAATTTGCTGAAACCTCGGATATTAAATGGTTAAAAACTTAATGGGTAAATAAATGTGTATCCGCTTAGAAAATCGTGCCTTCCGGGTAATTAAATAAGACTTTGACTTTTGTTGACCCGGAAGTTCAAGCGGAACCCATTTTCTCCTTTATTTTAAAGACTAAAATTCTTCCGTTTGAACTTCAAGCGGAGAATTTTTCCGCTTGGAAGAATTGTCTTTTTTTTTAAAAAAATTCCACGTGAGTGACAAAGCATTGCTCCGATTGAAGTTCACCCGGTGATTTTCAAAGTTGTTTTCTCACAGGTTGAAACGGAACTTGAAAGTGAACAACGAAACACATGATTTTTGAAAATTTGTGGTAATTTTTCATATTGTAACAGAGATTACTGACTATGAATTGAGATGATGTCTAATTATCATAAGAGATTTTCTTTTTCTTTTTTCTTTTTGTATCAAGAGACGGGCTCTTAAGTACATGCCTCTCTTTTATTAAAAATTGTGAAAAGTTTTATTCAAAATTCATCATCCCAATGGCTGTGATGAGGTAGAAAAATATTTCCTCATCAAAAGCTTATGTAAACAGATTTGCCAATTGATGATCAGTGTGAACTTTGAACAATTTAATCAGATTCTTTTCTGCACAATCTCTAATAAAATGATACCTTATGTCAATGTGTTTGGTTTTGGAGTGCTTTACTGGATTGTTGATGATGGAGATGGCACTGTTGTTGTCTGCAAGAATAGGAGTTTCCATGAATGTGATTCCATTGTCAAGCAACTGATTTTGGATCCAAAGGACTTGACTACAACAACTTGAGGCAGCAATATACTCAGCCTCTGCAGTTAAAGTGGAAACACAAGTTTGTTTCTTGCATTGCCAAGAGACAAGCCTTTCACCCAAAAATTGACATCCACCTGATGTTGATTTCTTGTCTATGTCACATCCTCCATAGTCACTGTCTGTGAATGCTCTGAAAGAGAAGTCAGAGTTCTTGGGATACCAAAAACCCAGGTTTGGTTGGCCCTTCAGATATTTGAAGATTCACTTAACAGCTAGCATATGTGAATCCTTTGGTGAGGACTAATATCTAGCACATAAGCAAACACTAAACATGATGTCAGGTCTACTAGCAGTGAGATATATCAGTGAGCCTATCATTACCCTGTACATGTGCACATCCACTGGCTTGCCACTTAAGTCACTTGTTAACTTGTGGGAAGTGGACATAGGAGTTTTTGCACTTGAGCATACTTGCATATCAAATCTCTTTAGCATGTTGGATGCACTTTGATTGGTTCAAAAAGATTCCATCTGCAGTTTGCTTCACTTGTAGTCCTAACAAGAATGTAAGTTCTCCCATGGAGCTCATCTTAAATTTTGACTGCATCAAAGTTTCAAACTCCTTGCACAAAACAGTTTTAGATGAACCAAAAATAATATCATTTACATAAATTTGTACCATCAACATGTCGTTACCAACAGTTTTGACAAAAAGTGTTTTGTCAATTGCCCCTCTCCTGTAGCCATTCTCTAGAAGATAGTTAGAAAGAGTTTCATACTAGGTTCTAGGTGCTTGTTTGAGACCATACAAAGCTTTGATCAGCTTGCACACCCTGTTAGGATGATGAGGATCCTCAAAACCAGGAGGTTGTTTGACATATACTTCTTGTTCCAGTAGGCCATACAGGAAGGCACTTTTGACATCCATCTGAAATACTTGGAAGTCTTTGAAGGCATCATAGGCTAAAAAGATTATGATTGCTTCCAATCTAGCCACAGGTGCAAACACTTCATCATAAGCAATGCCTTCTTCTTGCACATAGCCTTGCACAACCAGTCTTGCTTTGTTTTTAATAACAATTCCCCTGTCATCTTTCTTGTTTCTGAATACCCACTTTGTGCCAATTGGTTCTACTCCATTAGGCAGATCTACCAATTCCCAAACTTTCTGCTTGTTAATTTGAAATAACTCCTCCTGCATTGCCTCTACCCAACTGTTATCTTCCAAGGCATCAATTACCTTCTTGGAGACAAAAATGCAGCATGCAAACAAATGTTTGCATTAGCAGATCTACTTCTTGTCAACAAGGGTGCTGAAGCTTCTCCAATAATATTCCTCACTGGATGATCTCTGTTAATTCTTCTGTCAAGAAACATAGAGAACTCATGGCTTCTTCCATTTGAGGGTATGTTGAGCTAAGGAAGTCTATGGTCAAACTCAACAACACCAGTTTGTGATACAGGATCTGAACATTCAACTGTATCATGAGAGCTATCCTCTGAAATGTGGGTCAGATGCTCAAAACTGAATTCATTTGATGTATCATCATTTGAATTTTCAGGTTCAGTTGACCCGGAAACAGTGTTCTTAATAGTTTCTAAAATAAAGTTTTCCGGTTGAACTTCAGCCGGAGAAATTTCCGTTTGAACTTCGACCGAAACTATGTCATCTTCAATTTGAACTTTTTCAGAAGGGTTCATTTCTTTACCTGGAAAGATAGGTTTGATGCTCATTGAAGAGAAGAAGGTTTGCTTCTTAGTTCCTGAAAGTTCGTGAGCGTGAGAACCTTCTACTTAGCCGTATAGAAATCTATGTAAACGAGTAAAACACAAAGAGTAAATACAACTGAGACTTGTATTAACCACAGAGACCACAAAGTACACTCAGAAAGTATATGACACGGAAGCTCCCTAATTCTATACAAGACTAACATATTTATAGGCTGAAACCACGACTGGCCGAACCTCAGGTTCGGCCAAGCTTCGGCAGCTCCGAACCTGAAGTTCGACCAAGGTTCGGCCAACCCTAAAATTGAACGTTCCGTCTTGTTCTCGATACTTCACATGACGATCAGGAACCATGTATCAACAAACTCCCCCTCGGCATGTGCAGTATTATATTCTCTTAATAAAACTTGTATCTTGTATCTTCAATCAAACTCTTCCTCGATCTAGACGATGAGTTCAATCTTGAATACTTGATATTGCAACGTGTGTAGTCTCTTTATCAACAACCTTCAGAAGACTTGAAGTTGTGATGTTCTTTTTCCACTTAGAAACCTGCCAACATAAATAATCTTGGTGCCAAACGTCTCTTCGAGACTCCAAGATATCTTGATTTTGAAAATGATTTCGTATTCCATGTTGATCAATCGAAAACAACTCAGAAACAAAATCTTTTTGGCTTTTAGGAACTTTACATCAAAACACACCTAAAATCTTTTTGGTATTTTCTGATAAGAAAGTAAATGCCATACAGAATCAGACACTATTTTTGTCTTTTGTGAGAAAGATCACGACTTGGGATCATATTGGTCATAACATGCTGAACTACACTTCAATTTCGATTATTGTAGCACATAAGCCATGCCGATTGCAGATATACTTTGTCCATATTTAAACTCTGACACAATCATACTCATAACATCTGGATATGCTAAGGTATTTATTAGATTTGCATTGACCAGTGTACCCCACACTATCAGACATACTCAAATATGCTTTGCTTATCACATTTTGTGATTTCATTTGTGATTTTAATCACATAATGATTGTAACCATGATATAGTCAACTGTGTTCCATGCAAAAAGAAATAAGAACGTTAAATCGTCTACCTTAAGGTCGATCTTTCGATACGCAGATAAGGCCTCGGATTTAACAAAATAAGAAAATAAAACAAGTTGAAGTTGTATAACTCAACAACAATCAGGTCGGTACTCCCGTACACGCAGAGAAAGTCCGATGAGTTATACGAAACACCAAAGAAAATAAAGCAGAACGTCAAACGAACAACAATCAGGTCGGTCTTTCGACACGCAGAGAAAGTCCGATCGTTTGACAAAATAAAGAAAATCAAACAAGATTAAATCTTTGCAAAATGAACACATGTATACACAGTGACTTCTCATTTTATTTTTCACATATCTTTTTCTTGATATATCATGAGATATGCATCAAGATGTTGTCCACTAGGTCAAGCATCAGATTTAGTGTATATCACATTTGTATACTTTCTGATTTGCCGAGCCTATCTTGCACATCGATCAAATGGTCTTATGGCTTTTTCACTTACTTTATCCATGAGTCAGACACTGTCAGCCAATGTACCATCATTTCCCATTCATGTCAGATACAATTTCTCATTTTTCAATGTTTTTGGCTTTTTCAAATTTCTCCCCCTAAAAATGACAACTCTATTTATAGATTTTCATTTTTACGATTTGAAAAACAAACACTATTTTTGTATTTTTGCAAAAACAAACTCCCCCTCAGAATGAGATGGAGTGGAAAACAAACAAAAATTGAGCAACCAACACGAATACTTTGCAGATTAGCTTTGTGAAAACAAAAATGATTTAGACATTCAGTTTAATTAGAACAGATATTTCACAATCAGCAATTATCCAATCACTGAAAGGTCTTCTTGAAACACCTGTTGACACCAAATAAATCATTAGCCGCTCTGGGATCGACCCGATGGAACATCGTCGGGTCGCCCGGTGTCTTCCACAAAGTCATTGTTGGCCTTGGAAACAACTTTTGGTTTCCAAATTTGTAAAATTTTCAATTTTTGATCAGAACCTGAATCAGACTCAACTGACGTACTTGGTTTAGACCAAGACGATTTACGAGTTGATGGTATCGTTGAGGACCAAGGTTCATCAAAAATTTGACCTTTGTTATCCACATATTTGGCAGTGTTGTGAATATATGCAGTCGTCGGACAATCAGCAGCTAGATGTCCTGGTTGACGACATACATAACAAAGTCTTTCTCGAAAAACATTTGAAAATGATTTTGATTTTAAAAAACCCGATGAATGCTCAGAATCAAAAGTTTCAAAGAAATCATCAGAAGAATCATACCTAGGAGATGGACTCCTTGAAGATGACGATCTTCCAGAATAATAAGTGAATTACTTCTGAGATGATGAGTTCTTTGCATTCTTTGCTTTAGGAGCCTTGGCAACTTTCACCGGTTTCTTTGTTTGAATCAATTCGTCCTTCACAACAAATCCCACACCTTTGTGTTTGGAGCCTGAAACTTTTAAAGTACTTGAGGAAGAACCCGAAGCTTCTCTCGCCTTAGCTTCACTAGTAAATTTGGCTTTAATATCTTTCAGTTTATTCTTCCCAACCAAAACTTTTTCTTCTTCAGTTGCAGATGAAGAACTTGACACAACCTTATCAAAAACCTTCTCATTCTCCAACAAAACAGACTTTGACACAAATTTTGGAGCTTCACCCAAAGGCTTTTCCTTCTTTGTGGACTTAGATTTATTCTTCTTGGGTGGAGTAGCAAACTTGGAATAATCATGCAAGTCATCTTTTGGATCAATCTGAGCAGCAGTAACTTCAGTTAAATCCACTGGTTGAGGAACCAAGTGAACATCAGCCTTCTGAGAACTATCTGAACTCTGATCCTGCTTGTATAGGAAATTTAGCATTGTGGGTGATAAATTGCAATTCTTCACTTGCCGCTTCAACTCCAAAATCTCCAGTTTTAAATCATTGATCTTTTGTTGAGCGTCAAAAACTTCTTTCTGTGACTTGATGAATTTTGCATTGAGATCATCATATTCATAAGTTTGTAGCTTTCGGATCTCACATTCAGCAAATAATTCTTCAAGAACACTTTCTCTCTTTTTCTTGTAAATCTCAACATCCTTTGTCAAAACTTCATTTTTATCACGATATAGAGTATTCTCATCGTGAAGCATAGAAATTTTGTTCTGAAGCTTTTCAACAGTAATAGCAGTTGTAGCAATAAGAGCTGTAGCTTCTTCATACTTTTTCTGAACCGGATAACTTTTCTCAAACAGATTCTCAAAATCTTGAGCTGCATCTAAAGCGTCAGCCTTTGCTTTCTCACAATCTTCAGCCAATATTGTTTTCTCTTTTAAAACATCTTCATGAACATGAACCAACGCATAATACTTCTTTTGAAAATCTTCTAATTCTTGCTTTAACACCACTATCTCTGCAGTCGAAATTTGATGACTTTGTTCAAAACTTGCAATCTCCTGAATAAATTTCTTACATTTAAGACATTCAGTCTCTTCAACCTTTGAACTCTCAGGAATTTTAGGTAATTCTTCTTGAACCATGGAGACACTTGAATAAGAATCAGAATCAGTTAAGATGCTATCATCATCAATATGACGAACAGTCAAAGCAATTTCAGGTTTAGACTGATTCTTTTTAACTTCAGTATCTGCATTCCATGCAAACTCACTTGAATGTGGAAACGTATTGGTCCAATCATGAACAAGATTAGCAGATTTCATCTCAACCTTCTCAACTTTATTTGGTGAATGATAAACTAAATGTGCATGTTGACCAGTTTTCAATTTATGATCTGCAGAACGTGGACATTCTCGAGCAAAGTGACCATAATTTGAACACTTATAGCATTTCACCTTCGATTTATCCAAACCAATCTTACCCTCCTGATTCAATCTCTTCTTCCCAGTTCTATTAAAAAATTTCTTCGTTCGTCGAACCAGCATTGCATACTGCCAATTTAGATCCATTTCCTCCAAATGATCATAATCAATCTGATCATAATCTTCATTTGCTAACTCAGCATTACTCACAGCACCAGTGATAACACCAAAATATGAAGATACCAATGCAGACATTAAAGCATTATAATCATCGATAGTTTGAGCAGACAATGCATATTGATTTGAAGAACTTGGAACAGAAACAGTACAACCAGCAGAAGAATAACTTGAAGATTCAGATTTACCTGCCAGGAATGTTGTCGGGGGTGCAGAATTAAGAATATTCGATTTCCCAGCATTCATTGTAGAATCATTTTCACCATGATACACTGCAGGATTCTGAATTTGTGTAGGAAGAGACTTGGTCACCATCAATTCCATATCCCTAGCCTGAATTCTTTGAACTAAATCATTGAAAGATAATCCTTGAAAATCCTTGTCATGAGTAATCATCATAACATAATTCTCCCATTTTTCAGGTAGAGCTTCCAAAATCTTCTCTTTCATATCAGCTTCGTCTTTAGTAAGATTCACCAAGCGCATTTCACTCATCAGATGAGCAAATCTTGCAATCAGATTGGGAATCGTTTCATTCTGATAATGTTTAAAGCTGTCAAACTCTTTCTTCAAAACCTTTTGTCGACTTTTCTTGTACTGGTCATTGCCTTCACATCTTTTCTCTAAAGCATCCCATAGACTTTTCGATGTGTAGTTACCAGCAAATTGATGAAGTAATTCTTTAGGCAATGCCATTGTTAAAGTACCATAAGCCTTTTTCTCAGCTTGATAAGCTTTCTTTTGTTCAGAAGACATTTTTCTTTGAAGTATAGGTTCACCAGTTTCATCTTTAGGATAAACATATTGCTCAGTGAACGCTAACCACATATCAATATCATTTGTATCGACATATGCTTCAAACCGTTTAACCCAACTATGATAATCTTCCAACTTTAGCAATTTGGGAACTTTCTGACTTGTTCCAATTTCATTATCATAGTTCATCATCGTTTGCATAGTTGCTTGAACTGAGTTTTGAATAGCCGCGAACGCTTGAAAATCGGACATTTTCGAAACACAGGTTACTGTTCACTCCGAACCTTGTCCGAACCTAATATACCCTCCGAACTTCCTCCGAACGTGGTCCGAACTCAGAAACACAATCCGAACTCTCTGCGATCTCTCACCGAACCCAGTAGACTCCGAAACCCTCCGATCCCTAGTCCGATCTCTCACCGAACGAACAAAATGGTCCGAACGCTCTCCGAACAACCTCTGAACGACCTCCGAACCTGGCGTTCGGAGCAGTTAGACCGAGCTTACTCCGAACCTGGAGTGCGGAGCAGTTATGCCGAACGAGGAGTTCGGCCGAACGCGAAATTTCGAAAAAAATTGGAAAAACTCACTGAAATTGACACCTCTCGAGCTGTAAACACTCAATCAACTGAACACGAACAAACAGAGACATATTGAACGTATATCATGATGATTAGAACGATGATTTTGAGAAATGAAGATGATAAACAAATTTTGAAACTCAAAAACGTGAATTTGAACTCGAAAACACTAAAAACACTGATCTCCGACTAGTAGAGTAAACCTCTTGCTCTGATACCACTTGAAAGTTCGTGAGCGTGAGAACCTTCTACTTAGCCGTATAGAAATCTATGTAAACGAGTAAAACACAAAGAGTAAATACAACTGAGACTTGTATTAACCACAGAGACCACAAAGTACACTCAGAAAGTATATGACACGGAAGCTCCCTAATTCTATACAAGACTAACATATTTATAGGCTGAAACCACGACTGGCCGAACCTCAGGTTCGGCCAAGCTTCGGCAGCTCCGAACCTGAAGTTCGACCAAGGTTCGGCCAACCCTAAACTTGAACGTTCCGTCTTGTTCTCGATACTTCACATGACGATCAGGAACCATGTATCAACAGTTCCAGCAGTGTTGCTCTTCCAGTGTTCATCAACTGACCTATATAAATTCTGTTCCTACACTAGGGAGCTCACAGGCTTATCAACAGTTATGTTGAAAGCAGTGGTTAGTGCGTCAATATCAAATAACCAAGTGGGTTGAGATTCAAACTTGTTGGTATATTTTTCATTAAAAGATACATTTATAGTTTCCTCAACAATTTTGGTTCTCTTGTTGTATACTCTGTATGCTTTTGACACACCTGAGTATCCAACAAAATATCCCTCATCTGCCTTTTCTACAAATTTGGGCAACAACTCATTGGTTATTAATATTGTAACAGGACAACCAAATGGCTTAAAGAAGTAAATGTTTGGCTTTCTTTTTCTCCAAAGCTCATAGGGTGTCTTGTTTTTGCCTTTGACAATTAAAATCCTGTTTTGGACATAACAGGCAGTGTTCACTGCTTCTGCACAAAATATCACAGGGAGCTTGGAGTCTGCTAACATAGATCTATCAGCTTCAATCAATGTCCTATCTCTCCTTTCAGCAACAACGTTTTGCTGTGGAGTTCTGGGAGCACTGAATTATCTCACAATTCCCTTTTCCTCACAAAATGAATTCACAACATGATTTTTGAATTCTATGCCATTATCACATCTGATTGTTTTGACCTTAAGATTAGACTAATTTTCTAAATTTGTCACAAGTGTTTTCAACAATTCAGCAGTTTCATCTTTTGTTTTAAGAAAGAAAACCTAAATGTATCTAGAAAAATCATCAATTATGAAAAAATAATATAACCTTTTCCCTAAGCTCATCACTCTAGTTAGACCAAAGAGATCCATGTGCAATAACTCTAGAGGTTTTGAAATAGAAGACTCAACTTTTGGCTTAAAAGAAGTTCTGTTTTGCTTGCCCTTGAGACATGGCACACAGTTTTCAGAACATGTAAATTGCTTGTTAGGAAGACCCTTAACCAAGCCAAGATTGACAATTCGATTCATATTCTTATAATTTACATGTTGTTGGTCCAGAAACAACAACCGTTCACGATATCTAACTAACCTAAGCGTGCGGAAACCGTTTAGATTAGTGATTCAAGAATAAAGATGAAGAGAACACAAGAATACGATGATTAAAGCAATAAAAACTTGATCTTTGCACACAAGATGAACTTGTCGGGTATAACTCAGAAATCGTAAACAAGATTCTCTCGGGTTTACGATCGTGAACACCACTTGGCTACTCCTAGAATCGTAATCAGCAACCTCCATGATGGTGAACTCATGGGGTTTATATAGCCACCCCATGAGTTTACAATTGGGCCCTTAAACCCTAATGGTAAACCCAATCTTAAACCCCAAGCCCAATAGTAAACCCAAATAAACTAGTCTACTAAACTAAATAAACCCTCTAAGCCTAGCCCAAACTATTTAATATTACAAGCCTCATAATCTAGCCTCAACAATCTTCCCCTAGGCTTGTGATATTAAATGTCTTTGATCTTTGAAAATCTTCTTCTTGACTGGCTTGCATAGATGTTGATGAAGATTCTTTCCGCATAAATCTTCAATGGGTTTCATGACGGGCACTTGGGACTTCCTCTTGATCAGCATCAGCTCGAACTTCTTGAAATGAACAAGTTAATGAGATGGAGGATTCTCATTGACTTGCTTCTTTTGAAAGAACTGGTTCTTGCTGAATCTTCGGTAACTGTCTTGAATCTCCAAAAATTAGAGGGTAAAACTTTGAAAACCTCTAACTGTGAAGAACTTGATTGTTGATCTTGGATCTTCATGATCTCTGACTGCTCTCTGTATCATTTTCTTTATCAAAGATTGACTTGAAATCTTCAGCTTCCCCTAAACATGTGAACATCTTCTTTGAAGCTCTTTGATGCTTTTGAAAACTTGTAAAGACACCAACAACTTCCCCTGAACAGTTGCTTTTCTAGATGGAAGTCTTGTCCGGCTGGTTCTTTAACTTTGAGCAGTAGCAGTATCAGCAGCATCTTTCTATCATCAACCTGTCTAACACTCATTTGAAAAAAAATACTCCACCAGACATTTGATGACTGGTCTTTGGCTTAGAAGGTAATTATCATCTGTTCAGTTGATTCAAATTAACATTATTTTAACCGAAAACCCTAATATAGATTACGGTTTTCTATAAAACTTCCCCTGAACCCAAGACCTCTAAAGACTTCCCCTCAGCTAAGGACTTCCCCTGAGATAATACATATTATCTTCGTGTTCCCTTCAGATACTATGTATTATGGAAGTCTTTTCATTAGATAATAAGTATCATCCTCGAGTTCCCTTCGGATAATACTTATTATCCCCTCTCCTTCCCCTAAAAGTTTGCCAAGATCTGCAGGGGGCATACTTTCATGCATCAAAACCCATGAAAACACATTTTGACTTCTCAAATTAACATGGCCAAGACGTAATCACAACCAAAAAGAACTTAAAGACTCACACACGAAAGATAAAAATAAACAAATACTTACCAATATCAAACATGAGAAAGTTTACAAGGGATCAAACCGTATGAATCTGACTGAGGAACCCTTTTCAGCTTCAGTTACTCGACTAGTCTAGGTGATTGCTAGTATGTTTGTCCGCTTTAAACTCAGACCCGTTCAAACCCAACCAAATGCATCATGCTTAAAAGATTACTAATTACCAGCATGTTTAATCGTCCCCACACCCAATTGTACATAGCAAAACCTACCCAACCTCAGAGTTTATTGAGGATTCACAAACCCCTAACTTGAGGAACCATGCAACACCGTTATGACTACCACTTATTTCATTAATCATCAGTCGGTGATCAGGTCGGCCGAATAAGCACGCAAAGAAGACCAAACTTAATGATTATTTTTTTATTTCTTTTTCATTTCTTTTTCTTTTCTTTTCTTTTATTTTCATTATGTGGTGTAGTCATAACAGCAGAAACATGGCATGTGAGAGAGTGAATGCTATGTATAATTACCACTCTCAACCCGTTTTTGCTGGGACTCAGTTTTTTAAACCATGCAAACTGAGATGGGAAACTAAACATATATATATTTTAAGTTCATTGCACTTACATTAGTGGTCATAATATTAGGTCGAGCCTACCGAGCATATCACCGTGGAGCTTGCTTTTCACTTCCGCTTTACACGTGTCAGTCATCTCCAATCCTGACATATTTAACTTCCCCTACCTTTCTCAGAAACAAACACAAACAAACTATTAAAAATTGAAAAGCACGCTATTTTTTAGGGGTCAACTTTTTCTTCATCTTTACATTTCTTCCCCTTGCTTTTTGATTTTTAATGTCACAACTTTTGTGAACATCATTCATTTCATTCATTTTTTTTTAAACACGAACACACACATCAGGCCAAGCTAACCTTCAAAGTATTGATTTGAACATTTTTAGAAAAATGGGTTTTATGCATACCTCATTGTTTTGTTTTTTAATTGAACAACAAAGAACCAACTAAAAATTTTAAGAAATTTGGTTTGACTCGAAACTCCCTTTGTTGCTACAACATTCAAACAACCAAGTTCAGACCAGTACCTCTCATGCTGAATTAGACATTTTACCTCTCAAAGAGACATATCCTCCAATGTATAACTTACTTGTGAAGATTTGAGGATACGTCTCCTAACCTGTGCCTGGAACAATCACTTATCAACAAACAAATTAATAATGAAAATATTAGTGATAATCCTCCTTGATCGTTCCTGCACACAGTGAGAGATTAGTTAGCCATTGATACCCAGGCCATTGTTTTTCTGGGTACACCTGAGGAATCAATAAAGGATACTTCTTGTAAGAACATCCCCTTTGAGAAATCCGGAAGTTGGGATGGAGCTGCCTTGATTTTTGGTTTCCAAGTTCCATATGATTTAACATTTGTTTTAGTCACTTTTGGAGTTGTGAATTTAGGTATTTCAACCTTCTTTGTTTTAGATTCATTTTTCAAAACAGTTTTAGTTACCTTGGGAGGGGTAACTTTGGTTTTTTCAGACTTTGGTTGTTTTGAAAACGGTTTCTTGACCTGTTTTTGGAAATTTTGATAACTTGGAAAGCTTTTGTTTTGATTTAAAGATTTTCTTTCAGCTTTGGCTGCGCCCCAATGTTGATCAGAGGGTTTAACCTTAGGAGTAACAGTCTTCATTGCCTTAGGTTTATACACCATCATCAGCTTAGACTTCACAGACTCCTGAGATGAAACCCTTTGAGTTTTCGGATAATAGGGTTCATAGGGGCAATAAAGACAGTTTCTAGCAATATGACTAGCGATGCCACAATTAAAGCAAGTCTGCTTCTTTAGATAGAAGTCAGACATGTACCCATTTGTCTTTGGTGGCTGATATGGAGCTGGCTTGCCTTGTGTCTGCTTCTTTGCTTTGTCTGCAGCTCCAGATTTGACTTTCTGCTAGTTCCTTGAAGCTTAAGTAGAACCTCTGTACACTGTCTTCGTGCTTCCTTGATTCTTTGACGTTGAAGCACCATTCTTGTAATTACAACGACAACTGCATGATCCAACTGAAGAAATGGGAGACACAGCTACTCCCTTGAGTTTTTCATTCTTCACTCCAGCTGTTTGTTTCATACTCGGATGCTTGATGGTGATCTTTGGCCTCTCAATTTCAGCTTTACTTATTACTCCATCAGTTATTCCCTTGAACTTGGAGGAGAAGGATGGCAAGTCATATCCAATGTCTGGTTCTTGGTCAAACATTGATCCAGATGTCATAAAGATCTTCCCCTCAGGCCGTGTCGTCAAGATCACCTTTTCCCTTTTGACTTCGTCAATTACGTTGAAGTATGGGGTTTCAATTTTAGGGTATGGTTTCAACTCTATCCCAGCATCATCAGACTTAGAGTTATGACACATGTTGTATTTTTGGCACTCAGCATCATTGTCTGATATATCCTCTACTCTCCCTTCACCATAAGTCATGTTTGCCTCATTATCAATTTCTTCTTGAGTCAATGGTGTAGTTCCAACCAAGACACTATCAATAGGAGGAGCAGTTTCTTTATAATCAGACTTGGTTCGTTCAACTTGATCCTCACTAAGAAGCATTCCTATAATGTCTCTGGGAACTGGTGGAGGAATAATACTGTTTGCAGACAGAGACTTATCAGACTTTTCTGACCCAAACCCAGTTTTTTCTTTCCCAACTTGACCAGTCACAACAGCATGTGACAATTCCTTTCCAGCATCGAGCATTTGCTGATTTCTTTCTTGATTGCAATCATACTTGACATGCAGCTCATCATATTTTTGTTGCAGTTCAGTTAATTTCTGTGTTAGCTCAGATATATCAATCCTAGCCCGATCATATAAAATAGTCTTCTCTGTTGCTAGCTTTTGATATTTCTCTATGTCCAATTTCTGAGCTTTAACTCTCTCCTCACTCTTTTCCCATCTACCCTTAAACGAACTTCTAGAACATTGCATATCAGATAATTCTATCTCACTATTCTTCCAAAGTTGTCTAAGGTCAGGAATTAATCGAGCACAAGTAGGATTGAGGCATATCTTAGTTTTGTCAACTTCATCTGCGAAAGGATCCTTGTCCTCAACCATATTCTTTTCTTCAACCACTGAACTCATTTTCTTTCTTTAGATATGCAGCTTCTGAATATTTTGAAAAATCGGCAAAAACGGCAAAATCGGCAAAAGTAATATTCAAAGAATAGTGTCAAAAACTTAAAACGCAAAAACGAAGGCCTTCAGAGTGGAATTTGGGGGGTCCAAACGAGCTCCCCTGGACGTTAGTCGGGGGTAATTCTGGGGCTTGTTGTCGCGAACGTCGTGTTAAAATTTGAGCTTCTAACTCCAAACGAGTCAAAAGTTATGTCCGTTTCCGTGAAGGTGTGAAATAATGACTTTTTGCCGTAAACCAACCCTGTTTCCGATCGTAATCCCTGTTTACGATCGTAATCACCTGTTTACGATTGTAATAACAGCTGGATCGAAATCACCAGATCGCAAACGCTGATTGCGATGAAGTTGGATCGTAAACTCCGATTACGATAAGAATTATCGTAAACACTGAATCCGATTAAAGTGGATCGTAAACACCGATTTCGATCCAGAAATTTCGTAATCAAGATTCCGGTTGAAAAAATCGTAAACACCCAAAGCACCGAACTTGAAGTCGTAAACTCAAATTTTCCGATCGGAAACCTTCAAAAATCCCTTCTTGAACTCCTAAACACTGAAATCGCGAAGAATATCAATCGTAAACACTCAAATCCACCCAGAAACTGATCGTAAACCTTCAAAAACAGCAGCAGCTTGATCGTGAACCCTCCAAGCAGCTTCAAACCTTCAAAAACTCGAACTTTTTCCAGAAAAAGCTTGAATCCAATATCGTGAGAACCTCGAAACACACGTTTCTTAGCTCTGATACCAATTGTTGGTCCAGAAACAACAACCATTCACGATATCTAACTAATCTAAGCATACGGAAACTGTTTAGATTAGTGATTCAAGAATAGAGATGAAGAGAACACAAGAATACGATGATTAAAGCAATAAAAACTTGATCTTTGCACACAAGATGAACTTGTCGGGTACAGCTCAGAAATCGTAAACAAGATTCTCTCGGGTTTACGATCGTGAACACCACTTGGCTACTCCTAGAATCGTAATTAGCAACCTCCATGATGGTGAACTCATGGGGTTTATATAGCCACCCCATGAGTTTACAATTGGGCCCTTAAACCCTAATGGTAAACCCAATCTTAAACCCCAAGCCCAATAGTAAACCCAAATAAACTAGTCTACTAAACTAAATAAACCCTCTAAGCCTAGCCCAAACTATTTAATATTACAAGCCTCATAATCTAGCCTCAACACATGCCCTAACCTTCTATGCCATAGATCACTCTCATCAACAGAGGCTTTGGATATAAAGTAGGCAGTGTCACATGAGGGTGCAGCAACTGACATATCCAAAATGTATAGCCCATCTCTCCTAGGTGCTTTAAGCATAATTAGTTCACCAGGAATTTTAACACCAGGTTTGAGGACTATAGCCTCTCTCTCATTAAACATCAAATTCAAATTCTTGTCACACATCTGTGAGACACTGAGCAAGTTGAAATTTAATGTATCAACAAAATTGACTCTGTTACATTTTACCAGTCCATTTGTCACATCACCTTGTGCTGTGATATGGCCTTTTGTGCTTCCAAAGGCAACTGGTCCTCCATTAATTTTTTTTGTATTTTCCAGAATTTGCTTATTCCCTGTCATGTGGCAAGTGCATCCACTGTCAACTACCCATAGGCTATTTTGGCCTTTATTTTGCACCTGCACACATCAGAATTGATTAGTTTCTATAGGGGACCCAAGCCTGAGTGGTCTTGGGTCTGCCATAAGCATCATTATACGTGTACTCCTTGAGTACTAAAGTATTTAGAACTGGAGCTTCATTAAGCAGATCATCATTGTCAAAACTGAAGTTATCATATTGAGTACTTGTTTGACTAAATCTTTCACCTTTGGTGTTTTTCCTTTCAGCAATTTTCCTTTCCTTGTACTCCTTAAATTTTCTTTGCTTGTTGGTTATTTTCTTAGATTTTTCATTACCTTGATTAACCAACTTAGTTCTTTCAGGGGATTTGGAGAATCTTTGAGGAAAGTGTTTGTTTTGGCTTGAATTTTCCCCCTGAAGTGGAACAGTGTAATTTCCGTTTGAACTAGTAGCAAATTCAATTTCAGGTTGGTTAGACTTTTTGTTTCTTGAAAAGTTTTCTCTAAAGGTGGTCTGTTCTCTAGAGGGATTTCTTCTTCCTTGAGCTTCAAAATGCTCAAACCCATCAGCAAAGTGTACATGTGGTCTCTACTTTGGAGCAGTAGCTGATCTGGGTTGAATTTTGTTTTCCGGTTGAACTTGAGTTCGAGCGGAAGAGTGTTTCGCTTGAACTTCAGCCGGAAAACGATTTTACCTTAGAACAGAAAAAAACTTCCATTTCTGTCATTACCAATTAAGACCCTATTGGATTCAGATCTAAAATGCTTCACTGTGTGGCTTTTCACAGGTGAAATTCTTCCTGTGAGTTTCTTTTGAAAATTAGCCTTTGGTTGCAAAACAGGTTTTGGTTTCAAAAATGGTTTAGTTTTACTCAATGGGTTGAACTGACACACAACAGCTAAGTGACCTTGTTCACCACAGAACATGCATTCAACAGGTTTGGTTTCAAATCTTCTGGAAGACTCATGTTTGGTCACTTGGTTGAAAGTGAATTGACCAAACCTTTGAGTTTGACTTCCCTTTGGTTTCTCAGGTTGTTTTCCTCCGACTTTTGAGTATTTAGGCTCATAAATAGTTGGTGGTGGAACAGCAATTGAAGGTTTTAAAATGTTTGATTGGTCAGCTGATGCAAAAGTGCTTGCATCAGTGACTTCAGTTTTCTTTGACTCAGCAGTGTTTTTAAAACTTGACTGTGATGAAGTGTCATCAACAGTAAGACTAACATTACATTCTGAATTCAAAGCTTCAATTGGTTTGATTACAGGTGAGTATTCAATTGGTGGTTCAACACTAATATACCCAATACATGCTTTACCATACATCCCTGATCCCTCCCATCCATAATTTCTCAGCCTTTCTATTTGCTGTTTGAAATTTGTCACAAGTAAACAAAGCATCTTTTAGTTTGATGTCAAGAACATCAACCTCAGCCTTTGCATCTTTGGTCTCATTTCTTGACTTCTCAAGCTTTGGCAGCAAGTCATCAAGTTGTGTTTCAAGAACTGAGTTGGTTTGTTTTAACTGTTCATACTCTTTAGTTAAGTTTTCAATTTTTGAAATGTATGATGATTCAGTTTTCTTAAAACATTCCTTTAACTCATTTAGGTTTGAAACTTCATCAATCAAGTCAGTGTTGTGGTTTTGATACTTTTCCACTTGCTCTATGCAAGCAGGGTTGCATAGGTTTTCTAAAACTTTCTCAGGAATAGAGTTTACCTAATCTGAGATGGAGTCTTGTTTGGCCATCAAAGCACGGTTGATAGGCTCAAACTCAGCAACAAAATATTCCCATTCAACACATGAGGTTTGATTAGCAACAACAGTAACCACATTCTGGTGGTTTTGACTTCCGGTTGGCTTTGGTGGGGTGGGGTGATGACCTGAGTTGTTACCAGAGATGTTGGTGTTGTTGTTTCCTCCATGATTTTTCACTTGAACATGACCCTGGTTCTGTCCTTCTCTTCTTGGTTGAGAGCACTCCCTTGCAAAGTGACCAAGTTGGTGACAGTTGTAGCACTTCACTTTGCTTTTGTCTAGGCCTATGTGAGCGCCCTTTGCTCCCTTGTAGGTTCTACCATTTCTTTTGTAAAACCTTTGAGCTCTGACAAACACCATGGAAAGTTGAGTCATAATATCCATTTCTTCCAAATCATCAGCACCTATACACTCAAGATCTTCAGGAATGAAGCCTTGGTAAGAGTCAGTTGCTACGTGAGCATTGTGAGAGTTGTCAAACGTGTTTGAGAAGCTCTCTTGACACCTTGGTGTCTCAGGGAAACTGACGGTAGGTGACAAGTATGCTGATGAGTTTGAAGTTCTTTGATTGTGAAAATCGGTAGTTACTAGTGCAGTTGAAAACAGCTGAGTTGACTCAGAAGATGAGGTTTGTTTAAGGTTTAGTTCCATTTCATAAGCAGTGAGTATGCCATGAAGTTCACTAAGTCTCATCTTTTTCAAATTATTACATTCCCTGATGCTCACAGTGTAAACTATCCACACAGGAGGCAAGGAACGAAGGAATTTTCTGTTTACATCTACTTGATCTAGTTTTACGTCTACCTTTTGCAGTTCATCAAGTAAGGAAACAAATCTTAAGTACTGGTTTGTCATTGATTCACCAGATTTGAAAGTAAAATTCTCATATTTCTGTTTTAAGACATCTTTCTTGTTTTCTTTTACTTCACTAGTTCCTTCATACATTTCACTTAAGGCATTCCACAAGTCAAATGCAGTTTTGTATCCTTTAAACCCACTTAAAATGGAGTTAGGAAGTGCAGCCTGTAGAGTCCAATATGCTTTATGGTCAAATTCAAAAGCAATATGATCAGATTCAACATATTTGTCTAACGGTTTGGGAATTTTGACTTCAGAGTCATCAGCAGATGAAACCATGGGTGAGTAAGGTCCTTCAGTAAAAGATTTCCAAATACAAAGGTCTAATATCCTAACAAAACCTTCCATCCTGAGTTTCTAGGTACCAAAGTCATCAGGAGTGAACATTGGCGGTTTGTTGGCACTACCGTTTGGACAACTTAAACTGAAATCACTCATTTTTTTAAAACTTTAGAAAGTAAAACAACAAGGCTTGTAGAGTAAGCAAGTAGAGTATCAACTTTGAAGCACTGAAAGTCTTCAAAGTGTACCACTTGTAGGATCGGTGTTAAACCAATTAACTTAACAAGAAACCCTTCTACTTGCAAATATAACCCTGTGGAATTAAAGTTATATTTCACTTTACTTAAGCTTATGTTAGTTCTCTTGTACGTATCTGAGTGCTTGATTGCATAAAGATAGTAACAACGAAGTAAGAAATACTCGACACTATTTGCATTAACTCAAAGCTACACTATTACAAGTTGTTCGAGAACTGTATGTAAACCATGAGCTAACTAGGCTATATATAGTGCTGATGAGATCAATGACAGCCATTGATCTCATGCGATCTAATCTAGACCGTAAAATATAAAGTCAAATACAGACTACCAAAAGCATAAACATCGACAATTGGAATATCTTGCATCTAAACAGCAACATACTACTTTAGGAGAGCGGCTTAAACAGATTTAGAAGCAACCGAGAAGCTTTTGCAGTATTGGACTAGCTGAAAAGACATCTCAGGAAAAGTCCGGTTGAACTCATTATCTAGTGGATAATCGAGTTCACCCGGATTATTCGCTAAATGACAAAACTGCTTCTTTCCGCTTGAACTGTCAATTCCGCTTGAACTTGAGAATTCCGCTTCAACTTCAGCCGGAACTTAACAAACTTAGCTTTCAGCCGGAAATCTTCTAAGTGCAATATTCCTTACACGAACCCTTGAGTTTATAAAACCTTTCAGGTTGAACCTTCTCAGCCTTGAAAACTTCTTTCTTAACTTGTTTCAACTTCATTTTCTTCAGATTTTGTGATGTTGAAGCTTGAACCTCCTCAGCTTGAACATTCAGTGCTTAAAACCCCAATCTAACATTCTTGCCAGAAATCTTTTCCTCAGAATTTAATGATTTATGCACATTTTTCACCAATCTAGAAAACTCAGTTTTGACTTCGTCACATTCTTTTGATCATAGAATATCGTCTCATCAAAATCAGGTTGAGATCAAATCTTCTCACTAGATGTAGCTGATTTCTCATTTTCTGTTGACGTTGAGCCAGACACAAATTTTGTAACTTGAGGAACTTCAAAATTCTTTGCAATCTGTTTACCTTTCTTCTTATACTTTTTCTTCTTCACAACCTTCTCTTCTTCATAATTTGATGATGATGAAAACTTTGAATAATCATATTCTTTAACCTTTTCCTTCACATCTTTAACAACTTCTTTGATACTAGCAGGGGGTGATGTTGTTTTGTCAAACATCTTTTCAAAATTTCCATCATTGGCTAAGAAGCTTGTAAATGATTGAGAATTGGTGACATTGTTTAAAAGTCGATTTGCATCGATCACTTGAATCTTTAAATCTGAAATCTTATGTTGAGCTTCAGCCAATTCCTTCTCAGTAGTTATCAATCTTTTAGCAACTTTGTGAGCTTCAAATATATGTAATCGAAGGTTATCAAGCTCAGCAAACAATTCCTTTTTCCATTTATCTTCATTTCTTTTCTGAATTTCCAGATTTGCAGTTTGCACCTTATTCACACTCACTAACTCTCGCTTTTCATCCAATAACTTCCCATTATCAATCTGATAAGCTACAAGTTTAGCAGCATACTCTTCAGAAGTTTTGGTAAGCAAATCAAGCTTAATTTTTTGATTTATCAAACAGATTCTGAAAATCATTAGCCTCATCTTTTGCTTCATCCTTCCATTTATAAATTTCTTTAAACAATTCCTCCTTCTCTTCAACCAAGTTTGCCATCTTTTCTTCAATATCTTTTCCATTCTGTTTAGATTTTTCCAAATCTTCCTTGACCAATTGAAGAACCTCGGTAAGCATTTTAACTTCTTTCCTCAAAGAACCATTTTCCTTCAATAATCCTTCATTTTCTTTTACCAAACTTTCAATTTTAGACTCAAACTTTTCATTTTCAACAGCTTCATATGAACTTGAATCAGAATAATACTCATCTTGCTCATGAGTGACAATCAAAGCAGATGTATCAAACTGTTTGCCCCAATCATAAGTACCAGTATTCTGAACAGTTAAAGTTGTTTTATTTGAATTGCTAGAAGATGGTTGAGAACCGTTCGTAGCTTTAGAAGTGTGAGATGGTTGACATTCTCTTGCAAAATGTCCAAGGTTTGAACATTTGTAAAATTTGATATTAGATTTGTCAAAACCCAACTTGTCACCAAAAGCTTGTCTTCCAGTTTTCTTGTAAAATCGTTGTGACCTCTGAGTCAACATTTCCATTTCTCGAGCATGGAGTTTACCAGTGAGCTCATGAAATGATAATGTGGAAAATTCTTTGTCATGACTGAGTAACAAGACATAATTCTCCCAATTTTCTGGTAATGCTTCCATAATCTTCTCTTTCAACTTTTCATTAGTTTTCTCGATACCAACAACTTTCAATTCACTAATCAGATGTGAAAATCTTGAAACTAGAGCCGTAATGTTTTCATTTTCATAATATTAAAAGTTGTCAAACTCCTTATTCAACACCTTTTTCCGGCTTTTCTTGTATTGATCGTTGCCTTCACAACATGCTGATAATGCATCCCATAATTGTTTTGATTTCTTGCAAGTACCGAATTGATGTAGTAATTCGGTTAATGCCATTGTAAGATAACCAAATGTTTTTTGTTCAAGTTCATAAAGTTTCCTTTCATCATTGTCAAAGGTATGAACTTCTTTGAAATCTCCTTGATCAGTTGGATGTGTGTAAAGCTTCTAAATTGGAATCCACAAATCGATATCATTCGTGCTTATGTAAGCAGAAAATCGTTGTTTCCAGTTTTGATAATCCTCCAACTTCAACAATTTGGGAACTTTCAGGCTTGTTCAGATTTCTTTATCAAAGTTTAGCATTATTTGCATTGCACTTTGCATAGCGGAAAAAGCTTGAAAATCCGACATCTTTTCCGAAATATGATGCTTCAAAAACTTTGAACTCAAAAACGAAGGTCTTAAAAGTGGATTTTGGGTACCAAAATGGAGGGTACTAGCTGTTAGGCAATAAAAGTATAGATCTCTTCGAGACAGTCGTTTTGGCTGGTATTGGGTTCCGTAACTCTTAACATTTCTCAAGTTAGGTCAGTTTTCGTAAAACTACTCAAAAACCCAATCTGAGCCGAATTTGATCCGAACAGAAAATATCAGCCGAACTGTTGCCGAACTCAGTCCGAACCAAAAATAGCATCAGAACTATAGCCGACTGGAGTATTATCGGAACAGAGAAAGTATCCGAACTTGTTTCGAACCAAACAGTATCCGAACCTGTACCGAACCTTTTCCGAACAAAACCTCTCAAACGAACCTAAGACGAACTTAGCCGAACTTGAACTTCGGACGAGACGAACACAAGCCGAACCTGGAGTTTGGATGACGGTTATTCCGAACAGAAAGTTCTTCAGCCGAACCTAACCATTTTCACTCAAAATTTTCGAATTTGGACAGTTTTGAACGAGATTTGCAACAGTTGATCAGGTAAAAGTGATGAGAAATTATTTAGGAGCACATTTTTCACAAAATACTCAACTGAAACTCTCAAAAACTCGTAAAAACACTTGAATTTTTCAAAAACCCACACTTTTTGTTTCAAAAACTCTGAAAATAGCAACCACGGATTAGTAGAATAAACCAGAAAGCTCTGATACCACTTGAAAGTTCGTGAGCATCGGATCGTCTACTCGATCTAGCTATTACGTATAAGAAACAAGTAATTAAGAGTTGTTTTTATTGATCAAAATGAACAATTACAACTTAGGAAACACAGAGAAACAATCACAGAGAAACACCACATAAACACACACTTAAGCACAGATCTCACACGCTCAGTTCCGAATTACAAAGACAAAGTTCCTATTTATACACGATTTGCCGAACCTTAGGCGAACTGCCAGTTCGCCCTGATCTAAACTGGTAGTTCGGATGAGGTTCGGATGGTAGCTTGAACTTTGTCTTGATTTTCACATCGTCCTGTCTCGATACTTCACACGGCGCACAGATTATGTATCAACAAGATTATTTATGTTGGTAGGTACTTAGTGGAAAATAGTATATCGCAACTTCAAGCCTTCTAAAGCTATTGATGAAGAGAGAACATGCGCTGCAATGTTAATGTATTCAAAATCAAACTAATTGTTAAGTTGAGGAGGAGTTTCATTGAAGATACGATTTTATGCGAAGAACAGTTATTGTACTGATACTTCACATGTCGAGGGGGAGTTTGTTAGAGCATGATTTTGTTCGTCGTGTGAATTATCAAGTACAAGACAAAGCTTTAAGGATTGTTGTTCACGAACTAACCCGAAGTGGCAGTTCGTGACCATTCAAAGTGGACATGAAGTCACACTTCGTGTCAGTTCATGTGACTTCGGATGGAGCCCAGTTCGGATAGCGTTACATAGTATAAATAGTTTGTGTCTTGTTTACAAAGTGGACATGAAGTCACACTTCGTGTCAGTTCATGTGACTTCGGATGGAGCCCAGTTCGGATAGCGTTACATAGTATAAATAGTTTGTGTCTTGTTTAGAAGAAGATCTCAGAACTTTTGGTCAATATTAACTGTGTGAAATTGTGTGTGTCTCTCTGTGATTAAAGCAATACAAATCTTATTTGTATTTACCTTCTCGTGTCATTTTCTTATTCGAATTACATTGATTTCATAATGATCGAGTAGACGGTCCGCCGCTCGCGCACTTTCAAAAACTCCGCAGTCGATCATACTTTTGGAAGTAGGTGGTGAATTATGATTGTCATGAATGGAATTGTAGATTGTCTAAGGAGTTTTAGACATAGCAATGGTATTGTTGCAGTGTTAATGAGTACTTCGAAATGGAGATTTAAGTATTGGATTAACCCACGCTCAGAGAATTACATCATTGAATTTATCACGAATAATTCTGAGTCGATAATATCTTATAATCTTTAATCGGAGATATATGAGTTGTGGTTTACAAGTCAGTTGCGCATTGATGATGCGTAAACGCATCAGTAACTTGATGCTATAAAACGTGTTGTTGTGTGTCATTTGATGAGTAGATGGTACATGCACATAAGTCAAAGTTTAATCTTTCCTTTTGCCATAACGGGAAAAAGCAATGTGTTTGGGCCCCTTGGTGATTTAATGTTGACTTATAGTGCCGGGCCTGGCCAGGACTGAATTGATGTGTTCAATTGGAAGTTCTATGTCATAAAAAATCAGAAATCGGGAAACAAATACTAGACAATGAGATTGATTATATTCCATGTCTCATGTTCGAATGATATCTTATAGAACGGAGGATTATATGATCTCTTTTCCTAGGACACATACTGACTAGGTCAGAATTTAACAGCATTCATTGAAACTACAATTTGCTGATCGATTAGGAAGTTACACTGACAATAATAGTTATTAGACTTATCCAAGTGGGAGACTGTTGGATTAAGTGTCTAAGACCATAACTATAAATGATAGCAGCATAGTCCTTTTGGGTTGCCATCAAGACTCAATATAAGTAGAATTAAAAAGGAGAAAAATAGTTTATTAATTATTATGGTTTAATAACTAAATGAAAAGATTTAGGAGGTTAGTTAACAGTTTGGTTAATAGAAGGGTTAAATAACAATTAATCAATACTTGATTAGTTGGGAATATTCTATCCCACATGGAAGGCTTTCAAAATTCCCCTTATACAAGGGAATTTTGAAATTTGGTTTCTATCCCACATTGGTGAAATGACAAAAGCAAGGAGGATATCCAAGGCTATGAATAAGGGCATTAAGGATTCATTCCAATTTGCTCATTTGGCTTGAGTAATCACCTTCTTCTCTCTCCCTCCTTTTGGAAGAACTTTCTTATAGTTCATCCCACCCTTAGTTAATTTTCTCTTTTGAGTCATTGGGTGTGATCCCATCAGAGGCACAACATTTGTGGTGCTTGCTTCCTGGAGTTCAAGAGGGGGTATTTTAGTTGTTTACTATAACAACTAAAAGGTATGTAGCTCTATTTTTTTAGTATTTTGATTATTTACTAGGTTTCATATTATGTTTATAGTTATAGGTTCAATGGTGAAAACATAGATCTTGTTTTAGGTTACATGCACCCTTAATAGTTTAAGTTTGCTTGTAGTGCCTGAAACCCATCAGTGTTCCCCATTGATTTTGTGATCATGGACATGGAGTTTGATGCTAAATGTCCACTAATTCTTGGTCGACCCTTTCTTCGCACTGGTAGAGCTTCCATAGATGTTTTTGAGGGTAGGATCACATTGCGTGTAGAGAATGAGAGCATCACTTTTGAGGTTGATAAGTCTAAGAGGAATGACAACGAGTCCGTATATTTTCTAGAGTCTTTTATGTTCAGTATGGATCGTTGTGTCAATTATGTCACAAGGGCTGATTTGGTGGTTGGTAATAGATTAAAAGGTGAGAGTGCAGTTGAGCCAAAGTGTGGGGAGGTTCCTGAGGGGGTGAAGGAGCTAATTGAGGTTTAAGATGACCCGCATTGGGAACCCGGTGAGTTAGTGAGTGAGGATAGGATATTGGTAGATGAGGACGTGTCTAAGAGTGCCACACTTGGCGAGTTAGTTTCCATCGATGATGATTCCAAGAATAGGCCAAGTGTGGGAGGATAGAGGTAGTAAAGTGTGAGCGTGACCCGTGTTTGACCCATTTAGTGAAAATTAGGTTCGACTTGGGTAGGTTTAAGCATTGGAAAGTTAAACAGATGCTAGAGTTGGTGAATTGTGAAAGATGGGTGGTCTTGGTGGGTTGTGTGCTTAAATTGATTACATCTAGGGAAACGTGTGCTAAGGATGTTAAATCTAACCCCCCCCCCCCTTATTTCTATTCGGGAGATGAATTAGAGGTCTTAATGGTTTAAATGCCTAGGATTGTATAGTTTGATTTGCTTAATTTGCATTTTTGGTTTTTCATTTTCGGTTTATGTTTTTTGTGTTTGCAGGAAAATCGAGGTGTTGAGAGGTTAAATCATGCTTTGAGGGAGTCCAGGTATGTATTCTTTCAAATGAGCAGGTTGGACACAAAATTGATGCAAGTTGAGTTTGAGTGAAAAACATGAAAAATTTTCCAAAGTGTTGGAAATCTCAACTTGATACCTGGAAATTTCATTCCAAAAGTATCGCTTAAGTTGAGCATTTCTCCAGGCGATATGCTTGGAAGGTATGTTAGGGCCCGGATGAGTGATTTAGGCGCTATGCCTGTTTTGAGCCTCATTTCAACGATATGTATATTTGTTTTTATATTATTCTCCCAATGTTTTGTTCTAACCTCTTAGCACTTCATTCACTTGATATCTGGTTTCCAGGTTATCACATTTCATTATTTTCTTTTATTTTCATTATCATTTATTTTCCTTTCATGATTAATATTTTTTGTCGAATCGTGTTTGGTTTGTTTTGTTTGTTTAAACAAGGTCTGGTGCAACAGTTGAGGAATATCGTTGAGGACCAAGGAACACAACTCACATTCATTTATCCATATTGAATTCAGGGGAGTTTGTTCATATTTATCGTTCTTTTTATTTTATTTTTGCATTTTATTTTTATTTTTATTTTTATTTTTAGTGTGATTATTTTTACTTTTATTCTCATCTCATATTGGGGACAATGTGATGTTTAAGTGTGGTGATGAGAAGTCTTGCATCTTTTGTTTAGGTCTTTTATTTTTAGTGTGTTATATTTGAAAAGAAAAATTCAAAAATCCAAAAAAAATTGTGACGTCTTTGTGTGGGATCCATTAGGATGAATGATATAAAAATAAAAGATATTAATTGATACATTTGAGGCTAAAGGTCGGTCGTTGGGTTTAATCGGATCAAAATACCGATAATCGAGCTAGGCTATGTGTATTGTTAATTGAAATTGAAATTTGAAAAAGTTGAGGTGTTAGAGATTGATTCCCTTGTTATGATTCTATTGCGGTAATTTTTTAATGACGGAAAATGATTGAGTGTGGGGATCTTTGATGTGTGCTAAACACATCTACTTTTCCTATGTAATTAAACACATCTACTTTTCTTGTATAATTTGTATAATAATTGAGTCAGTATTGAGCCATTTTCCATTGGTTTTATCTACTTTTCAGTAATTAAGTCCTAATTAGTT
Source organism: Deinandra increscens subsp. villosa (assembly GCA_039602395.1). Lineage (NCBI taxonomy): Eukaryota > Viridiplantae > Streptophyta > Magnoliopsida > Asterales > Asteraceae > Deinandra > Deinandra increscens. The sequence goes on along the minus strand of JBCNJP010000010.1, from coordinate 19,276,115 downwards.
TTGTGAGTCATTTTTATAGGTAATGGTTCAATTCCCGAGGTAAAACGAGCATGGAGGAAGTTGGAGAAGAAAATAGAAGAACAAATGGTGAAAAGAGGCATATCACCTAGAGATATTTACATCCCAAGCGATACGCCCATTAAGAAAAGGTCAAAGGCGGTTCCCGGGCGTTGACCCGACTGTTTTTTCGTCTAATGCCCCCCAAGCATGTCGCTTGGGGAGGTCATTCACTGTAAGTGGATATGCAAGTATCGTTAAAAACCACAAACCCTAAGTTTTTTATAAATTCAACATTAAGGGTTCATTTTGGGGGTTAAGACTTGCAGACGATTTCTGGAGATACAAGGGATGATTTTGGATGGGAGAAACAACAAGGAATCAAGGGGGAGCTCGAGATTAAGCATTCAACAATCATTAAGCATTCGGGTATTCCTCTATCCTTTGATTTCTTGTATTTACTTTACCTAAAACCATGACTTATGTTGAAAGCTTAAATCTTTCCTATGTTTTTGGCATGACAATGGTGGTAAGCTAAATTAATAGTACCACCTAGACTTTATGATGACTTTTTGATGTTAACTGCTTTATTCGGTTTATGACAATTATCTTGATGGATAGACATTCTATTCAACCCCACAAATTTACTGCAATTGTATGCATATGAATGTTAAAGTTATGATCTTGATTGTTGGTTAATTTATATTTGGCTTGCAAATGTCTTTCGGTTTGAGCTAGGTGTTTTAATAGTATGTCTTGTGCTTGGTAGTGATTATGTGTTGCTAGTTTTAGTAATCATAGAGTTAACTAATTTTCATGGTTTTGAGTTTAATGTTCTGCTATCTTTAGACATTCTTGAAAGTGACAAAGGTATCGGGTAGTCGTGTTGGTTAATTACCTAGGATTCAGCTGTCCCAAAAGGAAATTCCCTAGGATTGTTAGCTAATTTGCTATTCCGTGTCATTTGCATTGATTAGTGGTAGCTCCGGCTATCTTAAGGTGCCCTAGATTATTTCATGGTGGTTAGGATAGTTGAATTGGGAAGGATCGAAAGGTGAACCATTTGCTCGAACGTTAGAGTTGTCAGTTTGGAAGGATTGGAAGGTGAACTAACCAACCGGTGAGCATAATCAATCCTTTGGGTATTCTATCAGTAACATCCGGAGAGTGATTTGGGGGCTTTTAGGGTTTCTATAGGTTGTGTCAAGATCCCGGTTCCATCAGAATTGTCATATTTGAGTAAGTTCATTAATGTTAATTAGGATTCTAGGTCTAGGTGGACCTTTCTCATATCTGAATTCGTCTAAGTTTTCCTAGTTGTCGATATCTGGTTAAGTTAGTTAATTTAGTCAATCAATTCTGAAATCAAATTCTCAAATTTTCCATTCATAAGTCCTAGTTGAGTCTTGTTTTCTAGCTTCCTTAAGGTTCGATATTCGGTCTTCTGTAGCTATGCTACTTCTGATAGGTACACTTGCATATAGGTTCAGTCTAGTTTAGTAGTCTCGGTAATATTTGTTGTGTCTAGGATTAGGTCTAGGTTTTATTAGTCGTTTTAGTGACATTTCCATGCATATCACCATTTTCCGGCGAGCTCCCGCCGTTGCACAACCACCGGCGACCTCTCTGATTGCGGCCTCCACCCGAGTTTCGGTTGCACCTCCCGCCGCAAACCCCAATCGCAAGACGTCTTCCCGACCGCACACTAGGCTTTCCCGACCACAAAACCACCATACGCGGTCGCACACTGAGTTTGTTGATACCTGAAATGTGTGTCGTGTGAAGTATCGAGCGAATACCAAGTTCAAGCCAGTATAGGGTTGGCCGAACTAGGTCCGAACCTGAAGTTCGGACCGGCCGAACCTGGGGTTCGGTGGGAATTCGGCCGATCGGGTATATATAGTAGTTTGGTCTTTGTGTTTAGGTGTTCTGAACAGATGAGCGAATCTTAAGTGTGTGTTTCTGAGTGTAATCTCTGTGTCAATTCTCTGTGTTTACACTGGTTGTAATTGTTCGTTTTGATCAATAAAACAATCGGTTAATTACGTTTCGATGTCCGGATAGCTAGATTGAGTAGACGATCCAATGCTCACGCACTTTCAAGTGGTATCAGAGCTTTCTGGTTCATTCTATTGATATGTGGTTGCGATTTTTCGGACGTTTGAACGTTTTTGAAGTTTTCTCGTGTTTCATTACGTGTTTTCTATCATTTTTGACGTGCATTTTGTGTCAAAACTGTTTCTAAACCATTTCCTATTGGTTTTTCTGATTCACCATATCAAGTTTCGTCAAAATCAGTCCATTTTCACGAGTTTTCGAAAAATGTCTTCGAGGTTCGGAGGTTACTGGGCAAGCTCGGAGTAACCGCTCCGAACTTGAGGTTCGGAGGTAACTCGGAGAGAGTTCGGCGAGAGTTCGGTGGTGTATCGGTCTAGGTTCGGTGAGATTTGAGGTTCGGAGGTAGATCGGAGTCTTCATAGGTTCGGAGTACGTTCGGTGAAGGTTCGGAGCTACTTAGGTGGAAGTTCGGAGCTAGTAGTTGATTCGGACAAGGTTCGGAGCTCGTTCGGAGTCTGATTTAGGTTCGGACTAAGTTCGGAGTAGGTTCGGACGGCAGACTAAGTTCGGAGCAAGTTCGGAGGGCAGATTTGTTCAGATTTTCAACGATGTCGGAATTTCAAGCATTTGCCGCAATGCAGAGTGCAATGCAAACTATGCTCAATTTTGACAAGGAAATTGGAACAAGTCAGAAAGTTCCCAAATTGTTAAAGCTTGAAGATTACCAAAATTGGAAGAAACTGTTTTCTGCTTATATTAGCACGAATGACACTGATTTATGGATTCCAATTCGAAAGTTGTATGAACGACCAATGGAAGATGGAGATCTTAAAGAAATTCAAGACTTTGATGGTGATGAAAGAAAAAGTTATGAGCTTGAAAAGAAGGTTTATGGTTATCTTACTATGGCTTTACCTACTGAATTGCTTCATCAATTTAGCACATGCAAGAAATCTAAGCAATTGTGGGATGCTTTATCTGCTAGATGCGAAGGAAATGCTGATTATAAGAAAAGTCGAAAGAAAGTTTTGAACAAAGAGTTTGATAATTTTCAGAATTATGACAATGAAAACATTACTGCTCTAGTTTCAAGATTTTCACATTTGATTAGTGAATTGAAGGTTGTTGGAATTGAAAAATCTGATGTTGATTTAAAGGAAAAGATCATGGAAGCGTTACCTGAAAAGTGGGAAAATTATGTCTTGCTACTCACACATGACAAGGATTATTCTACAATGACATTTCATGAGCTTACTGGAAAACTTCACGCTCGGGAAATGGAAATGTTGAACAACAAGAAGTCAACTGCTATCTTACAAAATCCTGAATTATATCATGGAGAGAATACTGCAAGCATGAGTGCAAAGTCTAAATCAAATCAGAATCAGAATACAGCACCAAGCGTAGCTTTTATCGCTGGAGCTTCAGGAAATGCGGATAATAATTCTTCAAGAGGTTGCAACTTCACAATTTCAAATCAAAGTGCTTTTTCAGTTGAATCAACAGATGATTGTGCCAAAATGATTTCTACGTTGATTTCATCATCTTTTGGTCTGATTCTCAAAAATGTTGTTGATGCGAAGTTAACTAGTGAGGATCTTGATGAACTTGATGATGATCAATTAACTGAATTGGATGTGTCTTGGCAATATGCTATGTTATGTCAACGGTCAAAGAGGTTTTTCAAGAAACATGGAAGACGTATTTCTGGTGACAAATTGGGATTTGACAAGTCAAAATTAAGGTGCTTTAAGTGTCAACAACTTGGACATTTTACCAAAGAATGTCAACAGAAGTCTGATATTCCACAATCATCCAAACCTGGTTTTACTCAACCATCTACTAGTAATACAGGCAAGACAACAGCCTTGACAGTTCAAAAAGATGGTGCTATTGATTGGGGTAAACATTTTGGATATGATTCTTCAGCTTTAATAGTTACTCATGATTTACAAGAAGATTATTGTTCAGATACTAGTTCAGATACTAGTTCAATACCAAGTTCGTATGCATCTGCTGAAAACTTGGAGAGTTTGATGAAGGAAAATGCTTTGTTGATAAAGAAAGTTCAACAACTGAATGAGGATTTTGGTGTGATTAAATCTGAGTTGAAGATTTCTAAAGAGCATGAACAGGGTTTGGTTTTGAAGAATGAGAATTTGACTACTGAAATCAAAATGTTGAATGAAGTTTTAGAAGTATTGAAGCAAGATAAGAAGAATGCTGAAACTTCGAAAGCTAAAATTTGTGAAGAAAAGGGCGAGTTAGTCAAAGAAGTGAAGAAATGGAAGGAAGAGGCAGAAGATGCAGCGAATGATTTTCAGAATTTGTTTAACAAATCCAAGATCAAGCTTGATTTGATTACTAAAAGTGTTGAAGAATCTGATGCTAAAATTAAAGCATATCAAGTTGATATGGAAAAATTGTTGGATGAGAAACGTGAGTTGGTTAGAGTTAACAAGGTGCAAGTTGCAAATCTGGAAATTCAAAAGAGAAATGAGGATAAACTGAAGAAGGAGTTACATGAAGGACTTGATAATCTTCGCTTGCAAAAATTTGAAACTCACAAAGTTGCCAAGCGATTGATTGCTAAAGAAAAAGAATTTGCAGAGGCTCAACAGCAAATTTCTGATCTCAAAATTCAAGTTCTTGATGCAAAAAGATTGCTCAACAATGTTTCTAATTCTCAGGTTTTCACAAGCTTCTTAGCAAATGATGCAAATTTTGAAAGGATGTTTGATAAAACTGTATCACCCCCTGCTCATATCAAGGAAGCTGTCAAACAAGTGAAGGAACAGGTTGATGATTTTGATTATTCAAAGATATCATCTTCTACTTCAGAAGAAGTCAAGGTTGTAAAGAAAAAGAAAAACAAGAAAAAGGTCTTGCAATCTGAGATTCCTCCAGCACCAAAGTTTGTATCAGGTTCGTCGTCTGCTGATAATGAGAAATCGGCTACATCAAGTGACAAGATTCAGTCTCAACCTGAAATTGATGAGTCAATTTTCTATGATCAAAAGAAACTTCCTGATGTGAAAGCTGAATTCACAAGATTAGCCAAGAATGGACATTCTACATCGGAGGTGAAAGGATCTGGCAAGAATGTTGGTCTGGGTTTTCTTGAGAAGAAGGATATAGCTGTGGAGGTTCAAGCATCTTCATCCCCAGATTTGAAGAAATTAAAGATGAAACAAGTGAAGAAGGAAGTTTTTCAAGCTGATAAAATTCAACCCGAACGTTTTTACAAACTCAAGGGTTCGGATCAATTATTTTCAGACAAAGAATTTCCACTTCATTGTGTTGATGCTCGGAAGATTGCTGAGGTCTTTGTGAAAGCAACCATTTCTTCTGAACGTTCTCAATCTCTAAGCCCTACCTCTAAATGGGTACATGATCACAGGCATCAGGTATATGATTCTCATTCTGATCATGTTAGAGATATTCATGTGTGTTCTTCGCAGGTACATCAAAGATGGGATAAAACGACAAGAATTTGTTATATTTGCCGTCGCCCAGGGCATATGGCAAAAGATTGTCCCTCACCTGCTGATTCATCACAAAGATTTCATAAGAAATCAGTTTTTGGTAAATCTGCCAACATAAAGTTCTTTGATGAAACAGGCAGAGTTTTTGATGAAGTTGAGCCTACATTCTTTCAAAAACAAAAACGTTTTGTTCCAAAGTTTTCAAAGGATCAATATGTAGGTTCATCATCACAGTCACCTGTGACTGTTTCATCGAAAACTGAATTACCAAAACAACAGGAATGGAAACCTAAGGTGGTTTCAAAGCAAAATCAGGACACTGGTCGACCAGAAGCGATTCGCTTCGGGTCATTTGTGAACTAATCAGGTTGTCCAGTGTGCAGGTACTTCTAGAAGACCTATCGACGATTGAAAAATTGTTGATGGAGGAGTATTCTGCTTAATTTAAATTTAATGACAAATTTTTCTCAAAATCTGAAACATATCCGTGTTGATTGATCAATTTTCTTTGCTTACGTTTTTTCTCAAAAAGCCAAAAATAGAGTCTTATTTTTGTGTAAAATGAAAATCCAAAAATAGAGTTTTCATTTTAAGGGGGAGAATTGTAAGTAAGGGGGAGTAATTGAGAAAATGCATGGTATGGGGAGAAGGTGAATACATGCAAAATATATAATGAAGGAAGGTGAATACTTGCAAAATATAAAATTGTGAGAAATTGATCATTGGGAAATGATGGTACATTGGCATACGTATCTGACTTATGGATAAAGTAGATGAAAGGGCCATAAGATCATTGTTTGATGTGCTTGATAGGCTCAACAAATCAGAAAGTATTCAGATGTGATATACACTAAATACTAATGCTTGACCATGTGGATAACATCTTGATGCATATTTCATGACACAAAAAGAAAAATAAGTGTGAAATTCAAAATGAGAAGTCACTGTGTATACATGTGTTCATTTTGCAAAGATTTAATCTTGTTTGATTTTCTTTATTTTGTCAAACGATCGGACTTTCTCTGCGTATCGGAAGATCGACCTGATCGTTGTTCGTTTGACGTTCTGCTTTATTTTCTTTGGTGTTTCGTATAACTCATCGGACTTTCTCTGCGTGTACGGGAGTACCGACCTGATTGTTGTTGAGTTATACAACTTCAACTTGTTTTATTTTTCTTATTTTGTTAAATCTGAGGCCTTATCTGCGTATCGAAAGATCGACCTTAAGGTAGGCGATTTAACATTCTTATTTCTTTTTGCATGGAACACAGTTGACTGTATCATGAAAAATAGTATGCAATGTGAAAGTTCACAAATGCAATCACACAAAAGAAAAAGAAAGAAAAACAGAAAATGTCTGAATATGTCTGATAGTGTGGGGTACACTGGTCAAAGCAAATCTAATCAATACCTTAACATATCCAGATGTTATGAGTATGATTCTGTCTGAGTTTAAGATGGACAAATTATACCAGCAATCGACATGACTTATGTGTTTCAATTAATTGAAATTGAAGTGTAGTTCAGTGCGTTATGATCAATATGATCCCATATAGTGATCTTTCTCATACCAAAAATAGTGTTTGATTCTGTATTGCAATTTCATTTCATTTTAGAAAAAAAAAATCAAAAAGATTTTGGGTGTGTTTTAGTATAAGTTTCAAAAAGCTAAAAAGATTTTGTTTCTGCTTTATTTTCGATCTGATCAACATGTGATACAAATCAATTTTCAAAATCATATCTTGGAGTCTCGAAGAGACGTTTTGCGCCAAGATTATTTAAGTGTTAATGCAGGATGCTGTTGTGCAAGCTATCACAACTTCAAGTCTTCTGAAGCTGTTGATAAAGACCAGAGATATACTAGATATCATCAAGTATTCAAGATCAAGCTACGATTGAGTTGAGGAGGAGTTTGTTCGAAGATTCATTTCATTGGATAAACCGATTCTTTACTTGAGGGGGAGCTTGATTGAAGATACATATTTGATGATGTTGAGAAAAAAAGAAAAGAGATACTGCACACGACGAGGGGGAGTTTGTTGATACCTGAAATGTGCGTCGTGTGAAGTATCGAGCGAAGACCAAGTTCAAGCCAATATAGGGTTGGCCGAACTAGGTGCGAACCTGAAGTTCGGACCGGCCGAACCTGGGGTTCGGTGGGAGTTCGGCCGATCGGGTATATATAGTAGTTTGGTCTTTGTGTTTAGGTGTTCTGAACAGATGAGCGAATCTTAAGTGTGTGTTTCTGAGTGTAATCTCTATGTCAATTCTCTGTGTTTACACTGGTTGTAATTGTTCGTTTTGATCAATAAAACAATCGGTTAATTACGTTTCGATGTCCGGATAACTAGATTGAGTAGACGATCCAATGCTCACGCACTTTCAGAGTTCCCGATCGACACCGGGTTCACGGTCACACACCACATCCCGAGCGCAAACCGTATGCCGACCACCGTACTGCTGCCGCTGCACCGCTGCACCATCACCGACTCATACCACAGTTTTGCCGTCGTGATCTTTCGTGTCTTTTTCTGCTGTGATCATCTGATCAACCCAAGACTGATTTTCTCTGGTAAGTTTTCGACATTAGCATCTTCTTGTTGAACCTCGGCGTCTCAAACAGTTGTTCGACTTAACGCCAAGTTATATCTGATCTTTGTTTTAGCTCAGATATATTATTGTTATAATGGTTAGATACAATTGTTATACTCACTATCACAATTACATCTTATTCATTGTTTATGGAATTAAATGTTATTTAGTGTTTGTCTGGTTTGGTGATTCTGATCTTGCTATATATTTTGTCAATGGTATTTCACGATGTTAAATTTATTAATATGTTTATTATTATTGTTTCCCCTACTCTGATTTTGATTAACTGGTTTAATCGACTAAAACTATATTTGGTAAAATATAGTTAATAATCGGGTTTTAATAAAATAAAAATTACTACTACTTAGTAACCTGAATACCACCGGTAAAACCCAACACTATATGTTAAGGATGTTTATATATATTGTAGGGAAAATTATAAATTATGTATATTGGTAAATATGTTATGTTTAGTACAGGAACTCGTATGACAGATTGATAACATTTATATGAAGAATTTAATGATACGAAATAATGGGCTCTTGGGATAAATATAGTATTAGAATATTCGTGTGGAAATGACGGGCCTATTTTGCTCAATGCAGATCGAATATTACTAAAGGGGGAATACAAATAAGCTTCAAATGCTAAGGTTACTATAAGAAGCCTTCACATAAAATTAGAAAAGGGAAAGAGGCGTCGCTACACATTTGGATAAAATCGGTCAGATGTCCAAGAGATCTGATGAAGTGGTTTTTAGCGAGAGATATGATGAAGAAACCTTAACGATTGGATGTGATACATATACCTCAAGATTATCACGGTGATTATATTAAAGAAACGATGAACAAAGTTAAGAAATTTTTTTAATTATTTTTTTTTCTTTGGTTCCTTTGAGCGGCGGTTCGCAATTCATCATGAAGAAAATTTAAGAAAAATCATTCATTCTTCTTCAATGGATTCTTCAAAGTTATGATTTTTTTTAATAATAATTTTTTTTTTTGGTTCCTTCGTGCGGCGGTTCGCAATTCATCATGAAGAAAATTTAAGAAAAATCATTCATTCTTCTTCAATGGATTCTTCTTCAGTGGAACTGAGGTCGAACTTCCACGGTGGTGGAAGCATTTTCCAGCAAGGCTCGGTATTATTTCAAGTGATGGATGAATGAAGAAAGAAAATCCCAGGTTTGTGCATGTGTGTGTAAATTTTGTGAATTTGATTTGGACGGTAGGAACCGTTAATGATGTGTAATGATAATTTCATATTCTAAATATTTTTTCTCATTCAACATGAATATGGGGAAAAGGTTAATCTTCACTTCATCTATCTTCTATCTTCTTTTGTTTTGATGTTGGATGTTGTTTGAAGACAGTAGGAAGCATCGATAAATAAATAAAATTTGATCCAAGAAAAAAAAACTACATACAATGTTCTTTATATGTAGATCTAAATAAACAATATATGTATTCTAAAATATCCTCCTATTTGGTGCTTGTTTTATGGTTTTTGTCTCACAGGGCTTTTCCTATTTGTTGTTTGTATCATGTTCTTTTACAACACTGCATTGTACCCACTTTAAAAAAAATTAATTGAGAAAATTGGGTGTTTTATAACATAGTATTTCTAAACTTCTATGTGTTCTTCTCTGCTCTTGTTACATCGCCGTATGCAAACCAAAAGTTTTAAAATAATGATTTTAGAAAATGGTAATTGCAAATGTGTAACTAAGACATTTATTCTCAAAAGAAATTTGAAGACAATGTTAGTACCGGATGATGGAGAAATGAATCACAAAAGTGAATGCAGATAACTTGAATAATCTACTAAAAAATTTCAATCAAGCAGACACATTCGAGAGACATTCGTGTTGATAAGGTGATAAAATTATGTGGATTAATCAACTCAGAAAATCATCTTTTACAATACATAAAACATGAATATATAGATATACAAGTAACCGTCATATAAATGTTTATGAGAGAGAAAATGTTTGTGATGTGTATCTGATTTCATAACAAAATCGTGTTTGTTCAGTTCTTTTTACTAAGGCCTAGATGAAAGGGAAGTATGCCGCAATAATCAAGGAATGTTATATAAGGAAATGAAAAAAAAAGATATGATATGACAATGTGAGAACAAGAGAGTTTAGAGAAAAGATTCGATGAAAAAAGGTATACATGTAGGAGCATTCATAAGTCATTTCCCATTTCGAACCTCATCCCTAAATTTTAAGAAAAAATATTAAAAGATACTTAAAAAGTTACTTCATCCATTCATCTCCTATTTTTATTAGTTTATATTATTTGTAAATTGATATGAGTGAAAGAGAGAGAAAATAATATAAAGAAATATTATTTAATTGATTGGGATAAATATGAAGAATTAGATGTGGCGGAATTTTAAAAAATTGATATATAAATTTAGAAAATAGAGCTTTTTAGTTAAATTATAGGGATGCGGATGATGAACGAGTTGTGAATGCTTTAACTTTTTTGCAAAGCCTAGACCAAAGCCATTTTATAGAAATAATTTCAAAGTGTAGAATCAAGTTATCCCGGATGGCCAACTGTCCGGGATCAGGGATGGGCTATCAGGCTAAGAACGCCTACAGAAAGGATCGAAGGTTAATGGTTCAAAATTAAGCTTCCTTGAATGCTTGACTAGTAAACCTGCAAAACAAAGAAGCATCATTAGCCTTGACACGGGACATGAGCTCGTCTCAAGATCAAACTCGCGCGTGAGAATAAGTATATGGGTATGAGTGAGGCGTAATCAATACGAACTAAAGAGCATTGAATGAGAAACTAAACCTGGTGTTGGGGAGATATTTATAAACCTTAGTCCTTGTCCCGTTTCCTAATTAATGCTCTTTCCTAATTAGGGGTGATAGAGTTCTGACTGAGGTTTTGGTCTATGTTGCGTCAGTGCCCATTTGGGGAAAGACATTAAATCTCATGTCAGTTCGAAGTGTGAGAACTCCGAACTTTGGTGTTTAAGCTTTGGTCTATAATGTCCGTTTTGGACTATGCATGTTTGGTCCAGTCTGACCTAACACAATTTGGTCAGGTCAGATAGTTGTGCATGTTATAGTTTCGTCTAAGTTGTTGGTTGGTCCAGGTGTTGAGGGATGTTTGATGGATTGTATGCTGGAATCCATGCATGGAGTCATACCATTTGGACATACGTCATCACATAGAGTGTAAAAAAAAATTGGGGTGATAATTATTGAAAAACACGAAGAAAAGAAATAGATTTTGGGCTTGTATACTTCACTTGTTTTTAAAAAACGATTATGTTTAGGTTCGCATGTTTAATTAAACAAACATATTTGGGTCGATCTATATAACCGTTTAGTTAAAATGTCAACTTGTCAATTTGTTTGATGAAACATGTCAACCCATTAACCCATTTATGACCCGTTTAACTAATTTTCTTACATCCCACTAACTCAATAAACACGTTTACATCTTGATTACCCATCAACCCGTCAACATAAACGAGTCATATTCAAAGACATGATTTAAATGCATGTGGATTAAGATTTAGGATTGATGTTTTTTTGATATGAATAGAATCTTTGTGTTCAAGTTGAAGAATTTCCCCCGACAACCCACCAAACCCAAAAAGTTCATGTCATAAAAAATATTATTTGTTTATCCATTTTCTAAGAATTCAATCATTTATAATCGTATGGGATTTCTAACCTATTCTCTGTCCATATCATTGTCCCTAAAATTTAAGGAAATCACTAAAAACACATTCCATCCCATTTATATCCGGTGCACCTCATTCCTATTATTTGATGAAAAATAAATGCTTTCCTATATTTAATGATTTAAATTCATTCTTATATCCATGTTTTTATATTTGTTATTGTAATACCCTAGGCAAATCTCATATCGGTTAGACATGAGAGAATCATGTTTCATAAGGAATGTCTTGCCTCAAATATCACCAACTGTAGATGAGAGGAGAATCTCACAGCTAAGCGTGCTCGAGTGACAACAATCCACGAATGGGTGAACTTCGTGGGAAGTTTTCACCCGGGCAACCAAAAGAAAATCTGTGAGCTCCTCGTGGGTAAAACAGACAATATTGGTGGTATGAGGAACTTGATATTACAAATGGTATCAGAGCCACTCCTGTGTTGTTTGGGATGTTGGGGCAAACCTCATCAAGAGGGACACCTTAAGCAAATCCCACATATATGATTGGGATGGTGGGGCAAACCTCATCGAGGACGATGATGAGTCCGGGGGGGGGGGGGGGTTGCTTGTAATACCCTAGGCAAATCCCACATCATTCATGGACATGAGAGATTCCTAGTTCATAAGGAATGCCCTACCTTAAATATCATCAACGAGTTTTGGCACTTTGGCTGTGGATCGGAAGAGAACCTAACAGTCAAGCGTGCTCGAGTGACATTAATCTAGGGATGGGTGACTTTCTTGAAAAATTTTCACCCGGGAAACAAAAAGCAAATCGTGAACTTATCATGGACAAAACGAACAATATTGGTGGCATAAGAGGTTGTATGTTACAGTTTTGATAAATGAAACACAAATTACAAAAGAATAAACAAGTATTTATTTAATTGAATAGGAACATTGGATTTTAATAATCCCAGTTATGTATATTGGCTGATATTAATCCATATTTTATTTACTCTCTACAATAAACTAGAGTTTAAATGTATTGGCATCTATTAGACCGCTGTTAAATAATCGCGGTCTAATAGATTCCAATACCTTTAAAATCTGGTTTATTGTAGGGAATAAATGATATACGGATTAATATCGAGCAACACGCAAATTTAATTTATTCCATATAATAAACCAGATTTTAAAGATATTTGTATCTATTAGACCACTTTAAATGATTGCGGTCTAATAGATTCCAATACCTTTAATGGTTTATTGTAGGGAATAAACAATATACAGATTAATATCGACCAATAAACAATAACTTGAATTATTAAAATCCAATATTCCAATTGAATATTGATAAATGTAGAGAATAAGATATAAAATATCTCAAAAAATATATAATAAAATTGAAAATAGTGTGTTTCAATTAAACTATACAAATGAGAGGATTTCGTTCTGGTGCGAGTTGTAATACCACACCATACTCCTTGATGACTTGAATGTGAAGGACTGCAGCTAAACTGCTACACCATCCGATTTCGCCGCAACTTCTGACTCTGTGCAGTGGTGTAACATCGTACAAACTCAAAAAAGTAAAATATGATGTTATGACGCTTATGCAAGTTGAAAAATGTGGCTTTAGCATTACACTTTTTTAAAATCACTAGCTTAACATAGTTACAAAGGTATATGTCATTATACTAAAAAAAACATTGGGCTCTAATCTCGCTTGTGACATGAAGTTAGGGCTAGCAAACACGTCTAAACGTGTTAAACATGTCAGGCATGATTAACACGAATACTAAACATGAACATGACACAATTAACTAATCGTGTTATTTTCTTCAAACACGAACACAAACATGTATATAATCGTGTTACATGATATGATGTATGTTGACACGATTATTGTTACATGTTAAGTAACAAGGCATGTCACGACCCATTTAACACATCGAGATCATCCAGTTTAAAAGTTATCAAATATTACAAACCGTTATATAATATCATGGAAGAACAATTCATAAAATATTCAAAACAAAAACCCATATAAGTCTTAACTAACAATACGTAATATATATTTAATTATTTAATTTTAAAAAAAAGCATGCTTAATCGTGTCATAAACATGTTAAAGGAGGTGAAACCTGCTTAGATACGATTTTAATCGTCTCATAAACGTGTCGACCTGTTTATGAGATAAATATGTTTAGCTTAAATCCTGACCTATTTAAGTTAACAACCTATTTAGTGGTGTTAACAACTTGGGGAAGAATATTTAGTTTAATAAATCCTAACCTTTTTAGGGGCTGTTTGTTTACCTCTTATTGAGGTCTGAACTGGATGGAATGTATTTTTCGGTCAGACATTTAATTAAGGGCTGTTTGGTTGGTTACCTCTTAAACTGAAAAAAATAACTTAATGAATAAGGGTTTACTTGATAGCTTTTTGATTCAGAATCTCACAAAAAAAAAGAACGCACACAGCGCCCCTCCTCCTTCACGTACGTAAGAGACCAGCAGCGCTCCTCCTCCATCAGATTCGTCGTCCGACTGCCACAGCGTCGGCGACGGCAGCAGCGTCGGCGACAACCTCCCTTTCTCCGGCGATCATTCCTTCTCCCGCGTTCCATCGTTGCAGCAGCCCCTCCTTCTCCAAGTAAGTTTTTTTAGGGTTTTGTTCAAATTCTATAGATTTTTTACAAATTGTTGTGTTTTTATGCTCTAATCAGTGTTTGATTAACATTATCTATGCTCGAAATTTGTTATTGATTCTTAAATATAGTTTTCCCTAATTTTGTTTGTTTTTCTCAAAATCTAGGTTTTTTTTTACAAGTTGGTTTAATTTGATGCTCTAATTTTGTTATTGTTCATTGTTTAGTGTGTTTTTAGTGCTCAAAACATATGGATCATTGTTGAATGTCGTATTTACTTGAGATATTAGTTTGGTTTTTGCTCAAAATGTAGGGTTTTTTTTTTTATTTCATATTGGTTAGGTCATTGTTTGATCATTGTTGATCATGGTGTGATATTAGGTCCTTTGATATGGTTTGATGGTTGATGCTACATGTTTTATATGATTTTTTGAATATGTGAATGGAGAAATTGGTTGATGCTGACCAAACAGATATATTCCATTCAGTGATCAAACCAAACAGCACTTAACTGATTCAGAATCTATTATTCTTAACTAATTCAGAATCTCTTATTCTTAATAATTCAGCACTTAATGCTTCAGTTTATACCAAACAGCCCCTTTTAGTGCTGTTAACAACTTGAAGGGAAGAATATTTAGCTAGAAAAAAAAAATTACAAGGTAATGGTCCGCCTTTTCTTTTTCCTTGTTTTTTTAGTCAGTAAAGTAAGCTGAGAGAAACAATGGCTGCACCATCATCGTCGCCGGCGCTATCCGCTAGCGAAATGGTGGCTGAACGGAGGGGAGTACCGGCGGCTTCTTTTGTTAAAGACGTGCAAGCTTACCTGAATCAATTAGGTCTTGACGTTAACTCTACTCTCGCCTTCCTCCAAGAAAGGTCTCTCATTTTCTTTCCATATATCTGTGCTTGTTTTGATTCTGTTGCTGTGATTTGTAATCGGATTCTGAACATATAAGATCAGTAGCTGTTGTGTTAGGGTTTATGAGCGAGCGGTGTTTTACTTCTTTAAATTAATAATGTGAAAATACGCTGTTTTTGTTGTTCGCTTTTAATTAATTAACGTCTCAAAGCTTAATCAAGGTAATATGATTCGAAATAAGAGCATAACATTTTGAAATTACTTTTAATTCTAGTGGGGGAGATATGTATTCTATAGTGGCAAAAGGAGGAATGTTAATTGAGGAGTTTGTACATTGATGGCAGCCAGCAGCAGATACATGCCCTTTTAGGTGGAGTAGATCTTATGATTGTATCTTAGTTTGGCTAGTCAATTTGAGGCAGCAAGTATTTTCTGAATTGTAAAAGTTAAGAATAATATCTTCATTCCCTTTTTGTGGATTGATGAACAATTATAGGTCCACCAACCCCAATGAGATATTTACTTGTTGAAAGTTTATTTGAATTATGTCAAATCGTCAATTTCAAAGTTCAGTATGTTTGACCCACAAAAGTCAAAGAAGATGCTGCCTAAAGGACTAAGCAAATAAAAGAGGCATTCGGTAAAGATGGCAGTGTGAGAACTTCAAATAAGATTTTTCTGTTTACATGATGATATTGTACATTGCTATATTGTCGACTAGATTTACATGTGTGGTATTTTGAATATAACTAATGATGCAACTAAATGTTTTTTTTTCTTCCTTTTAATTAATCTTTCCCTGCTATCTGACTTTTTTTGTATCTGTAGGCTTCAGCAATACAAATTGGTTGAGATGAAACTTCTTGCTCAACAGAGGGATCTTCAGGTAGTATCTATGTTGAATGAACTATACAATGAAGTGAACATAAATTGGTTAGACCGCAATAAGAGGAAACATAGTGTTTATTCAAAATATCTCTTTAGTAATGTATTTATTACTGATAAATTGTGTGGATTGGATCCAAACTTATCTCCACTGCCTCCATGATTGAATTTGATATGAATTGCACTTGTTGGTTCCTTGATTACATTTTTTAAATATATTATGGACAAACTGTGTGAACGGAATTTGACTTAATATCTCGAAAAGCAGGTAATATGCTAACAAACGTCTAGCAATTTAGTTCTTAACGTCACATCTTAATAAACCTATATACATCCATGACATCAACTGGAAGATTTGCATCTATGCTTGATTCCGTATTGCAAACCTTAGATTTCACACACTAGTATTTCACTTTCTCTCCCATTTAATCTTAAAGACTTGCATCTATGCTTTGTGCTTACCAGGCGAAAATTCCAGATATTGAGAAGTGCTTAGATGTTGTTGCTACTTTACAAGCCAAGGACTGTGATGAGGTTGGTTATTGTACTATAATTTATCCTTTTCTTTTTCTTCTAGAAGTGGTTTAGTTTTTATAGTATGTGTCTTTAAGACTTGCATATTAATATTATTTATGGAAAAAATTACAACCATTGACTTTTGAGTATTAAATGGCTACTTATTTATTGACCGTGTACGCAAATTGGGAGACATGAAGGGCGATTTTGGTCTTCTTATACCAAAGAAGGAAATTCAAATCCACAATTTGTAGCACTAAAAACAAAGGTTAAATCAAGAGCGAACTGAAATTTGATAGACTTTGAAAGAGAACAAATGAGAAGACATGCAACATTTTTCTCATAGTTTAAATTGACATGAATACACTAAACACATGTACAAGCAAAAGCATGATAAGATTTTTGCTTGTGTATAGTTGTGATATAACTTCTTTTTTTTTTGACCGGCAAGCGCACCCATGTTCAAAAGTTCAAGAGTTCATGTTACTAAATTCTTTTGTTCTCCAATTCACTTTATACATAATATCTTAATAATTATGTGGCTTCTTCTTGTTTTTTTTTTCTGAACAAAAATTCCTAGATTTTCTATGATAAATACCACTACTTGCACTCTACCAGATTCGAATCCACAACCTTCTGGACCGTTGTGGACTTGTGGGGCACCTTATCTACCACCATGATGTCCCCTAACTTCTTTTCTTATAGTTTTTGTTTACAATGTTATATATAGACATACTCATATGCACCTCGTATTCTTAGTTTTTTGGAAACTACAAATCCCCATGTGCATGAATTGCACACCCTTATGACCGCGTTTCCTATTCTTGCTATATCCTTGCGCACAAAACGTGTTTCCAGCTTGACAATTTAAGCCACGTCACATATTATATTGCATTCTCAAAAATATGTTACGACATATTAGTAAGAAAGGTTACGAACATATAATATTAAAAGCTCCTTTTATACATGATTTATTTGATGTCTGTGTTCGTATGTTTATTTGGGCACCTGGTTTTCCATTACAGGCATTGCTTACAGATTTTGAATTATCTGAAGGCATCTATGCGCGGGCCCAGATCAAGAATACTGATTCAGTATGCTTGTGGTTGGGAGCAAATGTAATGCTAGAGTACTCGTGTGAAGAGGTGCATACTTTGTTGCTGATTAGTTCCTCTAGGTGGACCATTAGATGTAGCAAAATGGGCAACGGTTCAAAACAGACACTCCAGTTTGACTCATCACCACCTTAGTCCTTTTGTTAAATATTTATAACCAAGTATTGTATTATATATGATCACAAAAACTATACTTTCAAGACCTCTTTTAAAATTTGATTGATTGGTGATAGATTTAACCCAAATCGACCCATATATAGGTGGTACATGGGTCGCTATTGCCACCTCTACAAACATTTCATTACATTTAGTGAAAGAGACTACTTCTGAACATGAAAACACACAGGCAACTACTCTACTGCAGAACAACTTGGAAAATGCAAAAGCCAGTTTTGAAGTACTGGTTGCTGATCTACAGTTCTTAAGAGATCAAGTTAACATCACCCAGGTTTTGCTTTCAGAATTTCTTTTATTTCCAGTCTGTAATATTCGAGCAGGTTTAAATTGTATACTTATGCACACACACACACACACGCACTCTCCCTCTTTTCTCACTTACAAACTTTGTAAAAAAATTGCTATGATTTGGGGAAAGATAGAGAGCTCTTTAGGCTCTCCTGAGTCCTGAGTCCTGACCTCCCGTACCCGATGCTACGGGAGCTTCGAGTCCAAAGAAGGGATAACATTTATAATAAGACTCACAAACATGTTTTCTCACACCCTGTATTCTTAAGTAAGTTTATTGCTCTATCCTTTTGGCAAACACTTAGGTCACGACTGCTCGGGTCTACAACTGGGATGTCCATCAGCGAAGAGTTAGACGAGCTCCTTCCTCCCAAGATTCATGAGAGAAAAAATTCAGGAGACGTTGCTTTTGAGGTTGTTATCACAATAGGTGAATTTCTTATTTCAGCTTTCTGCATCATTATTATATCAACATTTTCGGCTTCTTAGTTTGTTGCTATGCATCCATTGTGTGCCGTTAGTGTTTGATTGTTCTGTAGAATTGTTTGTGTGGGGTTCAACATATATAGCTTAGTTACAAAACCCAATTCATTGTGTAATGTTCTGATAACACCCTTGAGTGGGTGAGCCTCTAAGAAGTTAACGGAGAAGAAGATAAAAACTTTACTGCAACTTTTTTTCTAACTATTCAATTAAAGGGAAGTACAATTTATAGAATATGAAAATGCATGCTTGACTAAAAACTAGGAAAACATGGGAACGTGAATGCAAATGTAAACATGGAAACGTGCAGGAGTTCAAAACATGAATGCATCACTACTTCAACATAGTAACTGAAAGTGGAAACGTGGGTTGCGATCATTGAACCGTATCATGTTCCCTTGATAACCAAGTTGAAACACTTGTGATTTAGCCATCATTTCAATCAAATGTTCTTGTTTTCTTTCGATAGGAATTTTACACATTCTTCTTTTTTGCTTTTACTTTTAAGACTGAATGTGGTCAAATTTGGTTCAACTGCTAAATGAGTATTATTTGTGAACATGCTGTGAATATATGCTCCACATCTTTTGTCGCTTCGTTGCATAGAGGAGGACAAACCGTTGAATTTAACTGCACTCTCCTCCTTGCCATTGTTACTTTAGTTGGTAACTAGATTTCGAGCCCGCGCGTTGTCGCGTGTTTTTAATAATATTATTATACATGATGTTATAAATAACTTTAAGTAAATTAACCAAAATTGTCTATTACATTATTCTTAAGGTTCCTATATTAGACGGTATGTTAAGGGAATTTTGAATGGAGATTGTAGTAACAGAAATGGTAACGGATATTGTAGTGACATATATGATGGGTGAAGAATGTTTACACGATAGTAACGGATATTGTAGTGACATGTATGATGGGTGAAGAATGTTTACATGCTGAGAAACATTAGATTTAGTTCGAATAATGATGTCAAAATGTTTGATCAACTAAAGAAAAACAACTAAGTCTGTTAGCGATCTTAGTAACAGTGTCATAGAAGTAGAGTTGAAGGAAGCCTGATTTCCTATCGGCTGGAGGTCTGTTATTGATAGTTTTGTCAATAGTTGTAGCAAAAGATGTCATTGAGAACATACAATTATATTTACGTCTTTTATAAAGAAATAATGTGTCATTAAAAAGAGATCTTATTTTATTAGGCGGAGGCTTTGGATAGTTTAAAGCCACACGTCAAATGTCGTAATGTGGTCTACGATTTAAGGCGTTTTTGCGAACCAAAATGCTGCCCCCAAAATTCACAAATTTTAGTGTAGCAAATGGAGCACATATACGAAATTTTAATGGTTAAAAAAAGGATAAAAAATCTAGTTAAATTAATTAAACTTTGACTCAACCAAATATCACAGCGGAATTTTGTAATTTATTGTAGTCTATTGTATGTGTTGTTATGGCACCATATAGTCTCAAATAGCAACAACTTCATATTTTTAGCTATGTTGAAGAAAGCAATAAAAATGATCCAAAAATAATTGTGATACGTTTTAGGTAACCCATATAAGCGGTTAAAAAAATAGCGGTGAGTCCAAACTAAAATTACTGGTATAAAGTTCAGCGGAAAAATCGTTTTAAGGGTAACGAAATACATAAAACGTTAAAAATTAAAAAAAAATCCCACTACACGGTGCAAATTCTTCGTTATGCGATGTAAGTTCAGAGGTAGCGGACGCTACTCTTAGCAATAAGCTAGGTTCATATTACTGAATTAATTAGAAATATTAATTCCATATCTCCTACTTTAATAAGTGAAGATATAGTTTGCCATGTGTCAATCTCCTGGACTATCTGTGGCCTTATTTATCGCGCGCTCCCTTCCCTTCTGTACATATGCGTTTTCTCTTGAACCCTAATCTCATTCAATTGACGCTTTCAATCAATTGGGATGTCAATCATTTAAGTCTCAGTTACCCTAAGTGGAATTCAATCCACATCCTTCAATTTACACCATTCGTCTATTCGTCTCTCCTTTAATTACTTCCATCTTTAAATTAATTACTTCCCCATCAGTTCCCGATCTGCGTATTGCATTACCACCTTGGTAAATAATCTAGAATATTTCTCAATCGGATTTTCAGTCGACACCTATATGTATTCTTTCAGCCCCTACATCTGAACTTATAATCGCAACCTTCATCTTGAGTACTCAGTCACCGCACAAACTGTATGCTACAACTCCAAAAGCGGAATTTCAATGACTCTCTTCATATCGCCCAAACTATATTTATCGTATATCACCAAGTCCGGGCTGAGAAATACAACCTTAACCTTCAAGGTGGTTAACCTAATTTCTTCTGGAAGGTATGTTTGTATTGTGTTTTGTTGGGCTATACTTAATGAGGCATGAACATTAGAATGGGCCTTACTTGGATTGGGCTTAGATGATTACGATTATGGGCTTGGTGGGCCGGTTTCCTTAGTGGGTTTATGATTGGATTAGGGTTTTTGTAATGGGTACTATATAAACCCAAGGGGTTTATGATTGGATTAGAGTTTACGACTTAAAGTTCGGAACTTTGGGTGTTTACAATTTCTCTATACCGGAAACGTGTTTACGACTTACCTGTATCGGAATCAGTGTTTACAATTATTCCAACCGGAATCAAGTTTACGATTGGTTTTTATCGAAATCGAGTTTGCGACCTATTTGAATCGGAATCAGGAGTTTACGATCCGCGTGTGTTTACGATTAAGGGTTTACGATCAGCGTACGTGTCAGCATCGTAAACGGGGTTTACGATCGAAAACTCTACTTTTTTGGACTTTTGGACTTTTAGTTTTAAGTTTTCCTAAGGTTTCGTCATGGATTTCGAACCGAGCATGTACCAAAAACTGGACTTTGAGATAGGATCAACTACACGTCCTCCTAGACTCACTTCTGCTGATAACTTCCTTGAATGGAAATACAGATTCCATAATCATTTGAAAAGTGTAGATCTGAGACTTTGGAGATCTGTTTTCAATGGACCGTTCATTCCCACACACACTGAAGCAGGAAAGATAGGAGTGGTAAAGACTGAAGTAGAGTACTCAGATGACGATTGGGAGAGATGCAACAAGGATGAGAGGGCTTATGCAATCATGACTATGGCTTTGACACCGGAGATTGCACAAGGGTTTAAGAAGTATAAGACTGCAAAGAAGCTATGGGATGCTCTTGTAGTAGCATATGAAGGTAATCCCGACATCAAGGCTAGCCGTAAGCAGATGCTGAAGCAGAAGTTCAACTTGTTCAATCACATTCAAGGAGAGTCCTTTGAAGCACAAGTTCAGAGATTCGTGTCCTTAATCACTGAGATGTCAAGTTATGATGTTGAACCTGAACAGGAAGACAAGAATCTGAAGCTCTTAAACAGCTTACCCAAGAATTGGAATACAAACATCTCAATCATCAAAGATAACAACAAGCTGGATGAATTAACTGTTGATGAGCTTATCAACAAACTGAAATCGAAATTGATTGATGATAAACAACGGGAGCTGAATCATCTGAGTTCACTGAGTATAGCTGGTAAATTAAGTCAGGCTCTCTTGTCTGAAGATATGGGATCAAAGCAAACTGGGAGTTCATCTGGAAGTGATTCAAGTGCCAACCCAAAGTCAACTGCTTTCGTGGCACGATCACAAGCTAGTTCTAGTTCGAGTGGAATGATCAATTCTGAAGAGGCAAATGCCACCAATGATCCCAACTTTGCACTCGGAATGGGATTCATGAATAGCTACCATGCCCTTATGGCTGGAACGTTAGTGCCTGCAGAGTCGCTCTATAGTGATCTAAATCAAATCAATCCTGAAGATATGGAGATGCTTGATGTCGCCTGGCAAATGGCCATGGCGGTTTTTCGTGCAAAGAAGTTTATGGCAACGACTGGAAGAAATTGCTGGAAGGATCAGGACAAGATCAGAATGGGTTTTGATAAAAGCAAGCTGAGGTGCTTCAATTGTGATGAGTACGGACATTTCGCTAGGGAATGCACAAAGCCAAAGAAGGAGAGAGCAGAAGAGAAGAAAGCTGGAGATGGAAAAGGAAAGGGCTACGCAAAGGCTCTGGTCGTGAAGGATTGCGGGGAATATCAGTGGGCATCGCAGGTCAGGGAACTCAGTCTGACGGGTGCTATGATTGCTCAAATGGAGAATGGTACTGATGAGGAGAACCTGGTTGAAGACAAAGAGGCATTTGCTGCCTAGGTTGACAACACAAAGGTATGTACTAATCCCACTTGTGCTCGTTTAATTCCTGGCCTTAGACAACTTTGGAAGAATAGTGAGATAGAACTATTTGACATGCAATGCTCTAGAAGTTCGTTTAAGGGTAGATGGGAAAAGAGTGAGGATAAGGTCAAAGCACAGAAACTAGACATAGAGAAATACCAAGCACTTGCCAGTCAGAAGTCTGTCCTGTATGGCAATGCTAAGTTAGAAATAGCTGAGCTTAAAAAACAGGTAGATGAACTCACACATAAGAACAATGAGCTGCAAGTAAAACTAGATGTGAATCAGATGAGAAGCAAAAGAATGCTAGAAGCTAGTAAATCTCTGTCCACCCGCATAACTGATGTTAGAATGGGTAAGGATAAAGGTGGAATAGGAATTAGCTTCTCGGACAAAATTAAGAATAATGTTCCTCAAGTTGTGACTAGAGATATTATAGGAATGATCTTTGAAGAGGACCAGGTAGATAGATCTACATCTGAAATGCATGAAGCAGGACCTCCCCAAGATAGTGTTTTGGTTGGTGTGAAACCTATGACTGAAGAGGAACTAGAAAATGAGAAACATATGTTGTATGGGCTGGGTAATCAGAATAGAACTGTGACATCCACAAGTGAACCGGGTCCATCCCAGGAACCATTAAACAATAATGTTGGTTCTTCTGACACTTTTGTTTCATGTGCAGATGAAGTAGGTGTTCAAGATGTTTCTGGGGAGGATGCTGAATGTTTGAAAGTCAATGAATGTCATGTGTCTAGTAGTTTAATGTTTGATTTACCTAAGGACGATGTTCTAGCACCTGTGTCTGAACTTAATGCGTCCAAGTCAAAACATTTAGTTGTGTCTTTGTCATCAAAACATGTTTCTGATTCTAATGAAAAAGTTAATGGTTTTAAGATTCGTGTGCCTAACACAAGAGTTGGCCGTGAGTCTAAGCCCAAGGACTTTGTCCCTTATCCCCAGGTTGTGTCTACTTTCAACAGAACAAACAAATCAAAATCGGAACAATTTTGTTTAATTACACAACCAGAAAAATTTCCAAAACATGTAATACACAAATGGGATGATAAGCCTGAATGGAAGTCGTCTTATCCAAGACGCTCATACCTCTGTAGTCATGTAAATGGGCCTAGACTTATGAATTGTTTTCAGTGTGGAAAACCAGGACACTTTGCTGCAAACTGTGTGAACAGACCTTACCAACCATACTATCCGCAAAACCCACGGACTAGTATGTTGGAGAAAATGATGACAGGTGGTGATAAAAATCAAAAGCAACAAGCTTTGTTACAGGGGAAGCAAAGTTCAGAACCAATGAAGACTCAACAGTCTAAGGTTTTAAACACAAACGCTCCAGTGACAAAGCCTGTTGATGAAAAGTGGAATGTGGCCAAAACTCCAAAACCAACTTACACACCTAAAGGAGTTTACAAAAAGAATGATAAGATGAAACCAGAATTTGTTGAGAAACAAGTGTCTAAAGTCAAAAGAGTTAATGAACCTAATGGCAAAGCAAAGGTTGAGAAACAATTTTTAAAACAAAAAGATGTCACTCAAACAAAACAAGTTGTTTATACAAAGCTGAAACTTGAGTGGACACCTGTTAAAAAGCCAGTAGGTAAAAAGGCCACATCACCACAAAAGAAACCTGCATCAGTAAAGAACTCAACCAATGTGATGAAACCACAGAAACACCCTGTTTGGAAACCAAAAGTCAACACTCAAACTTTGAGTGTACCCGAATCAAAAGCAGGAATGTCTCTTCAATTAGTTAATTACACTGATTCCAAAGGTGTGCCCAGATCTGTTATGGCCTGGGTACCTGAATCTAACTGATCTTTGATCCATGTAGGGACAGCCAAGAAGAACTGTCAACAATCTCTGGTATGTTGATAGTGGTTGCTCCCGACACATGACCGGAGATCTGTCACTTTTGGAAGATGTTCAAGATTTCAACGGAGGAGGCGTTTCATTTGCTGGTGGAGTAGGTGGTAGGATCAGCAAGAAAGGTGTTGTGAAGAATGGCAGCTTAACATTTTCTGATGTACATTATGTGGAGGAGCTGTCACATAGTCTGCTGAGTGTCTCACAGATCTGTGATA
Organism: Deinandra increscens subsp. villosa; assembly: GCA_039602395.1. NCBI lineage: Eukaryota > Viridiplantae > Streptophyta > Magnoliopsida > Asterales > Asteraceae > Deinandra > Deinandra increscens. The sequence continues at coordinate 19,250,986 of JBCNJP010000010.1, read as the reverse complement.
GAGACTATTCTGTATTATTCAACCGCAAGGAATGTATTATTCTCAAGCCCAGAGTTAAGAAACCCTGAGGAGTGTATTTTGATGCACACACCAAGACGAGGAAATTCTTATCTTCTCAACATGGGTAGTCCTCCAACTTCAGAAGAAGCCTGCCTTATCTCAAAGCAAAATGAAAATCTGGCATTGTTGTGGCATCGTCGTTTAGGACATGCCAACATGAAGAATCTGTCAAAGCTGGCAAAGGGAGAGCATGTAAGGAACCTCCCTATCACGGATTTCACGTCAGTTGAGAAGTGTGTTGCATGTGCTAAGGGGAAGCAGCACAGATTACCGCATCGTTCCAAGATCGTCAATTCTGTTTCATCGGTATTGCAACTACTTCATATGGATCTCTTCGGCCCAATGCAAGTTCAAAGTATCAGCAAGTTCTCATATTGTCTGGTGATAGTGGATGATTTCTCTCGTTTTACTTGGGTTTTCTTTCTGTCAAACAAGCATGAAACTCCAACGCTTGTGAAACAGTTTGTCACTCTTATAGAGAATCAGTTGAGCAAAAAGGTGAAGGCTATTAGAACAGACAACGGAATAGAGTTTAAGAATGCTGAATTGAATATGTTCTGTGGAGTAAAAGGTATAGAAAGGCAATACAGTGCACCGTACACACCTCAACAAAATGGTGTTGCTGAAAGAAGAAACATAATTCTCATTGAAGCTGCTAGAACTATGCTGTGTGATGCAAGACTACCAATTTTCTTCTGGGCCGAAGCAGTCAACACTGCTTGTTATGTGCAGAATCGAGTACTTTTGAACAAGCGGCATGAGAAGACGCCTTATCAGATTATTTATGGAGAAAAGCCAAGGGTGGGGTACTTCAAGACTTTCGGGTGTCCTTGCACAGTCTTAATTCAATCGGATGTGGGGAAATTCGAAGCAAAGGCTGATGAATGCTATTTTGTTGGATATTCTGCAAATAGTGCTTATCGGGTCTACAACAAAACCACCAAACTGATAATCGAGGCATTTGATGTTGACTGGTTGGAAGATAATCCGACAGATGTTGGAATTGGACCGGACTGGATCTTTGATTATGGGACTTTCTTTAAAGGGTTTGACTACTCAAACATGTTTCCTAGTCTGGAAGAAGAAGACATCATTGCTCCAGCTCCTGAAGTGAGGCCATCTGTTGAAAATGTTAGAGACAGTGTATCAGAAGCAGCTCCTAAGGATGATGTTGTGGATGTTCCAGAATCGTCAGGAACTCATGATGATCAGAAGGAGCCTGAAACCCAAGGTATGAATAATGATGTTAATGATACTAACCTGCCTGTTTCTGTTTCAGTGCCAGATATTCAAACCACAAGAATCAACAGAGATCATGCTCTCAGAAATGTGGTTGGACCAGTGACAGCAGGAGTCACAACTAGAAGCCGCACGGGTGACATCAATCACTACATGTACTCGTGTTTTATCTCCCAGATAGAGCCTCCAAATGTGATGGTAGCTCTTAAAGATCCAAGCTGGATGGAGGCTATGCACAATGAACTGAATCAATTCTCAAAATTGGAGTGTGGCGACTAGTGAAAAGGCCAGAAGATAAAAAGGTTATACCCACAAGATGGTTATACAAGAACAAGAAAGATGATACGGGTATAATCGTAAGGAACAAGGCAAGGATGATTGTTCAGGGACATAGACAGGTGCATGGGATTGATTATGATGAGGTATATGCTCCAGTGGCTAGATTGGAAGCAATTCGTATTTTCCTTGCTGTTGCAACATATCTCAATTTCACAGTGCATCAAATGGATGTCAAGACAGCCTTCCTGTATGCTGACATGAATGAAGAAATTTATGTGGGTCAACCACCAGGGTTTGTGGATGAGGAACATCCAGATCATGTATATCTGCTGGATAAAGCCCTGTATGGTTTGCATCAAGCTCCACGTACATGGTATGAGACTCTATCCAAGCATTTGGTGGAGAATGGGTATACAAGGGGAGTGGTTGATCAAACCTTATTTAGAAAGAAGGTGAATGATGATATCATCATGGTGCAAGTGTATGTGGATGACATCATCTACGGCTCTACAAATGAAGAATTGTGCACTGAGTTTGAAGATATCATGAGAAAGAAGTTTGAGATGAGTGATCAAGGGGAGATGAACTTTTTCCTGGCATTACAAGTGAAACAAGATGAAATTGGAATTCTCATTCATCAAGCAAAATACGTGAATGAAATTCTGGCAAAATACAAGATGCAGGACTCCAAGCCCATCTCCACTCCCATGGAATCCCGGCCTCTACTGACAGTGGATGCAGATGGGGAACCAGTGAGTGAATTCTTGTATCGGTTAATGATCGGGTCACTCATGTACCTAACAGCAAGCAGTCTAGACATCATGCATGCAGTGTGTGTGCGTGCACGTTATCAGGCTAATCCTAAAATTTCTCATTTAGCTGCTGTTAAACGTATTTTTAGGTATATGAAGGGCAGGCCTCGGCTTGGACTTTGGTACCCAAAGAATACTGATTTCTAATTGTTTGCTTTTACTGACAGTGACTATGGAGGTAGTGATCTTGACAGGAAATCAACAACCGGTGGATGTCAGTACTTGGGAGACAGACTCATCTCATGGCAGAGTAAGAAGCAGCATACCGTGTCTAAATCAACTGCAGAAGCTGAATATGTGGCAGCATCAGCTGGATGCTCGCAGGTAGTATGGATTCAAAAGCAGCTAACTGACTACGGTATGGAATTCATTAACACTCCAATTTTTTGGATAATGCTGGTGCTCTACAAATTGTTAAAAATCCTGTTCAACATTCCAAAACAAAGCATATAGACATTAAGGTACATTTCATTCGTGATTGCTATGATAGGAAGTTGATTCAGTTGGAAAAGGTAAGCTTAGATCAAAATGTTTCAGACCTTTTCACAAAACCCCTTCCTCGTTCAAATTTTGAAATATGTGTTGAAGGCCTAAGGATGATTGCCTTCGAGGAATGATCTAATCAGAATTGTTTGTATATAGTTATGTTTATTATTATTATTAAAAAAATTATTAAAATAAAAAAAAAATAAAAAAAATGGGTGTTTTATGCATCAAAAGCCTCGTAAAAACAGGGGAAGAAATGCCACTGTTTTAGAAAAATCTGACAATCTGTTTGAGGTTTTTATGAAGTCTTTTGTTTGCCTTGAGTTGGTAGGAAGTGATATAAATTTCCAAGACATTCGGAGACTGACACGTGTAAGGCAGAAGTGAAAGACGGCTCAAAGATGATGTGTCGGTAAGCTAAATCAAAAACTATGATGTGTCGGTAAGCTAAATCAAAAACTATGATCATCCAAGTAAGTGCAATAAACCTAACTTCTATATATGTTTAGTTTTCCATCCTAGTTTACATAGTTTAAAAGACTGAGTCCTAGCAAAAATGGGTTGAGAGTGGTATCCACCTAGTATTCACTCTCTCACACGCCATGTTTCTGCTGTTATGACAAACACCACAGAAAAATGAAAAGAAAAAGAAAATTGAAAAGAAAAAGAAAAATGAAAAAGGAAGAGTTATAAAGATAAATAATTATTGTGTTTGGTCTTCTCTGCGTGCTTATGCGGCCGACCTGATCACCAACTGATAATTTAAGAAAATAAGTGGTAGTCATAGCGGTGTTGCATGGTTCCTCAAGTTGGGGGTTTGTGAATCCTCAATAAACTCTGAGGTTGGGTAGATTTTGCTATGAAAAATTGGGTGTGGGGACGGTTAAACATGACGGTAATAATGTACCATCTTTAAGCACTTAAAAATTTTATCTGGATGTGAGTTTATGTGGTTTTAAAATTTTGGGCAATCATCTAGAGCGTCGAGTAACGGAAGCTGAAAAGGGTTCCTCAGTCAAAGATTTGTCTGGTTTGATCCATGAATTATTATCAGCTTTGGGGCAAGTGAATATTTAATTCTGCAACAAGGTTATCTTTGTTTATGGTTTATTTTTGTTAAGTATATAAATGTTTAAAATTTAAATTTTATGATCATGATCAGATACTCGGGGTAGGAGTCTGAGGAGAAGTTTTGCAGTTCTCAAATTTTCAAAATTAACAAACTTTTATGTGAATTATCATTTATTTGAGGTTTGGGGAATATTTTAAATGTTTTCAATTTTTGAGGGGCCTTAATGAAAATATTTAAACATCAAAAACTCAATCTTCCATTTACGATCCCCATTCACCCATTACCATTTACGATCCTCTCTCTCTCATCTCTGCGTTTCCGATTCCTCTCCAAAACCCTAGCCTCCGCCGTCTACTCGCCGGAAAATCGATCTAAGCAACCTCCGACCACCCTCTGTCTAACCCGAGCACGCAAACACACTCGCAATCCATTTCCAACCAAGAAACCCTTGTCAATCGACTGTTTTCACGAGGTTTCATCGATCTATTCACAGATTTTGTGATTTAAACCCTAACTCGTGATCATCTTCTGTTTTTGCTGAGTTCGAGTCGATTTAGCGAGATTAGAGGTCGGGTTTGTGTTTGCAACTGTTAAAAGGTAGTGGTAAATGTTCATTGTACATGTTTGATGGGTGTTAACGAGTTTTCGAGCTTTTTGCAGGTTCAAAAATGGCGGACTTGGTGTTTACGATTGTCACAGTGAAGAAGACGACTGTTGGCGTTTCCGATCGATGTTTACGATCCATGATTCCGATGATGTTTACGATGTCGTTTATGATCGGGCTTAGGGTTATTTCGAGAGATTACGATTGGACTTTTTGTTTTCGACTGACCCGATCCTGAACCCAATTTTCTGATCGTAAACCCGATTTACCGATCGTAAACCCAATTATTGTTTATATTAAAATCGTAAACCTTAATTAAACACAAAATGATTTTATTTTCGTATAAAATTAAATTGTTTAAGATAAAATTAAATGTGTCTGGTTAATTTGTGTTTCAAAATCAAATTCTTTTCTTGAAAGTTAAATTGAGATTTTCTGAACTTAACAAGTTAAATGTGATAATCAATTGAACTTAAAGATGGTGTTAACAAACACAATTGCTTTTTGATGAATTTAAACCTGATGCATTTGTCTCGTTTTCTCAGATGACAGAAGATATGCTTGATGAAGAAATTCACTTTGAGAGAGATCACTGTATCCCAGCCTATCTTGATGACCCTCCAGAGAGACATATGCAGTTATTCTACTCTTTGGTGACAGGATTGAATGTCTGCAAAATAAGTCATGCTCTCAGGACAAGTGTGCTGATCGATGAGCAGCTCGTCAGAGAATTCTGGGGAACAGCAAGAGCAAATGCTTACAAGACATGGATCACTGCAACCATTCAGAACCGACAGATTAAGATTCTTGAAGAAGACATTCGTCAGGGTTTGAACATTAATGACAGAGCTGAAGATCCAATAGAGTATTCAAAGGCTGCTGTGTTAGAAGGTGCTCAATCCTTAGGGTATGAAGGAAAGTTCCCTCCCATTTTCAAGAAGTTATTGCCGCACTACTGGAGGTGTTTGGCTCACTACATGCAGAAATCCTTCTTAGGGAAGAGAACAAGCTATGATCAGCTAAACAAAGTGCATGGCACAGCGTTTGTTGCATTGGCCTTAGACTGGAACTTCAATTTTTCAAAAATGATGCTGATGGATTGGATTGGCAATGCTGATTTGAGCGCCAGAGAAAAATTCCTGATGACGCCAAGATTTGTGCATATGGTGGTTATGAAGAAATATCCTATGATAGAAGAAAGGATAGAGAAGCTGGATATCAAGTTCATAGATAACAGTGTGTTCGGCTTGCAACCACAAGATCGAAAGGGAAATAGTACCTATCAAGGGAGATTGAATGGTCTAAAAGAGGTGCTTTCCCTGAAGTTCCAAGGGAACAAGATCAAGAAGAATCTGATTCTGAACCGGAAGTCCATCCGGTCAATGTGTCTATTGCAGAAGACCATGATGTGACAACAACTGTGGCTGTGAATGTTCAAGAAGAAGCTGAGGTTATACCTTCTAATGAAGAGAACGTGATGGACGACATTTTCCCGGAATATGAGAATTTGAATGACGATATCTATGGGGAATTGGGGCCCATTAGTCACAAGAGAGCAAGGGATGACTTGAGCACATCTTCAAGTAGTGATGCAACCCCTCCAGATTTGAACCTGAATGTTACTGAACATGATGTGATTGAAGAACCCATTTCGGTACATGAACCTTCGCCGAGGAAGAAGACTGATCCTAGAACTTTTGTGACAATCCGTCTTTTCAGGTCTTTTCCTGGCTTTAACTGAATGTAAATTGTATTAAATATTATATTAACATTTATGTGTTGATTTTGTTGACTTTAGCAAATTAGGATTTTGTGTAATCGTCACGATACGAGCATGCACTTAAGTATAGACGTTTGATGTTCTATGATTCAATGTAAATTATACGTTATAATTTTACGTGAACGTTTTGTGCTATGTGTGTGTGTATATATATATATATATATATATATATATATATTCACGTAAATTACAAGATATCACATAATTATATGTAGCGTGTGTGAGTTCATATGAATTTTTGAACGTATAAATCTATGATGTTATGTGAAGTTAAAATAAATAATTATGGATTATCATTCGTGTTATGTGAACGAAACAAGGCTTATATCTTATAAATGTCTCGCGTTAATCATGTTCTGATATATAATCATTTACTCATCATTCGGCTTAGTTTCGTTAACTCCGTTAGCTTGTAAACCCATTCTAAACTTGAAGGACCAACCTTGTTAACTTCCAAACTCATTCTCAAGTTACCCAAACATTGAGGGATTTACTTTGCAGTTTTCCAATCCTTGTGCCACTTTTGTAGTTTGTTTGAGGGACCATTCTTGTCAAAGGATGAAAGTTAAATTAGATTCATTTTTGTAACCGGCGTCGACAAGCTTTTCTCATTCTGGTAACTGATGATCATCAATTCGCAAATCAAATTCGACGGTTACAAAGCACTGATCACTGACACTAATCAACACCATTTTGATCTCCTATTCTCATTTCTCTCGTCCCGTCTCTCTCCCTCTCGTTTTCCAGTTGTCCGGTGAAGCAAAACCCACCGAAACCACCACCATCCGCCACTGCTACACCACCATTCAAGACCCCTTACGATCGCCCTTCTTCACTGAGCAACCAGGAGGAACCGGAGTCGAGTATCGTAACTGTGTACAGTGTTCGCGTATAAGGTTCGGGTTTCATTTCGGCTTCAAAAACTCGTCGTTACCCATCTTCGATTTGAGGTAAACGTTTTTCCTTATTAGTCGCACAATTTTATGGGTTTAATCCGAGTTTCGCGATTTTCCGGTGACCGGAATGAAAATCCGGCCACCGGAGTTCTTGAGGAAGAAGATGACTCCAGTGATGTACATGTTTTATATTTTTCGTTGTGGGTTATAACACAAACGGGTCGGGTGGCCCAGTGGTTAGGGCGCGCGCTTTTCTCCGTGAGGTCGCGAGTTCGAAACCTGGCCTCCACATTTTTTGTTTTCTTTTCTCCCTGTGACCCGATCCTGCTCATTGTTACTGGTTATAATAATTTCGGCCGGGTTATGAACCAACAGAAGACACAGTCCAGTGGTTAGGATGTTTGTATACAACTGAGAGGTTCCGGGTTCAAACCCCGGTTACCTCATTTCCTTTTATTTTTTTTTCTTTCTTGTAATTTTATTCATTGGGTCAACTAGAAATTGTTTAAAATGAATTCTTAGGAATGTTTAAACCCGTAAAATGGATATTGACTATTAAACCCGTAAACTTTGACGTTTTGAACCAAAATATAATTTTAATAAATCCGTGCGTATATTTTAACTCAAAAATCATGGTTTTACATAAAAAGGTAAAATAAATATATTTTTGGGTAATTTAATATATTAACGTATATCGTTTGTTTGTTGAAACGATAAGATAATTTTAGGTGAAATTTTATAAATATGTAACTCATTTTTTTCCGCGTCTTTTCGATAATCGCTCGGATTCGGCGAAACACGCCATCCTGGACTTGTGCTGAACGTTACGATAATTCGTTTTCGTCGTTTATGATAAACTTAGTCGTTTTTTTTTAACACGCACACTTATACTCGTATGCTCGTTAGGTGACTGATTGCTTTCGCAAGACCCAATCTTGCTATTTGCTGTATAATTTGACTGGAAATTTTGCGATGCAACCTAAGGTGAGTTTCACGGCCCCATTTTACTGCTTTTAATCCTGTTGGGGGAGATTAACATGCATGACTTATACAACTGAGATAATTAGACTTTTATATATCACTTGAAGTACTTGAAGCACACTGATACAACAAAGCCCTTCCTATGGTACCGTTAATATTAATGACGATAGCGGAAAATATATTGTAGTACTACTGGGTCTGACAAACCCCACGCGGGTCAGTCGCGCTGACACGATTGGATATCGAACGGGTGTTATATTCGTCCTAAACACAACAAGGCAAACTATAAACAACTGTTAACTTCGGTGACCATCAACGTGCGAAGTTTCATGTATATAGCCTAGCTAGCTATTTGATATATATTAGTGATTATGCTCTTACAACTTGACTGTTGTTAAACAGTCAATCTTAAACTCAACTTGACTATTGTTGAATAGCCAATCTTAACCTCAACTTGATTGTTGTTGAACAATCAATCTTAAACTGAAATTGAACTGTTTTTCAACTGATAAACCTGTGAACTCACCAACCTTTGTGTTGACACTTTTTAGCATGTTATTCTCAGGTTGCCGATGTTCGAGTATCACGAGTACGCATGCATGAGACTTCGAAACTCCTTTAGTGTCTTTGACACTGTTTATTTACGCTTCCGCATTTGTAAAACCCCGAAATTATAATTTAATGAAATATGAAAAGTCTTCATTAATTATTGGTCGTTTGGTGTAACTAATGGACAACGATCCTGGTTTCTCACGCTCCTTGCGGTGGTATTCCGCGCCTGGATTTTTAGGGGTGTGACAACTTTGAGGTTCAAGTTTCTGAAAACAAGCTCAAGCCTGATGGTGTTTGACCGTTCAGATGCAAGTGAGCAGAATGATGACGCATCAGAACCTGCAAATGTTCAAAGCTCAACTCAAGCTGAAGATCAAGCTAATGTCCAAGAACCAACACCAATGCAGACTGAAAGTCCTACTCTAACTGAACATAGCCCAGTTCATGAGGAAAGGCAATTCTTCGATGTGGATAGTATGATGGTTGAGCCAAGTCCTGTGAGAGTGAACGTATATTCTGAATCAAGCCAGCCTCCCGTCATACCAAGCTTTCGTCTGTATCCAACATTTGTCGAAGAGAGTGCTCAAGCTGGTGATCTTCCGATAGATCTACAGATTAGTGCCGATCCACAGATCAACTTTCTATTGTCTCAGAACAGAAGAAGAGAGAATGAGATAAAAGAGCTGAAGGAGGAAAACAAGATGTTAAAGGAGAAGGAGAGCAGGAATGAGGCTAGCATTGGGTTCTTGTATGCAAGCTTCTATGAGTTAAGGAAAAAGCTAGAACTTATGGAAAAGACTGGTAGCCTAAGTGCTCAGGGTGCCCCCGAACCGAGTTCTTCTCAAAATGCTCAAGCTGTTGAAGAAGTGCATGAGGATGAAGGTGATGACACAATTGTAATGCCTGACTATGTTCGAGGAGGAAGAATCATCTCCAAGGCACCGGAAAGTCATGAAAACTGGTTCAAGGACTTCTTCCAAGGTCCTCCTCCCACACTGTACACAATTGATGTGGGTAAAAGCGATATTGACAAAAGGAGGAGCCGTGAACCAATATTGTGCTGGCACTACGATGGAGAGAAGAAGCTGTTCGCCGTGATCAGAGACGGGTATAGTCCAGTGGAATACTACAGAACAAGAGGACAATTTCACTCCTGGACAGAACCTGAGATCAGAAATCTGCTAAGGGCTCCGTTCATAAACAGATGGAGAAATGAAGATGGAGATCTAATTCGTAACAATCTGATGAGCCATTTGGCAGAGAATTTTGTGAACTTTGATCTTAAACAGGTTCGATGGATGGAAACTGGAACTGACCCTGTAACGGGAGAGCCTATCGGAGAAGTAAGGCGACCACCCACCAAGAGAACTAGAGTGATAAACATGTTGGAAGAGATTGAAGATGGCACGTTGGTGAAAGACTTCGACAACTGGTTTTATGATCCAACGACACACGAGGTGGTGGTGGTCTGCAAGAAGATGAGAGCTTTCCGCTTCTATGATGCGGTTGATCTGCTGAGGTTTGGTGAAAGAGATATCAAGCTCCTCGCCTCGCAACCTATTCTCGGTGATGAAAATGATCTAGAAAATGCTATACGGGTGGGGATCTTTCATGGTACAGCAAACAGGATTGTGGAGCATGGATGGTGGTCCAGCAAGATGCCGAATACTTTCAGATTTGATTTGCTGCTACCATAGACGGTCTAATGGTTCATGCCTAGGGGAAAAATTGTTGGGCTATACTTAATGAGGCATGAACATTAGAATGGGCCTTACTTGAATTGGGCTTAGATGATTACGATTATGGGCTTGGTGGGCCGGTTTCCTTAGTGGGTTTATGATTGGATTAGGGTTTTTGTAATGGGTACTATATAAACCCAAGGAGTTTATGATTTCACTAGTTGGTTGGTTTACGATTTCTTGCTTAACTCTTGTATTTTCGATCGTAATCATCATCTCAAGAAAGTTAGTTTGTTCATCATTCAAGATTTGATCTTTTTGTGTTGTGTTTCACTCATATCAAGTCTATTTCATCTACTTTCTCTTGAATTGATCTCGTACAAGGTTTCCGCACTTGTTCGAGATTAAGATATCGTGAACGGTTGTTTATCCCGGACCAACATGTTTCTTCATCGATATGTTTTTCCTTCTTTGCTTGCTTTGATGATGGATGTAGGCAAAAGGCCTTCGAGATTTACAGGTATTGTTTAAAAGGTTACATAACCCAATTGCTTATGAGTTCCATTTTGGTCAATCTTTAGTAAAGTCTTTTAGAGAGGGAGATAGTTTTACGGAAATTGCCATGGCTGAACCTTTGGACGATTTAGACCAGCTTCTAGATAGTAAACTCACTATCTCCTTCCTGATTGCTATGGGGTTTCTTAATTTCTCGAATTAACAAAGTAACCAATGTATGAAACTGGCTTTAAGTTTTTCATATGTGCTGACTGATTGTGTGTTGAATCTTAATTAGGCGTTTTGGACGATTTCCAGACCCTTAATCTTTTGTCTTCTTCTCGAAGGTTTGTAATTCAACCTGATTATTGAATAAAATGATTTAGATTACAAACTTTTTTGGTTGATTATAAACATGCTATCAGGAAGTGAATTCGAGTATATATTCATAGCAATCCTTAATTTTGGTTAATTGTTTCTTAACATGCATGTTTGTTTTGGACAAAATTTCCAGATTAGGGTTAACTGGACTATAACCCAAAGTGCAATTAAAGATTTTTAGTTTGATTGTTCTGATCAAATATTTTCCATTATAATATTTAAAAACTAGAATGCAAGAAATGGTAAGTGGTTTATTTTAAGGATTCATATTTGCTACTCGTTATTGAGCATTGGCAACTTTGATTATGTTCTTTATGTGGTCGTATGTTGTTGATCAACATAAAGTTCAAAGCAAAGTTTTCAAATATGAAAAGACTAATGTAAATTAAGTGACGAATTCAGAATGTGCAATGAAGTATATATATGGTATGCTAACCTAAAACGTAGTTTGTTGCTTGATTAGCTTCTAATGATGTAAATCTTGAATTTGGGTCAGTTTATTTCTTAGTTAATGGTTCTGCAAGGCTTAGTTAATGGTTTTGCAAGGGTGCAATTGTGCTATTTACATAAACAATAAAATGATGTAGGAAACAATCTTATGATTTATTACTATTATTGTAACAGTTACGGATTGGATTCTACTGTCATATCCAATGATTTGGAGCGGTGTGATCTCTTAACAAAGGTATTCAAATTTAAATAGAAGAAAACACATCACATGTGTTACAACTGATTCACAACTAGGGTGTTTAAAGAGGCCTTTCAAGTAGTTACTGATGTATGCTCACATGTTTGCCTCTGTTTTATTTTTTATAGACTATCTTTTATGCATGAGTCGATATCTGCTCTCTGATTTATATTAGGCTTTAAGCTTCTGATCTAATAGCATAATACATTTTGTCCGGTTTAATATAGTGTTTCTTTAGGTTTTGAATGTCTTCTATGCAATATAGTAGGCTTCAAGTATGTCTTACCAATCATGTGTAATGTAATCCTTGTATTCAACTCTGAATTTTTTTTAGAAATGGGTTAAAATCATTTAATGTTTCTTTTACTGAATTCTCATCACTGTTTTTTTTTATCTTCTATGCAATGTTTAGTAAATATTAAAAATATATAGACGTTATTATGTTAGCTTTATGTTTAATTGGTTTTACGTCAACCCGTGTACTACACGGGTTACAAACCTAGTTAATGAATAAGTGTGTAGGTATATATTTCGTATTTATAATTTTTTTTCGATAAAGTTAATTTCGTCGTCATGTTTAATTGTTTACTTTAGATAATTTTCAACAAACTTCATTTTTTGTAACTGCTTTATACTGTTCGAACACGTAGAATAATATAATTTAAGGAATGTACACTGAATTTGTTTCTTGATCAAAAGTACTGTATAGAGTCATTTGATAAATATTTATAAATTTAGGTTTCAAGGAAAAAATCATATCAAATTACTAACTGTAGGTTGAAAGTAGAATTAAAAAAATATATGAAATGACACAAAACAAACTACATAGGTGACGTGTAGGTTCTCCCAAACAATAGATTTAATAGCAGTTAATATTTTTAACATTCAGAATACCTAACCCTTCCTTCTAGCTACAATTTTTTTTTTTGTCAATGGCTCCAAAGTTGAATTTTTGCTTTAATCAACACTTCCATTAAAACTTAAAACCAAGTCAATTACCAACATGCTTAAGTAGATGTTAAACTACAATTTATCAACACTTCCAGTTGAATTTTTGCTTTTCTATGTCCAGTTAAAAAATGAACTACAAAATTTGTTGTGAAACAAAAGGAATTTAAAAATTAATACAAATACTTATTGAATGTGTCTAAATAAAGTATGTAGAGTAAGACAATTCATTGCATATTATTAGAACATATGACAAAACTTTATCCATAAAGTTTAACATCTAGACTTCCAATCATTTGGGACTTGCTTTTCTTTTGCCTTGGATGAATTTTCTGCCAAAAATTAAATTTTACATGTATTATTCCAACTGAAACTATATAGTTCACTAATAACAACTTAAGGTTGGTGGGTACAGAAACTCCTATGTGTTTTTATTTTGGAGGTAATGTGAACGTGACATATTTCTAAGCAAGTATTTGGAATATGCCTGTTTGTAGTATTAAAAAAAGATGATGTATGCTTGTGGTATTGCTTGTAGTATAGACATCGAAGTCAGCCTAATTGTTAACTACATTGTTAACAACTATCAAATCATTCTTTTTAAGGGTAATGGTAGTGTTGACAATTAATGCCTCTAAAAAACATATCAAGATAGACAACCCAATGAACATATTTGTGAATCTTGTTAGCTGTACATATTAAAATGTAAATGTGTATAGGTTAGACCCATAATTTAAAGCCAATGAACATATATTGACAAATTTCTCTATAAAGCTCATGTTATTGTTCAGATTTGTTGTTCTTGACTTGTTTATGTGTAAACTTATCATTAGAGAGATTTTTGTCAAATTGTCCATATATCTATAGACATCGAAGTCAGCCTCATTGTTAACTACATTGTTAACTACGAACTACATTTAACAAAGTTACCTTTATGCACAAATGATGATTGAAAAGAACCCAAACAGTCCTGCAAACTCTGAAAAGTAAGAACAATACAATGTTAGCTTTAAAATTGAAGATCTAAATTCAGAAGACTTCAAAAATTGAAACAAAAAAAGTACTAAACTCATGCTAACCTTGTTACATATCAGTGTACTAAATAATCTATATCTAAGGCTATCGTAGTAGGGCTTGAAAACCCATTTTCACGCCCCCTCCCACTACGCAGGGGCGCTAAAACCAAAATGAGCCTCTCAGGCGTGAGGATTTTCATGCTGAAAAGGGGAAAACTTGTGAGGAGTTTGGGGCTTGATGAGGCTTGAAATGAAGATTAAACCACTACACCATATTTTGTTTTTCAAGCCCCTTGGCACATGTCACAATATGCCCAAGGGAGGGGCTTGAAAATTTTAAACCATTACACATAGCCTAAAGTCATAACACTTTCAAAATAGTCAAACAGAAAAAGGCTTCATACTAAACTGATGCTAAAATTAGGATTTGGATATATATAATCATAGACAAAAGCCAAACAAAGCCTAAATATAAAATAAGCAAGGAGACAACCAATCCAAAATCCTCAATGCGAAATCACAACGTTGAGATGACCAAATACACATAACTTTTTTTTTTAACATAAACCCAAAAAAAAAAAAAAAAAATAGAGTGTGAAAATTCTTGATCAATATAAATACAACATTACATGTGTTTTTGACAGGTTATATAGGTGTATTCGTTATAGAATTTAGAAGGACTGGTGTAGGCATATATTAGTTGAAATCATGATAGTCAATATAGGTTGTATGTGTTTTTATTATGCTAACAAAATGCAATTTAAAGGTTGTTTGCAGAGAGAAGGGCGATCATCAAACATACCGTAAAAAATGTCAATGACAGCCAATAGATTTAACTGATAGCAACTTGCAGGTATTAAAATGCAATTTAAACAACCATGATGTATACCTTTCAGCTGCACACATAAAGTTGGTTAAAAGGTTTGTCGGACGTCACTTTCACCATTCCTTCTTCTACACTCGAGCAGTTTCAGTGCTCTAAATGTATCTGTAAACATAATCGATGGGCATGAATATAACAAAATGAGAACAAATCGTAAAATATTAGAGCTTCCTACCAAACAGAATTTCTTACATCTTCCCCATGTGACTCCAGCTTCATCAAAATTTGAGGCATACACAACAACTCCATGTTTTCATCCAACGATTACAAAATAAAGAATATGGTAGATTTTTGAAATTAACTAACACATATGTTAGATAACTTTGTAAGAGATTTAAAGAAAACCAACACAATATAGGTCATATCTACAAGGGATTTATATCAAACCAAGAGTTAATATATATATATAATACTTTATTATATATGCATCACATAGTATAAAGGTTCATAAATTCATATGGTTTACAAATTAGAAGTAGTAGTGTTTAGATCCTTATTATAGCATGTCATTGGATAAAATACATAGTATATGTAGAATATATATTGCATATAAGTGCAGTTGACAATAAGTTTCTTCTTTAAGAGAGATCCAACATTTCAATCAGGTCTTTGACATGTTACTTTCTTCTGTTTCAATCAGAATTGTACAAATAACCTAAATTTTTAAAATATGAAATTATTAACTTCAAACTTGCATCTGTTTTAAACCAACCATTGTATAATGATTATGTACAAACTATTATTAGTCAATGAAAAACTGAATGTCTTAATCATACAATAATAATATGCTATTTGAAATTGACTGTTATATAGGAATTGCTATCACTGAAAAGATAACATGAATACTGGCTTAATAAATATGACATGAATATTGAATTGATGTTGATGAAATCGATGATAACATGGATAGAAGAAACCTTTTTAAAACAAAGGCTAATATGATTTTATATTCTAAAATATAGCAGGGATTGAAGGTACTTTTATAAGAGACTTAGAGATTAATATGATTTGAAACCCTAGAATTTAGAATTTAGATTCGAAGGTCTATTATAAAAATTATTGACAATCAGTGTGAAAATAGAACCAGATATCACATGAAAATTAAAGAACATGTAGATTTATGTGGCGGAAGTGAAATTGACGATGACAACATCGTTTGAAGTAATGTGTAAAACAATAAGAAAGTATTGTTTAGTACTTACGTAATTGATGCATCGGGAGATGTATTGCGTAATGAAGACGATGGTAGGGAATTCTGATATGTTATTTACGAAATATATAGGGAAGTATTTACAGTTTTGGTTGCAGAAGTTGTAACGGTTAATTGTGAGATTGATGCTGCGAGAAGAGAGATTTGATGTAGATGGATTGGTGAGGACCATTGTGTTTCGCGAGAATGGATATGAATATATGTGCGGGTGCTGGTGTATCGGCGGAATAGGATTGTGGCAGAGGGTGGCGGTTTATGTGGTGGTGCTGCGGAGTAGGGTTCTGGAGATATGGTGCGGTGCCGAATGTTGACGCCGGAGATGGTAAAGGGGCGTGACGATCGGAAGAGTAGAGGGATACAATGGGTTATTAGGAATAAAATATTAAGATTTATTATAGAGAAGTTGTAAAATATTTATTAAGGTAAATCGATCCATCCTTGTAGCTCTCCGCTCACTCGTTTCTCTCTCTTTTTTTACTATACTATATTATATAAATACAAATATATTTATGTGAGGGAATGATTTATGATGTTCGCATTGTAAATAAATGGACCTAAAGAAGTTGAGTTGTGCTTTGCAACCATGGTGTTTGCCGGTTTCTCTATGATTTGATTCCTAGGTTGCTTATATTATAATTACTCTGAATATAAACTATTGGTAGAGCGGCTGTGATGATTTAAAGATAACTATATGAATATCAATGTGAGCCTAAACAAAAAATAATGATCCTAAAAAGTAAAATTACATAGGTTATGACTTCAGATCCTTCTAAAAGGCAAGGTACAAATACATCAAAGCAATGTGGTAACAACTCGATGTCAAATTTATGATATGAAAACCGATTCATTACTCAAGTCCACAAGATGATTTCAGCAACACTCAAATCTTAAAAAACACTTCGAGAAAAAAACGTTTATGTGAAACCATACACGAACAATACGAATTTAGTTTATCACAAACATGAAAAATACAAAAGATAAAACTCTCAAGAATAGAATGAGACTAACACAACCTGATTTCACCTAAGTGATGAATCAACTCAAAGAACCGCACATGCTTAATAGCGATGAAGACGAAACCCTAAGTATTGGAATTGATCGATAGCAACCATGTGCAGAGAACTGATGAGCTAGGGTTTTCTTCCGTGCTTTAGGAATGGAAGAGATTGTATTGATCTGTGTGTAGTAGGCAAAAATCACAAGTCTGTTATATCTAAATCTCTTATCAATGGGGATATATACATTGAATTTATCCCTGTATTAAGTAACAAATCTTGATCCGATCTTGACCCAACTTCTATGTCAGCAGTCTAACTTCCAAGCCCACAAGCAGATTAGCCCAATATCAACTTCAGTCCAGCTATCAACTCAGTTCCAGCTATCAACTCAGTTCCAGTCCAACCTCATTTATTTGACAAGAAAAATATTAGAAAAATGTAAGAGTAAAATATATTGAAGTTTGAATTATATATATTTTCAACATCCCCCCTTAATTCAAACTTCAAAACAGACTTAACTCTTTTTACACATGAAATTCAGTTTGGCTTACAAATAGTTCATTAGCAAACGTGTCAGAAAACAGACCTTTTGACAGTTGTAGAAAGCTACCAGAAAGAGAGATACCAACATAATAGACACAGTCTACTATTAAAAAATGAGTTACCTCATATTTGACAAGTTGGATTAGCTTAGGAAAGTGAGTAAGAACCAAATGTGAATTTCTCACAAATGAAGTCTTAATTTGTTAGAAGTGTCAGAACAAAGCCACATTGAAGACTGTAGCAATAGACCTTAGAACTATGAAAGACACCAACAAAAAAAACAAATTAGAAGTTCATAACAAACTTTCCTGAACCTTAAGAAGTTTGTTCCTCGTACTTGAGCTTTGTTAAAACCAACTCCGTCAAATTAAAAATGGCATGAAAACTAGAGCTAACCACGAACAATTAAATCACTGAAAAAAAAAATGAAAATTGAGAATAATCAGTAAAATAGGAAGTGTATAAATCAAAAAATAGAAAACAACCCTACAAGAACATTAAGACTGCAAGACAGTAACCCAACCAAACTACCAATCCCTTAACAATATGTAGATTTGACAAAAGATTGAGCCAGAAATGTAACCGGATTGACTTAAGAAGGCTGTCACCCAAATTAGAACAAACTCAAGCATATTAACAATCATATTTGCTAGTTGCCATGACTGGATAGTTCCACATTAAGGATTTAGAAGAAAACTGTCACACCCCCAATTAACCACTAACGGAGTTTATACCGTTAAGGGGTGCGAGCAAACCAGGACCACAACCATTAGTTACAAATACTAAACGAATCAGAGTAAAGTCCAAAACATTCATTTCAAAACAGTTTCAAAAGTTACGCAGCGGAATAAAGGCATAAGTATCTTAGCACTAACCACGTGCTTTACAAATCTTTGTTTCAAATTCAAATTCCCAAATTTAGTTTAATAAAAGTAAATATCTTCTTGTGCCATGCCAACCTCCAGTGGATACTCTTCAACGATCTGCAAAAGTGAAAACCACACAAGTGTCAACCTAACGGTTGGTGAGTTCACAGTGGGCATGTCATGCATTGGCCCGGTCTCATAATCGTAATCGTGTCAACATATACATACGTAATATTTGTTTGTGAAAAGCAATGCTCAGTTATATACGTCAATTCATAAACATTTGTTATTTAGTAAAGTTATTGTCCGTAACAAAGTTATCAGGTATGTACTAGTCTTGTATAATTAAAGTGCTCAACCGATATCGCGGGTAGCTAATCCGTTGTTTCCATGCACTAAGGAAGTTTGTACCAAAGCTGACCATTAAGTATCGTAGAGGCGGAGCCTTCAGCCATTTTGTTTTGCGGACATACGTCATCGCGGCTTTGCCTCCCCCGTGTCCTCTCGGGATCACGGTCAGATAGGCTGATATTGTACCTCCGTGCACCTCCAGTGTCACGAGGCGGAGTTTGTCAAACTCCAGTAGATCTACCCAACATCCCCTCGCTTTACAATTAATGGCACAATTAAGTTGAGGACTTTTTCAGTTAAAAGGCAATCCTTAGAAATCATGTGATATCATGTGGTTTAGACTTTAACCTACACTAGCCATATTAAAACGGTTTACTTTAGGGTTCTTATGAACCCCGAAAACATTTTTCAGTTTCATTTTAGAATTAGTTGTTTAAGTAATTCACAAGTGTTTCCCATAAAACACTTCAAGTTCATCAAGTAGGTGCACAGCACTCTAAGCTTTCAATTTCATCAAGTAGGTGCACAACACTCTAAGTTTTCAGCATTGTTTTTCATTAGGTTATTCAGTGTGTCCCAAACGGGCTTACGGTAAACGGGGTAGTGACACTCACCTTGGGTTGCACTGCTACACTTGTTATATAATCCAAGTTTTGCTTAACGAAGACCTATGAACACGTTTAGGTCTTAAGTATTAGTTTGGTGTCTAATCTTTACTTAACGTCACTATGGCCCATAACATAGCACGTTGAAACTATGACTCGACATAACGACACACGACACCGATGGTTGATCATAAACAAGGGTTCATATACATCAGAAATCAAAGCATGTATCATCATAGCATAATCATGTAAGTCATGGCATAACATTCAAGCAAATTGCACAAGTTTGGATTCTGGTCTCAGTTTCGCTATCAGTTTCGCTAGGCAGTTTCGCTGTGTGCACGGGCAGCACTTTCGCTAGGCAATACCCGATGACACAGTTTCGCTAGGCTAGTTTCGCTCGAAACTGTTGGCACAGTTTCGCTAGCCTAGTTTCGCCCGAAACTGGTTTGAACTTTCGTTCAGGGAATTTCGCTCGGTAGTTTCGTCCGAACAGGTCTGGTTGGTTTACCCGGCGACACTACAGTTTCGCTCCATAGTGTCGCTGGTTGAAGATATGCATAATTTCGCTGGACAGTTTCGCCCAGAGAACATGACAGTTTCGCTGGTCGCGAAAAACTTACGGATCAGCCTAAAAATCAATCTAACAGCTTCCATATTACATGTAATTCATTATCTAGCATGCCTAGACATTTACCAACATCAAACAACAAGATTTAACACCTTAAACATGGGTTTTCACATCCAAATCACCAAAAACACATTTTTGACCTAAAATGACCTAAATAGCACAAATCTCTATCATGGTTGGATTTCATACGTAAAGTTGCAAACTTTATAACAGATCTAACATCCCTAAGCAACATACTAGCAGATCAAGCAGTTTCATGAAAGTTTAAGCATGCTTTTTAAGAAAACTCAAAGAAAAGGCATAAAGAGAGGTTTTGGGACTCACGATTCGATCAAGGAATCGAATGGATGTTGTCTTGAGGCTGAGATCTTGATGTTTTGTTGTGTTTCTCGACTGACCAGAATTCCAGGAGTGTGTGTGTGTGTTTTGGAGAGAATGGTGCAAAAATGAGGCAACTAGGGTTTTATGTTATTATATATCAGGGCCTAGTTTCGCTGGCAGTTTCGCTGGCCAAGCGAAACTGGCTCTGAACTCGTGCAGGTCAATCAGTTTAGCTAGCTACCGGGCGAATCTGTAGTTTCGCTCGGTAGTTTCGCTGGCTACCAAAATAAGGCAATTTTCACATAATCAAGTGTTTACAATTTGTCATGCTATTAACGATAATCATGCTTTCAAATCACTTTGCACAAAATGACAATAATTAGTGAACACATAACACATATGGACGGGTTCGGTGATCAACCAAAGGTCGTGGACGTATTCGGCCTAGTTAAGCATTAGTTACTAAGTTAACACTTATAACGTAACTAACGGAATTGTCTAACGGAAGTAAACCTTGAAATTCTCGGATGTCACATCATCCCCTTGTAATTGGAATTTTCGTCCCGAAAATTATTCTTGCGTCGTAGCGTTTGCAGCCTCGGCTGTCGTCGCTGGGGAAAGAAAGCAAAAGTTTTAGGGTTGCCACATCCTCCTCCTGTTAAAGGAATTTTGGTCCCCAAAATTAAATCATACCTTGAGTTTCTGTGGACGTTTGCTCGAACAAGTGAGGATACTTCTTCTTCATCTGATCCTCTCGTTCCCAAGTGTATTCAGGTCCACGCTTTGAGTTCCATCGAACTTTGACGATCGGAATCTTGCTACGTTTGAGGGTTTTCTCCTCGCGTCCCATGATTTCCACTGGTTGCTCAATGAATCTCAGATGTTCGTCAATTTCCAATTCCTCCAAAGGAATTATTTCAGTGTCTTCAGCCAGACATTTCTTTAGGTTGGAGACGTGAAACACGTTGTGAACTCCATCGAGTTCAGCAGGGAGTTTTAATCGGTAGGCCACCGGGCCTACCTCCCCAATAATTTCAAATGGACCGATATAGCGAGGATTTAGCTTTCCACGCTTTCCGAAGCGTATCACACCTTTCCAGGGAGATACCTTCAATAGTACCTTGTCGCCTACCTCGAACTTCAAAGGTTTACGGCGTTTGTCGGCATAGCTCTTTTGTCTGTCACGTGCTGCGGCTATCCGCTTTCTGATTTGAATAATCCGTTCGGTTGTATCATGAATGAGTTCTGGTCCGGTGAGTCCCTTCTCACCCGTTTCGGCCCAACACACGGGCGATCTACATTTCCTGCCATAAAGTGCTTCAAAAGGTGCTGCACCGATGCTCGAATGATAACTGTTGTTGTAGGAGAACTCCACCAACGGAAGGTGAGCCTCCCAGTCTTTACCGAAGTCGAGAACGCAAGCACGGAGCATGTCTTCTAAAGTCTGAATAGTTCGTTCCGTCTGACCATCGGTCTGCGGGTGATAAGCTGTACTCATATCCAGTCTGGTTCCTAGTGATTCTTGCATAGATTGCCATAATCGGGAAGTGAATCGGGGATCTCTGTCAGAGATAATAGTCTTTGGCACCCCATGACGTGCCACAATTCGGTCGATATATAGTTTTGTCAACTTATCCATATTGTCACTTTCCCTCATTGGAATGAAATGTGCAGATTTGGTTAGTCGATCAATGATAACCCAAATCGCATCCGGTCGATTCGATCGATGAGGTAATCCCGTTACAAAATCCATTGAGATATCCTCCCATTTCCATTCTGGGATCTTTGGTTGCTGTAATAGCCCAGAAGGCTTTTGGTATTCAATCTTCACTCTTGAGCATGTTAAACACTTAGCCACATATCGCGCGATGTCGGCTTTCATATTCGGCCACCAATACAAGTTCTTCAAATCTTGGTACATTTTATCCGATCCAGGGTGCACCGAATACCTTGATTTGTGAGCCTCGTCCATCACGAGCTCACGGAGATTTCCAAGTAAAGGAACCCAAATTCTGTCATTATAATACCTGAGTCCGTCGGACCTAACTTCAGAGTTACCGTCTACACCACGCAGTGCTTCAGCTGCGAAGTTTTCTTCCTTTAGAGCTTCTTGTTGGGCATCGCGGATCCGATCCGGCAATCCCGTGTGAATGGTAAGTTGCAGCGCTCGTACCCGTCGAGGCTTTTCGTATTCTTTCCGACTTAAGGCATCAGCCACAACATTGGCTTTTCCCGGGTGATATTTGATTGCTAAGTCATAATCATTCAGTAGCTCGACCCATCGTCGTTGTCGCATGTTGAGATCCTTCTGATCAAAGATGTGCTGTAAGCTTTTGTGGTCGGTAAATATTGTGCACTTTGTTCCGTAGAGGTAATGTCTCCAAATCTTGAGTGCATGAACAACGGCTCCCATTTCCAAATCATGCGTTGTATAATTCTTCTCAGTGTCCTTCAGTTGCCTGGACCCATAGGCAATCACTCTGTCCCGTTGCATCAACACACAACCGAGTCCTTGGATTGATGCATCACAGTAAACCACAAAGTCGTCAATCCCATCGGGTAACGCGAGAATTGGAGCTGAACATAACATATCTTTAAGAGTTTGAAACGCACGTTCTTCTTTTTCACCCCATCTGTATTGCACTCCTTTGTGCGTTAAAGCCGTTAAGGGTTGAGCCAACTGCGAGAAACCCTTGATGAATCTTCGGTAATATCCGGCAAGTCCCAAAAATTGTCGGATTTCGGTCGGCGCTCTTGGAGTAGGCCAATTCTTGATAGCTTCCACTTTAGCTGGGTCGACATGAATTCCATTCTGATCAACAATGTGTCCAAGAAACTGGACTTCGCGAATCCAAAAATCGCATTTCGAAAACTTGGCGTAAAGCTGTTCCTTGCGGAGCAATTCCAAGATAAGTCGCAGGTGCTCCTCGTGTTCCTCCTTTGTCTTGGAGTAGATCAAAATATCATCAATGAAAACTATCACAAACTTATCGAGGTACGGCTTGCACACTCGATTCATCAGATCCATAAATACGGCCGGTGCATTGGTTAGCCCAAACGGCATAACCAGGAATTCGTAGTGACCATACCGAGTTCTGAAAGCAGTCTTGGGGACATCCTCATCTCGAACGCGAAGCTGGTGATATCCAGACCGTAGATCAATCTTTGAGAAGTAACTTGAACCTTGTAGCTGATCGAAGAGATCGTCGATTCGAGGAAGTGGATACCGATTCTTGATCGTAACTTTGTTAAGCTCTCGGTAGTCAATACACATTCGGAACGTTCCATCCTTCTTCTTAACAAACAATACCGGAGCTCCCCACGGAGACGAACTGGGACGGATAAATCCTTTGTCGAGTAGCTCTTGAAGTTGTGAGGAGAGTTCGTTGAGTTCACTTACCGCCAAACGGTAAGGTGCGCGTGCAATCGGAGCGGCTCCAGGAGTTAAGTCGATTCCAAACTCAACTTGTCGAAATGGGGGCAAGCCAGGCAGATCTTCAGGAAATACATCGTGGAAGTCGCGGACTATCGGGTAGTCGTCGATTCTGCGCTCGGAAAGTGTCGAATCGGTGACGTTTGCAAGAATCGCGAAGTGACCTTTGCGAAGGCACTTTTGAGCTTTGAGAAACGAAATAATACCAGTTACTGTTCCACCTTTTTCACCTTGGACCGTTAACACTTTACCTCCTTCGAGTGGGATACGAACCACTTTTTCTTTACATAAGATTTCAGCTCGATTCTCAGATAACCAATCCATCCCTATTATGACATCAAAACTACCAATCGGAAAAGGCATAAGGTCGATTCCTAATGTATGGCCAGCTAGTTCTAACTTACAGTCCTTAACTATCTGAGTTGTATCATGGAGTTTACCATTTGCTAGTTCTACCACATATTTAGCGTCTAAGGCAACCGGTTTAGCATTAATCAACTTAGCAAATTTAGTGGAAATAAAACTTTTCTCAGCACCAGAATCAAACAATACAGTAGCAAAGAAACCATTCAATATGAATTTACCATTTATCACGTTGGCGTCGTTGCGAGCTTCTCCTTGACCCATGACGAAAGCTCTTCCTCTGCCATTTCCACCATTCCCGTTCCCGCCATTACCATTTCCGTTGCCCGGGTTTCCACCGTTACCATTGTTACCATTTCCTTGTCTTCTCAATCGTGGACAATCCCTTTTTATGTGGCCTTGAGCTCCACACTCAAAACAGCCACGGGCTCCATCATTGTTGTTGTTCTAGATTGTTTCCTTGCCCGTTGCGGTTGTTTCCATAGTTGTTGTTTTGCCTTGGACGGTTCTGTTGTTCAGGTAAAATTGCCCAACAGTCTTTTGCTTCATGGCTTCTCTTGCCACATCTCTCGCAGTTTAAACTTTTTCTGCAAATACCGGTGTGATGCTTCCTACACTTGTTGCACCTGGGCAGGTTACCTTTGTAGTTACTTTGGCCATTTCCGCCCTGGCGGTTGTTAACACTGTTGTTTCCAGATCTCTTGCTCTGACCCTGGGAGTTAAAGGATCTCCCCGTGTTGTTTCCAACACTCTGATTGTTCATTGAATTTTCAGGAGCTTCTCCATCAGCTTTTCTTTTGCCACTCAAGGCAGTCTTCTCAGAAACTCTTGCAGGAAGTGTACCCCTCTCAACCTCCTGATCAGTTAACTTGTGAGCCAGACGGATGGCTTGTTGCACAGTTATTGGGTTGCTGGCAGTCACCAAACTCTTGATTTGGGGCACGAGACCCTCCAGATAACGCTCAATACGCTTGAATTCAGCATCAACCATGGACGGACACAGTACCGCGTACTCGTGGTAACGCGCAGTGTACTCTTCGACTTCAGACCCAGACATCTTGGAGTTCAGAAATTCTCCTTCTAGCTTCTTGACTTGGTCCCGAGGGCAATACTCCTCCATGATCAGTTCCTTAAATGCTTCCCATTCCATGTCGTTAGCCGCATTTACCCCGACCATTTGAATTTCAGCGTTCCACCAGGAGAGAGCAGCTCCTTCGAATGTACCAGTCGCAAATTTCACCTTGTTCTCAGCCGGGCAGTTACACATGGAGAAGACCTTCTCAGACTTCTCGATCCACCTGAGGAGTCCTACCGCTCCTTCCTCGCCAGAAAACGTCATCGGCTTGCAGTCCATGAAAGTCTTAAATGTGCAGTGATGAACGTTTCCTGATGCAATTAATAGTTCGGGTTTCAAATTTAAACAGGTCAAAATATATATCGCCTTGTGCCTTAACCGGCATAACAATTACCATGCGCGGCAATTGTAGCTTGCACGGCGGCCACGGCGGCTTGCACATGCTCGTTGATCATTGCTTGCAGTTGTGCAGGCGTCAGGTTGATGTTATTCCTTCCCGCTCTTCCAGACATTGTAAGGAAATAATTTGTGGCTTGTGTATTAAATCACCTATTGGCGGACTATTTTGAAGGCCCATGTGATACAATAGGTGAAAATTAGCTGGGTTATGGTTATATTGGGTCATTGGGCCAATTTAGACATGTTTGGGCTCATTTAGAATGAGTTTAGGTGGACTTTTATGGGCCATTAAAGTCAAATACGGGAATTTTATATTAATTAGGGTTACCAAAGATAGATTAGCTTGTTTTCCAAGCTAATCTCCCCCTATATAAGGATAGCTAATCTAGGGGTTTATGGTTGCTGATTTTGGGTGTTCTTGTACTTGGTGTTTCACGAAATTCTCCTTGAGAATTTCGTTTAAGGTGTTGCAATCCAAGGTTGTCTATTCAAGTGATTCTCAATCGGTTTGTGTTTATTATTGTTTTTCATTGCTTATTTACTTTATTAATCGATTGTTCTTGAATCACCAATCAAACCGGATTCCGCACGGTCTTGATTGGATTAGATATCGCGTGAGGACCGTTTTCGGGACTTACAATTGGTATCAGAGCCAAGAAACGCAAGTTTCGAGGCTCTCGCGATATCAGATTCAAGATTTTGAGTACTAACGATTTGGGTTTTCTGGTGATTTTCAGCTGTTAGCACGTTCGGAGGTGTTTTTGTGCAGGTTGTAACTCAAGTCAGAAGTTTCGGAAGCTGTGATTGTGTTTTCTAACACTTTTCGACCCTGTTTTCTGCTTTTCGATCGGTCTGTCTGATCGAAAAGTCTCTACTGTTGACCCTTACCGATCGAGAAAGCCCCCTCTGTGGCTTTTCGATCCGTTCCTCTCACTCGAAAAGTCCCCTAAGTGACTTTTCGACCAGCCTGCCCAATCGAGAAGTCCCCTTTTGTGACTTCTCGATCAGTTACACCAATCGAAAAGTCCCTCTGAGACTTTTTGATCCAACCCTTTCAATCGAGAAGTCCCCTTGAGACTTCTCGATCAGCCTCCTTTGATCGAAAAGTCCCCTGTGACTTTTCGATCCATTGTGCTCCTTGATCGAAAAGTCCCCTTCGAGACTTTTCGATCCAGCCTTCACTTTTCGATCCTCATCTATTCCGATCGAAAAGTACTTTTCGATCAGCTACCTTTTCGACCTACTTTTCGATCAAGCCACTTTCAACCGAAAACCCACTTTCTGATCAAAAACCCACTTTTCAATAATCCAGAAGTTCAATCAAAGACATTCATGGCATCCTTTCTTCCAGGTAATTCTGTATCTGCCAGCAGCTCTGAGGTATGTCTTAATCCTAAATGTCAATCTATTTTCAACGAATCTAAAGAATGGCAAACTAAGTTTTTCAATGAAACATTAAATCGTGAATTTATTGATAAAGAATTGAGGGAATACAAAGGTAGAAGTAAAAACTTAAGTGAGAAACTCGAAGCTGCTAAAATTGACATAAAAAATCTTCAAAGGGACTTGAGTAACAAAAACACATATCTGAGAGTTGCTAATGAAGAAATTGCCACATTGAAAACTGAACTTGAACAACTTAAAGGGCAATTAGAAACATCGCAAACCAAAGTTGAGCGAAACGGTAAGATTGTGTCAGAAATGATGAAGGCTAGCTCACTTTTCTACAACACAGACGCTCGTATGCGTCATCTAAAAGCCAACTCTGGTTTGGGTCTCAGTACTGAAATAAAGGATGAAAAGTCCACTCATACAGTACCGATGCCCCTGATGCATGAAATGATCTCAGATTATGAGTGCTCTAAGACCAACTTGGATGCTAAAGCTGAGATTGAAAAGAAATTGGCAGCTTGTCCCATTAAAATTTCTGCTCCTGTTTCCAACCAGACTAACCCGTTTACTTCTTGTGCAGATAAAGGTAAACATGAAGCAGGTGTAGTAAATTGCAAGGAGTCCACTAAAAGTCCCTTGAAGTCTGAAGTTGAACTTTCTGTTAAAAATTCTGATTTTGAGAAACCTGAAACTTTTGTCATGTCTGAGTCAAAAACTTCCGAGTCTTCTGAGTCTAGTGTTTGTGCTAAACTTTCTGAATGTGGTGTGTTTAATGTTGGTAAAAGTGATTTGAAACCTGTGAAACCCCTAAGAACTGTTAGAATTTTAAGAAGGGGTAAGGGACCACAGAATGATGTTCCCAAATCCACAGGTGATGTAAAAAAATCTGAGGGGAGTGTGAACTGTCCCACTCCAAATGTGCAGAAAGTACGGGACACAAAACCTCGAGAATTTGTCCCGTACCCAGAAGTTAATTCTGCATATGACCAATTCCAACCGATACAACGGGAGTATATTTTGACCACAAAGCCCCTGGTAAAGCCCTTTGGATCCATAAAAACGCTTCAAAGCCAACTTGGATATCCGCTGGGCGGAACCAACAACAGGCTCCCGTGTATCCAAAGAAACAGTCCTGCCATGTGTGTGGTCAACCAGGACACATGGCAAGAAACTGCCTGCACCGCCCGTATGAGCCTTACTATCCAAAGAAGGTCCAACAAAAGACTGTCCCATTGGGCCAAACACATGTTGGCCCAAAACCCAAGTTTGGCCCTTCAAATTCCAAGGTGCAAAAGTCCACATCACCACCCTCACAGGCAAAGATACATGCTAGAGCAGCAGCAAAGACTGTACCTTCAAACCAAAAGGTGCAGCAGGGCAAACCACAGCCAAATGTCCCCAAATGGAGCACAAAGCCCAAGTCACCTAAACATGAACCATCAATTGTGAAAACAGCTTGGAGACCAAAATCTGCTGAATCCCCAAAAACAGTTTTAAAATCTGTTTTCAAAACTGTTGCAAAATTACCCATCCATCCAAATCCAGTTGGTTCAGCTAAATCAAATGGTTGGAGGAAGGATGACAGGTGGAATGTTTCAAAAGTTGTGAACTTGTATTTCAAGCCTACTAGAGTGTACAAGAAACACTCCAAACAATTTCAAGAAGTAAGAGTTCAAAATTCTAATAAGAATCCACCGAGAAAACCACAGGTTTTTGGGAAAGAAAATCACAAACCCAGAGATGTCAACAAAAAGGACATTCTCAGTCCAACCAAGGCAGCCACACCCCCAATCCCTGATGTTACCAAGGGAATGTTTTTAAAGAAATTTCTTTCACTGACTCTTCAGGTATACCCAGAACCACAATGGCCTGGGTACTTATGGCTAACTGATCTCTCACCTTGTGCAGGAACAGTCAAGGAGGACTTTCATTAACCTTGTTTGTTTGTGATAGTGATTGTTCCAGGCACAGGATAGGAGGCATCTCTCTACCACATGACATGAAGATTTCAATGGAGGGTATGTTTCCTTGTGAGAGGTAAATCTGACAAGATCAGCAGAAAAGGTAACACTGTCTGAATTGTTTGTTTCTTGGCAAAATCTGATGTGAAGTATGGTTGTGCATGAAACAAAACCCAAATCTGGAAAAATTCTCAAAAGATAAACTTTGAAGGTTAGCTTGGCCAGTTTTAGTTGTGTCAGTGTGTGTTTAAAAAAAAAATAATAATAAAAAAAAAAGGTGTGTGTTGTTATTAAAAATCAAAAAGCAAGGGGAAGAATAGAAACGATGAAATTGTTGACCCCTCAAAATTAAATTGTGCTTTTTAATTTTTAATCTTTTGTTTCCTTTAGAAGGAGGGAAGTGAAATAAATTTCCGTTTTGGAGATGGCTGACACGCGTAAGGCAGATGTGAAAGACATGATCCATGGTGATATGCTGGTAGGCTCGGCTCTAAAATCTGAAAAGGTATGCGTTACACACTTAAAGATAACGTATGGCAGTTTGTTGGGTAACAACACTTAGGTTAATTGCATTTCTATTTGACTGCATGTTCAAGTTCCCGATACACGCGCTTGTCTCCAAGAGTGTGAAATTGAGCTCAAAAAGTCGGTGTCCCCTCTGCTTTGCGTGAGCAATGACTTGGGGATGCTTCGCGTGTATGTAAGGCTCTCCTCTGCTTTGCGTGAGCAATGACCTGGAGTTGTCCATACATACGTGCTTACATATCATCATAAATAATATATGCAATTAAAAATAAAATATTAAAAAAAAATGCATGTATACACCTCAAAAGATGCCAAAGAGCACAAGAAAAGAGACCCTCAAGAGTCCAAATCCCTCAGCCTTTGTCACTGATGAGAGCATTATTAAAAATATTTCAAAAATTCAGTTGACTTTGTATATTATACCCAAAAATCTATGTGATCTATTCTTTCTCTTCTCAACCAAGTCTCGAGCTCAGTTTCAAACTTCTGGATCAGGTTGTGAAAATATGTGGTAGGGAATTTATGTGCTTGATAGTGTGTAATAACATGTACCTAGGATTTGTTGAAACCCACTTGCTGTTCATAATTAATGCACTTTAAAAGATAATAAAGTGACAAACAACCTGAATAAAAAAAAGGGTTAGAGTTTAAAGTGGATCAGTATATTGGCAATCACCTGGACGTGGATGAGTAACAGAAGCTGAAAAGGGTTCCTTGGTCAGATTCATACGGTTTGATCCCATAGAAACCCTCTCGTTTAGTAATTTGGTATGTTTGTTTTTATTTTTATTTTTCTTTTGAGTTATCTTAAGTTTTTATTGTTTATTTATTTTCTTTTTCAACCATGGCCAGGTTAATTTAAAGGTTTGTAATAAGTTTTTATGGGTTTTATGCAAGAAAGTATCACCCCTCCAGAATCTCAGGGGAAGAAAATTTGAAGTGAGTCATTGGGTTCAGGGGAAGTGTTTAAAGGAAACTAGTAATCAATGTTTGGGTTTGTGATTAAGAATGTTGTTCTCCTGCTAACCCAGTAACCAGGTATCATATGCTGGTTAGTGTTTGTTCCATGTATGGCAGGTTAAATGCAAATGAAATGTCATGGAAAAGAAAATTCAAGGACTCAGATGATCAATGCATTGTTGTTGCTGATCAAGTTGAAGAACCAGCCGGAAAAGGACTTACCCTATGCTTAGGGGAAGTTTGTTGGTTATTCAAGTAAAGCTTCCAAAGAAACCGTTCTCAAGTTTAGGGGAAGCTAATTGAAGAAAAGATGCAGAGCAGTCACAACAAGATCTACATTCAAGAATGCCAAAACAGAAGTTTCAAAATTTATCCTGTGAAGTCATCAGGAGGTCAAGACAGTTACTGATGATTCAGCAAGGACTCAACAGTTCTCAAGAAAGAGCAAGTATTTAAGAATCCTCCTCTCATTACTTGTTTGTCATTTGAAGTCCAAGCTAATGCTGATTGAGAGAACACTCCCTAAAGTCATTTGTTGTTGCCCAATGAAGATTGTCAAAGATAAAGAATCTTCATCAACCCATGCTCAAGCCAAGGTGAAGACTGCAAGTCTGAAGATTGAAAGTAGAAGACATTTAATATCACAAGCCAAGGGGAAGATTGTAAGGGAATAATTTGTGGCTTGTGTATTAAATCACCTATTGGCGGACTATTTTGAAGGCCCATGTGATACAATAGGTGAAAATTAGCTGGGTTATGGTTATATTGGGTCATTGGGCCAATTTAGACATGTTTGGGCTCATTTAGAATGAGTTTAGGTGGACTTTTATGGGCCATTAAAGTCAAATACGGGAATTTTATATTAATTAGGGTTACCAAAGATAGATTAGCTTGTTTTCCAAGCTAATCTCCCCCTATATAAGGATAGCTAATCTAGGGGTTTAGGGTTGCTGATTTTGGGTGTTCTTGTACTTGGTGTTTCACGAAATTCTCCTTGAGAATTTCGTTTAAGGTGTTGCAATCCAAGGTTGTCTATTCAAGTGATTCTCAATCGGTTTGTGTTTATTATTGTTTTTCATTGCTTATTTACTTTATTAATCGATTGTTCTTGAATCACCAATCAAACCGGATTCCGCACGGTCTTGATTGGATTAGATATCGCGTGAGGACCGTTTTCGGGACTTACAGACATTTTCTGGATTGTGAAAGTAGACAGTGTTCAGTAACAATTATATTCTATACATATCCCATAATATGTATGTTAGAGCATATTCCTATGCTATGAGTGTCTCGTGTATTGTATCTATGTGAGCGAGTCTTAGAATGAATTGTAGTGACTATTTGGTTATGGGCGTACCACATGGTCCGGCGGACCATGTGGTCCGGCGTACCAGTTGGTACGTTGGGCGTTTAGTCACTAACTATAAATAGCCTGTGTGTTAGAATGTGTAAGGAACCAGCTTAACTAGTTCTGTCATTCTACACCTTTCTGTGTGTGTTTCTAGAGAGAGAAACTAGAGAGAACTTCATTGTATGTTCAAGTGATCAATACGAATTCTCTTATTTACATCCGTGTTCATTACGTTTGATCAAAGCATGCAGTAGTAAGATCGTATCGTGTTTCTACAATGTATATTAGCAATTTCCCGTTATCCCTCTATTAGTCCAGAAAAATTTTGTGCACAATCGAGGCGTCGTCGGAGAACGTCGTAAGTCGTGAGTACTATCGTCGAAAGTCGGCTTCCCCATAAAAGTCACCGTCGGCGTAGTCATCGTAGCAGAAATCAGGACGTCGCGTGTAGCATCGTTTCGTTGTCGCTTTCCCCCAGAGTAGTGCGTGTATTATCGTTCGCATTTCGTATTTGTGTGTGAAATCTTCCTAAGGCTTTTCCGTTAGACTACTTAGACACGGTCTCTATATATATCTACATATGGAGTATTTACTTACACAGCAGAGCGAGTATCCCAGGTTGGCACGTAAAATTTTTTGTTTTGGGAATTTGTTTGTTCGTTTGTAACTAAGGTTTCAAGTCGCAGTTTCCAAATCGTTTTTCAAAAATGATTCCAGTTCTCTGCAACTTATGGCTCTGATACCAATCTGTCACACCCCCAATTAACCACTAACGGAGTTTATACCGTTAAGGGGTGCGAGCAAACCAGGACCACAACCATTAGTTACAAATACTAAACGAATCAGAGTAAAGTCCAAAACATTCATTTCAAAACAGTTTCAAAAGTTACGCAGCGGAATAAAGGCATAAGTATCTTAGCACTAACCACGTGCTTTACAAATCTTTGTTTCAAATTCAAATTCCCAAATTTAGTTTAATAAAAGTAAATATCTTCTCGTGCCATGCCAACCTCCAGTGGATACTCTTCAACGATCTGCAAAAGTGAAAACCACACAAGTGTCAACCTAACGGTTGGTGAGTTCACAGTGGGCATGTCATGCATTGGCCCGGTCTCATAATCGTAATCGTGTCAACATATACATACGTAATATTTGTTTGTGAAAAGCAATGCTCAGTTATATACGTCAATTCATAAACATTTGTTATTTAGTAAAGTTATTGTCCGTAACAAAGTTATCAGGTATGTACTAGTCTTGTATAATTAAAGTGCTCAACCGATATCGCGGGTAGCTAATCCGTTGTTTCCATGCACTAAGGAAGTTTGTACCAAAGCTGACCATTAAGTATCGTAGAGGCGGAGCCTTCAGCCATTTTGTTTTGCGGACATACGTCATCGCGGCTTTGCCTCCCCCGTGTCCTCTCGGGATCACGGTCAGATAGGCTGATATTGTACCTCTGTGCACCTCCAGTGTCACGAGGCGGAGTTTGTCAAACTCCAGTAGATCTACCTAACATCCCCTCGCTTTACAATTAATGGCACAATTAAGTTGAGGACTTTTTCAGTTAAAAGGCAATCCTTAGAAATCATGTGATATCATGTGGTTTAGACTTTAACCTACACTAGCCATATTAAAACGGTTTACTTTAGGGTTCTTATGAACCCCGAAAACATTTTTAAGTTTCATTTTAGAATTAGTTGTTTAAGTAATTCACAAGTGTTTCCCATAAAACACTTCAAGTTCATCAAGTAGGTGCACAGCACTCTAAGCTTTCAATTTCATCAAGTAGGTGCACAACACTCTAAGTTTTCAGCATTGTTTTTCATTAGGTTATTCAGTGTGTCCCAAATGGGCTTACGGTAAACGGGGTAGTGACACTCACCTTGGGTTGCACTGCTACACTTGTTATATAATCCAAGTTTTGCTTAACGAAGACCTATGAACACGTTTAGGTCTTAAGTATTAGTTTGGTGTCTAATCTTTACTTAACGTCACTATGGCCCATAACATAGCACGTTGAAACTATGACTCGACATAACGACACATGACACCGATGGTTGATCATAAACAAGGGTTCATATACATCAGAAATCAAAGCATGTATCATCATAGCATAATCATGTAAGTCATGGCATAACATTCAAGCAAATTGCACAAGTTTGGATTCTGGTCTCAGTTTCGCTATCAGTTTCGCTAGGCAGTTTCGCTGTGTGCACGGGCAGCACTTTCGCTAGGCAATACCCGATGACACAGTTTCGCTAGGCTAGTTTCGCTCGAAACTGTTGGCACAGTTTCGCTAGCCTAGTTTCGCCCGAAACTGGTTTGAACTTTCGTTCAGGGAATTTCGCTCGGTAGTTTCGTCCGAACAGGTCTGGTTGGTTTACCCGGCGACACTACAGTTTCGCTCCATAGTGCCGCTGGTTGAAGATATGCATAATTTCGCTGGACAGTTTCGCCCAGAGAACATGACAGTTTCGCTGGTCGCGAAAAACTTACGGATCAGCCTAAAAATCAATCTAACAGCTTCCATATTACATGTAATTCATTATCTAGCATGCCTAGACATTTACCAACATCAAACAACAAGATTTAACACCTTAAACATGGGTTTTCACATCCAAATCACCAAAAACACATTTTTGACCTAAAATGACCTAAATAGCACAAATCTCTATCATGGTTGGATTTCATACGTAAAGTTGCAAACTTTATAACAGATCTAACATCCCTAAGCAACATACTAGCAGATCAAGCAGTTTCATGAAAGTTTAAGCATGCTTTTTAAGAAAACTCAAAGAAAAGGCATAAAGAGAGGTTTTGGGACTCACGATTCGATCAAGGGATCTTATGGATGTTGTCTTGAGGCTGAGATCTTGATGTTTTGTTGTGTTTCTCGACTGACCAGAATTCCAGGAGTGTGTGTGTGTGTTTTGGAGAGAATGGTGCAAAAATGAGGCAACTAGGGTTTTATGTTATTATATATCAGGGCCTAGTTTCGCTGGCAGTTTCGCTGGCCAAGCGAAACTGGCTCTGAACTCGTGCAGGTCAATCAGTTTAGCTAGCTACCGGGCGAATCTGTAGTTTCGCTGGCTACCAAAATAAGGCAATTTTCACATAATCAAGTGTTTATAATTTGTCATGCTATTAACGATAATCATGCTTTCAAATCACTTTGCACAAAGTGACAATAATTAGTGAACACATAACACATATGGACGGGTTCGGTGATCAACCAAAGGTCGTCGACGTATTCGGCCTAGTTAAGCATTAGTTACTAAGTTAACACTTATAACGTAACTAACGGAATTGTCTAACGGAAGTAAACCTTGAAATTCTCGGATGTCACAAAAACTTTAACACTTCTTGTCATAAACCCCTTTAAACGTATAAGAACTTTTCACACATAATGTTAGGTAACGGATGAAACAAATCATGATTAAACGACCCCTTATTTCTTTTGGACATTTTTTATGATGGGATTTAGATAAGAACCAAAAAAAATTTATATCCCAATACAAAAAAAAATTATAAGTTGGCATGGAACCAAAAATCCATTCGATTCATATACTATATTTATGATCAGCTCAAACATAAAACCAAGAAAATGTATTCAAGTGATTTTAGTAACAAAAGGACACCCATCAAAAAATATTTCCATGTGTAAAAATTTCTCAAAGAATATCATCAGATTATGACATAGGTGCACACACATTTTTTAATAAAAAACATTACCTTTCCGAATCCTTTGTAGCCATAACAATTTTCAAGAAATAAAACACTTACAGAAAAAATGTTCAAGAGATGAAACGCAGTTTGATGTTAAAGAAACCTTACCTTACTATTTTGACATGCGGCTAGCAAGTAAAAAACTACACAGTTAATACACAAGCTGCAAAACCGTTTGATACTCATAATTCTCTGAAGTCTGAACATAGTTTACTTGAGTATATTTTTTATCATGATTGAACTTTAAATTCAGTAATTGACACAGAATAGACCCAAAAATTACCAAAGCGAAGACAATTATATGGACACATCAGCTAAACAAGGTATATTGTGTAACAAATGTGAAGAAATACAAACACATGAACTTCAGACCCCCAAAAAAAAAATCAACAATGTTCAGGTTTGTTGTAACCGAATAGCCCATGACAAGCTCAGACCAATTAACACAGCACAATGATCAGAAACAAAACAAAGAGAAATGATCTGAATAACTCCAGAGGATTCGAAACCATTTAAGAAAATCATACAATGTTAAACAAGACACTTGACAAGTTTGATTTTATGCAAACAAAACAGGACTAGCCACAAGAGCTAACTGATTTGAACAAACACAAGAAACCCGAACCACACCAGCGGAGTCTATCTACAGATTTCATAATGAAAAAGAAGATGACTATCGGTTAGAAAAAAACTAAACAAATACATCAGATTATACATTTGAGATACAACTGATGTAAGTACAAAAAACTAAGAATACCGATAGACACAAGACAGAACAGAGAAAACATATTCTAACCAAATCACAACAACACATATGAAGACAGACAGAATCACATGATTCTAAACCATTATCAGAAACAATTCTGATAAACATGGATCACAAAACCCAATATAAGACTATAACACAGTCCGAAAACTGGAATCACAAAGTTCAAAAACCAATCAAAAAAGTCACACAACTTTTAGAACTTTAGAACCATGACTGGAAAGAATTAGATTCATCTTAAAACAAGTTTACAACTTTAAAAAAGGATGAGCCCACAAAAAATTGAATCACAAGATTCAAGAAATAGAAACATATGTGTTAAAACCAAGGAGTTACAAAACTATTGTAACCACATAGCAAGATTCAAGACACATGTTTGGTAATTTGAAACACAATATTCAAAAACAATATTACAAACATACGTGTCAGAACCAAGAGTCACAAAACTCAATGTAAATCTGAACAATATTTGGAGAACAATATGCCAAATATCATATGCCATAAAACCTAATAACTTTCTATAACAGAAAAGAAACCAGGTAATACCACATATTTCGATTAAAAAAAGAATCACACGATTCTAAAACAATATCAGATACTTATCTGATAATAACAAACAAAAGTCACAAGACTTTTTAACTTCAGGAAACACGTCTGAAGAGAATGGATCAATAAAAGTCACAAGACTTTTTAACTTCAGGAAACACGTCTGAAGAAAATGGATCAATATACTAACAAGTTGTAAAGACATGATTACTCATTTGATTTTTTATCAAAAGACATTTTACAACTTTACAAAATAATGAACCATCGAAGTTTGAGTCACAAGACTCAAAATACACGTCTGACGAAAATGGAAACATGTGAAGCCTTTTATGACTTAACAAGAACATAAACTAATCAGACAAAAAACACAGCCAGAACAAGTTCTAATAGAATAAAATCACATGATTTTACAACAAAAGAAAACAAGACTGTCAAATCAAGAATAATCTTGAAACATACAACTTGGTAAAGACATGAACCACACAGTTCAACTAACAAATTAACGAGCTTTGACACAAGACATATGGAACATACAACCCATCATGAAACCAAAAAACGTGCTAGCAAAACATTTTTACACCTTTTTACTCTAAATTTCAACATAATAGGTTATTAATAAGATGAACTATAACCATTATGGTTACGAGCACTATGGAACACAAACATTAAAAAATGAAGAATCAAATGGTATATTATCACTTAGTCCTTAGATGAAAAACCATTTAAGGCCAGATGAAACATGTAAGAAATCAAACATTACCATTTAGTGACCAGATTGCAAACAACAAAAAACAGACATGATTTATCATAGAGAACCACACAAACGCCTTTTTAACCATTTTAATAAACTCAGAGATTTGATTGGTTCCGAACAAGATTATGTTGAAAAACACATGACCATAGTTATAAGGACAAAAAACAGTTTAGCTAGCATTATGACATGAGGTTATACAAAAACAGTTCCATGATTTCCAATCTTACAAAGACTATGTTCAATTCACAAAACACCACAGATAATGTTTATGGACAGATTTCCCAACAACATGAAACAAAAAAACCACCAAAACACTCATAGAAATTTACCCCTAACAAGTTAAGGTAGTTTTGAAATGCCCAAACACTAGAAGTTCTCATACAAAAGATGCATGAAAACCACACAAGACCAAGCAAGGTTAACATCAGTGAAATCTACAATGTGTATACTGCCATACATGAATTATAATGCAGACTTGAGAATAAGATCATACATATATTTCACCAACAAATGAAAACAATAAAAAGAAAGATCTCACCAAATTGCACCCAAGTTAGGATGTTCCAAGCATCAAGACCTAATTGGTAAACTTCTAGGCTTACACAATTAGATTAGCAGAGAAGACCAGAAAAAACGCAAGTGCTACTACCTGTTAAACCACAAAACTAAGAATCAGTAGAATCGAGCGGAAACATACAGAAAAACCAAGATCGCTAACAAATTCATAAACGGAAACTATAACAGGTTCGAAGTCTTAGATCGAAATCTCAGATTTTTTCATAAATTAAAACCGATTAAGATGTATTACGAGTATTACGAGCCCTAGGGCTCTGATACCATGTCAAATTTACGATATGAAAACCGATTCATTACTCAAGTCCACAAGATGATTTCAGCAACACTCAAATCTTAAAAAACACTTCGAGAAAAAACGTTTATGTGAAACCATACACGAACAATACGAATTTTATCACAAACATGAAAAATACAAAAGATAAAACTCTCAAGAATAGAATGAGACTAACACAACCTGATTTCACCTAAGTGATGAATCAACTCAAAGAACCGCACATGCTTAATAGCGATGAATACGAAACCCTAAGTATTGGAATTGATCGATAGCAGCCATGTGCAGAGAACTGATGAGCTAGGGTTTTCTTCGGTGCTTTAGGAATGGAAGAGATTGTATTGATCTGTGTGTAGTAGGCGGAAATCACAAGTGTGTTATATCTAAATCTCTTATCAATGGGGATATATACATTGAATTTATCCATGTATTAAGTAACAAATCTTGATCCGATCTTGACCCAACTTCTATGTCAGTAGTCTAACTTCCAAGCCCACAAGTAGATTAGCCCAATATCAACTTCAGTCCAGCTATCAACTCAGCTCCAGTCCAACATCATTTAGTTGACAAGAAAAATATTAGAAAAATGTAAGAGTAAAATATATTGAAGTTTGAATTATATATATTTTTAACACTCGACGACTTTCCAATCTTTGTTAAGGCACGATGCTAGAACTTACAAACTTAATTCGTGCTGTAGAATCGGGCTACCAAAGATGACTAGATAGGGGTTAGCCTAGGACGAGTCACCTAGGCAGTCGGACTACAAGTGGGATGAATCCAAGTCTCCTAGCTAGCAGTCGGACGTCTCCTGGCTAGCAGTCGGCTCGGCTTCCTCTTGATTCAACCAAGACCTGCAAAACAGAAAATACCGTTGTTCTTGGAGGGCAGGACAGGGTGTCCTGCGACCAAGCTCGGGCGTGAGAATCAGTATGCGTTTCGAGAGATTAAGTGTAATCAGACGAGAGGGTGCGCATTGAATGAGAACTTACCTGGTGGTTGTGGGGTATTTATAGCCCACAACCCTTGTCTTGTACTGCCATTAATGCGTAGTGTCCCAAAGTAGGGAGCTGCAGGTCTGGCATCCGACCTGTGCACAACTTACCCAGTAGCCATTTCGGCAATGGTCTTGGGGAAGGTGTCGGCCTAGGAGTGCCAGCCAAATGCTTTGAGCGTTGGTCTGTACCTATATCTTTCGACCTAACTAGGATCAAACAGCTAGTTGGGATATAGGTTGAAGTTGAAGGCTATTGGTCGGCCTGGTGATGGATGATTAGCGGTCGGCTAATTCTTAGATTATCACCAGTCGGCCTAATAGCGTAATGACTGGCAGTCGGCCCTGTCGGGGGTCGACTGGTCATGTATCTTGTTGTCGGTCAGCCTGACAGCTAGGTGGCTGTTGGCCAGACCTGCTGCTGTCGGCTGACCTTTGGTCCTGTCGGCGATCGGCCTAGTGGCCTATTAAGTAGTGATCGGCCACTGACTAGGTCGTCCTGGTGATGGATGATTAGCGGTCGGCTAATTCTTAGATTATCACCAGTCGGCCTAATAGCGTAATGACTGGCAGTCGGCCCTGTCGGGGGTCGACTGGTCATGTATCTTGTTGTCGGTCAGCCTGACAGCTAGGTGGCTGTTGGCCAGACCTGCTGCTGTCGGCTGACCTTTGGTCCTGTCGGCGATCGGCCTAGTGGCCTATTAAGTAGTGATCGGCCACTGACTAGGTCGTCGTGTACGTGGCTTTCGGCCAGACCAACTGCTGTCGGCTGGCCTTTGGTCCTGTCGGCGGTCGGCCTAGTGGCTTGTTAAGTAGTGGTCGACCACTGACTAGGTCGACCTGTACTTAGTGACTGGTGTGTTGAGATAAGGTTTGCACCATAATGTGTTTGTGGTGTGGCCTTACTCGGACACACGTCATCAGCCCCACAGTCCGGTGTGTAGTGGTCTGGACACTTCCATCGGACTTAGGACGTTTTGTTGTTTGATTTTTCCCGTTTGTCCGAGCGCATCATAGCCGAGCGCTCATGTATTGCCTGTTGGGCCGTCGGCCCGTTGGCCTCGGCCCGTTATGGTGAAGACACGTTACAGCTGTTTGCTCTGCGTGTTGGGCTGTCATAGGCCCAGGAGGTAGCAATCCGGTGCTTCGCGGGCAAGTGAACCGTTATTTATGTTTCGCCTATAAATAGTCCTCAATTTTTCTTCATTTGTTACTGACCACTGTAAATCCGGCCTGAATTCCTGTAAATTTCTCTCCTAAGCTTTCGGCTCGACCACCTTCGCTTTTCTTGGTACGTCTTTTCCTTATCGCTTCCCCGCTTATTCTTGGTCGGCTTTTTATCATGGCTAGGATGGCTAGTATTCATTCGGTCCTTACTCAGGAGGAGTTAGATAAACATGTGAAGCAGTATGGGATTAGCCCTCTGCTTGGCCTTATACTTCCGTCGGCGTCGGACACCATCGATAAGCTGCCGGAGGGTAAGATAGGTCTTTACATTAGTCTTTTACCAATGGCCAGCTTAGAATTCCTCTTACTAAGTTTTTTCTTAGTGTCCTTGATGCTCACAAGGTCCATATTTCACAACTTCACCCCTTAGCCATACTGAGGGTTACGCATTTTGAGGTTAGCTGTAGGGGGGTCGGTTGTGAGCCGACCGTTGGGGACTTCCACCAATTCTTCAAAATGGGTCGGCAGATCGATTGGTATTCCTTCGCTCAGCGTGCTGTGAAGTATGCCGACGGCACGCAAATCCCTCGGTACTTGACTGACCTTCCCACCAATCTCAAACATTTCAAAGAGAGGTTCTTCTGGATTTCCTCCAACATTCTTGATAAGGTTCTCCCTTTCAAGGATCCATCGGTCAAACTTAAGGTTGGGTCGGCTGCTGACGAACCCTTCAATGGTGTGACCATTGAGAGGCTGGTCGGCCTTCAAATTCCTTTGAGACCATTCCCCGAGAGGGTGCTGATACTAACTGGTCTGAGCAAGAATTGGGTCTACCCTGGCCAAAAGCCAGCTTTTAAGTTAGGAGACCAGTGTATGCCCTGTTGTCTCTTCTTGTTTTGCATTTTCATTTTCTTTGGATGATTTTGTCTGACTTTTGCTTTTTGTGTTTGTTTGCAGACATGTCTCTTGCTGATTTCATCGATCTGGATGACATTGACGATGTCGACCAGACTGATGTTGAGCTCGGCCGTAAGGAGACCGACCCGGTGTTGGATACCACCAAGCACCGACATGAAGACTTTACCATTACTCAGGGGACCACTACCACTATCGGTAGTGCCCTGGGGGGTGCGACCAATGAATTGGTCAATGAGGAGAAAGGAACGGCGGCAGATAGAAAGAGGAGGGCCTCTGAGAAGGCTGGTAAGAGCGAGTCGTCCTCTCTCCAGAAACACATGTCTAAGCGTCCTCGTTCTCCCCCCCGTAAAGAAGAAGAAGGGGAAAAAGTCCGCTGATGGTGGTGCCGACGGTGATGGTGGCCGTCGGCTTAAGGATGTCGACTCCGATGTGGACATCTTGGGTGGAGGTGATGAGGAAGATGATGATGAGGCTGAGAGGGAGAAGAAGAAGTAGAAAGTTGTTGCCGACCCCGCCCAAGTTGTAAGTGTTGCCTCTCTTGCTATGGTTTGCTGGTATCCTCCCGGAGAATTTGACGATTATATCACTTCACTGCAGGATGGTTCTGCCGCCGCTGCCACTATGTCCACTCCTGAGGCCGAGAGCCGGATGCAAGAGATTCTTGATGAGAAGAAGAAGCGTGGGAGGCTGTCGGCCAAGGATATTTCTTTGGAAGGTGCTTCCGACGCCTCCCCCCCTAGAGAGCTTCCGGCCGAGACGGCCAAAATGCCTTTTGCCCCCATCTGGGGTTTGAAGAACGGGTCGGTGCTCGACACTTTTAACTTGTGTCGGCATTTTGCTCGCCTCTCTCTTCCTCCCGGCGAAGTGTTGGCCCTGAACTCTCAATCTCATAAGCAAGCTCGTGAGAGGGCCTACTTCCAATTCACTCGCTCTTACTCAGCCGGGGTGAATATGATTACCCGGAATGCTCGGCTGGAGAGAAAGTTGAAGCAGGCTCGACAGCGTTCTGCCGAGCATAAAAAGGAGGTGGCCCGTCTGACGGCCGAGCTTGCTAAAGTGGACCCCGCTCGGATTGGTCAACTCCAAGATGAGTTGGCGGCTTCCAAGTGTGAGAGGGACATGCTTGAGAAGGCCAAAGCGAGTCTGAAGGAGTTGATTTCCACGGCTAGTGCTGCCATGGCCGAGCTCCGCAAAGCTCATGCTAAGGAGCTACAAAAACAGGAGGCTGAGCTAGCCAAACTGAAGGTTGAAAGAGATCGGTTCGCCAATTTGTACGAGGGGGGGGGGGGGGAGGCAGGCTCGTGCCGATGGCTACTATAATGACAGGAAGTGGCTCATTGAGCATGGCTTCCATCATGTTGTTGGGAAACTGCTTGGCAGCATCGAGTTCAAGGAGCCACTCGGCGCTGTGCGGACTGCCGTACTGAACCTTGGTCTTTACAAGGGTTATTTGGCCGGGTACAAGTGGGCGGCTGCTGGGAAGTCGCAAGAATCCCACAAGTACTTCAGGCCTGAGGCCGAGGGTGCGATGAGGTCGGCCATCGATGGCTTTGACAAGGAAAAGTTTTCTTATCTGGATGCTGTGGCTGGTTGTTCTGACAAGAGTTTGGATGAGCTTCGGGCTGTGGAGCCCCGGTCAAAGCATCTATGGCTCCGAGGGTCTAAGACTGGGGCTGGACACTATATTAATGTCCTTGTTCCTCCTCCCCATGTTTCTCCTGCTTCCAGCCCTTCTCTAGAGCCAGAGGCTTAGATAGGTTTCTTGTTTTTTGCTATTCTTGTACATTTCCTTTATCAGTATTGTAACCGATCTTCGTATGAATGAATGTTTTTATCTGGTTGTTGTATTGTGTTGCTCTGTTCTTTCTTTATGTTAAAAGCTTTGTAATGTATATGGTTGTGACAATGTGTCTGTATCTTGGTTCGACCGGTAAGTATTAGCCGAGCGCCCCTGTAAGAGGTCGGCTGTGTCTTTGTAACTTAGTGTTATTTTCTTTTGC
Organism: Deinandra increscens subsp. villosa; assembly: GCA_039602395.1. Classification (NCBI taxonomy): domain Eukaryota; kingdom Viridiplantae; phylum Streptophyta; class Magnoliopsida; order Asterales; family Asteraceae; genus Deinandra; species Deinandra increscens. The sequence goes on along the minus strand of JBCNJP010000010.1, from coordinate 19,207,433 downwards.
AAAATTTGCTAAGTGTTTTAGATCGGTCCCATGTGACTATTGCCTTTAAACACAAGCCTTTATTATTGTCTCTTCTGAGTACAAATGTTTATAGCAATTTGCCTTTTAACTGGTCGACCGCCTATGTAGGCGGTCGGCCTAGCTGTTTAGCCTTTGTCTTAATAGCGTTGTATCATTGTAAACACGGTAATGTTAATGACATCATAATAGTAAGCTTCATAATATACGTAAAATATGCTTAAGTCTTGTGTTTTCTATTTGATGTCACCTTCTGTGGTCGACCTCTTAAACTGGTAGTGCTCGTCAGCACCTTTGTAAGTTTGTGTGTGGTCGACCGCTATATGTCCTGGGCTCGGCCAACATGGGTTTTTTCTATCTCTTATAAAATATTTCTCGGTTGTACAGTCCGAGGTTAGTTTTTTATTTTAAGGATCTATGCTTGTATACATACTCCTTTGCGCATTTATACCTAGGTTCGACCGAAATCCTTCAGTCTAATGTGGTCCAGTCTTACTTCCAGTACCTCTTGGGTCGAGTGTTAACTGCCCGACCAAGGTGACTTGGTTTTTTGCTGGTCACCCACTTAGGATAGAGCTGTGAGGAATGAACTGATTTATAAGTTTTCCTGTATAGCCCGGTACGAATAACCATCTTACGAATGTTGTCTGTCAGTTATGTGAGGGGGTCGGCCTGTTTGTGCCGAGAGCTGGGTGGCCGTCTGCTGACCCCTTCCCAACTAGTCAGACAAAGGTATGGCCGTCGGCCTACCTATGACAGTAGTATAGTCAGTTTATTGACTCTATCTGAAAATTATGTTACTTTGTTAGTTTTTTAGTCCTCGCCGACCGCTGTTGGTCGGCTTAGGTAACTTTGCATATATGTTTACAATTAAATAGCTAGAAGAGATCATAGAACTGAATATTGCCTTGTATTGCATTGGGACTTTAATAAATGCCTGAATGATCAATGATGTTACAAAAGTGGGACTTATGTGAATGCCCAGCTGATCAAAGAGCTATAAAAGCGAGACTTTAGTAAATACCCAAGTGCCTAGCAACATTACAAAGGTGGGGTGTCTATGCCCCTAGCTTATAGATAACACTTCTTGAGTTGCATTCCGTTCCAGTGTCTAGGAACAGGTTTGCCATCCATTGTAGCTAGCTTGTATGACCCTTTCGCGTGTGCCTCCATGATTTGATAAGGGCCTTCCCAGGTTGGTCCCAACTTGCCTTGGTCCTCCTGTCGGCTAGCTTCATTGTTCCTGAATACATAATCTTCGGGCCGAAAGGTTATAGACCGAACCCTTTGATTATAGTATCCCTCTATCTGCTTCTTGTACTTAGCCTCGTTGATAGCTGCCATGTCTCGGCGTTCTTGTGTAAGTGCCAGGTTTACCAATAGCTCTGAGTCATTGGTCGGCTCCGAGACGTTTTCAATTCGGAAGGTAGGTATACCAATCTCTGCTGGGATGACAGCCTCTGAGCCAAAAGTGAGACTGTATGGGGTGTGTCCATGACTGGTCCTCTCGGTTGTTCTGATTGCCCAGATGACGCTTGGGAGTTCATTTAACCATCCTTTTCCTTCCTTGCCTAGACTTGCCTTGATCCCAGAGACAATTTACCTGTTAGTTCTTTCCACTTGGTCGTTTGCTTGTGGATGAGCTACTGAAGTGAAGATCTGGGTGATTTGTAGCTCTCGGCACCATGACCTGAATGGGTTATCTGCAAATTGTTTCCCATTGTTTGAGATGGCTTTTCATGGAAAGCTTGTATTGGTAAGTAGCTTACTCAATGTTAGCAATGTGTGTTACCTGCGAATTGTTTTCCGTTGTCTGAAACGATCTTTCCTGGGAGGCCGTAGCGGCAGACAATTTGCTCCCATACGAAGTTGACAACTTGTTTACCTGCAGATTGATTCCCTTGTCTGAGACAATTTGTTTGGAAAATCGTAGTAATAGTGCCATTTGTGCTAAAACAACGTTAGAGTTGTATGTATACCTGTGATTGTAGCTACTGCTTGGACCTCTGGCCACTTGGTAAAGTAATCTACTGCCACAATGAGAAACTTGATGCGTCCTGGTGCTTCAGGGAAGGGTCCAACGATATCTATCCCCCATTTGTAGAAAGGCCAGGGGGATGTTACTAGTATCATGTTGTGTTTTGGTACCCTCTGGACACTTGCATGCATCTGGCAGCCCTAGCACTTTCGTATTTCATTCTCAGTGTCAGTATACATGGTTGGCTAGTAGTACCCTAACGTCATCATTCGGGTGACTATGGACCGAGGGCTAGAATGTGTTCCACAGATACCCTCGTGCAATTCTCTCATGATGTAATTCCCTTCCTCTGTTGTCAAACATGTTAGCAACGGCTGAAGGTAGGAATTTTTGTAAAGCTTGCTGTTATGAATTGCATAGCCGTCGGCCTGAGCCTTCAGTTTGGCTGCTTCCAGTGATGAGGTCGGCAGTGTGCCATACTGTAGGTAGTTCTTGATGGGAGTCATCCAGCTGTCGGCGGTGTCATGCTCAGTGATGAAGGCTTCTTGTATTTCATCCGTCCGGCTGTGGATTATCTCCACCGGGACTTCTTTTGTTAAGTGTGCATAGGCAAGGGAGGATAGCTTGCTTAATGCATCCGCCTTCTTGTTTTGACCTCTCGATATTTGAGTGATTTGGAACTCCTCAAACTGGGAAGCTATCTCCTTGACTTTGCTGGCATATTTCTACATTGCCTCACCACGTATCTCGAACTCCCTGTTCACTTGGTTCGTGACAAAGAGTGAGTCGACCCTCACCGATAGCTTTTTAACATTCATTTTTCTGGCAAGTCTTAGGCCGGAAAGTAGGGCCTCATACTCTGCTTCATTGTTAGTGCTGGGGAAGTCGAGCCGTATGGCGTATGTGACTTCCACTCCATTTGGGTCGATTAGTACGAGCCCTGCCCCTGATCCTTCACTGTTCTTTGCCCCATCAGTATATAGGGTCCATGCATCATTACTTGTGATTGGTGGAGGTAGGGTGTATTCGGCCGAGGTCGACATAGGGATGTTTGGGTCGACCCTTAACTCTGTCAGAAAGTCTGCAAGTACCTGCCCTTTGATTGCTGTTCTCGGCTTAAAGTGGAGCTCATGCTCTCCCAACTTAATTGCCCATTTTGCAAATCTGCCTGAGGTTTCTGGCCTTTGGACAATTTCTCTGAGTGGGTAGTTGGTCAGCACTGTAATTTTGTACGCCTGGAAGTACCTACGTAGCCGCCGAGCGGTGTGGATCAGAGTCAAGAGTAATTTTTCAAGTTTGGAATATCTAGTCTCTAGGTCCTTCATTGCCCTGCTCACAAAGTAGACTGGTATTTGGGTGTCTCCCATTTCGGTGCACAGGACCGAGCTAATCGCTTCATCACCGACCGAGAGGTATAGGATGACCTCCTCCCCGGCTTCAGGTGCAGTGACTGTGGCTAAACTTTTCAGTTGTTCTTTCAATTGGCTGAAGGCTGTGTCAGCCTCCTCTGTCCATAGGAATTGTTTAGTGTCTGTGCATTGTTTTAATGTTCTGAAGAAGGGCATGGACTTCTCAGCTAACTTTGAAATGAACCTATGAAGAGCTGCCAGTCGGCCGTTGAGGCATTGGAGCTCTTTTAGGCATTGTGGTGGCTTCATTTGGGTGATGGCTCTGATTTTCTCGGGGTTAGCCATAATATTTTTATCAGTCACAATGTGGCCCAAGAATTTTCCTTCTTTCATCCCAAATGAACACTTGGCTGGATTAAGCTTCATGTTGACAGTTCTCAGCCGACCAAAGGTTTCTTCTATATCTGCTATCATTCCTTCTTCAGTCTGGCTCTTTATGACCAGGTCATCTACGTATGCTTCCATGTTTCTTCCGATCTGGCTTTCAAAAGCCTAGTCGATCAGACGTTGGTAGGTCGACCCAGCATTCTTCAGGCCGAAAGGCATTTTTCTGTAACAAAAGATGCCTTTGTCTATATGGAAAGCTGTTTTTTCTTCATCGGCTTTGGCCATTTTGATCTGATGATAACCCTTGTATGCATCAAGGAAACACTTGTAGGTGTATCCTGACAGGGCGTCTACCTTGGCATCAATGGCCGGTAAGGGGTAGCAATCTTTTGGGCACGCTTTATTTAAGCTTGTGAAATCAACGCACATTCTTCATGACCCATCAAATTTCTAGACCATCACAGGGTTAGCTACCCATGTGTGCCATTTTTGTTCTCTGAGTATACCCGCTTTAACTAACTTTGTTACTTCTTCACAGACAGCTTTGCTTTTATCCCTTCCCATTCCCCGCTTGCCTTGGACAACAGGTGGATAGTTGGGGTCGACCTTTAGGTGGTGTTCAGCAATCTCCCTTGGAACTCCTGTCATATCCGCCGGTGTCCATGCAAAGACATCCGAGCTGTTCCGGATCAAGTTGTACAACTTTTCTTTGACTTGGTTGGTCAAGTCCGAGCCGATCGTTATGAGCTGGTCGGGGTAGTCATCGTTTACTTTCCACTTGCTTTGCTTTGCTTCTTCGGTGACGTCGGCTGTGAGGTAGCATTCGGCCTGTATTGACCGAATGGTGGCCACCCCTGTTTCCGTTGGGAACTTCATCATACCGTGCGCCGTGGATACCACACATCCGAACCGATAAATTGTTGGTCGGCCAAAAAGGATGTTATACCTAGATGGTCTGTCGACCACGAGAAATGTGATCCGTTCGGTTCTTGTGTGCAACCCATCGGACAGTGTCACTGGTAGTGTAATCTCGCCCTTGGGTAAGACCATGTCTCCACTGAAGTCGACCAGTGTGGTCTTGGATGGCTGAATGCTGTCTTTTATGCTGCATGGTAATTGTGAGAAACAAGATCCATACATAATATCTGAGGCACTACCTCCATCAACATATGTTCTATGAATTTGGATACCTGTTACCTCTGTGGTAATTACCATTGGGCTGAGAGTTGGAGTTGCTGTGTCAAGGGATGGGAAAGAGATGGGTTGGTTGGCCCATGTTTTCTTTCTCAGCCTTGGTTTCTTCTGCTTGGAGCTGTGTGTCATTAAGATGACTTGTTGATCCCCCTTGTTCTCTTTCTTTTGATTCTGCTCCTTTATCTCTTTCACCAAATGAGCTAGCTGACCTGTCTTTACAGCGTTGGTAATTTCCTTCTTGAGTTGGTGGCATTCATCCGTATCGTGGCCCCGGTCAAGGTGGAAATCGCAATATTTTCCCATATTCCTATTAGCTGTATTGTTTCCCATTGTCCGGGGTTTGTTGAATTGCCGACTGGCATCTTCTGTTTGCAATATTTCTTTTTGGGTCTTTGTGAGACTTGGGAAGTCATACTTCCTTTCTTTGTGATTTGAGGGATGTGAGCGGTCGTATGGGGCGAAGCCCGACTGCTTGCGGTCGTCTCGGCCTCCCCTCTCCGGGCCCGACTACCACGGTCGGCGGTTGTCCCTTTGGTGGGGCGGTCGGCCGTGTGACCTGGTGTGACCGGAGGACGACTTGTCCCGGAGTTGTGCCGCCTCTTCTCCTCTTATTGAACGCTTCGGCTCGGTCAAAAGCTTTTTGCATAGTAATGGGTACGCGGGCACTCATTTCTTTTATCAGCTGTCGTGTACGCATACCATGGATAAAACCGGATATCTTCTGTCTTCCATCCGCGTGACCGATGGTCAGCGACTCCTTTTTGTACCTTTCCATGAAAGCTCTCAGAGATTCTTGTTCACCTTGTCGGATGTTATGCAACTCAATCGGGTCTTTTGTGCACTTTCGTTGTTGGCCAAAGTGCTGAGAGAACAGTTGCTTGAGTTGGACATAGCTGTCTATGGACTTGTCGGGCAGAGCATTGAACCACAGCCGAGCAGGTCCCGATAGGGTTTGGATAAACATTTTACACCATACTGCAAGTGGCCATTTTTCAATTCGTGCGACCGATTTGAATGCATGCAAGTGGTCTTCTGGGTCAGAGCTTCCATCGTATGTTTTAACGGTGGAAGGTAGCTTTGTCTTCGGTGGGCATTCAAAGTTTTCAATTCGGGTGGTGAACTTACTTTCCTCTTCCGGTATGTATGGTAGCGACAGGTCATCGGCCTCTGGATCTTTGATTTCGATCACTGGTATCATCTGGGGTGGTGTGACTGGGGTTGCATTTGTTCCCGCTGATCCAAGTGGCCTTTGTGAGAAGAAGTTTGGTGGTGGCATACCATACGGTGGGTAGAATGGTATTTGATAGCCTGTCTGCCCGTATGGGCTCATGTATGGTGGTGGGTAGAATGGTGGCACTTGGTAGCTTGGAAAACTTGGTCGGGGTTGACAAACACTGGTTGTGTTTTCTGAAGGTGCCGTGCTAGAGGGCCCTGAATTTACCTGAGTTGGCCTTGGAGTGTCTCCTAACGATGGCAAGGTAGTGTCAACTGTTGCTATGGTATTGTCAGTCTGTACTGCTGTTGGCCCTTTGCTCGTTTGTAAGTCTCCCAGCGGTGGTATTGGACCTAGGCGGGGGCCCTCATCTTCATATGACAATTGGAGGCATACTCCCTTTAGTTTTTCTACTGCTACAAAGTCTCTCATGGCTTGTCGGAGAGGTAGGAAGTTTCTACTCACCATATCTGGAGTGATATTGAGTACTCCCGTGTTGGTTTCTTCCGAGGAGTTTTCCAGAGGTTGTTTGTCATTAGGGGTTGAGAAATCATCAGTAGTTTCTCTTGGGAGAATGGCTGAGTCATCAGTCATTGTTGTTGTTGAAAGTATCCTTGAGCCACTAATCGTGCCTTGTTTCGGACAATGACGCCGCGATCGTCTTTCTTACATTTAAAGACCCACTTCGTTCCACAAGGCTCTTTAGAGTTTTTGGGTAAATCAACAAGATGCCAAACGCCCAACTTTGTAAATTGCTGCAACTCTTCTTGCATGGCTTCTACCCAATAAGCATCCTCCAATGCTTTATCAACATTAGAAGGTTCTACCTGAGATAGAAAACAGGAGTGAAAAACTTCATTCTGAATCCCAGATTCTCTGATTTCGGCAATCAAAGCATCAATATTTCCTGCTAATTGATTTCGTGTACGAACCCCCGAAGACGGATCTCCAATAATGTTTTCTTGAGGATGAATATTGTTAATCCGAAGAATTGTTGAATCAGCAACTTCCTGAATATCTTCCAAATTTGTCAAAGATTCCTCTGCCACTTCTGAACTTGATAAAACATCAATCGGTAACGAATGCTGTACAGAAGAGCTTGTACTTGGCAACTGAATTTGATCATCTACAGGTGTAGATTCAGCTTCATGAAACATACTTTTATCATCATCAAAAGAACTTATAGTGTCTAGACTAGAAGCACTCTGACTAGACGAAGCAACGGCAGTTGAAGTACTTGAAAGCTTTGGAATCCATGAACCTGGACCAGGAGTTGTCAATGAATGTAGCATAGCCTCTAAAATATCAGGATCCTCCTCTTCCTCAGATCCACATGATGCAACCGTGAATGAATCAATTAGAGACTGATAATCATAAGCCTGAGCATCAACCGATTTCGGATGTAGGAAAGTATGCTTCTGACAATCCACATTTACATGATTCTCAATTGTCTTGGAAGAAGGAAAGTAAACACGCTTCATCGGATGATGATATCCAACAAAAACACCCTGAACAGCTTTTGAAGCAAACTTCCCACCTTCTTTGAGAACCGTGCAAAGACACCCAAACGGTACCAAGAAATTCAAATTAGGCTTTCGACCTTTAAGTAATTCATAACTTGTTTTATTGAATCTCTTGACAATCAGAACATGATTGAGCACATAACATGCAGTGTGCACAGCCTCGGACCAAAACTTTATTGGTAGATTTGCATCAGCCAACAAGGTTCGATACGTCTCAATCAAATTTCTATTCTTCCGTTCAGCGACTCCATTCTGTTGCGGAGTATACGGCGCACTGAATTCATGAACAATCCCAAGTGAATCACAAAAAGCGGCCATCTTATCATTCTTAAACTCAGTTCCATTATCAGTACGAATGCGACAGATTTTATGCTTGTACATTGATGGAAACTAGGATAACAACTTCTGAATTTGATCAGGAGTTTCATCTTTTGACGCTAGTGACACCACCCACGAGAATCGAGAAAAGTCATCCGTAATCACTAAACAATAATAACTACCCTCAATGCTTCGAACATTCACAGGACCAAAAAGATCCATATGAAGTAGCTCTAAAGGAGTCACAATCAAATTTAAACGTTTAGCCGGATGAGACTTTTTCTTTTGCTTACCTTTCTTACAAGACACACAAACATCATGTATAGAAAATTTATTCTTTGAAACACCTTCCACCAGATTATGATTTACCAAATAATTCATCTTCCGGTAATTGATGTGTCCTACACCGATGCCACATGATGGATTCTTTTTCCGTAGCCTTAGAAATAAAGCATGTAGCAGAAACCGTTGAAGAAGTCTGATTCATGTTCAACACATATAAGTCACGAAATCGAGGAGCTCGTACAACAATCCAATCATTAGGAATTTGGATTCCAGGTTTCAGAATTAAGCACTCTGAACTTGTGAAAGCAGCAGTGTAATGCTTATCACAAATTTGAGAAACACTCAGCAAATTGTGTTGCAACTCTTGTACAAATTGGACTTTGTCAAATGTAATCTTCTCATTACCCATTTTGCCCTCACCGGTAATCTTACCCCCTTAATCGCCAGCAAAGGTAACATTTCCTCCTTGTATAGGTTTAACATCTGATAGCAAGGAAATATTACCCGTCATGTGCCTGGATGCTCCACTATCAACGACCTAAAGTTATTAACAGCTGTCTTTCGAGCACCCTGCACATTTTAGCAGATAATTAGTGAGCATCTGGACCCAAGCTTTCAGCTTTGGGTCGACCGGTGTCTTCTGAAAAGTCCTCAGTGGCTTTTGAAGTCAATTTAGGCAGCCACTTTTGCCTTAACCCAAAAACCGATGAACCTGTGGTAACATCACTTGAAGATGAACAATCAAACGATTGTTGAGTTTTGAAAAATTTTCCTCGTTTAAAAAATTTCTTGTGACCACTTTGTCATCGACCTGTTTTGGCTCAGAAACATTTTTAGATTTTTCTAAACTAACAGCGAAAGCTCTTTTCTCAGCCAAAACCGGACAATTTTTCCTTAAATGACCCTTCTGATGACAATGATAACACTTCCTAAGATCGACAAAAACTGCAGGAAAGTTATCTCCTGATTCAGCTGAAGTGTTACCATCAGTCATATGTTTAACCACTTGACTTGGTTTCTTAGCCCTAAATCTCCGAGATTTATACTTTGGAAGTGGTTTAAACAAAGGACCAATATAACCATTTTGATTATAAAAACCATACTCATCAACTCCACAGTCTTCAGAATATCTTTTGGATTCACATTTGATTTTGTTGTTTTCAAACAAACCAAAATCTTGTTCATAATGACCAAAGTCATCATAAAAATCATAGTCATCACAAAAACCATATGATTCATAGTCAAAACTATTTGATTTAACAGAAAAGTGACCATCGGAATTATAAAAATTCTTAGGTGAATACTTTGAAGTTTTTGACTTTGATGAAAATTTCTGAACTTTTGGAGTGTGAGGCTTGACAGAATTCTGATCATCAGAACTAGTTCTGAATTTCAGCAAAGAACAAGTTTTCACTTGTTCATGATCAGACACACATTTTACATCTGTATCAGCATAAAACACTTTGGAAACTTTTGTTGGATCAACACAACATAATGGAAATGCCTCATCCAAAAATATGGTATCACTACCTTTCAGACAATACATTTTCACTTTCTTAGATGATTCACCAACTTCAGTTTTACCTTTCCTTTTGTCATCAGAATTCCAAACCTTGACATTTTTCTTGTCAGTTTGCTGAACTTTCCGAGGTTTCTTTTGATTGACCTTAGAAACTTCATCAGAATGTCCAAATCCGATGCCATTAAATTTAGCTGATTTCGGTGGAGGTACCGGAATTGAATTCACATCCGGTTTGGTGGTGTTACTTACAGTGACAGACTCACGTTCAAAAAACAAATCAGGTCCTTTTGTAAATTTTGTCATTTCAAATTCTTTCATTGTTTTTACAGTTTTGATAATTTTCTGAGCAGCCTCTAAAGGTGTAAGTTTTACATTTACCGAAACACCAGAGTCAGTTTTGGACATCAGTTTGACAGGCTTTCTCTTATGAGTGCCCGTGGATTTATCAGATGCACCCTCAGCAAACACTGAATAATCAAACACAACAGCTGGTTTAATCTCAAGTTCAGTTGGACCTTTGCCATGAACAATCGGTGGAGGAACTGAAGTACACCCTTATTCTTTAAGCACTTCTTTTAAATTTTCATCTTTGCAAAGAAAACTTGCAAAGGAAGATGAATTCTTAAAATTCTCTAATTGTCTTTGAAGATCTAATATCTCAATGTTTAATTCAGAAATTTAGAATTTGCTTCTGCAAGCTTTTTCTCGCCAAAAATATAATCTTCAGTTTTGTTATTTAACTCAATTTTTGTGCTCAGAATCACAGCATGCTCACTTTTTAATTCAGCTTTTACAGCCTCCCACCTTTGTTTGTAAATGGTGACATTTTCTTCTCCTAACATGTATTTATCATAATACATGACTTTCTCAGCAGAAAGTTCTTTCATTTGATTAGCAGTTGTCATGCAAAATTCACAGATAGTAGAGTTAACCTGAATATCAGCCATAAAGGCTTGATGACCATCAGCAAAGAAATCTTCTCCCGGAAGATCAGGATCATCTTCAACAGCTACATTTTTCTCTTCAGTGCATAGGAATGCAGACTCATCGGGACAATCTGCAGCCCAGTCATATGCTTCTCCGGTTTTAGATACCAAAGCTTTAGAATCTGAGTTTAATCCACCAGCATTTGTATTTGAAATTGATGGATTACCACTGCTTCCTGATGCTTTGTTACTCTGAGCAGCATATTTCTGATATAACTTCGAAGTCTCTTGCTTCTTTGCCGAGCTACACTCTTTTGCAAAATGACCATAATTTTGACAATTGTAACATCTGACTTTGGATTTATCAAATCCAAGTTTTCCTTCGGGATTGAGATCTTTTCTGCCTGTTCTCTTCATAAACTTCTTACCTCTTCTAACAATCATAGCCATAGACCAATTGATATCCATCAATTCTAAATCATCCGGGTCTATTTGTTCATAGTCTTCATCGTTCAATTCAGCCCTAGTCAGTTTTCCTGCTATAACTCCATCATACGACGAAACCATCGCTGAAAATAGTGCCATAAAGTCATTTGTTGTTTTAGCCGAAAAAGCACTTTGATTTGAAGTCGGAATAGAGGATGATGAACATGAATAAACCGGACCATCTAGACTTCAATTTACCAGGAAACAGTTTCAACCTCGAATTAAAGATAAGCACACGATCTCCCGGTTTAAAGTCTTTCTTCCTAATATGACTATCATGAATCCTCTTGGTCCGCGCTTTGTACGAACCTGCTGTCTCGTACGCGTGATCGCGTAACTCCTCCAACTCGTGTAACTGAAAGAATCGTCCTCGAGTCGCCTGATCTAAATCCGGATTAACGGCCTTAATAGCCCAATAAGCGCGATGCTCGATCTCAACTGGCAGATGACACGCCTTCCCGTAAATCAACCTAAACGGCGTCGTGCCCGTAGGTGTCTTGTAAGCCGTACGGAAGGCCCACAATACGTCATCCAGTTTCTCTGCCCAATCCTTACGGTTCTTGCTAACCGTTTTCTCCAAAATTTTCTTAATCCCACGATTCGTAACCTCAACCTGCCCACTCGTCTGGGGATGATATGGTGTAGCCAATCTATGCGTAACCCCATAACGCTGCAACGCCTTCTCCATCTGCGCGTTACAAAAGTGGGTGCCACGATCGCTAATGAGTGCCTTCGGCACTCCAAACCTCGCGAACAGTTTCCTCAAAAAACTCACGAAAACTCTCGCATCATTAGTGGGGAGGGCTTCTGCCTCGACCCACTTCGAAACATAATCAACCGCAACGAGAATGTATTTATTCCCACGAGATGGCGGAAACAGACCCATAAAGTCGATACCCCAGATATCGAAAATCTCGCAAACCTGAATACTAGTCTGGGGCATCTCGTCTCTCTTACCTAAATTACCTGCGCGTTGACAATTGTCACATTTGCTAATTAACTCAAACGCATCTCTGAAAATGGTCGGCCAGTAGAATCCCGACTCAAACACCTTCTTTGCGGTGTAAAGCGCTGCGTAATGTCCTCCGGTCGGACCCTCATGACAATGTCTCAAAATCTGACGTGGCTCACGTCCATGCACGCATCTCCGGATCACAGAATCAGCTCCAACTCTATACAAATGCGGATCCTCCCAAATATAGTATTTCACATCCGATAAGAGCTTCTTCTTCTGCTGAAATGAAAGTGCTTTCCGAAAAGCACCAGTCGACAAATAATTCGCCAAATCGGCGAACCACGGCTCATCTGGATCATCTCTGACCTCCACAAAATCAAGCAACTCATGGGGGAAATAGTCATTTATGGGAATCCCCTTGAGCTGATCATCATCAGAACCCTCTAAGCGTGAAAGATGATCGGCCGCAACATTCTCGGCCCCTTTCTTCTCACGGATATCAATATCAAATTCCTGTAACAGCAGGATCCATCGAATGAGTCTTGGCTTAGCATCCTGTTACCAATGGCCAGCTTAGAATTCCTCTTACTAAGTTTTTTCTTAGTTTAGGTCCATATTTCACAACTTCACCCCTTAGCCATACTGAGGGTTACGCATTTTGAGGTTAGCTGTAGGGGGGTCGGTTGTGAGCCGACCGTTGGGGACTTCCACCAATTCTTCAAAATGGGTCGGCAGATCGATTGGTATTCCTTCGCTCAGCGTGCTGTGAAGTATGCCGACGGCACGCAAAGCCCTCGGTACTTGACTGACCTTCCCACCAATCTCAAACATTTCAAAGAGAGGTTCTTCTGGATTTCCTCCAACATTCTTGATAAGGTTCTCCCTTTCAAGGATCCATCAGTCAAACTTAAGGTTGGGTCGGCTGCTGACGAACCCTTCAATGGTGTGACCATTGAGAGGCTGGTCGGCCTTCAAATTCCTTTGAGACCATTCCCCGAGAGGGTGCTGATACTAACTGGTCTGAGCAAGAATTGGGTCTACCCTGGCCGAAAGCCAGCTTTTAAGTTAGGAGACCAGTGTATGCCCTGTTGTCTCTTCTTGTTTTGCATTTTCATTTTCTTTGGATGATTTTCTCTGACTTTTGCTTTTTGTGTTTGTTTGCAGACATGTCTCTTGCTGATTTCATCGATCAGGATGACATTGACGATGTCGACCAGACTGATGTTGAGCTCGGCCGTAAGGAGACCGACCCGGTGTTGGATACCACCAAGCACCGACATGAAGACTTTACCATTACTTAGGGGACCACTACCACTATCGGTAGTGCCCTGGGGGGTGCGACCAATGAATTGGTCAATGAGGAGAAAGGAATGACGGCAGATAGAAAGAGGAGGGCCTCTGAGAAGGCTGGTAAGAGCGAGTCGTCCTCTCGCCAGAAACACATGTCTAAGCGTCCTCGTTCTCCCCCCCCCCCGTAAAGAAGAAGAAGGTAAAAAAGTCCGCTGATGGTGGTGCCGACGGTGATGGTGGCCGTCGGCTTAAGGATGTCGACTCCGATGTGGACATCTTGGGTGGAGGTGATGAGGAAGATGATGATGAGGCTGAGAGGGAGAAGAAGAAGTAGAAAGTTGTTGCCGACCCCGCCCAAGTTGTAAGTGTTGCCTCTCTTGCTATGGTTTGCTGGTATCCTCCCGGAGAATTTGACGATTATATCACTTCACTGCAGGATGGTTCTGCCGCCGCTGCCACTATGTCCACTCCTGAGGCCGAGAGCCGGATGCAAGAGATTCTTGATGAGAAGAAGAAGCGTGGGAGGCTGTCGGCCAAGGATATTTCTTTGGAAGGTGCTTCCGACGCCTCCCCCCCTAGAGAGCTTCCGGCCGAGACGGCCAAAATGCCTTTTGCCCCCATCTGGGGTTTGAAGAACGGGTCGGTGCTCGACACTTTTAACTTGTGTCGGCATTTTGCTCGCCTCTCTCTTCCTCCCGGCGAAGTGTTGGCCCTGAACTCTCAATCTCATAAGCAAGCTCGTGAGAGGGCCTACTTCCAGTTCACTCGCTCTTACTCAGCCGGGGTGAATATGATTACCCGGAATGCTCCGCTGGAGAGAAAGTTGAAGCAGGCTCGAAAGCGTTCTGCCGAGCATAAAAAGGAGGTGGCCCGTCTGACGGCCGAGCTTGCTAAAGTGGACCCCGCTCGGATTGGTCAACTCCAAGATGAGTTGGCGGCTTCCAAGTGTGAGAGGGACATGCTTGAGAAGGCCAACGCGGGTCTGAAGGAGTTGATTTCCACGGCTAGTGCTGCCATGGCCGAGCTCCGCAAAGCTCATGCTAAGGAGCTACAAAAACAGGAGGCTGGGCTAGCCAAACTGAAGGTTGAAAGAGATCGGTTCGCCAATTTGTACGAGGGGGGGGGGGGGGGAGGCAGGCTCGTGCCGATGGCTACTATAATGACAGGAAGTGGCTCATTGAGCATGGCTTCCATCATGTTGTTGGGAAACTGCTTGGCAGCATCGAGTTCAAGGAGCCACTCGGCGCTGTGCGGACTGCCGTACTGAACCTTGGTCTTTACAAGGGTTATTTGGCCGGGTACAAGTGGGCGGCTGCTGGGAAGTCGCAAGAATCCCACAAGTACTTTAGGCCTGAGGCCGAGGGTGCGATGAGGTCGGCCATCGATGGCTTTGACAAGGAAAAGTTTTCTTATCTGGATGCTGTGGCTGGTTGTTCTGACAAGAGTTTGGATGAGCTTTGGGCTGTGGAGCCCCGGTCAAAGCATCTATGGCTCCGAGGGTCTAAGCCTGGGGCTGGACACTATATTAATGTCCTTGTTCCTCCTCCCCATGTTTCTCCTGCTTCCAGCCCTTCTCTAGAGCCAGAGGCTTAGATAGGTTTCTTGTTTTTTGCAATTCTTGTACATTTCCTTTATCAGTATTGTAACCGATCTTCGTATGAATGAATGTTTTTATCTGGTTGTTGTATTGTGTTGCTCTGTTCTTTCTTTATGTTAAAAGCTTTGTAATGTATATGGTTGTGACAATGTGTCTGTATCTTGGTTCGACCGGTAAGTATTAGCCGAGCGCCCCTGTAAGAGGTCGGCTGTGTCTTTGTAACTTAGTGTTATTTTCTTTTGCAAAATTTGCTAAGTGTTTTAGATCGGTCCCATGTGACTATTGCCTTTAAACACAAGCCTTTATTATTGTCTCTTCTGAGTACAAATGTTTATAGCAATTTGCCTTTTAACTGGTCGACCGCCTATGTAGGCGGTCGGCCTAGCTGTTTAGCCTTTGTCTTAATAGCGTTGTATCATTGTAAACACGGTAATGTTAATGACATCATAATAGTAAGCTTCATAATATACGTAAAATATGCTTAAGTCTTGTGTTTTCTATTTGATGTCACCTTCTGTGGTCGACCTCTTAAACTGGTAGTGCTCGTCAGCACCTTTGTAAGTTTGTGTGTGGTCGACCGCTATATGTCCTACTGTTGATTTTGTAATCAATTCGGTCGTCATGGCCGAGCAGTGTTGTCCTGGTCGGCCAACATGGGTTTTTTCTATCTCTTATAAAATATTTCTCGGTTGTACAGTCCGAGGTTAGTTTTTTATTTTAAGGAGCTATGCTTGTATACATACTCCTTTGCGCATTTATACCTAGGTTCGACCGAAATCCTTCAGTCTAATGTGGTCCAGTCTTACTTCCAGTACCTCTTGGGTCGAGTATTAACTGCCCGACCAAGGTGACTTGGTTTTTTGCTGGTCACCCACTTAGGATAGAGCTGTGAGGAATGAACTGATTTATAAGTTTTCCTGTATAGCCCGGTACGGATAACCATCTTACGAATGTTGTCTGTCAGTTATGTGAGGGGGTCGGCCTGTTTGTGCCGAGAGCTGGGTGGCCGTCTGCTGACCCCTTCCCAACTAGTCAGACAAAGGTATGGCCGTCGGCCTACCTATGACAGTAGTATAGTCAGTTTATTGACTCTATCTGAAAATTATGTTACTTTGTTAGTTTTTTAGTCCTCGCCGGCCGCTGTTGGTCGGCTTAGGTAACTTTGCATATATGTTTACAATTAAATAGCTAGAAGAGATCATAGAACTGAATATTGCCTTGTATTGCATTGGGACTTTAATAAATGCCTGAATGATCAATGATGTTACAAAAGTGGGACTTATGTGAATGCCCAGCTGATCAAAGAGCTATAAAAGCGAGACTTTAGTAAATACCCAAGTGCCTAGCAACATTACAAAGGTGGGGTGTCTATGCCCCTAGCTTATAGATAACACTTCTTGAGTTGCATTCCGTTCCAGTGTCTAGGAACAGGTTTGCCATCCATTGTAGCTAGCTTGTATGACCCTTTCGCGTGTGCCTCCATGATTTGATAAGGGCCTTCCCAGGTTGGTCCCAACTTGCCTTGGTCCTCCTGTCGGCTAGCTTCATTGTTCCTGAATACATCATCTTCGGGCCGAAAGGTTATAGACCGAACCCTTTGATTATAGTATCCCTCTATCTGCTTCTTGTACTTAGCCTCGTTGATAGCTGCCATGTCTCGGCGTTCTTGTGTAAGTGCCAGGTTTACCAATAGCTCTGAGTCATTGGTCGGCTCCGAGACGTTTTCAATTCGGAAGGTAGGTATACCAATCTCTGCTGGGATGACAGCCTCTGAGCCAAAAGTGAGACTGTATGGGGTGTGTCCATGACTGGTCCTCTCGGTTGTTCTGATTGCCCAGATGACGCTTGGGAGTTCATTTAACCATCCTTTTCCTTCCTTGCCTAGACTTGCCTTGATCCCAGAGACAATTTACCTGTTAGTTCTTTCCACTTGGTCGTTTGCTTGTGGATGAGCTACTGAAGTGAAGATCTGGGTGATTTGTAGCTCTCGGCACCATGACCTGAATGGGTTATCTGCAAATTGTTTCCCATTGTTTGAGATGGCTTTTCATGGAAAGCTTGTATTGGTAAGTAGCTTACTCAATGTTAGCAATGTGTGTTACCTGCGAATTGTTTTCCGTTGTCTGAAACGATCTTTCCTGGGAGGCCGTAGCGGCAGACAATTTGCTCCCATACGAAGTTGACAACTTGTTTACCTGCAGATTGATTCCCTTGTCTGAGACAATTTGTTTGGAAAATCGTAGTAATAGTGCCATTTGTGCTAAAACAACGTTAGAGTTGTATGTATACCTGTGATTGTAGCTACTGCTTGGACCTCTGGCCACTTGGTAAAGTAATCTACTGCCACAATGAGAAACTTGATTCGTCCTGGTGCTTCAGGGAAGGGTCCAACGATATCTATCCCCCATTTGTAGAAAGGCCAGGGGGATGTTACTGGTATCATGTTGTGTTTTGGTACCCTCTGGACACTTGCATGCATCTGGCAGCCCTGGCACTTTCGTATTTCATTCTCAGTGTCAGTATACATGGTTGGCTAGTAGTACCCTAACGTCATCATTCGGGTGACTATGGACCGAGGGCTAGAATGTGTTCCACAGATACCCTCGTGCAATTCTCTCATGATGTAAATTCCTTCCTTTGTTGTCAAACATGTTAGCAACGGCTGAAGGTAGGAATTTTTGTAAAGCTTGCTGTTATGAATTGCATAGCCGTCGGCCTGAGCCTTCAGTTTGGCTGCTTCCAGTGATGAGGTCGGCAGTGTGCCATGCTGTAGGTAGTTCTTGATGGGAGTCATCCAGCTGTCGGCGGTGTCATGCTCAGTGATGAAGGCTTCTTGTATTTCATCCGTCCGGCTGTGGATTATCTCCACCGGGACTTGTTTTGTTAAGTGTGCATAGGCAAGGGAGGCTAGCTTGCTTAATGCATCCGCCTTCTTGTTTTGACCTCTCGGTATCTGAGTGATTTGGAACTCCTCAAACTGGGAAGCTATCTCCTTGACTTTGCTGGCATATTTCTACATTGCCTCACCACGTATCTCGAACTCCCCGTTCACTTCGTTCGTGACAAAGAGTGAGTCGACCCTCACCGATAGCTTTTTAACATTCATTTTTCTGGCAAGTCTTAGGCCGGAAAGTAGGGCCTCATACTCTGCTTCATTGTCAGTGCTGGGGAAGTCGATCCGTATGGCGTATGTGACTTCCACTCCATTTGGGTCGATTAGTACGAGCCCTGCCCCTGATCCTTCACTGTTCTTTGCCCCATCAGTATATAGGGTCCATGCATCATTACTTGTGATTGGTGGAGGTAGGGTGTATTCGGCCGAGGTCGACATAGGGATGTTTGGGTCGACCCTTAACTCTGTCAGAAAGTCTGCAAGTACCTTCCCTTTGATTGCTGTTCTCGGCTTAAAGTGGAGCTCATGCTCTCCCAACTTAATTGCCCATTTTGCAAATCTGCCTGAGGTTTCTGGCCTTTGGACAATTTCTCTGAGTGGGTAGTTGGTCAGCACTGTAATTTTGTACGCCTGGAAGTACCTACGTAGCCGCCGAGCGGTGTGGATCAGAGTCAAGAGTAATTTTTCAAGTTTGGAATATCTAGTCTCTAGGTCCTTCATTGCTCTGCTCACAAAGTAGACTGGTATTTGGGTGTCTCCCATTTCGGTGCACAGGACCGAGCTAATCGCTTCATCACCGACCGAGAGGTATAGGATGACCTCCTCCCCGGCTTCAGGTGCAGTGACTGTGGCTAAACTTTTCAGTTGTTCTTTCAATTGGCTGAAGGCTGTGTCAGCCTCCTCTGTCCATAGGAATTGTTTAGTGTCTGTGCATTGTTTTAATGTTCTGAAGAAGGGCATGGACTTCTCAGCTAACTTTGAAATGAACCTATGAAGAGCTGCCAGTCGGCCGTTGAGGCATTGGAGCTCTTTTAGGCATTGTGGTGGCTTCATTTGGGTGATGGCTCTGATTTTCTCGGGGTTAGCCATAATATTTTTATCAGTCACAATGTGGCCCAAGAATTTTCCTTCTTTCATCCCAAATGAACACTTGGCTGGATTAAGCTTCATGTTGACAGTTCTCAGCCGACCAAAGGTTTCTTCTATATCTGCTATCATTCCTTCTTCAGTCTGGCTCTTTATGACCAGGTCATCTACGTATGCTTCCATGTTTCTTCCGATCTGGCTGTCAAAAGCCTAGTCGATCAGACGTTGGTAGGTCGACCCAGCATTCTTCAGGCCGAAAGGCATTTTTCTGTAACAAAAGATGCCTTTGTCTATATGGAAAGCTGTTTTTTCTTCTTCGGCTTTGGCCATTTTGATCTGATGATAACCCTTGTATGCATCAAGGAAACACTTGTAGGTGTATCCTGACAGGGCGTCTACCTTGGCATCAATGGCCGGTAAGGGGTAGCAATCTTTTGGGCACGCTTTATTTAAGCTTGTGAAATCAACGCACATTCTTCATGACCCATCAAATTTCTAGACCATCACAGGGTTAGCTACCCATGTGTGCCATTTTTGTTCTCTGAGTATACCCGCTTTAACTAACTTTGTTACTTCTTCACAGACAGCTTTGCTTTTATCCCTTCCCATTCCCCGCTTGCCTTGGACAACAGGTGGATAGTTGGGGTCGACCTTTAGGTGGTGTTCAGCAATCTCCCTTGGAACTCCTGTCATATCCGCCGGTGTCCATGCAAAGACATCCGAGCTGTTCCGGATCAAGTTGTACAACTTTTCTTTGACTTGGTTGGTCAAGTCCGAGCCGATCGTTATGAGCTGGTCGGGGTAGTCATCGTTTACTTTCCACTTGCTTTGCTTTGCTTCTTCGGTGACGTCGGCTGTGAGGTAGCATTCGGCCTGTATTGACCGAATGGTGGCCACCCCTGTTTCCGTTGGGAACTTCATCATACCGTGCGCCGTGGATACCACACATCCGAACCGATAAATTGTTGGTCGGCCAAAAAGGATGTTATACCTAGATGGTCTGTCGACCACGAGAAATGTGATCCGTTCGGTTCTTGTGTGCAACCCATCGGACAGTGTCACTGGTAGTGTAATCTCGCCCTTGGGTAAGACCATGTCTCCACTGAAGTCGACCAGTGTGGTCTTGGATGGCTGAATGCTGTCTTTTATGCTGCATGGTAATTGTGAGAAACAAGATCCATACATAATATCTGAGGCACTACCTCCATCAACATATGTTCTATGAATTTGGATACCTGTTACCTCTGTGGTAATTACCATTGGGCTGAGAGTTGGAGTTGCTGTGTCAAGGGATGGGAAAGAGATGGGTTGGTTGGCCCATGTTTTCTTTCTCAGCCTTGGTTTCTTCTGCTTGGAGCTGTGTGTCATTAAGATGACTTGTTGATCCCCCTTGTTCTCTTTCTTTTGATTCTGCTCCTTTATCTCTTTCACCAAATGAGCTAGCTGACCTGTCTTTACAGCGTTGGTAATTTCCTTCTTGAGTTGGTGGCATTCATCCGTATCGTGGCCCCGGTCAAGGTGGAAATCGCAATATTTTCCCATATTCCTATTAGCTGTATTGTTTCCCATTGTCCGGGGTTTGTTGAATTGCCGACTGGCATCTTCTGTTTGCAATATTTCTTTTTGGGTCTTTGTGAGACTTGGGAAGTCATACTTCCTTTCTTTGTGATTTGAGGGATGTGAGCGGTCGTATGGGGCGAAGCCCGACTGCTTGCGGTCGTCTCGGCCTCCCCTCTCCGGGCCCGACTACCACGGTCGGCGGTTGTCCCTTTGGTGGGGCGGTCGGCCGTGTGACCTGGTGTGACCGGAGGACGACTTGTCCCGGAGTTGTGCCGCCTCTTCTCCTCTTATTGAACACTTCGGCTCGGTCAAAAGCTTTTTGCATAGTAATGGGTACGCGGGCACTCATTTCTTTTATCAGCTGTCGTGTACGCATACCATGGATAAAACCGGATATCTTCTGTCTTCCATCCGCGTGACCGATGGTCAGCGACTCCTTTTTGTACCTTTCCATGAAAGCTCTCAGAGATTCTTGTTCACCTTGTCGGATGTTATGCAACTCAATCGGGTCTTTTGTGCACTTTCGTTGTTGGCCAAAGTGCTGAGAGAACAGTTGCTTGAGTTGGACATAGCTGTCTATGGACTTGTCGGGCAGAGCATTGAACCACAGCCGAGCAGGTCCCGAGTTTGGATAAACATTTTACACCATACTGCAAGTGGCCATTTTTCAATTCGTGCGACCGATTTGAATGCATGCAAGTGGTCTTCTGGGTCAGAGCTTCCATCGTATGTTTTAACGGTGGAAGGTAGCTTTGTCTTCGGTGGGCATTCAAAGTTTTCAATTCGGGTGGTGAACTTACTTTCCTCTTCCGGTATGTATGGTAGCGACAGGTCATCGGCCTCTGGATCTTTGATTTCGATCACTGGTATCATCTGGGGTGGTGTGACTAGGGTTGCATTTGTTCCCGCTGATCCAAGTGGCCTTTGTGAGAAGAAGTTTGGTGGTGGCATACCATACGGTGGGTAGAATGGTATTTGATAGCCTGTCTGCCTGTATGGGCTCATGTATGGTGGTGGGTAGAATGGCGGCACTTGGTAGCTTGGAAAACTTGGTCGGGGTTGACAAACACTGGTTGTGTTTTCTGAAGGTGCCGTGCTGGAGGGCCCTGAATTTACCTGAGTTGGCCTTGGAGTGTCTCCTAACGATGGCAAGGTAGTGTCAACTGTTGCTATGGTATTGTCAGTCTGTACTGCTGTTGGCCCTTTGCTCGTTTGTAAGTCTCCCAGCGGTGGTATTGGACCTAAGCGGGGGCCCTCATCTTCATATGACAATTGGAGGCATACTCCCTTTAGTTTTTCTACTGCTACAAAGTCTCTCATGGCTTGTCGGAGAGGTAGGAAGTTTCTACTCACCATCTCTGGAGTGATATTGAGTACTCCCGTGTTGGTTTCTTCCGAGGAGTTTTCCAGAGGTTGTTTGTCATTAGGGGTTGAGAAATCATCAGTAGTTTCTCTTGGGAGAATGGCTGAGTCATCAGTCATTGTTGTTGTTGAAAGTACCGTGCGGATGGCGCCAATGTAGAATCGGGCTACCAAAGATGACTAGATAGGGGTTAGCCTAGGACGAGTCACCTAGGCAGTCGGACTACAAGTGGGATGAATCCAAGTCTCCTGGCTAGCAGTCGGATGTCTCCTGGCTAGCAGTCGGCTCGGCTTCCTCTTGATTCAACTAAGACCTGCAAAATAGAAAACACCGTTGTTCTTGGAGGGCAGGACAGGGTGTCCTGCGACCAAGCTCGGGCGTGAGAATCAGTATGCGTTTCGAGAGATTAAGTGTAATCAGACGAGAGGGTGCGCATTGAATGAGAACTTACCTGCCACAACCCTTGTCTTGTACTGCCATTAATGTGTAGTGTCCCAAAGTAGGGAGCTGCAGGTTTGGCATCCGACCTGTGCACAACTTACCCAGTAGCCATTTCGGGCAATGGTCTTGGGGAAGGTGTCGGCCTAGGAGTGCCAGCCAAATGCTTTGAGCGTTGGTCTGTACCTCTATCTTTCGACCTAACTAGGATCAAACAGCTAGTTGGGATATAGGTTGAAGTTGAAGGCTATTGGTCGGCCTGGTGATGGATGATTAGCGGTCGGCTAATTCTTAGATTATCACCAGTCGGCCTAATAGCGTAATGACTGGCAGTCGGCCCTGTCGGGGGTCGACTGGTCATGTATCTTGTTGTCGGTCAGCCTGACAGCTAGGTGGCTGTCGGCCAGACCTACTGCTGTCGGCTGACCTTTGGTCCTGTCGGCTGTCGGCCTAGTGGCCTGTTAAGTAGTGATCAGCCACTGACTAGGTCGTCCTGTATGTGGCTGTCGGCCAGACCAACTGCTGTCGGCTGGCCTTTGGTCCTGTCGGCAGTCGGCCTAGTGGCCTGTTAAGTAGTGGTCGGCCACTGACTAGGTCGACCTGTACTTAGTGACTGGTGTGTTGAGATAAGTTTTGCACCATAATGTGTTTGTGGTGTGGCCTTATTCAGACACACGTCATCACGTGCCAAATTGAAATGGACAAGCACAAATTTTGGCAATTAATCAACAACTAAATACCATCACAACCAAACGACCAATCGTAGGCTCACACACCATTTTCCTTCTCCTTACACGAAACTTTTAGGCCAATAATCTTATTTTGTTTTGTAAGCCTTTGTTTGTACTAATGAAAAACTTGTAAAGTAAAAGTAACAATAGTAATTAAGATTTTGTACTGTGAACACGTCAATGAAGTATTGTACATTATATTGCACACGTCAACTTCAATTCTCGACATGCTGTCTCTTTAAATAAATTGCCCTCTAACTTATTCACTTTTGGTCCATCTACTAATCTAACTTATTTTATGACCGGTCCCTTGTTTTGTTACCGAGATATTGTTTGTGGTGTTTTTTGAGGTTTTCTTTCTAACCATGTAATTTTTATCCGTGTGTCTGTATATTCATATCAGTTTTAATTTTAGTGTTGTGATCATTTATACATATCGTGCAAATTCATGTGGTTTAAAAGATGCGTCATACTCTGACATGACATATCGTACGCAACACGTCTGACAAATCACCTAGTTAATATAGAAATATAATACATAAATAAATAGAAAATAATGCATAATAAATTATTATAATTTAATCAACCTGATATAATTGAAAGTAAATAAAATAAAAGAAAGTAAAAATGGAAAAGGATGAAAACAACCCGTTGATTGATCTGCATTTTCCTAACAAACCCTCAGCTCCCTCGATCAATCTTAGCTCTTCATTTTCATAATGTCGTCGTCAACAGAATCCAAAATCGCCAACGCAAAAACAATTATTTCCACCATTGGATCCGTCGCTGTTGCAGGCTCGCAGCGCCGCTCGTGATTACTTGCCTCCAGAACTCTATGACTACCTCTATTTCGGACTGCGCATCTTGATCAACAAGTACTTTGTTAATTATATTCTTGATTTTGAATCAATTATCCCAGAATCCTAAACATCAATTCAATCATGTAATCATCCAATTCAACATGAATCACAAAACTTACTTGTAGTAGGGCATACAATCTTTGATGCTGAAGAAGTCATTTGTTGATTCTCGTTCTGATACCTTGAATCGTTAGGAAGAGATTGTTAGTGGTGTTGTTGAGAGAATTGTGTTAGTGAAATTTCTGTGATCGTGAATTATGATCAACGCACGCCAAATCCATGCAACTCCTCCTCAATTATAGGTATCTAAAAGGAAACCATAATTTCCCCCTTAACTTAATAATATTTACATTTACTTCCATAAAATAAATGTTGAGGACCATTAGTGTCATATTGGTATAGTTAATTAATTATTATGAGATGGTCCTAAGGCCACAATTATGTGGATAATTTCCAACATTCTCCCACTTGGCCGAGTGATCATTCATGATGAGAATTAGTAAGTTTGGCCAAGATAATACCCATAAAGTTTCATGTTAAGATATTAGCAAAAAGATACAGTCATTCGAGTTATTTCAACACGAAGACCCCCATCAATCATACAAAAGTCTCAACATAAAAAACTTAGAAAAACTTTAAATCAAAATGACTGAAATATACAACATCTAATTGTATATGTATGTCTATATATAAATAAGTGCATGCAGACATTATTATAGACGATGAAATTATACATTCGAGGAAATTCTAGTAAATAATTCATCAGAATATTATGATATCATACAAGATCTCTAGTAAAACCCATCTTTATTACGAGCTCTTGAAAGACTTTGGGTGGTAGACCTTTCGTCATCGGATCCGCAAGCATATTGTGAGTGCTAATGTACTCGATACAAAGGTTATTTTCCTCTCGTTCTCGTACGAACAAAAACTTTGTATCAAGATATAATCCTGCCCCGCTCGAACTGTTACTGTTCGAAAAGCTAACAGCAGCAAAATTGTCACAGTAATTCTTCAATGGTCTTGATATGGAGTTTACAACTTTAAGTCCACTTATTAGGTTCCTCAACAACATTCCATGGCAAGTTGCATTATACACGACAACATACTCTGCCATCATGGTTGAAGTTGTCGTTAATTGTTATTTATGACTTCTCCACGAGATAGGCCCACCTGCTAACATAAAGATATACCCCGAAGTTGACTTTTTGTCATCTTTTCATTTGGCAAAGTCGGAATTAGAATAGCCAATCACTTTTAAGTTATTTGTTCTTCTATAAGTTAGTTTGTAATCCTTGGTTCCTTGAAGATATCGCAACACTTTCTTTGCTGCTTTCCAATGATCTAGGTCAGGATTAGATTGATAACGGCCTAGCATTCCAGCAATATAAGCAATATCAGGACGGGTACAAACTTGAGCATACATTAGGCTTCCAACTACAGAAGTATAAGGTATCATTCTCATTTGTTCCTTTTCTACCTCTGTTTTCGGACATTGAAAAGAATCGAAAACATCTCCTTTAACTACAGGAGCAACTGAGGGGGAGCAATGTTGCATGTTATAGCGTGTAAGCACATGATCAATATAAGCCTTTTGAGACAACCTAATGTCCCATTTGCTCGATCTCGATGAATTTCAATACCGATCACATAAGAGGCTTCACCGAGATCTTTCATGTCAAAATGACGCGAAAGTAATCGCTTTGACTCATGTAACAAATCCAAATTGTTACTTGCCAAAAGAATGTCATCTACATAAAGGACAAGTATAACAAAATTGCTCCCACTCATTTTAAGGTAGGTACATTGGTCCACTTGATTTTTATAGAAATCATTCCTTTTCATAACTTCATCAAAACTTCAAATACCATTGTCGTGATGCTTGTTTTAGCCCGTATATGGACTTTTTCAACTTACATACAAGGTGTTCTTGACCTTCAGACTTGAAACCTTCCGGTTGGGTCATGAACACATCTTCATGTAAGTCACCACATCCATTTGATGTAGCTCCAAATCAAAATGAGTACTAAGGCCATAACGATCCTTAAGGAATCCTTTCGTGATATAGGGGAAAAGGTTTCCTGGTAATCAATTCCTTCCTTTTGGTTATAACCTTTTGCAACCAAACGTGCTTTATATCGTTCGATGTTTCCGTTTGGATCTGTCACACCCTGTAAGATTTGTGTCGGGATGCGAAAAAGTTATCACAGTCAAGGTTACGAACGTACTCTGGATGGTTTAACAACTAGAGCTGTTTTGGAAATTGTTAAAATGTTGGAGTAAATAGGAATTTTTCCAATATCATTACGCAGCGGATTAATTGTAATGAGAAAAGTAAATAGTTTTAAGTTTACAACACATAAGTTTTCAAAAGATTTTTAGGACATGACACCGTTAGGTGTTATGTCAGGAAAATCTCCAAAAGCTAAACCATACTCCAGAAACAAATGAAAAGTCCTAAGATGCAAAGGCATGAAACAAGCAAGCAGGTCCGATGCATGCACTGCAAGTTGAAGTACCTGAGACTTCATACAAGAAAACGGTCAACAAATAATTGTTGGTGAGTTTCACAGGTTTAAAGTGCTAGCAGTTAAAGGTTGAATGAAAATAGTAATTGAAAAAAAACAGTTCATGTTAATAATTGACAATATTTGATAAGACTAGTTGATAATGTTCCCATGTACCCTGAATACCGAAACTGACTGTTTACCCACTCTTGGTACCTATTGTCCGGTTGGTACCGCATAGATATGACATAACAATTTGTACTCTTTGACAAAAGACGGAGTCACGATTGGAGCTACCAATCAGAGCAGGGGCGTTAACCTAATAGATCTATTCAAACATTACCGTTTGCAAATGATAATTAATCGGATTCAGTTACTAGTGGGGTTTGGGTTATAACATGAATGAACATGAGATAACAAGTGTGGATAATGGAAAAGTACATGAAACAGTTATGATAACAAGGTCTAATTGTATAACATGGAAAAATGTATGTATGAATTCTTCCCCAAAGATAAAGTAGTTAAAGGAAAAAGAGGCCGTGAAAAACTCACATGGTTCAGAAACGGTAGTCGGTAATACGATCAACGAAAAGTGCAAGCCTAGATAATTATAAGACATGCAATAATGATAAGTAACTGGGTTGACATTAATGTCACTCTAATTAGGTAGGTCAAGTCTTGACGTCATGGTAGTCTTAGGGAAAAGTCAAAGTGAATGTATCCGGTTATGTGTTTATTTGGAAATAATGTAAAATATATATTCTTAATTGAATAACATATATATAAATTCCCAAATAATATTTAAAGATGTTGAATATTTATAGAAATAAATATTAAGTCAAAATGAGGGTTTTCATACGAAAATTCGTTATTTTGGCTAGTTAGTAAAAAATCGGGCGATTTCGCGGTAACCGCCGATTACACGATATCTATCCGTTTAAGTTAGAAATCAATCAAGTTCAATTAAATATGATTATTTTCTTTCCAAAATGGGTAGATGATTATTTTAAGTGTCGGTTTGCATTAGTTTGCCGGTTTTGTGGATTTTGTGTCGGTTTTGCCGTTTTGGTCCCGTTTGCCCGTTAAATGACACTGTTAGGTTCCTAAATTCACCACATGCATTTGTAAACATGTTTTCATCATTAAAAAAACCCTATGAGTTCATTTGGACCATATTTGGGTTTCTTTACAAAAATGGTGTTTCTAGGCCCGTCGGGTGTCGATTTTAGTCCCGGTTTGTGCTCAAATTCAAGTAATTTTTAAGGGATCTTTTGGCCATGTTCTAAAGTCATTTAAACCATCATAACCTACTGTTTAAAAGTCTAAACTTTCTGGTCAAAACGGATCTATAGTGAAAAGCAATTTCTAGGGTTTTTAAAGTGTACTTTTGTATGTAAAAGTTTGCTATGGTGAGTTTAAGTACTAGTAATCTTTCTAAAGTCCAAGATATCATATTTTGACTATATTAAGAGTCTAAAAACGTGTCATAGGCATCAAGGTGTTCAAAGTTACAAGATCTACACATAATACACAATAAATATAAAGTTATTGTCTAAAAAAATACAAACTAAGCAAATACTTGTGTAAAAGTCTAACCAAACTAAATCTTGAACATAATAATGCAAGTAAATATTACCATAAGTTTCTAGTAGCAAGATCTATGGTGAAACATAAAGATAATCACTAACTAGTAGACTTTTATGGTTCAAAATTGTGTTTAGATAACAATGTAGTCAAGACTTGCTAAGGGAGTGTTATGGTTATAAGAAGGAACTAAGAATACTTGCTAGAACAAGGTTTTATTTAGAAAAGTGAAGATGGAACCTTGTTGGAGTGAGATGAGATCCGAAAATGATGATGGTGATGATGATCCTTGAGTGTTCTTGCTTCCTAGTACCATGGAACATCAGAAGAATGTGTGTTTGAGTAGAAAATCTAGAGAGAGAGAGTAGAGAGAGAGAGAGAGACTTATGGGTTCGAGGAAGGAGAGAGCAAAGAGAGAAAGTTCTTGAGTTGTGAAAGTGTTAGATGAGGCTAGGTTAAGGAAAAGGTGATTATGTATGGAAGTAAATGAGAAAAGGAAGTGTTTGGTTAGTGTGGGGATGGGTTTCAGTCCAAATAGAACCGAGAGAGAGAGAGAGAGAGAGAGAGAGAGAGACGAGAGAGAATGAGGGATGGAGAGTAAAGAGTATTTGTATCTTGGTTAAATAAAAATGTGAAGTGTTATGTGTGAGTGGTTTGTGCATGAGGCAAAAAGAGAAGAAAGGGACTCGGGTTCGAGCCCTTGGGTTAGCCGGTTCACAAGGCTTCAAGGAGAGTTCAGGGAGTGTAAACCTTGTGTTTTATGTGGTTCTTTTTAGTGGTAATGTGCAGATTTTATTTGAGAGGGAAATGGTTATCAAATGGGGGGAGAATGTTACACATTGGGTAATAGTTTTGGTGTCATAGGGGATAACATCAACCTATGATTGTTAAAGTGTGTGTAGGATGCAAGGAGGTTGTCTACCTTTGATTTGAATGGCATAAAAGAGGGTCAACCGCAAGTACAATCAAGTAACTAATCAACTAATGGAAATGGGTGGTGGTTTATGGTTTTCGTAACCGGCAAAGGAAAGGGACAGGGTCGCAGGTTTGAAACCAGGCCCTTTCATGGGAGAAGAGGAGTGGGACGGTCCAAAGGAGAAGGAGGAAAGAAAGGAAAAAGGTGGCGGGTCAAATGCTACGCGGAACGGTTAAAATAATTAAACGAATCGAGTGTAACGAAACATGTTATAAAAATAGTTATCCACGACGTTTAAAATTAATAAAATGATAACTTAGGTGGACTCAAAATATTACAAAAGTTTATATTTTGAAAACCTACGTTGCATGTTTAAATATATAACATGCATGACTAAATTTAGTCGTCGTGAATGGTAACGAAGCTTTATAAAAGGTTTTGAACATAAAATAAATAGGTGTTAACGTAGGGATTCGATCACAAGTCTCGTTTTGTTGTCGTTGTCTAAACTCATTGTTATTTAATAAGGAATTGTTTATGAAAGTCATATGTGAAATATGTGTGTCATAAAATGATAAAAGTTGATAAAAGGTAAATCAAAGTTTAATGATTTAAAATGAATGTAAAATGATAATGATAATAATGATAAATTCCAAGATGATGGGATTATGTTTAACGTTTACCACGTAGTTTGGTAAATTTAATAAATGTATTCGGTTAGTCGCTTTATTATTATTGAAGTTCCAGCGACCATTTCGTGCGAAGAAGTCATCATGTTCAAGTATCGTTTTCAACATGAGTTAAGGCTACGTCAAGGCTATATTCCTATTGTAAATGAATGTAATTATGATAAAATTGGTATGTTGCAAGTAAACATTTACGTAACACAACTAACACATAAGTATATATTATCGGTTTAAGTCCTTGGAAACTTACGGGTTGTCATAGGATCCAACTTGGTTTTCTAAACCCACTTACATCCTATGGGCTTGACCCCCTTAGGTAGTTCAACCAGTTCATCAATCATAGCTTCATTCCACTTAGACGATTGGTCACTACTAATGGCTTCGCTATAGGAGGTCGGATCGTTATATTTTCCTATGTCGATTTGCGCTTCATTAAGATAGGTTACGTAATCATCAAAATTAACAGGTCTTCTAGACCTTGATGACCTGCTACAGGAAAGAGATGGGGATACTTGGCGCGAAACTGGCGGGAGTTCCATCGAACTTTAACGAGAGGTATACGTCTTTGCTTCAATTTCTTGACTGCGCGGTCGACGATCTCGGCTGGTTCTTCAATGAATTGTAGGGATTCATCCAAGTGTATCTCATCGAGGGGAACGGTAAGGTCTTCTTCGGCAAGGCACTTCTTCAGATTACTGACGTGAAACACATCGTGAACGTTACTAAGCTCGGGCGGCAGAAGTAGTCGGTACGCGACGGGTCCTATTGTTTCAATGATTTCGAATGGACCAATGTAACGAGGATTTAACTTGCCACGTTTGCCAAAACGTATGACGCCTTTCCACTGGGATACTTTCAGTAATACTCTGTCGCCTTTCGCGAAGGATAAGGGTTTACGACGGTTATCTGCATAGCTCTTCTGGCGATCACGGGCGACTTTCAAGCGGTCTCGAATTTATGTGATTCTTTTGGTTGTTTCTATCACGACTTCTGGGCCTGTCAGTTGGCTGTCACCAACTTCGAACCAACAGATAAGTGATTGGCACTTTCTTCCGTACAGTGCCTCGAAAGGTGCACACTGGATGCTAGTGTGGTAACTGTTGTTGTACGAGAATTCGCACAATGGCAGATGTTCATCCAGTTGTTACCAAAATCAATGACACAGGCACGCAACATATCTTTGAGAGTTTGAATCGTTCGCTTGCTTTGACCGTCAGTTTGCGGATGGTAGGCCGTACTCATATCGAGGCGAGTACCGATGGCCTTGTTCAAAGATTTCCATAAATGAGAGGTAAAACGACCATCTATGTCGGATATGATAGAAATCGGGACTCCATGTCGAGAGAATACTTCCTTCATGTACTTCCTTGTTAAATGTTCTATGGAATCTTTCTCCTTCATGGCGAGGAAATGAGCAGATTTCATCAAACGATCGACAATTACCCAAATGGAATCGTTACCCATGCGGCTCTTGGGTAACTTGGTGGTAAAGTCCATGGCAATGCATTCCCACTTCCACTCGGGGATGATGGGTTGGACGAGTAAACCGGAAGGTTTCTGATGCCCGACCTTAACTTTGGCGCAAGTTAGGCATTTACCAACGTACTTAGCGATTTCAGCTTTCATGTTCGGCCACCAATATAACATACGCAGATCGTGGTATATCTTATCGGCTCCGGGGTGAATGGAATATCGGGATTTATGAGCTTCATCAAGGACTAGGCTCCTAAGATTTCCATAGACAAGTATCCACAGACGATTAACGAAATACCGTAATCCATCAGGCTTGGTTTCAAGGTGTTGTTCCATGCCACGGAGACTTTCGCCTCAGATGTTTTCGTCTTTCAAAGCTTCAGCTTGCGCTGCCAAAACCTGAGTGGCGAGACCGGTTTGAATGGTCATGACAAGAGATTCGACACGAAGGGGTTTGACACGTTACTTCCTGCTTAAGGCATCAACAACGACGTTAGCCTTTCCAGGATGGTACTGGATTTTACAGTCATAGTTCGAGAGTTTGAATCGGTCACTCGCTTTGACCGTCAGTTTGCGGAAGGTAGGCCGTACTCATATCGAGGCGAGTACCGATGGCCTTGTTCAAAGATTTCCAGAAATGAGAGGTAAAACGACCATCTCTATCGGATATGATAGAAATCGGGGCTCAATGTCGAGATAATATTTCTTTCATGTACATCCTTGTTAAATGTTCTACGGAATCTTTCTCCTTCATGGCGAGGAAATGAGCAGATTTCGTCAAACGATCGACAATTACCCAAATGGAATCGTTACCCTTGCGGCTCTTGGGTAACTTGGTGATAACGTCCATGGAAATGCATTCCCACTTCCACTCGGGGATGATGGGTTGGACGAGGACCCGGAAGGTTTCTGATGCTCGGCCTTAACTTTGGCGCAAGTTAAGCATTTACTAACGTACTTAGCGATTTCAGCTTTCATGTTCGGCCACCAATATAACATACGCAGATCGTGGTACACAGACAATTAACGAAACCCCGTAATCCATCAGGCTCCGGGGTGAATGGAATATCGGGTTTTATGAGCTTCATCAAGAACTAGGCTCTTAAGATTTCCATAGACGGGTATCCACAGACGATTAACGAAATACCGTAGCCCATCAGGCTTGGTTTCAAGGTGTTGTTCCATGCCACGGAGACCTTTTTCTTGGTTGTTTTCGTCTTTCAAAGCTTCAGCTTGTGCTGCCAGAACCTGAGAGGCGAGACCGGTTTGAATGGTCATGACAAGAGATTTGACACGAAGGGGTTTGACACGTTCCTTCCTGCTCAAGGCATGAGCAACGACGTTAGCCTTTCCAGGATGGTACAGGATTTTACAGTCATAGTCGCTGAGCAATTCAATCCATCGACGTTGTCTCATGTTCAACTCCTTCTGGTCTAAGATGTGTTGAAGACTCTTGTGGTCGGTATATATTTGCATTCAGTACCGTAGAGGTAGTGTCTCCAAATCTTAAGGGCGAAGACGACTGCTCCAAGTTCCAAATCGTGAGTAGTATAGTTCTTCTCGTGAACTTTTAGCTGTCGCGAAGCGTAAGTAATGACTTTGTCTCGTTGCATTAAGACACATCCTAAACCTTGGTGTGAGGCATCGCAGTAAACACATAAATCTTCACATCCTTCTGGTAAGGATAGTATGGGTGCGTTACATAGCTTTTGCTTCAAGGTCTGAAAAGCTTGTTCGACTTTATGATCCCAAATGAATTTCTTATCCTTTTGCGTCAAGGCGGTCAATGGCTGGGCTATTCTGGAGAAGTTTTTGATAAATCTTCAGTAATAACCGGCGAGTCCAAGAAATTATCATATCTCAGAAGGGTTTGTAAGCGGACTCGAATCCTTGATAGCTTTAATTTTTGTGGGATCCACATGGATTCCAGCTGCGTTGATTACGTGGCCTAGATAATGCATTTCTCGTAACCAGAATTCGCATTTTGAAAAATTGGCGTACAACTTCTCGTTCTTCAACAGTTCCAGAATAAGCTTCAGGTGCTTCTCGTGTTCGTCCTTGCTACGCGAATATATCAAGATGTCGTCAATGAAAATGATTACGCATATATCGAGGTACGATTTGCAGACACGATTCATCAAATCCATGAAACGGCAGGCGCGTTGGTTAATCCGAAGGGCATAAAGAGAAATTCTTAGTGTCCATAGCGCGTACGAAAAGCAGTTTTCGCAATGTCTTCTTCACGAACTCTTATTTGATGATATCCAGAAGGAATATCGATTTTTGAATAGTAACTGGAACCTTGTAATTGGTCGAACAGGTCGTCGATTCGAGGGAGTGGATATCGGTTCTTCACGGTAAGCTTATTCAACTCACGGTAGTCGATACACATCCGGAAAGATCCATCCTTCCTCTTGACGAAGAGAACAGGAGCGCCCCAAGGAGAGAAACTGGGTCTGATAAAACCTTTGTCAAGTAGTCCTTGCAACTGTTTCGGCAATTCTTTCATTTCAGACGGGGCTAAACGGTAAGAGGCTTTTGCAACGGGTGCAGCTCCGGGTACCAGATCAATATGGAATTCCACTTGCTTGAAGGGTGGCAAGCCTGTAAGATCATCGGGAAAGCCTTCAGGGTAGTCTTGTACAATGGGAACGTCCTTTAGTTTCTTCTCTTCGGATTGACTAGCTGTTATGTGAGCTAAGAGGGCAGGGTAGCCCTTGCGCATAAACTTCTGGGCTTTCATGCATGAGATGATGTCTAGCTTGGTTCCACTATGATCTCCTTGAACTGTCAGAACTTCGTCGTAGGAGAGGGGTATCTCGACTCTTTTCTCATGGCAAATGATTTCGGCATGATTTTTAGTCAACCAATCCATTCCAGCGACTACGTCGAAACTTCCTAATTGTACCGGCAATAGATCAATTGAGAAGGGATGACCGGATAAGTTCATTGAGCAGTTTGGAAATGATTCTTTCGTTTCGATTTGTTTACCATCGGCTAGT
The DNA here is from genome assembly GCA_039602395.1 of Deinandra increscens subsp. villosa. Lineage (NCBI taxonomy): Eukaryota > Viridiplantae > Streptophyta > Magnoliopsida > Asterales > Asteraceae > Deinandra > Deinandra increscens. The sequence goes on along the minus strand of JBCNJP010000010.1, from coordinate 19,173,293 downwards.
TCAACTATATACTTAGTATCTAATCTAGTTGGCGTGACGTTAAGATAGTTTCTAAACTCACTAGACATAAAGCTTTTGTCGACACCAGTGTCAAATAGAACGGAAGCAAAATGATGAGTAAGAACGTACCCGTTACGGTGTCCAGTAGCATTGAGCACAAAGGCTCTTCCTCTGTCAGGTTCTCGTTTGAGCTTTGGGCATTCATTTCTGAAGTGGCCAGTGCTACCACACTCGAAGCAGGTTCCAACGGGATGCGTCTTGTTCGAACGATGTGGGCAATCACGGTGAATGTGACATTTTTCCTTGCAGCCTTTGTAGTACACATTGCTGCAATCCAGGGTATGGTGCAGGTTACACTTTCCACACAGGGGCTGGTTTCCTGTGTATCCAGGTCTTCTGGCATTAGGTGCAGGAGTGGTTACATCATAAGCCTTCACAGCTTCAGGGGTTTTCTCGGGAAGGTCAAAAGATTTTTTCCTCTTTCCATCATGGCAGAGTTTGCGCTTGCGGTCAGATTTCAGCTGGTTAGAGGGAACATATGATACAGGTACAGCCTTGGATTCAGTAACCTTACGAGAGAAAGACAAGCCTTGGCGGTTTGCCTGGTAGGTCAGATTGTGAGCCAAGCGGATAGCAGATTGGAGTGTTGTGGGGTTAGAAGCCATGACACTTCCCTGAATGGCGGGAGCAAGACCCCAGATGTATCTCTCGATTTTCTTGTGCAGAGGGGTCACCATTGTAGGGCAGATGTGTGCCAATTCGTGGAATCGACGGGTGCAAGCAGCTATGTCGGATCCATTCATGGCCAAGTTTTAGAATTCGACTTCTAATCGTTGCAGTTCCTCACGAGGACAGTACTCATCTCGCATGAGTAGTTTCAGTTCGTCCCAAGCCATGGCGTAAGCCTGGTCCTGTCCGAGGGCTTTAGCATGAGAGTTCCACCAAGTCAGAACTCCTTCTCCGAAAACGCTAGTGGCGTACTTAACCTTGTAACCATCGGGACAGTTACACATACGGAACACATATTCCATCATTTCAAACCAACGAATGAGTCCAGCTGCTTCTTCAATACCCTTGAAGTGTAAGGGCTTGCAGTCATGAAATCCTTGTAGGAGCATTCTCGGACACCTGTAAGTTACTCCAAACCTTGAATACAATTCGTACAATTGTATTCATAAATCTTCCGGTCGTAGAAGAAAAGTATTTAGTCTTACCAATAGGGGATCTTGATCTCCTTCCGTTTGAGGCAGAATCTCGATCTGCTTCGGCGGTCGCAAGTGCATCAGCTATACGCTGGTTAATCAGGGCTTCGATAGCTGCGGCGTCCAGGGTTGGGGTTCCGAGAGGGTCACTATCACGATTTGCGCGTCTTGACATTCTACTTTATATTGTATAAGATAAAATAAAGTAAGACATCATACATAGTATAAGTGAATGCAACCAAACATGACATGCCAAAATCCATAACAATCACCACAATATAACATATCATAACAACACATTACATTACAAAGTACACCAGAGTTGATAAATAAAGGTACATGTTACAACATAATCAATCCTTGTCCACAATTGTTCAGACCAACATAAATTTTGTCCAGTGATAAAAACAGATTCACCAATAATACAAGTTTGAATACATCATAATAATACCATAAAAGAGTAATAGTCACTCCATAAGATCACAACTCTAATGAAACGGTGCTCGATCAACAATATCGAGGATGTCACGGATCTGGATAATCACTGATAGCAACAGGCGAATAAGGCTGGAGAAGTCCTCCGCTGAAGGGGTAGAGGCTGCGAGAGCTCGAATGGCTTGGTTGGCCTCAACGACGACACCATAGGCGTCAGATAGGTGAACATGCAAGGTGTCGAGGGCCTGGTCTTGAGAGGTCACGCGGGCCTCTAGGACAACAAGACGGGTGGCAAGGTTAGTGATAGTGGCAGGTGGAGCAAGGCTACGGATAGTGGCATGAAGCTGGCGGATCTCATCGTCACGACGGGCGATGTAAGTAAAAGGGGATGATACAAGGGCGTCCACAAGGATACCAGAAAGAACAGGGCTAGGTATATCAGAAGGTGCTGGGGAATGTGGTGGTATGGCACACCCTGGGTCTCAGCAGTGACGGATGGCTCTCCGATCTCAAATGTGCTGTCGGCAAATCTCACCCGTTTCTTGGGTTGCATCGTCTCTATAAGGGAATAATTTGTGGCTTGTGTATTAAATTATCCTTTGGCGGATTATTTTGAAGGCCTATGGGTTAGAATAGGTGAAAATTAGATGGGTTATGGGTATATTAGGTCACTGGGCCATTTTAGATTTGTTTGGGCTCAATTAAAATGAGTTTAAGGGGAGTTTTGAGGGCCTTTAAGGTCCAATACGGAAATTAGTGGGGATTTAGGGTTTTTAGGATGACTTGTTCTCCAAGATGGAGAATCCCTATAATAGGGAAACCCTCCTCACATTAATGGGTTGCTCCATTGGTGTTTTTGCGATTTTGGTGATATCGAAATTCTCCTTGAGAATTTCGATCAAGGGTGTAAGCAATCGGTGATCAATACAAGTGTTCTTTTCAATTTAATCGGTTTGTGTTTGCCATATAGTGTTCATCATACTTTTCGATTTGTGCTTTTCATTGTTTCTTGAATCAACTAGCTAAAACCAGATTCCGCACGGTTTTACTAGTCTCAGATATCGCGTGAGGTTTTAATTGATCCTTACAATTTGTATCAGAGCCAAGAAACGCAAGTTTCGAGGCTCTCGCGATATCCGATTCAAATTTTTGACAAATAACCGTTTGAGTTTTGTGGTGATATTCAATCCCAAGGTTCGGAAGGATTTTTTTGCAGGTTTCGGATAGAGACATAAGTGTTCGTGACCAACTGCTCGTGTTTTTGAGACTTTTCGACCCAGCCAGAGACTTTTCGATCAGCCGGGTTGATCGAAAACCCTTTTCTGTCTCGCCATTTCGATCGAAAAGTCCCCTTGTGACTTTTCGATCCGCCATCTGTCGATCGAAAAGTCCCCCTTGTGAATTTTCGATCAGCCCATTTCGATCGAAAAGTCCCCCTTGTGACTTTTCAATCAGCCCATTTCGATCGAAAAGTCCCCCTTGTGACTTTTCGATCAGCCCATTTCAATCGAAAAGTCCCCCTTGTGACTTTTCGATCAGCCCATTTCGATCGGAAAGTCCCCCTGTGACTTTTCGATCAGAGCATTTTGATCGGAAAGTCCCCCTGTGACTTTTCGATCAGCTTCTCTTTTCGATCGGAAAGTCCCCACTGAGACTTTTCGATCCGCTGACACTTTTCGATCGAGAAGTCTGCTTTTCGACCGACCCCCTGTCCGATCGAAAAGTACTTTTCGATCCAACTATTTTCCAATCGAAAACCCACTTTTCGATCCATCCCCTTTTTAATCCGTTCAAGTCTTTCAGTTCGTATTTGATCCAGAAGTTCCATCCAAAGAAGTTCATGGCATCCTTTCTACCAGGTAATTCTGTATCTAGCAGCAATGAGGTATGTTCTAACCCAAAATGCCAAATTACATTTAATGAATCTCAAGACTAGAACCGTAAGTTCGCCAATGAAACATTAAATCGTGAGCTATCTGATAAAGATTTGAGAGAATACAAAGGTAGAACTAAATCCTTAAATGAAAAACTAGAAGCTGCCAAAGTCGACATAAAAAATCTTCAAAGGGATTTGAGTGACAAAACCACATATCTTAAAATTGCTAATGAAGAGATTGTCACATTAAAATCTGAACTTGAACAACTTAATGGTAAATTAGAAACATCACAAACCAAAGTTGAGCGCAATGATAAAATTGTGTCTGACATTCTGAAGGCTAGTTCTCTTTTTTATAACACAGATGCCCGCATGCGACATCTAAAAGCCAACTCTGGTTTGGGTCTCGGTACTGAGGTAAAAGATGAAAAATCCACTCATACAGTACCGGTGCCCTTGATGCATGAAATGATTTCAGATTATGAGTGTTCTAAGACCTCCTTAGAAGCTAAGGCTGAGATAGAAAAGAAACTGGCCGCCTGTTCCATTAAAATTTCTGCTCTTGTTTCTAACCTTACTAATACTTTTACTTCTTGTGCAGATAAAGGTAATAATGAAGCAGGGGTAGTAAATTGCAAGGAGTCCACTAAGAGTCCCATGAAGTCTGAAGTTGATTTTTGTTTTAAAAATTGTGATTTTGAGAAACCTGAAACTTCTGTTAAGTTTGAGTCAAAAACTCTAGAGTCTGATGTGTGTGATAAACTTTCTGAATGTGGTGTGTTTAATGTTGGTAAATGTGATTTAAAACCTGTGAAACCCCTAAGAACTGTTAAAATTTTAAGAAGGGGTAAGGGACCGCAAGTTGATGGTCCCAAACCCACAGGTAGTGTGAAAATTTCTGAGGACAAGGTTAATTATCCTACTCCAAATGTGCAAAAAGTACGGGACACAAAACCCCATGAATTTGTCCCGTACCCAGAAGTCAACTCTGAATTTGTCCCGTACCCAGAAGCCCTTTGGATCCATAAAAACGCTTCAAAGACTACATGGATATCCACTGGGCGTAACCAACAACAGGCTCCTGTGTATCCAAAAAAACAATCCTGCCATGTGTGTGGCCAACCAGGTCACATGGCAAGAAACTGTTTGCACCGTCCTTATGAGCCTTACTATCCTAAGAAGGTCCAACAAAAGACTGTCCCATTGGGCCAACCAAATGTTGGCCCAAAACCCAATGTTGGACGTTCAAATTTCAAGGTGCAGAAGGTGACATCACAACCTTCACAAACAAAGATGCATGCCAGACCAACAGCAAAGACTGCACCTTCAAACCGAAAGGTGCAGCAGGACATACCATATCCCAATGTCCACAAATGGAGCTCAAAGTCCAAGTCACCTAACCAGAGACCCAGTCCAAGGACCCAAAAACAAAGTAACCCAACTCCAAGGCCCGGTCCATCAAAATCCAAGGTGCAGAAACAAGCACCTCAGAGTCACAAAGTACAGCAGAAACCCAAGGCTCCTAAGCAATGGCCAAAGACCATTTTTAAAGAAAACAAAGCATCTCAGAAATCTGTCAAAATAGCTTGGAGACCAAAATTTGTTGAATCCCCAAAACCAGTTTTCAAAACTGTTTCAAAATCACCCATCCATCCAAATCCAGTTGGTTCAGCTAAATCAAATGGTTGGAGGAAGGACGATAGGTGGAATGTTTCAAAAGTTGTGAACTTGACTTTCAAGCCTACTGGAGTGTACAAGAAACACTCCAAACAATTTCAAGAAATAAGAGTTCAAAATTCTAATAAGAATCCACCGAGAAAACCACAAGTTTTTGGGAAAGAAAATCACAAACCCAGAGATGTGAACAAAAAGGACATTCTCAGTCCAACCAAGGCAGCCACACCCCCAATCCCTGATGTTACCAAGGGAATGTTTTTAAAAGAAATTTCTTTCACTGACTCTTCAGGTATACCCATAACCACAATGGCCTGGGTACTTATGGCTAATTGATCTCTCACCTTGTGCATGAACAGTCAAGGAGGACTTCCATTAACTTATTTGGTTATGAAAGTGATTGTTCCAGGCACATGATAGAAGGCATCTCTCAACTACATGACATGCAGATTCTCAATAGTAGGGATGTTCTTCTGGTAAGAGGTAAATCTGGCAAAATTAGCAAGGTACTGTCTTGATTGTTCGTTTCTTGGCTAATTTGATGTGAAGTCTGGTAGTGCATTAAACAAAACCCATTTCTAAAACTTTTTAAAAGATAAACTTTGAAGGTTAACTTGGCCAATTGTGTTTAGTGAGTCGATGTTTAGTGATGTGTCAGTGTGTTCAAGTTATAAAAAAAAACAAAAAAAAAAGGAAAAGAAAAAAATGTGTGTTGTTATTAAAAATCAAAAAGCAAGGGGAAGAATAGAAAATATGAAATTGTTGACCCCTCAAAAATTGTGCTTTTTAATTTTTAATCTTTTATTTGTGTTTGAGAAAGCAGGGAAGTGAAATATTTCCGTTCTCAGAATGACTGACACGCGTAAGGCAAAAGTGAAAGACATGATCCAAGGTGATGTGCTCGGTAGGCTCAGTTCCAAAAACAAAGGTATGGGTCGCAACACTTAAAGATAAAGTATGTCATTTGACGGGAAACACACACTTAGGTTAAGTGCTTGTTCTATTTGACTGCGAAATTGTTCCCGATACACACGCCGGACTCCAAAGTGTTGAATCAAAAATCTAAAAAAGTCGGCGTCCCCTCTGTTTTGTGACCTGGTGTAGAATGGTTGACGTGTTAGTTAGACTTTCCTCTGTTTTACGTGAGCAAAGAACTGGTTAGTCTGTATTAACGTGCTTGCAGATCGCTGTATATAATTTACACCCCAAAAGATGCAAATGTACACAACAAAAGAGACCCTCTAGCGTCCAAAACCCTTCAGCCCTGACTTTATGACTAGGCTTATGTGTTTGATGAAAGGTTACCACCTGATTGATAAACGCCTCTGAGTTGAAATAATACAAGTCTTTGTATATTATCCCTATCTCTTTTATGATCTGTTCTTTCTCTTCTCAACCAAGTCTCGAGAAAAGATTCAAAACTCTGGATATGGGAATGTGAAAATATGTGGTAGGGAATGATCAAGCTTGATAGACTGCACATATTAATTACCTAGGATTTGTGTGTGACTGTCGGATGTTCATAAATAATGCACCTAAAAGATAAATAAGTGACAAACAACCGGGAAAATGAGGAACATGGGTTTAAGAAGGACCAATATACTGGCAATCGCCTGGACGTGTTCGAGTAACAGTTGCTGAAAAGGGTTCCTCAGTTCAGACAAAGACGGTTTGATCACAAAATAAAACCTTCTCGTTTAGAAATTTGGTATGTTTGTTTTTATTTTTCTTCTGTGTTATCTTAAGTTTTTTTATTGTTTATTTTTCAACCATGGCCAGGTTAATTTAAAGGTTTTAATAAGTTTTTTTTGGGTTTTGTGCAAAAAAGGTGTGACCTCCCCCTCGGGTTTAGGGGAAGTTGTTTGGTTAAATAATGCTAACTCGATAACCAGTCATCATTTTCTGGTTAGTGTTTGTTCCATGTTGTGCATGACAGGTTAAATGAGACAACTCATGGAGAAGAAGGTCAAGGACTCAGTTGACCAAAGCAAGAACTCTGCTGCTGATCAAGTTGAAGAACCAGCCGGAAAAGGACTTACCCTACGCTTAGGGGAAGTTTGTTGGTTATTCAAGTAAAGCTTCCAAAGACTCAAAAGATACCATTCGCAAGTTTCAGGGTAGCTGAATGAAGAAAAGATGCAGAGCAGTCACAACAAGAAGTTCAAGAATGCCAAGATAGAGGTTTTCAAAATTTATCCTCTGAAGTCACCAGCAGGTCAAGACAGTTACTACTGACTCAGCAAGGACTCCACGTTTTTCAAGAAGAAGCAAGTATTTGAGAATCCTCCTCTCATTACGTGTTTATCATTTGAAGTTCAAGCTGATGCTGAATAAGAGAGAGAGCCATCAAACATCCCACATGCTACCCAATGAAGATTGTAAAAGAAAAGAATCTTCATCAACCCATGTTCAAGCCAAAGAAGAAGACTGCAAGTCTGAAGATTGAAAGAAGAAGACATTTAATATCACAAGCCAAGGGGAAGATTGTAAGGGAATAATTTGTGGCTTGTGTATTAAGTTATCCTTTGGCGGATTATTTTGAAGGCCTATGTATTAGAATAGGTGAAAATTAAATGGGTTATGAGTATATTAGGTCACTGGGCCATTTTAGATGTGTTTGGGCTCAATTAAAATGAGTTTAAGGGGAGTTTTGTGGGCCTTTAAGGTCCAATACGGAAATTAGTGGGGATTTAGGGTTTTTAGGATGACTTGTTCTCCAAGATGGAGATTCCCTATAAAAGGGAAACCCTCCTCACATTAATGGGTTGCTCCATTGGTGTTTTTGCGATTTTGGTGATATCGAAATTCTCCTTGAGAATTTCGATCAAGGGTGTAAGCAATCGGTGATCAATACAAGTGTTCTTTTCAATTCAATCGGTTTGTGTTTGCCATATAGTGTTTATCATACTTTTCGATTTGTGCTTTTCATTGTTTCTTGAATCAACTAGCTAAAACCGGATTCCGCACGGTTTTACTAGTCTCAGATATCGCGTGAGGGTTTAATTGATCCTTACAGTCTCTGGTTCAACAGGTAGATCATCGGGCTCTGGGGAGAGGGAACGCTTGCGAGACGGCTCAGACTCAGTAACTGGACCGGAAACGTGCTGTCTACTACGCCTGACTGACTTCCTAGGGGTAAGCATACGGAGGGGACCGTTGGGCGTGGAGCGGTATGGTCGGAATGAGGGCTCACGAGCGGGAGAAACAGGGCTAGAAGTGGATAGGGTAACAGTGAGAGTATCTCCGTCCTCATCTGTATCGGTGATGTCCACTATGAAGGGAGCGTACTCCTCCGGATCCTCATCGGTCGTCGAATCCTCCTACGGCTCGGAGTCGGCATCGTAAGGGCCATCGAGAAAACTGTTCAGTGTACGAGGGGGTGATGGAGCCTCAGTAGTGACGGGTGATGCTGGCTGCTCCAAGTCAGAGTGTGCTTCAGCCTTAGAGTCGGAAGTCAAGTCAATCGGTCCGTGAGAAGCCATGATGCGACAAAGTTTCCAAGTAATGATGATAATATATATATGTTATGTATGACATGTGAATCAGTCAAATAGGCAAATAGTGATGCATGCAAGTATGACTAACAGAGCTTAGGCTATAGTCTAGACCCTATGTATGCAATCTAGTTCTATAACCTTGGCTCTGATACCACTCTGTCACACCCTGTAAGATTTGTGTCGGGATGCGAAAAAGTTATCACAGTCAAGGTTACGAACGTACTATGGATGGTTCAACAACTAGAGCCGTTTTGGAAATTATTAAAATGTTGGAGTAAATAGGAGTTTTTCCAATATCATTACGCAGTGGATTAATTGTAATGAGAAATGTAAATAGTTTTAAGTTTACAACACATAAAGGACATGACACCATTAGGTGTTATGTTAGGAAAATCTCCAAAAGCTAAACCATACTCCAGAAACAAATGAAAAGTCCTAATATGCAAAGGAAGGAAACAAACAAGCAGGTCCGATGCATGCACGGAAATTAAGTTCAAGTACATGAGAATTCATACGAGAAAACGGTCAACAAATAATTGTTGGTGAGTTTCACAGGTTTAAAGTGCTAGCAGTTCAATCCATCGGCGTTGTCTCATGTTCAACTCCTTCTGGTCTAAGATGTGTTGAAGACTCTTGTGGTCGGTATAAATTTTGCATTCAGTACCGTAGAGGTAGTGTCTCCAAATCTTAAGGGCGAAGACGACTGCTCCAAGTTCCAAATCGTGAGTAGTATAGTTCTTCTCGTGAACTTTTAGCTGTCGCGAAGCGTAAGTAATGACTTTGTCTCGTTGCATTAAGACACAGCCTAAACCTTGGTGTGAGGTATCGCAATAAACATAGAAATCTTCATATCCTTCTGGTAAGGATAGTATGGGTGCGTTACACAGCTTTTGTTTCAGGGTCTGAAAAGCTTGTTCGGCTTTATGATCCCAAATGAATTTCTTGTCCTTTTGCGTAAAGGCGGTCAATGGCTGGGCTATTCTGGAGAAGTTTTCAATAATCTTCAGTAATAACCGGCGAGTACAAGAAATTGTCGTATCTCGGAAGGGTTTGTAAGCGGACTCCAATCCTTGATAGCTTCAATTTTTGTGGGATCCACGTGGATTCCAGCTGCGTTGATTACGTGGCCTAGGAAATGCACTTCTCGTAACCAGAATTTGTATTTTGAAAACTTGGCATACAACTTCTCGTTCTTCAACAGTTCCAGAATAAGCTTCAGGTGCTTATCGTGTTCGTCCTTGCTACGCGAATATATCAAGATTTCGTCAATGAAAACGATTACGCATTTATCGAGGTACGGTTTGCAGACGCGATTCATCAAATCCATGAAGACGGCAGACGCGTTGGTTAATCCGAAGGGCATAAAGAGAAATTCTTAGTGTCCATAGCGCGTACGAAAAGCAGTTTTCGCAATGTCTTCTTCACGAACTCTTATTTGATGATATCCAGAACGAATATCGATTTTTGAATAGTAACTAGAACCTTGTAATTGGTCGAACAGGTCGTCGATTCGAGGGAGTGGATATCGGTTCTTCACGGTAAGCTTATTCAACTCGCGGTAGTTGATACACATCCGGAAAGATCTATCCTTCTTCTTGACGAAGAGAACAGGAGCGCCCCAAGGAGAGAAACTGGGTCTGATAAAACCTTTGTCAAGTAGTTCTTGCAACTGATTCGGCAATTCTTTCATTTCAGACGGGGCTAAACGGTAAAAGGCTTTTGCAACGGGTGCAGCTCCGGGTACCAGATCAATATGGAATTCCACTTGCTTGAAGGGTGGCAAGCCTGTAAGATCATCGGGAAAGCCTTCAGGGTAGTCTTGTACGATGGGAACGTCCTTTAGTTTCTTCTCTTCGGATTGACTAGCTGTTATGTGAGCTAAGAGGGCAGGGTAGCCCTTGCGCATAAACTTCTGGGCTTTCATGCACGAGATGATGTCTAGCTTGGTTCCACTACGATCTCCTTGAACTGTCAGAACTTCGTCGTAGGGGAGGGGTATCTTGACTCTTTTCTCATGGCAAATGATTTCGGCACGATTTTAGGTCAACCAATCCATTCGAACGACTACGTCGAAACTTCCCAATTGTACCGGCAATAGATCGATTGAGAAGGGATGACCGGATAAGTTCAATGAGCAGTTTGGAAAAGATTCTTCTGTTTCGATTTGTTTACCATCGGATAGTTCAACTATATACTTAGTATCTAATCTAGTTGGCGTAACGTTAAGATAGTTTCTAAACTCACTAGACACAAAGCTTTTGTCGGCACTAGTGTCAAATAGAACGGAAGCAAAATGATTATTGAGTAAGAACGTACCCGTTACAGTGTGGGGATCCTGACGGGCTTCAGTAGCATTGAGCACGAAGGCTCTTCCTCTGGCAGGTTCTCGTTTGAGGTTTGGGCATTCATTTCTGAAGTGGCCAGTGCTGCCACACTCGAAGCAGGTTCCAACGGGGTGCGTCTTGTTCGAACGATGTGGGCAATCACGATGAATGTGACCTTTTGCCTTACAGCCTTTGAAGTACACATTGCTGCAATCCAGGGTATGGTGTAGGTTACACTTTCCACACAGGGTCTAGTTTCCTGTGTATCCAGGTTTTCTTGCATCAGGTCTAGGAGTGGTTACAGCATAAGCCTTCGCGGCTTCAGGAGTTTTCTCGGGAAGGTCAAAAGATTTCTTCCTCTTTCCATCATGGCCGCGTTTGCGCTTGCTGTGACTCCTCGTCAAAAACAGGTCAAACCTCTCTCCGTTAACTTTCTGATTTAAATGTTAATATGTTTTAATTATATGATTAACCGAATTAGTTTCGATAACTAACTGATAACAGAGTAAATCCCGCGTTTGTATGCCCGTAAAATACGAAAGATTTTATATTTTAAATATGGAATTTTAATAACAAGAAATTTAATATAAAAGTGTACTTTTTATATTTTATCAAAACCGACATAAACTGTTTTCACTTTAAAACGTTTTGCGAATCCGACAAATGACAAAAACATAAAGTTATCAAGACTTAACCAAAACAAGATCCGTTAAACCTATTGGGCCCGGTAAGGCCCAATAAGCCCAAAGTAATCTTGATAAAACCGAAACTCGACCCGATGGCTCAACCCGACTAACCGAGTCACCGAACCAACCCAGAGGCCTGACCCGCGGCCCGATTGGCCTTGGGCCGAACCCGGTACCTTTGAACTCCCGCGGCCTACTTGGGAACCGGCCCAACCCAGATTCCTCTTCCTCGCGGCCCAACCCAAGAAAACCCGACCCAATCCCCGAATCTAGTTGGGCTTCGGCCCGACTCCTTTTCGAACTCGTTTGGGCTTCGGCACAAACTCCAAACCATTTTATTATAAATGTTTAGCCCATAATTTTTAATAAGATTTAGCCCATTATAAATTTATAAAAACTTAGCCCATCAACTTTTATAAAAATCACCACCTTATTAGATTAATTAAACTTGGGTTATATTTTAAAAAGTTGCGATTTTTAATCACCTCTAACCATCTAATAATTTATAAAAGCTACCATTTAGTTATAAAACATAAGCAAGTTTTATAAAAATTAACCTCCTACACATGAAATAGTTGGGTGATTGTGGTCTTGACAACACATAATTAACCACTCCCTATCGGCCGGCCACCCCCACAACCACTGAGCCGCCGCCGGCCAGCCACTGCCGGACCACCACCGGCCACCTCCTGCTGCCGCAGCCCCACCGAGAACCACCGTTAGACCGCCATAACTTGCCAGATCCTTCCTCCTCCCTTCTCGGTTCTTCTCCCCACTCCCATTGTGAGTTTTCTAATTCATTTTCCTTACACATTTACACCCAAATAATACCTATAAGTCCTGACAACAAACATTAAACACTTTTATCCTCTTAAAATCATCTAACAACTTCTTTATCTCATTTCTTAGATCAAAACACTTCTTTGGTGTCCTTGGGACTTAATATTACCATAGAGGTGGGTGAAACACATGGAGAAATCCATGAAAGTATCCATGTGCACCATGATCTCATCTTATGTTCTTAACAAATTTCAAATCATTCTTATGGTTCAAGAACAATCCTTAATGGATATTTATCCAAAGAACTCACAAGAATGAGTTCATGTTCTTGAATTCTATATAAAAGATAACATACATTGGTCCCTAACATATAAAATGTTAGTTGATTGTTAAATTATTTAAATATCCTAACATGAAAATGGTAGTTGATTGTTAATTTATTTAAATGTCCTAACATGAAAATGTTAGTTGATTGTTAATTTATTTAAATGTCCTAACATGAAAATGTTAGTTGATTGTTAATTTATTTAAATGTCCTAACATGAAGATGTTAGTTGATTGTTAAATTTATTTAAATATCCTAACATAAAAATGTTAGCTTATTCATGCTATCGGACCTACTCTTGGAGTCATAGTCCCAACCTATCCAAATAAACCGTTTTATGTTTTAACTTTAATATAGACTTTATGTTTTTAAAATGTAAGACATTATCATTTCCACTATCTTTCCCCTGCAACTGAAAGGACGTAATGTTTTATGAAGTTTTAATTTATTAGATGTTGTTCTATGTATCCACGACTATGATTCCATTCTCGCTCACACCCGATACCGTTGACCGGGGTGTGATAGATTGGTATCAGAGCCGTGGTTATAGCGAACCAGAATAAACAAACAAAACAAAAACCGAACCTGGAATATAACCCACTCCGAAGCTACCATTTGCATGAAAGACCTCATCTCCAACATGTTTACTTATGCTAGATTATATATTACTTATGCATTGATTCCTATAAGACGTTACTGACACACGTTTCCTGTGGGAATATTTATCACAGAGATGGCTTCCAAGGAAGTCATTTGCATTGCCGATTCCGACAGGGAGCAGAGTGTGGAGGACTACACACCATCACCCGAGGACCCAGCACCTGAGGATTACACGCCCTCACCCGAGGTTCACGTACCCTCCAGCCCCGAGTTAAAGGCGGCTATTGTGGGTACTATCCGCCGATCTACCATACCTTCGAGATTTCTGAGGCCACTCAGGCCCCTGACCTCAGATGATACCCCGGACCACCCTGCCCCCACCACCACTGCTGGCGGTGAGACCCCCATTGGTGCTTCAAGCACCACCTGAGAAGATAAAATCGATCTTGCTAGTGCATAACGATCACAGATTTGGTAAACAACAAGGTAAATAACACTTCGTTTATTGCTCAAACCTTTAGAGAGAGAGAGTTACAGGTTACACCTTAGAAAACACACAGTTAACAGCTCAAAACCTCACAACTACTACTCTCTAAACGAGCTAAACATATATATAGGTGCTCTGGCCAGCGGACCAACTAACCAGCGTACCAGATGGTCCGGCGTACCATCTGGTCCGCACCTGATCCGCTGGGACCAGAAAACACAAACTAACAATTACAAAAACACTTCACCTAGACGTAGCACTAGACACTGAAATATGCTTCAACAAACTCCCCCTTGTCTTGTGCTAGTCTTCTGAAGTTCTTGATTAAGTCTCCTTCCAGTGTTGTCTTCTGTTGTTCCCCGCATGAATCCCAAAAGAAAAACATACTCTGATCACCCGTTGAAACTGCAAGGCTTGTTCAGCATGCTCAGCCTTATACAGAATATTACAGTGATAGAGTTTGTCTATGTCATCCTTGGATAAGTTGATTAACCACATCGGATTGTACAGTCTGACTACTTTGTTTTCTTCTTTAATCACCACCACTGCTTCACCAGAATTCTCATCATAATACCACCATCTCAATGTTTTGATGAAATCCTGTTCAAGCTTCTTCAAAGGAATTTTCTTCAACTGAACAGGCTTTTTGTACTTCACAATGATCATTGGCTTTCCAGTTTTGGGGTGGATGTCAGTTGGATGCTCAACAAACTTTGGCCTTTGAGGAGTTAAAAATTGAAACTTTCCTTGACATTCTTCAATCAGTTTGTCTCTGAAAACTCCAGCCAACTTATCATTTCCATAATTAAAAAATGGAGTTCTGGATAAGTCTCTGATATCACAGACCGGCAGTGTACTAAATCTTGTTACGTACTTCAGAAAGATGATTCCAAACTCTTTCTTCATTGCATAGCATTTGAGCTGTGAATCATACATCCAACTGATTATTCTGCCAGACGCTTCTCTACCTTTCCTTTCAAAGAATTTCTTTTGATCAACATCCTTTGTAGACGATTTCACCGGCATCTTCTTCGCCCTTTGCTCTTTCAACCATGCATCAAATAACATCTTTTTCTCTTGTTCTTCAGATAAATCTTCAGATTCGGTTGATGCTGGCTGTTCAGATTGTTTCTCAGAATCTTTCTTCTTTAATTCTTCTTCAATCTTTTCTTCATCGTCTTTACCAAAGAAGTTGAAACCTTCTGACTGATCATTATCTTTAAAATTTCCATAAACCTTCGGATCATTAGGATATTCTTCAGCAGTGATATCTTCTACTTCTACCTGCTCTTCTTCATAATCAACATGCTCATCTAAATCTTCTTCTTTATACGGATCAACAAATGGAACATTATCCACATCTTCCACATTTAGAGCAAAAATTGCAGCAAGTTGCTCTTTCGAATAAGGATTCACGAACTCCCCTTCTCCTAGCTCAACTCTTGTAATCGGGGTCACATCATAAACATGATCGTTAGACTCCCCCTGAGATGTAGTAGACGGACCAGCAGCAGCAGATGATCCAGCTGCCCCAATACCCGGACCAGCTCCACCCACACCTCCTTCAGGATCATGATCAGAATCATCATTCAGATATTTCAATACATCATCATCTTTACAAACTTCATCAGGATTCGGTCTTGTCTCCCCCTGAGCAGGTAAAGCTTTGAGCAAGAGATTTAACTGCTCACCCAGGGTGATAGTTGTTGTAACTTGGCAATTTCACGACCCTTTTCCTCATCTCTAGATTTTAAACTGGCAATTTCACGATCTTTAGATTGATCCCGAGAAACCAATTCCTTTACTAGATTCTTTAACCCTCTGATTTCATCTGCCTGCTGATGATTCGTTGATTCTAACTCATCAAGTCTAGTTTGATGAAGTGCCAGCTTCAGATCAGCAGAAGAAATGGTTGATTGAGTAGCAGCAGTAGTGGTAGAAGCAATAGCAGAAGAAGTAGTAGTAGACGACCTTCTGATGATCAACTTTCTAGCAGATGGAACATAAGAACTTTGAACATTCACACTCTTTGTTGTTGGTTGCACTGGAACCGAAGACTGAGGCTGAACCTTTTGCTTCTTACTAGGTGGACTTTGACTAGATTTGTGGCATCAGCCAGAAACGAACCTTGCTTTACTGAAAAATTTGGCCGAGCCATTCGTTTAAAATGCTTTCCAGTACCCACCATCGGAGCTTTTCCTTTATCCACTGTCTTAGACGTTGCAATAGGTTCATCCATCACAGGAGTATATAATGGATCATCATCGTTATCCTCAACCTGTTTGGTTCTAGACTCATATATTGCAGTATCCTGATTCTGAGACTTTAAGTAGGCAATGTGAGCCTTAGAACCCCTCTTCACTGGAATTTCTCTGGTATTATGCAAAATTGTGACATAATCACCAGAGTCTGATTCGGTTTCAGATGAACTCTCACTAGCATCATCACCCTTAGAAATATCAGCATCATCAATCATATCATCATCTTGAAGATTAACAGCTTCAGGTTCAACGATATTCTCATGAACAACAGGCTCAGATTGTTGTTGCTGTACAGGTACTTGGTCTTGATCAACAGGTTGTTGAATATTTTATGCTTGATCTTCAGGAACATTCTAATTCTCTTATTCATCTTCTACTATCTCAACAGGAAAACCTTTGTCATCATACTCTAACTCGTCATCAGAACTATCAGAATGCTTGGTAGCTCCATCAGCCGGAGCTACATATTCCGGTTTTGCAAGATGACCAATTAAGCGTTTAATCGGTGGAGCAGCTCTGTTTCCTTTACGCTTCTGATACACCGGGATTTTACCAACAGCAACTCTGTTCATGTGTTTCATTTTCAAAGCTGCACCCGGATTCTTTGGAAAACCAGGATATAATGCATCCAAAATCATCTGCACAAACCTCGGATACATAATACTTCTTACTTGCTTTGTCAAGATGTTGTCTTTCATGTAGTTGAAAATCCAGCCAGAGAAATTAAATTGCCTAGTCAGTACCAAGGCAGAAAAGAATGATAAAACCTTTAAATCAAATTCTTCTTGACCTCTTGTTCGGTTTCCAAAACACTTGATTATCACATGCATGAGGTATTTGTACGGAGGACTCAGATTAGCTTTAAGATACCATGGAACATACAACTGACCATGATACTTTATCCTTCTAAGTAAAGCTACCAAATCGGCTTCATGAAATTCTGTTGGATAATCAGCTTGATCATTGAATCTCCAAACCCTCCTCACATCAACTTCAGAAATAATCACATCAGTCTCGAGAAATCTTGCACGAATTACTGACGGAACCACTGAGCAATCCACTTGTGCCGAATTCCAAAACATAACTAGTAAATCCTTATATGGTGTACAAACATGAGTAGCAGCATAGTAAATTCTTGATCTTCTCATAAAATCAAATATGTTGAGAATGAGGTTTCCATCGTTCAGCTGCATCTAAGAATGCACACACGTTATGTTCTCCAATTGACTTAAACTCAGTCATATCTGTACAAATCATCACAACAAACTGACGTTAAAATCATGAAATAGAATCAGAATGACCAACAAATATCAACAATTTTCAAAATTTTATCAGCGGACCATCTGCGGACCAATTTTGGTCGCGCGGATCATCTGGTCCGGCGGACCAGAAGATATTGACCGCGGATCACTTTTGGTCAAACGGACCAAATGCGGACCAATTGTTCTTCAGCGGTTCAAATGGTCCGCCGCGGACCATGTGGTCCGGCGGACGATCAGAATACCAAACAGTCACTTTCGATTTTGATGCACAATCTAGTGTTTGTTTTGAAAACGAACACCAAGGTTTTGATCTAGACAAGTTTCCGACCCTGTACATGTGCTCAAAGTGTATTAAGAACGAGTAAAATCGGTTAAAGCAATCCAAGTCAGTTTTCTCGAAAACCCGAGATGTAAAACTGTAAAAATCGAGCAATTTACACCACTATAATACAAATCAAAACCACCATTAGATGCGCAATGATGAACCCTACCTGTAGCAACAAAAATCACACGCAAAGGTTTGTTATTCACCGAGAAATCAACGAAACACGCCTGAGAGGCTTTTAGGGTTTTTTCAGAGTGAAATTGTGTGGTCCGTGGGTTATGCAAACCCCGGATCAGATTTCTCTATTTATACATAAAGTGGTCCTCCCGGCGTACCACATGGTCCGCCGGATCACTTTATTACAAATAAGACCTTCAATTTTCAAATGTTTTCATTTTTGTTCCAAAACTTCAATTTCTTCAAAATTCAAACATGATGTGCTGATTTTAGCACCGATTGTGGTTTAATAAACAACAGATTTGTTGTTTCTGAATTCAGTTGATAAAAAATAACGCAGAAATAAAATCTTTTTGATTTTTATCAAATTTATATCAAAACACACTAAAATCTTTTTGATTTTTCGAACTTATGCTAAAACACAGCTAAAATCTTTTTGATATTTTCTAAAATAAGCAAAACAGCAAACCATCAGAAATCAGGAAATTAAACCGCAATAAGTTATATTTTTGTGAGAAAGATCGCAACATGAGATCATATCAGACATAACGCATCATACACATTGCAATTTCAAAATACTAAGCATGCAAGCCAAGCTGACTGAGAATACAACCATTTAGTTTATTTCAGCTAAAGCAAGTCATTGTTTATAGCTTTTTGATATGAAATTAAGTATATTAATCGATCATTTATAACATGGTACCCACACGATCAGGAATACTGGCAAACTGCTTATTTCATATTTTTTTTTATGTTTTTCTTTATTCAAGCCAAGTTACTCGCAGCAGATTTTTCATACTGATATTGTAAACTTTCTTATACAGAAGTAAATGCCACAGAGATATCATGTTCATGATGTTTCTTGCAAAAAGAAAGCAGAACCCTAAACAAACAACAATCAGGTCGGCCGGTAGGCACGCAGAGAGAGTCCGATTGTTTAGGAAAATAAAAAACTATAAAATAAAACAGAAGTTGTATAATCCAACAACAATCAGGTCGGGACTCACGTACACGCAGAGAAAGTCCGATGGATTATACGAAACACCAAGAAAAATAAAGCAGAACGTCAAACGAACAACGATCAGGTCGATCTTTTGATACGCAGAGAAAGTCCGATCGTTTGACAAAATAAAGAAAACAAACAAGTTTAAATCTTTCAAAATAAAGCAAGCATACATCAGAACATCTCTTTATTCTGTTTTTGATATTTTCTCCTTTTATTTATGCCAGATATACACAGTACCCATCACGGTTTGTAACCAGAATTATGAAGCAAGCGTTATCTTTATATCATACTCACGTATATCAGACTACTTAGCACATTCAATCAAGTCAAACAAGTACCTACAGCCTTTCTTTCTACTTTATTCATGGCAGATAACGTATGCTGATGTACTATCATTTCTCACGAGGTTGGATCATATTTCTCAATTTTTCATTTTTCCATTTTTTTATAATTTTTTGATTTTTCCATTTTTTTATGCTTTTTCATTTTTCAATACAAAAACACACACTATTTTTGTATTTTTCAAATATTCTCCCCTTAAAAAGCAGAAAAATAAAGCAAAACAAAACACGAAAAAGAAATGATCAACTGAATCAGATTAGTTAGCGTGCAATTTAGTAACCCCATTGATTTGCAACAAAAATTGAAAGCGAGTTTAATCAAAAGCTTTCGTAAACAAATCAGCTCTTTGAAAATCCGTGTGAATTTTCTGCAAATCAATTAATTTCTTTTCGTAGCAATCACGGATAAAATGATATTTAATGTCAATGTGCTTAGTTTTTGAATGCTGAACGGGGTTTTTCGTAATGGAAATAGCAGCTGAATTATCAATGTAAATGGGAGTAGTTAGAAAATTCAAACCGTAGTCGCGCAACTGCTGTTGTATCCACAAAACTTGTGAACAACAACTGGAAGCCGCCACATACTTCGCCTCCGCAGTCAACGTGGCAACCGAAGTTTGCTTTTTGCATTGCCAAGACACTAGTCTGTCTCCCGAAAACTGACACCCGACGGTTGTGGATTTGAAATTTAGCTTGCACCCGCCATAATCTGAGTCAGAATAAGCGGATAACTCAAACTTATTATCATTAGGGTACCAGATGCCAAGATCCAGATTACCCTTCAAATAAGCAGAAATCCGTTTTACTGCTATCATGTGGGAAGCCTTTGGTGCTGCCTGATACCTAGCACATAAGCACACAGCAAACATTATATGAGGACGAGATGTAGTTAAATACATAAGAGAACCTATCATAGCCCTAAATAATGTCGGATAAATATTTGCACCAGATTCATCTGGCCCGAGACCATGCGAAACCTGGATAGGTGTACTTGGAATCCGAACATCGCCAATCTTGAACCGTGCCAAAATGTCAGACACATATTTCGTTTGATGCAAAAATATTCCTTTGGCAGATTGATGGACTTAAAGACCCAGAAAGAACCCCATCTCTCCCATAGAACTCATTTCAAATTTTGTTTGCATGACACGCTCAAATTCCTTGCATAAGCTGTCATTCGTGCTCCCAAAAATTATATCATCCACATAAATCTGAACAAGCAATAGATCCTTCCCGAACTTTTTTGAAAACAGTGTACAATCCACCTTGCCACGACGAAAACCGTTGTTGAGCAGATGAGTAGAAAGAGTCTCATACCAAACTCTCGGGGCTTGATGCAGACCATATAAAGCCTTATCTAACTTGTACACTCTGTCAGGAAACTCTGGATCATAAAAACCAGGCGGTTGCTTCACGTAGACTTCCTCACGAATCTTCCCGTTCAAAAACGCACTTTTCACATCCATCTGATGCACCTTAAACCCATGATATGCCGTGAAAGCCAGAAATATCCGGATAGCTTCTATTCGGGCTACTGGAGCATACACTTCATTAAAGTCGATGCCTTCAATCTGAGAAAATCCTTGAGCCACTAATCGTGCCTTGTTTCGGACAATGACGCCGCGATCGTCTTTCTTACATTTAAAGACCCACTTCGTTCCACAAGGCTCTTTAGAGTTTTTGGGTAAATCAACAAGATGCCAAACGCCCAACTTTGTAAATTGCTGCAACTCTTCTTGCATGGCTTCTACCCAAGAAGCATCCTCCAATGCTTTATCAACATTAGAAGGTTCTACCTGAGATAGAAAACAGGAGTGAAAAACTTCATTCTGAATCCCAGATTCTCTGATTTCGGCAATCAAAGCATCAATATTTCCTGCTAATTGATTTCGTGTACGAACCCCCGAAGACGGATCTCCAATAATGTTTTCTTGAGGATGAATATTGTTAATACGAAGAATTGTTGAATCAGCAACTTCCTGAATATCTTCCAAATTTGTCAAAGATTCCTCTGCCACTTCTGAACTTGATAAAACATCAATCGGTAACGAATGCTGTACAGAAGAGCTTGTACTTGGCAACTGAATTTGATCATCTACAGGTGTAGATTCAGCTTCATGAAACATACTTTTATCATCATCAGAAGAACTTATAGTGTCTAGACTAGAAGCACTCTGACTAGACGAAGCAACGACAGTTGAAGTACTTGAAAGCTTTGGAATCCATGAACCTGGACCAGGAGTTGTCAATGAATGTAGCATAGCCTCTAAAATATCAGGATCCTCCTCTTCTTCAGATCCAGATGATGCAACCGTGAACGAATCAATTAGAGACTTATAATCATAAGACTGAGCATCAACCGATTTCGGATGTAGGAAAGTATGCTTCTGACAATCCACATTTACATGATTCTCAATTGTCTTGGAAGAAGGAAAGTAAACATGCTTCATCGGATGATGATATCCAACAAAAACACCCTGAACAGCTTTTGAAGCAAACTTCCCACCTTCTTTGAGAACCGTGCAAAGACACCCAAACGGTACCAAGAAATTCAAATTAGGCTTTCGACCTTTAAGTAATTCATAACTTGTTTTATTGAATCTCTTGACAATCAGAACATGATTGAGCACATAACATGCAGTGTGCACAGCCTCGGACCAAAACTTTATTGGTAGATTTGCATCAGCCAACAAGGTTCGATACGTCTCAATCAAATTTCTATTCTTCCGTTCAGCGACTCCATTCTGTTGCGGAGTATACGGCGCACTGAATTCATGAACAATCCCAAGTGAATCACAAAAAGCGGCCATCTTATCATTCTTAAACTCAGTTCCATTATCAGTACGAATGCGACAGATTTTATGCTTGTACATTGATGGAAACTAGGATAACAACTTCTGAATTTGATCAGGAGTTTCATCTTTTGACGCTAGTGACACCACCACGAGAATCGAGAAAAGTCATCCGTAATCACTAAACAATAATAACTACCCTCAATGCTTCGAACATTCACAGGACCAAAAAGATCCATATGAAGTAGCTCTAAAGGAGTCACAATCAAATTTAAACGTTTAGCCGGATGAGACTTTTTCTTTTGCTTACCTTTCTTACAAGACACACAAACATCATGTATAGAAAATTTATTCTTTGAAACACCTTCCACCAGATTATGATTTACCAAATAATTCATCTTCCGGTAATTGATGTGTCCTACACCGATGCCACATGATGGATTCTTTTTCCGTAGCCTTAGAAATAAAGCATGTAGCAGAAACCGTTGAAGAAGTCTGATTCATGTTCAACACATATAAGTCACGAAATCGAGGAGCTCGTACAACAATCCAATCATTAGGAATTTGGATTCCAGGTTTTAGAATTAAGCACTCTGAACTTGTGAAAGCAGCAGTGTACTGCTTATCACAAATTTGAGAAACACTCAGCAAATTGTGTTGCAACTCTTGTACAAATTGGACTTTGTCAAATGTAATCTTCTCATTACCCATTTTGCCCTCACCGGTAATCTTACCCCCTTAATCGCCAGCAAAGGTAACATTTCCTCCTTGTATAGGTTTAACATCTGATAGCAAGGAAATATTACCCGTCATGTGCCTGGATTCTCCACTATCAACGACCTAAAGTTATTAACAGCTGTCTTTCGAGCACCCTGCACATTTTAGCAGATAATTAGTGAGCATCTGGACCCAAGCTTTCAGCTTTGGGTCGACCGGTGTCTTCTGAAAAGTCCTCAGTGGCTTTTGAAGTCAATTTAGGCAGCCACTTTTGCCTTAACCCAAAAACCGATGAACCTGTGGTAACATCACTTGAAGATGAACAATCAAACGATTGTTGAGTTTTGAAAAATTTTCCTCGTTTAAAAAATTTCTTGTGACCACTTTGTCATCGACCTGTTTTGGCTCAGAAACATTTTTAGATTTTTCTAAACTAACAGCGAAAGCTCTTTTCTCAGCCAAAACCGGACAATTTTTCCTTAAATGACCCTTCTGATGACAATGATAACACTTCCTAAGATCGACAAAAACTGCAGGAAAGTTATCTCCTGATTCAGCTAAAGTGTTACCATCAGTCATATGTTTAACCACTTGACTTGGTTTCTTAGCCCTAAATCTCCGAGATTTATACTTTGGAAGTGGTTTAAACAAAGGACCAATATAACCATTTTGATTATAAAAACCATACTCATCAACTCCACAGTCTTCAGAATATCTTTTGGATTCACATTTGCTTTTGTTGTTTTCAAACAAACCAAAATCTTGTTCATAATGACCAAAGTCATCATAAAAATCATAGTCATCACAAAAACCATATGATTCATAGTCAAAACTATTTGATTTAACAGAAAAGTGACCATCGGAATTATAAAAATTCTTAGGTGAATACTTTGAAGTTTTTGACTTTGATGAAAATTTCTGAACTTTTGGAGTGTGAGGCTTGACAGAATTCTGATCATCAGAACTAGTTCTGAATTTCAGCAAAGAACCAGTTTTCACTTGTTCATGATCAAACACACATTTTACATCTGTATCAGCATAAAACACTTTGGAAACTTTTGTTGGATCAACACAACATAATGGAAATGCCTCATCCAAAAATATGGTATCACTACCTTTCAGACAATACATTTTCACTTTCTTAGATGATTCACCAACTTCAGTTTTACCTTTCCTTTTGTCATCAGAATTCCAAACCTTGACATTTTTCTTGTCAGTTTGCTGAACTTTCCGAGGTTTCTTTTGATTGACCTTAGAAACTTCATCAGAATGTCCAAATCCGATGCCATTAAATTTAGCTGATTTGGGTGGAGGTACCGGAATTGAATTCACATCCGGTTTGGTGGTGTTACTTACAGTGACAGACTCTTGTTCAAAAAACAAATCAGGTCCTTTTGTAAATTTTGTCATTTCAAATTCTTTCATTGTTTTTACAGTTTTGATAATTTTCTGAGCAGCCTCTAAAGGTGTAAGTTTTACATTTACCGAAACACCAGAGTGAGTTTTGGACATCAGTTTGACAGGCTTTCTCTTATGAGTGCCCGTGGATTTATCAGATGCACCCTCAGCAAACACTGAATAATCAAACACAACAGCTGGTTTAATCTCAAGTTCAGTTGGACCTTTGCCATGAACAATCGGTGGAGGAACTGAAGTACACCCTGATTCTTTAAGCACTTCTTTTAAATTTTCATCTTTGCAAAGAAAACTTGCAAAGGAAGATGAATTCTTAAAATTCTCTAATTGTCTTTGAAGATCTAATATCTCAATGTTTAATTCAGAAATTTTAGAATTTGCTTCTGCAAGCTTTTTCTCGCCAAAAATATAATCTTTAGTTTTGTTATTTAACTCAATTTTTGTGCTCAGAATCACAGCATGCTCACTTTTTAATTCAGCTTTTACAGCCTCCCACCTTTGTTTGTAAATGGTGACATTTTCTTCTCCTAACATGTATTTATCATAATACATGACTTTCTCAGCAGAAAGTTCTTTCATTTGATTAGCAGTTGTCATGCAAAATTCACAGATAGTAGAGTTAACCTGAATATCAGCCATAAAGGCTTGATGAACATCAGCAAAGAAATCTTCTCCCGGAAGATCAGGATCATCTTCAACAGCTACATTTTTCTCTTCAGTGCATAGGAATGCAGACTCATCGGGACAATCTGCAGCCCAGTCATATGCTTCTCCGGTTTTAGATACCAAAGCTTTAGAATCTGAGTTTAATCCACCAGCATTTGTATTTGAACTTGATGGATTACCACTGCTTCCTGATGCTTTGTTACTCTGAGCAGCATATTTCTGATATAACTTCGAAGTCTCTTGCTTCTTTGCCGAGCTACACTCTTTTGCAAAATGACCATAATTTTGACAATTGTAACATCTGACTTTGGATTTATCAAATCCAAGTTTTCCTTCGGGATTGAGATCTTTTCTGCCTGTTCTCTTCATAAACTTCTTACCTCTTCTGACAATCATAGCCATAGACCAATTGATATCCATCAATTCTAAATCATCCGGGTCTATTTGTTCATAGTCT
Organism: Deinandra increscens subsp. villosa; assembly: GCA_039602395.1. Taxonomy (NCBI): domain Eukaryota; kingdom Viridiplantae; phylum Streptophyta; class Magnoliopsida; order Asterales; family Asteraceae; genus Deinandra; species Deinandra increscens. Next base: position 19,147,987 of record JBCNJP010000010.1, on the reverse strand, counting down.
TCATCGTTCAATTCAGCCCTAGTCAGTTTTTCTGCTATAACTCCATCATACGACGAAACCATCGCTGAAAATAGTGCCATAAAGTCATTTGTTGTTTTAGCCGAAAAAGCACTTTGATTTGAAGTCGGAATAGAGGATGATGAACATGAATAAACCGGACCATCTAGACTTCAATTTACCGGGAAACAGTTTCAACCTCGAATTAAAGATAAGCACACGATCTCCCGGTTTAAAGTCTTTCTTCCTAATATGACTATCATGAATCCTCTTGGTCCGCGCTTTGTACGAACCTGCTGTCTCGTACGCGTGATCGCGTAACTCCTCCAACTCGTGTAACTGAAAGAATCGTCCTCGAGTCGCCTGATCTAAATCCGGATTAACGGCCTTAATAGCCCAATAAGCGCGATGCTCGATCTCAACTGGCAGATGACACGCCTTCCCGTAAATCAACCTAAACGGCGTCGTGCCCGTAGGTGTCTTGTAAGCCGTACGGAAGGCCCACAATGCGTCATCCAGTTTCTCTGCCCAATCCTTACGGTTCTTGCTAACCGTTTTCTCCAAAATTTTCTTAATCCCACGATTCGTAACCTCAACCTGCCCACTCGTCTGGGGATGATATGGTGTAGCCAATCTATGCGTAACCCCATAACGCTGCAACGCCTTCTCCATCTGCGCGTTACAAAAGTGGGTGCCACGATCGCTAATGAGTGCCTTCGGCACTCCAAACCTCGCGAACAGTTTCCTCAAAAAACTCACGAAAACTCTCGCATCATTAGTGGGGAGGGCTTCTGCCTCGACCCACTTCGAAACATAATCAACCGCAACGAGAATGTATTTATTCCCACGAGATGGCGGAAACAGACCCATAAAGTCGATACCCCAGATATCAAAAATCTCGCAAACCTGAATACTAGTCTGGGGCATCTCGTCTCTCTTACCTAAATTGCCTGTGCGTTGACAATTGTCACATTTGCTAATTAACTCAAACGCATCTCTGAAAATGGTCGGCCAGTAGAATCCCGACTCAAACACCTTCTTTGCGGTGTAAAGCGCTGCGTAATGTCCTCCGGTCGGACCCTCATGACAATGTCTCAAAATCTGACGTGCCTCATGTCCATGCACGCATCTCCGGATCACAGAATCAGCTCCAACTCTATACAAATGCGGATCCTCCCAAATATAGTATTTCACATCCGATAAGAGCTTCTTCTTCTGCTGAAATGAAAGTGCTTTCCGCAAAGCACCAGTCGATAAATAATTCGCCAAATCGGCAAACCACGGCTCATCTGGATCATCTCTGACCTCCACAAAATCAAGCAACTCATGGGGGAAATAGTCATTTATGGGAATCCCCTTGAGCTGATCATCATCAGAACCCTCTAAGCGTGAAAGATGATCGGCCGCAACATTCTCGGCCCCTTTCTTCTCACGGATCTCAATATCAAATTCCTGTAATAGCAGGATCCATCGAATGAGTCTTGGCTTAGCATCCTGTTTGCTGAACAGATACTTAATAGCCAAATGATCCGTATACACAATAGTCTTGGACAGGACAAGATATGATCGAAATTTATCGAAGGCAAACACAACAGCAAGCAACTCTTTCTCGGTAGTAGTGTAATTCTCCTGTGCATCGTTAAGAGTTCGACTCGCATAGTAAATCGGATGGAAGTGTTTGTCCCTCCTCTGTCCCAAGACTGCCCCCACTGCGAAATCGCTCGCATCACACATCAACTCAAAAGGTTGCGACCAATCGGGTGCAACCATAATCGGAGCGTTCACCAACTTGTCTTTGATCAAGTTGAACGTTGTCAAACACTCCTCAGAAAACACAAATGGGGCATCCTTCTCTAGTAGTTGTGTCATCGGCCTGGTGATTTTCGAAAAATCACGTATGAATCGGCGGTAAAATCCCGCGTGGCCTAAGAAACTCTTAATCGCTCTAACAGAAGTGGGAGGTGGAAGTCTAGAAATAGTATCAACTTTGGCTCGATCCACCTCAAGCCCTGCACGTGAAATCTTGTGCCCAAGCACAATACCCTCGCGAACCATGAAATGGCATTTCTCCCAATTAAGTACCAGGTTCGTCTCCTCACATCGAGCTAACATCCGCGATAAGCTCGTCAAACACTGATCGAAGGAACTCCCAAAAACAGAAAAATCATCCATGAAAACCTCCATGGAGTCTTCGATCATATCGTGAAAGATCGCGACCATACATCGCTGAAATATCGCTAGAGCGTTACATAATCCAAATGGCATGCGTCGGTACGCGAATGTGCCATAAGGACATGTAAATGTGGTTTTCTCCTAATCCTCCGGTGCGATGGGAATCTGGAAATAACCTGAAAAGCCGTCAAGAAAGCAATAATAACTGTGACCGGCTAAACGCTCCAACATCTGATCAATGAACGGTAGGGGAAAATGATTTTTCCTCGTAGCATCGTTGAGTTTGTGATAATCAATGCAAACTCTCCACCCCGTAACCGTGCGCGTAGGAATCATCTCATTCCTCTCATTCATAAAAACTGTCATGCCCCCTTTCTTGGGCACAACCTGAACCGGACTAACCCATGGTGAATCAGAGATAGGATAAATCAATCCAGCATCCAAAAGCTTCAAAACCTCTTTCTTCACCACATCCTGCATGTTCGGGTTCAGTCGTCTCTGCCTCTGCACAACAGGCTTAAACTCATCCTCCATCAAAATCTTATGCGTGCAGAAAGAAGGGCTAATCCCCTTAATGTCCATAATCTTCCACGCGATAGCCTGTTTGTGCTCTCGCGGCACATCTAACAACCTCGATTTCTCATCAACCGTCAAATCTGATGCAATGATCACAGGAAGTCTCGAATCCGTCTCCAGAAATGCATACTCTAAGTGAGATGGCAACTCCTTAAGCTCTAATGTGGGCGGATCCTCAACAGACGGTCTAGATTTGGCCCTCATGGTGTCAATGACCTCAAAAACCTCCGGGCTCAAATCTAAAGTACTAGTCTTCTCACTAGTCACCTCACACGCAGCAGCAGCATACACACCAAGCTGCGGGTCAACTCCACCCCAAAGCTGCGTGTCTGAGACACCTGAATCACATATGTCCTCAAAATGACCACTCACGTGTGGAGTGATGGTATCAACAAAGTAAAGGGTATCATCCTGACCCTGAGGACGTCTCATCGAATCACGAATATCGAAGGTCACCGTCTCGTCCTCGACGCGTAAAGTGAGCGTACCGCTGAAAACATCAACCAAAGCGCGTGCGGTAGCTAAAAACGGGCGACCTAAGATAAGAGGCACGTGCTCGTCCTCATCCATGTCAAGGATCACAAAATCGACTGGGAACACAAATTTATCAACTTTAACCAACATGTTCTCCATAATACCCCTCGGATACTTGACCGATCGGTCTGCAAGCTGAATGCTCATGCGCGTGGGTGTCGGCTCACCTAGGTCTAGTCTCGCAAAAACTGAATATGGCATTAAGTTTATACTAGCACCTAGATCAGCAAGAGCATTGCTGACAGATAAACTACCAATCAAGCATGGAATCGTAAAGCTCCCTGGATCTTTCATCTTCTGCGGAAGCTTGTTCCGAAGAACAGCTGAACACTCCTCATTCAATGTAACAGTAGAAAGCTCCTCAAGTTTCCTCTTGTTCGTCAACAGATCTTTCAGAAACTTGGCATACTTAGGCATATGAGCTAATGCCTCCACAAATGGCAGATTGATGTGCAACTGTTTAAACAAAGCCAAAAATTTACTGTAATTCTCCTCGGCTTTCTCTCTCCTCAATCTCCCAGGATATGGAACTGGAGGTGTATACTCTCGAACTGGTTCCTTAGGACGTGCTGTACTTGCTGGGCGTAGCCTCGGTTGCACCTGCCCAGGAACATCAGTCTCAACCTCAACATCTCTCTCCTCAGTAACCGGCTCAGCAGTGGCTGGCGGTACTGGATCCTGAGTGGTCTTGCCACTCCGAGTGGTAATCGCCTTAGCTGTTTGGCGAGGATTTGTCTCAGTATTGCCTGGCAAACCTCCCTGCTGGCGCTCTGACATAGATTTAGCAAGCTGGCCCATCTGTCTCTCAAGATTCTGCATATGAGTGCCCATGTTTCCCATTTCTTTCACAATAGTGGAGATATCCTGCTCATTTTTAGAAAAACGCGATTCATTCTGCTGAGCAACTTTCTGAATATCCAAGGCAGATTTCTGGTTCTGCTGCATCATCTGAGCCATCATGTCAGTAAGATTCTTCATGCCCGTGTCCTCAGACTGAATCGGGATCTGTCTAGTACTCTCATGGTTAGGGTTGTAGAAACCCTGCTGTCTCTGTGACGATCGTGGCTGAAACCCCGGTGGGTTCGAACTGCTCGGCTCCTGCCTCCACCCCGAATTCTGGTTTGGTCTCCAAGCCTGATTGTAGCTATACTGGTTGGGCGGTGGGCGGGCCTGGCTAGCCATGTAATCGACCTGCTCAGGTAACTCGGTGCTACCAACAATAGGACAACTGGTAATATCATGAGGACCAGAACACAACTGACAAAATTTAACATGCTGCTGAGTATCCTGTGGCTGGCTCATCTGTTTCTGACTCGTCTGCATCTCTTTCATCATCTGCGAGAGCGCATCGACCTGCGCTGAGAGAGCTGTAACAGGATCTACCTGATGAACCCCTCTCGTCTGGGGCTGTCTACTCGTACGCGTGGTAGACCAATGGTAGCCGTTCAGTGCAAGCTCCTCGAGTAAATCACGCAACTCCTCTGGCGTTTTGCTGCTCAGAGATCCACCGGCGGAACTATCAACAGTAGGTCGCGTGAGGGCGTTCAGACCGCCATAGAAAATCTGCACCTGCTGATGCAACTCGATGCCATGAGATGGACATTTCCTCAACAACTCCTTAAATCTCTCCCACGCCTCATACAAACTCTCGGCGTCCTCCTGCACGAATGAATAAATCTTGTTTCGAAACATCGCGGCTTTAGACGGAGGAAAGTACTTGCAAACGAATTTCTGAGTCAAAGAATCCCAAGTAGTAATCGAACCAGGCGGGAGGGACTGAAGCCACGCCTTCGTTGCGCCGCGAAGGGAAAATGGGAAGAGTCTCAACTTAACAGCCTCCGATGTGACTCCATTAAGTTTGAACGTATCACAAACCTCAAGGAAATTTGAAATATGAGCCATCGGGTCATCATTCGGAAATCCATCGAACTGAACAGAATTTAATATCATGGAAATGGTCTGAGGCTGGATCTGGAAGTTGTTAGCTTCCACGGGTGGTCGTATGACACTTGGCTGCGCCCCCGCGATGTCGGGACGAGCGTAGTCGGCGAGCGTGCGTCTCGGCGGAAGTGCCATCGGAACTGGAACAACTAATGCCTCCAAACGTCGAAGTCTATGAAAAACCCTCTCAGGTTCGGACAACGGTGAAAAAGGACTCCTCCTCCGACGAATGCGCATAAACAGATGAAAAACGAAAAAGAAAACAGAAACAGAACATAAAGAAACTAGACTAAGCTAATAAACTAACTAACACGTAGGCAAACACAGAAATACGCAAACATACTAGAAACATGCAAATAACACAAGTAACAGAAAACAAGTAAATAGCTAAACTACTAGCTCTGATAGGTCTCGAAAGCTGACGCGTCCCCGGCAACGGCGCCAAAAACTTGATGTGTAAATTTGGATATATAAAAATGTGGTCAAGTTAAAAATGGTAAATACTAAGTGACCAAACCACACACTAGGGCAAGCGTACCCGTCGTATGCAATATAGTATCAATAAGTATCGAGTATCAATCCACCGGCGCGTAATCAGACTCCTGATAATGTATCATAACTAATATTTAACCGATGCAATTGGAATGATTGAATTAAGTAAACCAAGCAAGCAATAAGACTAACAGTAAACAAATAGCAGACAACGCAAATGACAGAAAAACAGAATGAGAGAGATATCACCTAACCTAGAATCCACTAAACCCAAATAAGACCCCCGGCAGGACCTATCAACATGAAACTATCACCAAGTGAGAATAACCCAACCAAGGAGGACTATAGACACATCCCGAATGATCAGACAATTCCAAATGAAGCACATATAGCATAATATATGTGAATTTGCACAACGGTTTCACAGTTTCGGTCAAAACAAGCAAAACACACATAAATCGGGAAACACCAAGAGAGGTCTCTCTAAATGAATCCTAATACATGCAATGATTCTAATTTCGATTACCTGAGACCTAGAAACCTCTAAACACGAATAAGTAGGGTCAAATCTTGTGGTCACAAGCAATCTAACCTTCTAAACAATGCCTAGACAATAACTAGCATAAGAAACGACTCGGTCAAGTCAATCCTCAAATGGATGCACACAAGATCAGCCACTAATCAATGATATATCATCATGTAGGAGGTCTCCGGATAATGCATCAACCCAAAAACCAATTCTAGTATAAGGATCAACAATAAACTAACTAATAATGGTTGCAATTCCATAATCCCTATCAATTAGTCCACACAATACATCATTAACAGCAACTAATCAAGCACACATGATCATCTCAAGCAACCAAAACTAGAATCATGAGCAAAAATCACAAATTCATGTTGAAAAGTCAAACCGAAAAGTCAAAATGGGTAAAGCTTCATCTAAACTAGGTGATATGAATGAAATCAGCCACAAATCATGTCTCTAATCATCAAATCAGTCCAATCTAAGTAATACATGATCAAACAATCAAAAACTAGGAAGAAGAAACCGAATTAGATGAAGAAATCTCCAAAAGAAGCCTTCAAATCTTCAATCTAAGCTCCAAGATCTTCAATCCGGCCCTTGATTGCTCCAAAGGACCTCTAATCTCGAAAATCTCTCCAAGACGTGCTCTCTGGTCGAACTCCCTCAACCCTAGTGTTGGTCCTCACTGATCTTTATCAGTGCAAATGAAGGTGTTTTTGAGAAGAAAACCAAAGAAATAACAACAATAGATGATTCTCAATAGCTAAAATGGTTTTCTAGCCTTGAACAATCACAACATGAACCAAAGATTGATAAGAGATGATTACAAGCTACAAAAATAGTAAGAAATGCTCCTAGCCGTCACCAAAACTCACCAATAAACGATTTCTTGTATTAGGGTTCACCAATGTTGCAAAAGTTACAAAAAGGCTGCACAAGGCGGCATATATATACTGTCCAGTGAACAGTTTCGCTGGCAGTTTCGCTGGCCAAGCGAAACTGTCACTGAGACAGTCTAATCTATGTACCGAGCGAAACTACAGTTTCGCTCGGTAGTTTCGCTAGCCTACCAAAAGTCAACATTACAAAGTGAAACTAAACTATACAAACAAGCTAAACAAAATAATGAATTCCTCCCTACATTGATCTTCAATATTCCCCCTAGGGAGGGATTCAGCCTCTTGATCTTCATTTGTCAGCTCCGGCTTCAGTCTGGTTCGGTTCCTTGTTCACATCTGTTTCCCCCAAAACATTGGACACTTCAGCTACGGGGATTTCAGTCTCTGGTTCCCCCAAAACGGTTGGCATGTCAGCAACGGGGACATTATCTTCAGATTCCCCCACAATGGTTGTTTCAGCAGCACCTGGGGCATCGGACTCTGGTTCCCCCAAATTAATTGGCTCTTCAGCAACGGGGATCATCAGTCTCTGGTTCTGTGATTTGTTTAGAAGATTCTCCAAGACCGCTCAACGACTTGTTCATCTGGTTCGCTAGATCCCTGTCTTCTTCCATCTTATCTTCATTAGCCTTAACTTTCAGTGCCAAATCTTTGATTTCTTTGATAATACCACGGGCTTTGTTGGCGACTCTCATAAACAAGTTTGCCTCATCTGCCGTGTCGTCTCCAGCCCCATATCTAATATGATTTTCGCACAAAGTCTTCAAGTCGTCATTACTGAAAGAGAAGACCTCCATTGGGTCGAACAGCCTAATCTCAGCGTCTTTTCCAATTCTAATAACAGCTTCACCAGTGTTATTATCATAAAACCACTTCTGGAATGTTTGCAGCCTTGACAATTGTTGATCAGGAATTCTGATTCTGCTCATAGTTTTTGCTGGACTGAACTTTAAGGAGACCTTCGGCTTCCCAGTAACTTCATCAATTTCAGTTGTTGACTTCATCCTCTTCCCCTTCATAAATCCAAACGACACAAAGTCGTCCTTAGCAGCCTGCTGAAGCATTATTCTCAGATTTGTAGCCCTGACGCTTTTGTCTTCATCGATGAGGGGAAGCTCTACCAACCTCCTCAGATCCCATCTGGGCAAGGTCTTGAAATTTTCACGTTTGCGAATATAGGTAATGCTACCCCCTCTTCTCTTGATCATAAAAGCATGCACAGACTCACTGAATTTCCAGCTAATGATGTGTCTATCTGACTCTTTTCTTCTAGGCTGAGCCATGTTTTGAAACAGAGGGGTTTGATCTTCAAGCTCAGGTTTCTTAAACCATTCTTCTCTGTTAAATTCAAGAACTTCTTCACTTATGGAACTTATCTTTGCTTGATAAGTGAGAGAATGTTCTTTCCAAGTATAGCTTTCCGGCTCTGTGTGATCATCAATCTCAGCCTCATCTTCACTTTCATCGATCAAATGGAATTTAGCTTGGACGATCTCAGGCTGTTTTTCTGATTCAAAGCTGTAGAGATTTACGTCACTCACATTAATATTGTCAAGATCTTCAATATTTACATCACCACTACCACCAGCATCATTTACACCTGAACCACTTGCACCCAATCCACCAGTTCCACTACCACCAGCTGCTTCAGTTGTAACCTTTGAGAAGTCAGTCATTGAATCAATTTCGGCTTCACTCATCAGGTTTGGCATATTCAGGTGCTTTTTGATTTCGTTCATTTCAACCAGCAGGGTCTTGATCAGAGAAGATTGTTTAGTAATGATCTCGTTCATGTTCTTGATCTGTGCATCTTTATCCTTCTCTCGAATTTCAGAATTGACCAGCTTGGTCTTGATCATACCCAATTCATTAGACAAAGAGGTATTTACACCTCTGATGATATCTTCGTCCAGTTCAGCCCTGGGATCTATTCTTCTTTTCTTAGAAGCCCTTAACTCATCTTCTGAGGGAACACCCTGCTTTTCTTTAGATTTCTGTTTCTTTTGTGCAAGGTTCTCAAGTTCTTCTTCAATTTCATCAGCTGGTTCCTTTGTCGAACTTCTAATGTATTGCTTCCTTTTACCTTTCACACTGTCACTCACCTTTCCATCAGCTCTTCTCTTGTTTTCATCTTGTATCAACTTCTTGATGTATTCAAACCTCTGAGCTGGATACATGTGTTTCATTAAGTATGTGGTGTATCCTGAGAAGTCTGCTCTCTTTGCCGCACAATCAGACAGGATTCTTGGGTGCATCGGATTAAGAACAAGAGCCGCACCCATCTTTGGCAATTCTGGTTCTAGATGTTCAATAATCATTTCTAGGAACCTTGGATATAACAACCATCTTGACTTCTTTATCGCTTGGATGTTTGCAGTCATAGCATCAAAAATTCTTTGAGGAATATTGGCCTTCTTTCCTCTGCAAACCAACAACATGGCCTCAGCCCAGTTCAAATTCAAACCGTCTGATCCACCTTTCCTGTCGTCAAGGCAAGAGATGAAGACGTGGGCAATGTATCTCCATTCTTTCGACAACAAGGACTTCTTAATTTCCTTCTTATTTTTCCACAGATCTCCGCCTTCATACCCCATGTCACGTTCAAAGCCCCTCAGCACATCCAGATCATTCAACTTAGTAGCAACCCCGACATCTTCTTCCAGTTTAAGCGCTTCGGCGATAGTTTTCATAGTGATAATGATGTCTTTCTTCATGATTTTAGCACGGATACACTCAGGTGTCGATTTAACGTCATACTCTGCTGTAAGCCAGAATTCTTTAATATGTCTTTCATCGATTATTGGAGAGTATGAAATCGCATGAGATATGCAAGACTGCTTCAGCCACTCGATGCAGTCTCTGAATCCTATAGATTTGTCGGTGCGGAGATCCAAGTATGCGGTGACATTGCTCCGAGGATCGTGCTTTAGATCTGACATTGTTCTGCACATGAAACCGAGAGCTTGTAAGTAAAACCGAACTTACATTAAATTAAATTAAATTAAATATAAAATTTCAAAAATTTGACAGTTTCGCTGCGAAATTATAGTTTCGCTAAGATGCCACAAAGTCGCACACGGCGAAATAACCAGATTCGCGACAACTGATCTCGGCGACACTGACTGGGTCAGTTTCGCTGCGACACAGCAGTTTCGCTGCGATACTACAGTTTCGCCGAGGGCGAAACAGCAGTTTCGCTGGCAATCACGGCGACACTGTCAGCGAAACTTGGGCATGATCGCTGACAGTTTCGCTCGAGACCGGTGAACTTTCGTTCAATTTCGCTGGACGAACCAGCAGTTTCGCTGGACGCGACTTTTAAAATTCAAATCACTGAAATCGATTTTAAGCACAGTTTTCGCAAAACAAACCACAATAAACAGATAGAACACTTAGACGAGGGTAATGCAGGTTCCAAAACAGTTTTTAACTACATTTTAAGTACCGAAAACCCAATTGACGATTCGACATAAAAACCCCAAAAAGAATGTGAATCTGGATGCGATTATGGGTGCGATAAACCCAGGGGATGATTGGCAACTTACACGAACGATGAACCGAAATCGGTTAATGAAGAATCGAATACAACAGTGGGGCGAAATAGAGTTTCGCGAGACGCTGATTTTGCAGGTTTTTCGGTTAGGGTTTGGAGTAGTGACCGAGAAGTTCTCGATGACGGGTTTAAATACCCGGGCAATTTCGCCCGTTGTTTCGCTTGGGCGAAACAGCAGTTTCGCTTAGGCGAAAGAGCAAATTCGCTCAAGCCAGATCAGACAAATTAGTTTCGCCGGAAACGAAAGTGTAGGTTCGCTGAGATCCCATACGGCGAAACTAGCCGGGCGAAACACAGTTTCGCTGAAACCCTAATTTTCAAAATTTGACATATTTGAGATTTTGAACCTTTGAACTAACGACAAACTCACACAAATCACCATATTATTTACAAAGTATCGATCTTATCAAAAATAACGCAGAAAGTAAAATCTTTTTGAGTTTTCAATTTGGAATTAAAAACAACTATGCAAGCAGATTCTGTTTTTAATTTAGAGAAAGATCCAGACATGAGATCATATCAACCGATACGCATCATACACATTTCAATTTCAATTTTAATCAGCATGCAAGTCAAGCAGATCCCGAATGCATCATATTGATATTAAGCATGCACTAATAGTATTTAACATTTTTGGATATGCTTAAGGTATATTAATCATGCACTGATCACCCAGCCTCACTCTATCAAAGAAGTTAACAAATCATCATATTCATCTTGATTTTTCTTTTAATTCTTTTTCAAATGAGATAAGCGTTCATGATGTTTCATGCAAAAATAAAGCAGAACCCTAAGTGAACAGCAATCAGGTCGGCCGCAAAGCACGCAGAGAAAGCCCGATGCACTTAGGAAAATAAAAAATGAAAAATAAAGCAGAAATCGTATATATCAACAACAATCAGGTCGGCTTGTGGGCACGCAGAGACAGTCCGATGATATATACTAAACACCAAGAAAATAAAGAAGAAACTCAATCAGCAGGTGATCAGGTCGGCCGCCTAGGCACGCAGAGAAGACCCACTGAGTCGAGTGTAAAAATGGCATAAAGCCTTATTTGCAAAGCATGCGTACATCAGAACATCTCTTAATATTAGAATCATTGCAACACTTATCCAGAAATGAAAACTAGAGCAAAATCAGGCAAGCGTTATGTTTATATCCTACTCATAGATATCATATTAGGCATACACACCCAAAAATCATACAAGCACAATACAGCCTTTATTTTTACTCTATCCATGGCAGATAACGCAGGTTGATATACTATCATTTCTCACGAGGTCGGATCAATTTCTCATTTTTGTTTTTGTTTGAAATTATTTATATGCCAAATTATCTGATAGCTTCAATATTTTCCCCCAAAATCCACAAATACTCTATTTTTGGATTTTCAAAAATGAAGAACAAAATAAAAGTGATTCGATCGATACTTGACACAAAAATGACAGACGCTGAACGGAGACACACTATCGAAGAGAAGGTTTTGACAGGAAATCCGCTTCGAATTCATGAGTGAAATGAGATCATTTGAGAAAGATTTCATGAAATTTAAGTAGTTTAGTGTGATTTACCCCCAATTCCCCACGAGATAACAGTAAGGACATCAAAAAGCATTTATGAGAAAATTGCAAGGTAAATGAGACTAAAATACTCCCCTGATCATATTCATATGACAAATTGGCAGAAATCATTTGAGGAGGACTGCATGATCATTGATTTCTTGATTTCAACAGATTCAATTCCAACAATCACCTGATTCAAAACAAAATGAAATTAGCATTTAGGTTTAAACAAAATAAACTTAAGATGAAGTAAATTTTAAAAGAGTATTTACAAAAAGGTTTATTTTATCCCCCCCCCCCTTTTTTTTTTATTTATTTACCAAAAATTTAAAAAGATATCATGCCTAGCATTTTAATAAGCTCATAAAAGCGGGGTTTATCAAAGGTTTTTGTAAAAATATCCGCTTTCTGGGCTTTGGTTTCAATGGGGACAACGTCAATAAACCCTTTTTCTTGAGCATCACGGATTGCATGAATCCGTGTTTCAATGTGTTTGGTTCTCGAATGATGAATCGGATTCTTGGAGATTCCAACGGCGGCTTCGTTGTCACAAAACAACGGTGTATGAAGAAAATTAATTCCATAATCCATCATTTGATGTTGAATCCACAGCACTTGACAGCAGCAACTGGAGGCAGCAATGTATTCGGCTTCGCCTGTAGATAAGGAGACAGTTGTTTGCTTCTTGCTTTGCCACGAAACCAAACATTCCCCCAGAAACTGGCATCCTCCAGAAACAGACTTTCTATCCAGTTTGCATCCTCCGTGATCACTGTCTGAATATGAATTAAGCTCAAAACTTCCACCCTTAGGATACCATAATCCCAATCTTGATGATCCCTTCAAATAACGGAAGATTCGCTTGACCGCCTTTTCGTGAGATTCCCTTGGATCAGCTTGATAGCGAGCACAGTAACACACAGCAAAAGTGATATCCGGACGACTGGCTGTGAGATACATGAGAGACCCAATCATTGATCGATAAAGTTTCTGGTCAACCCGCTTTCCTTCACTGTCGGGAGTCAAACACGTCTGAGATGTGAAGGGAGTAAGTTCAGCTGAGGCGTCGTTCATCTTGAATTTCTTCAGAATCTCCAGAACATACTTTTCTTGATGAATAAGGATCCCGTCAGGCTTTTGTTCCACCTGCAACCCAAGGAAGAAACACATCTCTCCCATCATACTCATTTCGAACTTTTCTTTCATCAATTCCTCAAACTCACGACACAACTTCTCATTGGTTGATCCAAAAATGATATCATCGACATATACTTGAACGATCAGCATTTCACCTTTGACCTCCTTTTTGAACAAAGTCATGTCGATAGACCCACGAGTGAAACCTTTTCCCAATAGATACTGAGTCAAAGTTTCATACCAAATTCTGGGTGCCTGATGAAGACCGTACAGAGATTTATCCAGCTTGTAGACTTTGTCAGGAAATTCATGATCTTCGAAGCCAGGAGGTTGATCCACATAGATTTCCTCATCAATATCCCCATATAAGAAGGCGCACTTGACATCCATTTGATACACCTTGAAATTTTTGTGCGCAGCATGAGCCAGGAAGATTCGAATGGCCTCGATACGTGCAACAGGTGCAAACACTTCAGTATAGTCAATGCCTTCTTCTTGATAAAAACCTTGAACCACAAGTCTTGACTTGTTTCTGATCACCACACCTCTATCATCAGGTTTGTTTCTGAAAACCCACTTTGTACCAATTGGAACCTTATTTTCTGGAAGATCCACGAGTTGCCAGACCTTCAGCTTTCTGAATTGTTGCAGCTCAGCCTGCATGGAGTCCACCCAACTTGGATCTGCAAGAGCTTCATCTATGTTTTTAGGAACAATCTGAGACAGAAAACACGCAAACAAACATTCATTAATCAATCCTGACTGATGACGAGTCCTCACTCCATCCGTAATCGAGCCAATGACGAGGTCATGTGGATGATCTTTTAAGGTTTTGAGATTTAAGTCAAGGTGGGGGGGAGCGGGTTCGGTGGTTTGAGGTAGTTCATGAGAGGAAGATGGAGGATCGGGTTGATGTGGGGTTTCTGAGGATGAGGATGGGTTTTGTTGTGGAATTTCAGGTTGAGGGGTGATAATTACGAGAGGAGGATTGTCATTTGCTTCAGCTAGGATAGGAAGATTGAATGACTTGAACAGTGTGTCTGAATCATAAAACCATTCGGGTCCAGTTCCGGTGTTGGGAGAGTTAGATTCTTGCCAGTCCACGTAGTAGGATTCCTGCACAATACGAGTACGTTTGTTATAAACACGGTAAGCTTTTTGTGATGAAGAATACCCCATGAAGAAACACTCATCGGAGACAGCTCCAAATTTTGTGATTTGAGCTTCGGTATTCAGCAATGTGCACGAACATCCAAACGGCCTAAAGAAGTCAATCAGCGGCTTTCTTCCATGATACAGCTCGTATGATGTCTTCATCTTATCTTTTACGATCAGGACACGATTCAGCACGTAGGACGCACAGTTCACAGCCTCAGCCCAGAAAATGATAGGCAGCTTTGATTCAATCAGCATTGTGCGAGCAGCTTCAACCAGTGTGCGATTCTTCCTTTCAGCAACTCCATTCTGCTGTGGAGTTCTTGCTGCGCTGTATTGCCGAAGAATCCCTTTGTTTGCACAGAATGAGTCAAAGATCTGATTTCGAAATTCAGTTCCGTTATCACTTCTGATTGCCTTGACTTTCTTGCTTCTTGAGCTTTCCACGGACAGGATGATATTTTGTAAAGCTTCAGTCGTTTCACTCTTGTGCTTCAAGAATCTGACCCAAGAGTACCTGGAATAATCATCAGTCACAACAAGACAGTAAGTTCTCTTTCCCAAACTTGGGACACTAATAGGTCCAAACAAGTCAGTATGGAGCAATTCTAAGGGACTAGAAATAGAATTCTCCAATTTGGGCTTATGTGGCTTCTTATGTTGTTTTCCTTTAGCACATGAAAGACATTTTTCAACAACAGAAAAATCTTTGTATGGAAGACCTCGGACCAAATTGTTTTTGACAAGATTGTTTAGGATTTTGAAATTTATGTGTCCTAGACGTCTATGCCACAAGAAGCACTCAGAAACAGATGCCTTTGAAAGTAAACAAGTCATGGAGGAGGTAAGTGATGCAGTTGAGGTCAAATTCAGCAAGTATGTGTCATTGATGCGAGGCGCACGCATCGCCACCATCTCTTCGGGCACAGTAAATTCAGGCTTGAGAAACAGGCATTCATTTGCTTTGAACAATACGGGAATATTCTTGTCACAGATTTGTGACACGCTCAGAAGATTAAACTTTAATTCGGGTACATGGTTGACGTGCTCCAGAGTAAGAGACCCATTTGACACGTCTCCTTGTCCAACCATCTTACCACCTCTTTTATTTCCTGCAAAAGAAACGAATCCACCATCCACGATTCTGTAATTTGTGAGCAGGTCTTTCATCCCTGTCATATGCCGAGAGCATCCCGAATCTATATGCCAGTAACTGTTCTTCGGGAGTGCCTGGCAATACAAAACGAGAAATTACTTAATAACTGGTACCCAGACTTTTGCATTTCCGGGATTTGTGACTTTCTGTTTTCCCCCAAGGAATTGTTTTACAAAACTGGTTACCTTGTGGCCAAAGGATCTATCATGGTTTGTTCGATTTAATTTTTCTTTGCAATTTTTAACAACATGATCATCCTTACCACATCTGAAACAGTGAGATCTGTGACTTGTGCAAGAGGAGGTTTCTGAAGTACTTTCCTCCTCAGAATCTGATGTTTTATAATCAGAGTCACTGTTGGTTTCAAAATCCACTTTTGTTTTATCTTTTGAAATCCTTGGATTATTAGTTTTCAAAAATGATTCCTTCTTTTGAGAAATATGTTTTTCTGTAGGTTCTGAAATTCGTATCGGTGTAAAAGAAGGAATTGGATTAGAAAGAAATTTGTTGAATCGATTTTGAGATGTACTTGCATGACATTGAACATTTTCATTTGAAACAAATCTTTCTTGATTAACAGACACGGACTCTTCACTACTGCTATCTAAAGAAGAACTACTACTAGCTACGCTACTGTCTGAACTAGACTTCTTGGAATTCAAACTACTACTTGAAACAGACTCCTTAGAATTAAGACTACCGCATCCAAGCCCACTTGTGTTACCGTATCCATTATCATAATCCTCCCTGATCTCCTTATGGTTCACTCCTTCTAGACCTGCATGCAGACTGTTAGCATCACTAGGAATTAAATCATTTAAGGGATGAGGTTTCGGAGTAGGTGAATAACAATGCGTGCTAGGAGGAGGATAAACCTTAGGAAACACATTCCCATTGTTCTCCATACCTATTCCGGTTTTTATTTTAGCTCCTCGTTGTTTAACGAGCATCTCTTCAACTTTCATTTGTGAAACGGTCCATCTATCTAACTTGGTCTGAAGTTGAGAGGTTTCAAATTGGGCTAATGTGACTCTTTCAGAAAGCATGTTTATTTCAACATTTTTTGCAAGAAGAGTTTGTTTTAAATGTTCATTTTCATGCATTGCCTCATTTAATTTCACAAAATATTTTGCTTCATTTTCTTTTAATTGGGTGTTCATGGTTTTTAATTCGTTGTTGGTGTCAATCAACAATCGATTGGCCTTGTAGATGCCGAACAAACGAATTCTACAAGGATGAGAGCACATATCTTGAACAGATTCATATGAGAGATCCATTATAACCTTTTCTGCAGCAAGAGCTTTTTCACATGTGCACGCTGGTGTGCTTGCAGTTTTCTCATTCACCTTCTTCTCAGCTTCTTCCTTCTGACAACTGTTAACTGTGTGCTCATTGCTTTGTTCATGAATTTGAGCTGCAAGAGCTTGATTGATGGCTTCCTCGGCTTCAGAGACCTCCGAACTCCAATCAAAGTTAGTCAGAAGAGCCACTTCTTTGGTTGGCTTGGCTTCTGCTTTGTCAGTGATAGGGATGGCACGAGTTGCAGGCTCAGAGGTCGGTTCAGTAACAATTGGACTTGGGCACTCCCTTTTGAAATGGCCAAGTTGCTTACAGTTGTAGCATCTAAGCTTAGCCTTGTCGAAACCAACTCTTCCATTTTGATTCTTGAAGGTGTTTCTCCCAGTGCGTTCGAAGAATTTTCTAGCTCGAACAGTCAACATGGCCATTTGCCATTTCAGGTCAGTTTCTTCCAAATCATCTGGATCAACTTGGTACATATCCTCAGCAGTCAGAGTCGAACCTTGAAGTTCTCCAGCAGCGAAAGCTTGATAACTGTTAGTAAACAATGAGAACAATCCCATGTATTCAGGTGAAATCTGGGATGTTTGCTGATTAGTGGCGGAAGCAGTTGAGGATGAACCAGATCCAAGATGTGAAGATTGAAGTTGAGATAAGGCTCCTTTGGGAGTGACGGCTGAGATGAAAGCAGAGTTCTGAGAATAAACTTTAGTAGGACCCATGGTTTGATTGTATTCTCTCCTTTGAACATCCAACTCAAAGGATTTAAGCTTGTTAATTACATCCATGAGCTTGTAGTCGGGGAAACTTCTTTCTTGTTTTAGCATGCGAACCTGAATGCTCCACTCGGGTGGAAGAGCATCCAGCAGCTTCTTGATTTGTTCAGAGTTAGTGAGTTTCGCATCATATTTCTTCAGATTGCTTGATACAGTTAGGAAGCGATTTGTCAAATCAACTAACTTTTCATTCTTCATGCTTGTGAATGAATTGAATTCTTTAGTGGCTTGGGCTTCCTTGTCCTTCACCAGGTCTTCATTGCCATCATAAAACTCACAGAGAGCGTCAAACAAACTTTTTGCATCAGTGTGCTCAGCAAAACGATTGTAGATTTCTTGTGACAGGCATAGAGAAAGAGCACCAAGAGCCTTTTGATCACGATCAATGAGTTTCAAGTCCTTCTCAGTAAAGGAAGACGGATTATTGTTGATCTGTGTTACTTCACCAGTAGTAGTTGTTGGAACGTGAGGTCCGTTGACAATCGACAACCATTGATTGTAATCGGTGTACAGAAAAGAACGATTTCAGACATCGTTTCCAATCTTCAAAATTGTCGCCATTGATCAGCCTTGGTGGTCGGTTTGGAGCAATACTTTCAGTGTCAGCAGCATTTGTACCTGACGCCATCTTAAATCAGCCTGAAATAAGAAAGACAAAGAACAAACCAAGAACAAGACAAATTGATTAGTTTCGCTGGGAGATATAGTTTCGCCAGCAATTTCGCTCGGAAATCCTGAACAGGTGAACAATTTCGCTGGATTTTATAATTTCGCCAGCAATTTCGCTTGACAATACTGAGCCAATTCAGCAATTTCGCCAACTAGTTTCGCTGTATGCACGGGCAGTACTTTCGCTCGGAAATACCCGATGACACACAGTTTCGCTAGCTAGTTTCGCTGGAAACTGGTTTGAACTTTCGTTCAAGAAAAATGACAATAGTTTCGCTTCTCGATTTTCGGCGAAAGAATAGTTTCGCTCGGTGATGATAGTTTCGCTCGGTAATAATACGGCGAAACTGCCAAATCGCTTGATAGTTTCGCTGTTTGAAGGCACAGTTTCGCTGAATAATCAGCAGTTTCGCCCAGAACAGAAAACCCTCTTTTTTGAAGAAGAAATGATCAGAAATCAACCCAAATCACTATAGAGCAATGATCGGTTGATTGCTTAGTCTTCAGGACATCAAAACACACAATATTCAATCAATTTCCAGTCCAAAACAATCAGATTTCAGAATCAAAATAGATTTTCAAAGTTTTACCCAAAAACACTCAAAAACACCAAAATCAAGAGCACAAAGGCTCTGATACCATATTGTTGGTCCTCACTGATCTTTATCAGTGCAAATGAAGGTGTTTTTGAGAAGAAAACCAAAGAAATAACAACAATAGATGATTCTCAATAGCTAAAATGGTTTTCTAGCCTTGAACAATCACAACATGAACCAAAGATTGATAAGAGATGATTACAAGCTACAGAAATAGTAAGAAATGCTCCTAGCCGTCACCAAAACTCACCAATAAACGATTTCTTGTATTAGGGTTCACCAATGTTGCAAAAGTTACAAAAAGGCTGCACAAGGCGGCATATATATACTGTCCAGTGAACAGTTTCGCTGGCTCCAAGCGAAACTGTCACTGAGACAGTCTAATCTATGTACCGAGCGAAACTACAGTTTCGCTCGGTAGTTTCGCTAGCCTACCAAAAGTCAACATTACAAAGTAAACTAAACTATACAAACAAGCTAAACAAAATAATGAATTCCTCCCTACATTGATCTTCACCTAGGCTCAAAAATTGCTTAAATACACGTTTTGGAATTTTTTTTCGACTGCCCAGTAGTCGCGGACTGCCAAAAATTTACTTTTCCGACTGGCAGCCGGCGACAGGCACTTTACTGTTTTCTGGGAACAAAACTCGCCGACTGCCAGAATTTCAAACAAAGGAGTGGCCGTCCGCGACTGGCACTTTCTTCTTTTCCAAGCAAAAACTCGCGGACTGCCAGAAATTAATGTAAGAGAGTGGCAGTCCGCGACTCGGATACTGTAGCAAAATTTCAAAAACTTCTATCTTTTGTTCCCGGGCTTCGATTCACGTTCCGTTTTCGCCAAAAATCATCATAAGTTATCCACCATCACCAGATTTCCTGAAATTTAATATATGAACAATTAAGTACCAAAATCTCATCAAAACTCGATAAAAAGCCGGTAGAAATGTGAGATTTGTAATTCCAGAACATATATAAGATGCGTTGCATCAAATATCCCCACACTTAACCCTTGCTTGCCCTCAAGCAAAATCTCATGCAACACTTCCACAAGCCAATCGACAACGCAACGCCTCACCCAACCCAATGCAACTACTCAAGCCCACAAGCATCACCAATTCTCAAGATTTACACTTTTCAAAAGATTTATAATCCAACAAAAAACATGGAAATGCTTACTAGCTCAACACACACCAAGGTTCAATCAAACAAGCATCACACCCCTCACAATGATCACTCATCTCGGTGAAATTTAGTGGATAGATGATTAAAAGGATCATAGATTTAAGTGGATCACTCAAGGCCAAACATGCACCCCATTATCATAGGCTTGTATCGAAATCGCATCTCCACCAAATAACACAAAACGGGACATAAATCAAGAGGACTTTATTAAGGGTTGTAATGTTAGGCTAGGGTTTAGGGTAGGAAAGGGAAA
Organism: Deinandra increscens subsp. villosa; assembly: GCA_039602395.1. Classification (NCBI taxonomy): domain Eukaryota; kingdom Viridiplantae; phylum Streptophyta; class Magnoliopsida; order Asterales; family Asteraceae; genus Deinandra; species Deinandra increscens. The sequence goes on along the minus strand of JBCNJP010000010.1, from coordinate 19,127,506 downwards.
TTTTAAAGTGGCGAAGTGCTTAGAAATCCGGAAAAGTCAATAAACAAACTAAACAAGTTAGCACCAACATATGCATTGAATCGCTTCACCCAACTATGACAATCTTCCAATCTGAGCAATTTTGGAACTTTCTGACTTATTCCTATTTCATTATCATAGTTAATGATAGCTTGCATCGTGTTTTGAATCGCGGAAAACGCTTGAAAATCCGACATATTTTCCGAAATATGACACCTCAAAAAACTTAGAACTCAAAAACGGAGGATTTCCAAGTGGATTTATGGGCTCAAAAATGGACGTACTGGCCGTAGGCGAGTACAAGTCCTAGATCTCGTCGATACGAACGTTTTGGCTGGTATTGGGTTCCGTAACTCTTAACGGTTCTCAAGTTATGGCAATTTTAGTGATGACCACTTTTCTGCCAGCGGACCAAACCAAAATCAGCGGACCAGATTTGTATTTGCGGACCAAAAGCGGACCAGATCAACCTCAGCGGACCAAAATATACCAGCGGATCAGAATAATTTCAGCGGACCAAAGCTTGTACTAGCGGACCAGATTGATCCGGCGGACCAAAACTGGTACGGCGGACCAGATTTTTCAGCGGATCACACTGATACGCTATAACCGCCACGGACCAGCTGATGAAGATTGCGTAGCAGACCAGTCGGCGGATCACACTTGCAGATGGAAACACTCTGAACGTGCAAGGCGAAAAGAGTGGAAGCAAACTAATCTCATATCTAGTATGAAGGCACGAAAATCCCTTCGTAAAGGATGTCATGCCATCCTAGCACATGTAACTGAAAAGAAACCGAAGGAGAAGCGAATGGAAGATGTTCCCGTTGTTCGCGAATACCGAAAGTCTTTCCCGAAGACTTGCCAGGTTTACCCCCAACGCGACAAGTAGAATTCCGCATCGACTTAGCACCCGGTGCCGCCCCCGTAGCCAGATCTCCGTACCGTCTGGCACCATCATAAATGCAAGAGTTATCTAGCCAATTACAAGAATTTCTAGATAAAGGCTTTATCCGTCCAAGCCACTCTCCATGGAAAGCACCCGTGTTATTTGTTAAGAAGAAAGATGCAACATTCCGAATGTGTATTGACTACCGGGAATTAAACAAGTTGACCGTGAAGAACCGTTAGCCGCTTCCTAGAATTGACGACCTATTTGATCAACTTCAAGGATCAAGCTTCTACTCCAAGATCGATTTGAGATCAGGATACCATCAACTCAGAGTTAGAGATGAAGATGTTTCGAAGAGAGCGTTCAGAACACGCTATGGTCATTATGAGTTCCTTGTAATGCCATTTGGTTTGACAAACGCACCAGCTGTGTTCATGGATCTAATGAATCGCGTATGCGAACCTTATCTGGATAAATTTGTTATCGTGTTCATTGACGACATCCTTATCTACTCCCGTAGTAAGGAAGAACACGAATAACATCTGAGACTTATCCTAGAATTGTTGAAGAAGGAAGAACTTTACGCGAAATTCTCCAAACGTGACTTTTGGATTCGCGAGGTACACTTTTTGGGTCATGTGATGAACGATCGAGGTATTCACGTGGATCCCATAAAAATTAAAGTAATCAAGGATTGGAGTACGCCAACGACTCCAACCGAGATTCGAAAATTCATAGGTCTCGCTGGCTATTACCGCCGATTCATTGAGAACTTCTCAAAGATAGCCCAGCCACTGACCACTCTGACCCAAAAAGATAAGAAGTTCATATGGGATACTAAGGCCGAAGCAGCATTCCAGTTGTTGAAGCAAAAGTTATGTGATACCCCGATTCTATCACTACCCGACGGAATCGAAGACTTCGTTGTATACTACGATGCTTCGCATCAAGGTTTAGGTTGCATACTAATGCAACGAGAGAAAGTCATCGCCTACGCATCACGACAATTGAAGATTCATGAGAAGAACTACACGACCCATGATTTGGAACTCGGAGCCGTTGTCTTTGCTCTCAAGATCTGGAGGCACTATCTTTATGGTACTCAGTGCACCATATTCACTGATCACAAAAGCCTCCAGCACATTTTCAATCAGAAGAAATTGAATATGAGACAGCGCCGATGGGTGGAACTGCTGAATGATTACGAATGCGAGATTCGTTATCACCCGGGCAAGGCTAACATTGTAGCTGACACCTTGAGCAGGAAAGAGCGCGTTAAACCACTTCGTGTTCGAGCATTAAGTATGACCATACGCTCAAATCTTATTTCGCAAGTGCGTGACGCTCAGATTGAAGCCCTCAAACCGAAAAACCTAACCGAAAAACCTAACCTGATGGAACCAAGAACTTCATGGACAGACTATGGGTACCTGTCTATGGGGGTCTATGGCAATTAGTATTCGATGAGGCTCACAAGTCAAGATATTCCATTCATCCCAAATCAGACAAGATGTACCACGGTCTGAAGAAATAATTTTGGTGGCCAAACATGAAAGCCGAGATAGCCACCTATGTCGGCAAATGCTTAACATGTTCGAAGGTCAAAGCCGAATACCAGAAACCTTCTGGACTGTTGACTCAGCCAGTAATTCTGGAATGGAAATGGGAAGAAATATCCATGGATTTAATCACAAAATTGCCTAAGTCTAGATCTGGATATGATGCTATCTGGGTGATAGTAGACCGATTGACGAAATCTGCGCATTTCCTACCAGTTAAAGAGAAGGATAACATGGATAGACGAGCCAAACTTTACATAAAGGAAGTCGTCTCACGACATGGTGTGCCTATATCTATCATACAGGATCGTGATAGCCGTTTCACCGCAAACTTTTGGAGATCTCTACAGAAAGCTTTGGGTACTCGACTCGATATGAGTATTGCCTACCATCCACAGACAGATGGCCAAAGTGAGAGAACGATCCAAACACTCGAAGATATGCTGAGAGCTTGTGTGATTGATTTCGGACCCAATTGGGACGAGCATCTCCCTCTTGCTGAATTCTCTTATAACAACAGTTACCACACCAGCATTCAAGCCGCTCCCTTTGAAGCACTTTATGGAAGAAAGTGTAGATCCCCACTCCGCTGGACTAAGATTGGAGACAGTCAGTTAACTGGTCCCGAGTTAATCTTTGAAACAACTGACAAAATTTTTCAAGTCCGTGACCGTCTGAAAGCTTCCAGGGACAGGCAAAAGAGCTACGCCGACAACCGACGCAAACCCTTGTCTTTCAAAAAGGGTGATCGCGTAATGCTAAAGGTGTCACCTTGGAAATGTGTCAAAAACAGGTCAAACCTCTCTCCGTTGACTTTCTGATTTAAATGTTAATATGTTATAATTATATGATTAACCGAATTAGTTTCGATAACTAACTGATAACAGAGTAAATCCCGCGTTTGTATGCCCGTAAAATACGAAAGATTTCATATTTTAAATATGGAATTTTAATAACAAGAAATTTAATATAAAAGTGTACTTTATATATTTTATCAAAACCGACGTAAACTGTTTTCACTTTAAAACGTTTAGCAAATCCGACAAATGATAAAAACAAAAAGTTGTCAAGACTTAACCAAAACAAGATCCGTTAAACCTATTGGGCCCGGTTAGGCCCAATAAGCCCAAAGTAATCCGGATAAAACCGAAACTCGACCCGATGACTCAACCCGACTAACCGAGTCACCGACCCAACCCGGAGGCCAGACCCGCGGCCCGATTGGCCTTGGGCCGAACCCAGTACCTTTGATACCCCGTGGCCCACTTGGGAACCGGCCCAACCCGGATTACTCTTCCTCGCGGCCCAACCCAAGAAAACCCGACCGAATCCCCGAATCTAGTTGGGCTTCGGCCCGACTCCTTTCTTAACTCGTTTGGGCTTCGGCCCAAACTCCAAACCATTTTATTTTAAATGTTTAGCCCATAAGTTTTTATAAGATTTAGCCCATTATAAATTTATAAAAACTTAGCCCATCAACTTTTATAAAAATCACCACCTTATTAGATTAATTAAACTTGGGTTGTATTTTAAAAAGTTGTGATTTTTAATCACCTCTAACCATCTAATAATTTATAAAAGCTACCATTTAGTTATAAAACATAAGCAAGTTTTATAAAAATTAACCTCCTACACATTAAATAGTTGGGTGATTGTGGTCTTGACAACACATAATTAACCAAGGGGTAATAACCCATGTTTAGTGTATAAGTAGGAGACTCACCTCCTACTTGTTTCCTCACACTCAACACACAAACACACTCACTCCTCTCCCTTGCTCCCTCCCTCTCGGCCGGCCACCCCCATAACCACCGAGCCGCCGCCGGCCAGCCACTGCCGGACCACCACCGACCACCTCTTGCTGTCGCAGCCCCACCGAGAACCACCGTCGGACCGCCCCAACTCGTCGGATCCTTCTCCTCCCTTCTCGGTTCTTCTCCCCACTCGCATTGTGAGTTTTCTAACTCAGTTTCCTTACACATTTACACCCAAATAATACCTACAAGTCTTGACAATAAACATTAAACACTTCCATCCTCTTAAAATCATCTAACAACTTCTTTATCTCATTTCCTAGATCAAAACACTTCTTTGGGGTCCTTGGGACATAATATTACCATAGAGGTGGGTGAACACACATGGACAAATCCATGAAAGTATCCATGTGCACCATGATCTCATCTTATGTTTTTAACAAATTTTAAATCATTCTTATGGTTCAAGAACAATCCTTAATGGATATTTATCCAAAGAACTCACAAGAATGAGTTCATATTCTTGAATTCTATATAAAAGATAACATACATTGGTCCTAACATATAAAATGTTAGTTGATTGTTAAATTATTTAAATATCCTAACATGAAAATGTTAGTTGATTGTTAATTTATTTAAATGTCCTAACATGAAAATGTTAGTTGATTGTTAATTTATTTAAATGTCCTAACATGAAAATGTTAGTTGATTGTTAATTTATTTAAATGTCCTAACATGAAGATGTTAGTTGATTGTTAAATTTATTTAAATATCCTAACATAAAAATGTTAGTTGATTATCATTTATTTATGTCCTAACACAAAGATATTAGTTGATTTAATTATAAGTAATATTATGTTAATAATTGAACTTGTCACATGTTAAGATTAATGCTAATTAAACAAATAAAAGCTCCAAGACAAAAAGAATATAACTAGATTTTCTTACTAAAAATGGAAAGAATAAAATTTATGTCAAATGATTAGTTTGACATAAATTCTTGGATTTATTACAAGTTTTTAAACAATTAAAAACAAGATATAAAAATGAAAGTTTTTCTATAAAAAGACACTTGTAAAATAAACATGTTTTATAAAAGACTTTTATTAAAATAATCAAGCAATCACTTATTTTTATAAATCTTTATTATTACTTTGATGAATCGAAGTAATCGAAATAAGGATACGTTGCGTAGAAATAAAACCGGGACCATACGGCGATATACGCGAAAACATAAATGTTTAAAATCTCCAAACAATTTCCTATCATGTTTTATTAAAACAATCCAAAAGTTTATGATATATAAACTTTTACTAATCCAAGCGTCGCCAAGAAACATTTTTAGAGCAATGTTTTAAGGAGAAATAAATATTTCATGCAAATGAAATATTAAACGATTTCGAGAAACTAAAATGATTAAAGGTTGTGATCTATGATTTAAAAACTTTGAATGATTATTTATTTGACTAATAATTATTTACAAGATTTTAACTATGATTTATTCACCAAGAATTGTTAATCATAATTATTTAAAGATAATTATAATTTGCATAATTAACAAACCAAATATATAATTATTTAATAATTATATGAACTCATGAAAAATAATAATAAACATTATTATTTTTAAACCCAATATTCAGGACTTGATTGAACTAATTAATTGTTTAGTCTTTTATTATGTTTATTGAACATAAATATAAAACATCACAAACGTATTTATTTATTAAATACTAACTAACGGGTTTTCAAACGAATACAAACGGGATTAAAACGTCAAGACTTGACCGGTATTACTTGGGTGACTTATGTTACTTAAATTATTATAGACCTTATGCATATGCTTATTTAATTATTTAGGACGTTACGTGTTATCGTTCCTACACTGCTTATTTACCGCTTATCTGCTGAATCTCTGAGTTTCACGGCCCCTTTTCCTTTAACTGTTTTATACTTTGGGGGAGAAATCATGAAATCTGATAAATGCTTTTACTTAATATTATGGTTTATCTGTTAGCCGTATGACTACTTGTTCTCTTACTGATTCCCCAATTTAGTACATTATCGTTATAAACGTTTGTACAACCGTATCCCACCATTAATTGATTTCAATTAGTTCTGTACGAAACGATAGCTAGTGAATAGATCTATTTGGGTTGACAACCCTGCCCTAACTGGTAGCTCCAGTTCTGACTCCGGATTCTCTGGGGGTACATGTCAGTTATTCTGCTCTGTTCAGCATCTCTCGGGCGAGATGCTATGGGTGGGTAAACCGTTAGTATTTGAAATCAAGGTTCAGGTGAGCTCATACATCCAAGACAGTAAACCAATGTAATATTTAAGTATACTGAAACTGTTTTACCAACTTTAAACGTAGAGTCATAAACCTGTGAACCTCACAAACTTTATGTTGACCTTTTAAACTCATGATTTCTTAGGTAATTGAAGCAAAACTCCGGAGGACATGCAAATGGGGCTTATTCATGCTATCGGACCTGCTCTTGGAGTCATAGTCCCAACCTATCCAAATAAACCGTTTTATGTTTTAACTTTAATTTAGACTTTATGTTTTTAAAATGTAAGACATTATCATTTCCACTATCTTTCCGCTGCAACTGAAATGACGTAATGTTTTATGAAGTTTAAATTTATTAGATGTTGTTCTATGTATCCTCGACTATGATTCCATTCTCGCTCACACCCGATACCGTTGACCGGGGTGTGACAGATTGGTATCAGATTTCAGCTGGTTAGAGGGAACAGATGATGCAGGTACGACCTTGGATTCAGCAACCTTACGAGAGAAAGACAAGCCTTGGCGGTTTGCCTGGTAGGTCAGATTGTGAGCCAAGCGGATAGCAGATTGGAGTGTTGTGGGGTTAGAATCCATGACACTTCCCTGAATGGCGGGAGCAAGACCCCAGATGTATCTCTCGATTTTCTTGTGCAGAGGGGTCACCATTGTAGGGCAGATGTGTGCCAATTCGTGGAATCGACGGGTGTAAGTAGCTATGTCGGATCCATTCATGTCCAAGTTCTAGAATTCGAATTCTAAGCATTGCAGTTCCTCACGAGGACAGTACTCATCTCGCATGAGTAGTTTCAGTTCGTTCCAAGCCATGGCGTAAGCCTGGTCCTGTCCTCTCCGAAAATGCTAGTGGCGTACTTGACCTTGTAACCAGCGGGACAGTTACACATACGGAACACAGATTCCATCATTTCAAACTAACGAATGAGTCCAACTGCTTCTTCAGTACCCTTGAAGTGTAAGGGCTTGCAGTTCATGAAATCCTTGTAGGAGCATTCTCGGACACCTGTAAGTTACTCAAAACTTTGAATACAATTCATACAATTGTAGTCATAAATCTTCCGGTCGTAGAAGAAAAGTCTTTAGTCTTACCACCCTGATCTCCTTCCGTTTGAGGCAGAAGCTCGATCTGCTTCGGCGATCGCAAGTGCATCAGCTATACGCTGGTTAATAAGGGCTTCGATAGCTGCGGCGTCCAGGGTTGGGGTTCCGAGAGGGTCACTATCACGATTCGCGCATCTTGACATTTTATTTTAAATTGTATAAGATAAAATAAAGTAAGACATCATACATAGTATAAGTGAATGCAACCAAACATGACATGCCAAAATCCATAACAATCACCACAATATAACATAACATAACAACACATTACATTACAAAGTACACCACAGTTGATAAATAAAGGTACATGTTACAACATAATCAATCCTTGTCCACAATTGTTCTAACCAACATAAACATTTGTCCAGTTATAAAAATAGGTTCACCAATAATACAAGTTTCGAATACATCATAATAATACCATAAAAGAGTAATAGTCACTCCATAAGATCACAACTCTAATGAAACGGTGCTCGATCAATAATGTCGAGGATGTCACGAATCTGGATAATCACTGATAGCAACAGGCGTATGAAGCTGGCGAAATCCTCCGCTGAAGGGGTAGAGGCTGCTAGAGCTCGGATGGCCTGGTTGGCCTCAACGGCGACTCCATAGGCGTCAGATAGGTGAACATGCAAGGTGTCGAAGGCCTGGTCCTGAGAGGTAACGCGGGCCTCTAGGACAGCAAGACGGGTGGCAAGATCAGTGATAGTGGCAGGTGGAGTAAGGCTACGGATGGTGGCATGAAGCTGGCGGATCTCATCGTCATGACGGGCAATGCAAGCAAAGAGGGATGATACAAGGGAGTCAATAGGGATACCAGAAAGAACAGGGCTAGGTATATCAGAAGGTACTGGGACATGTGGTGGCAATGGCACGTCCTGGGTCTCAGCAGTGATGGATGGCTCTCCGATCTCAAAGGTGCTGTCGACAAATCTCACCCGTTTCTTGGGTGGCATCGTCTCTGGTTAAGCAGGTAGCTTATCGGGCTTTGGGGAGAGGGAACGCTTGCGAGACGGCTCAGTCTCAGTAACTGGACCAGAAACGTGCTGTCTACTACGCCTAACTGACTTCCTAGGGGTAAGCATACGGAGGGGACCGTTGGGCGTGGAGCGGTACGGTCGGAACGAGGGCTCACGAGCGGGAGAAACAGGGCTAGAAGCGGATAGGGTAACGGTGAGAGTATCTCACTCCTCATCTGCATCGGTGATGTCCACTGTGAAGGGCGCGTACTCCTCCGGTTCCTCATCAGTCGTCGAATCCTCCTCCGGCTCGGAGTCGGCATTGTAAGGTCCATCGAGAACACTGGTCAGTGAACGAGGGAGTGATGGAGCCTCAGTAGTGACTGGTGATGCTGGCTGCTCCAAGTCGTAGTGTGCCTCAGCCTCAGAGTCGGAAGTCAAGTCAATCGGTCCGTGAGAAGCCATGCTGCGACAAAGTTTCCAAGTAATGATGATAATATATATATGTTATGTATGACATGTGAATCAGTCAAATAGGCAAATAGTGATGCATGCAAGTATGACTAACAGAGCTTAGGCTATAGTCTAGACCCTATGTATGCAATCTAGTTCTATAACCTTGGCTCTGATACGACTCTGTCACACCCTGTAAGATTTGTGTCGGGATACGAAAAGTTATCACAGTCAAGGTTACGAACGTACTCTGGATGGTTCAACAACTATAGCTGTTCTGGAAATTGTTAAAATGTTGGAGTAAATAGGAGTTTTTCCAATATCATTACGCAGCGGATTAATTGTTATGAGAAAAATAAATAGTTTTAAGTTTACAGCACATAAGTTTTCAAAAGATTTTTAGGACATGACACCGTTAGGTGTTATGTCAGGAAAATCTCCAAAAGCTAAACCATACTCCAGAAAAAAATGAAAAGTCCTAATATGCAAAGGCATGAAACAAGCAAGCAGGTCCGATGTATGCACGACAATTAAGTTCAAGTACCTGAGAATTCATACGAGAAAACGGTCAACAAATAATTGTTGGTGAGTTTCACAGGTTTAAAGTGCTAGCAGTTAAAGGTTGAATGAAAATAGTAATTGAAAAAAAACAGTTCATGTTAATAATTGACAATATTTGATAAGACTAGTTGATAGTGTTCCCATGTACCCTGAATACCGAAACTGACTGTTTACCCCCTCTTGGTACCTATTGTCCGGTTGGTACTGCATAGATATGACATAACAATTTGTACTCTTTGACAAAAGATGGAGTCACGATAGGAGCTACCAATCAGAGCAGGGGCGTTAACCCAATAGATCTATTCAAACGTTACCGTTTGCAAATGATAATTAATCGGATTCAGTAACTAGTGGGGTTTGGGTTATAGCATGAATGAACATGAGATAACAAGTGTTAGAGCATGTTCCGGGTGTGGTCATTACTGTGCGAATAGTTATGTAGATTGTAAACTAGGCTAGACTGCCAACGGACCAGTGGCGGACCAGATGGTACGCCAGGACCATCTGGTACGTTGGTTAGTTGGTCCGCTGGGCAGGTTACCTATAAATAGGTGAGTCTAGATTGCAATGTTTAGATTTCTGGTCATTTGTCTTTGTGTTGAGAGGAGAGGTCTGTCCAACCTCTCCCGAGCTTCAATGATGTAAACTCCTTCGGTGTAATCATTTGACACAATAAATGATTAGATTTTTCCGTCTCTATCTTTATATGACCTGGAAACGATCCGTATACGGTTTTACAACTTGTATCAGAGCCATTGGCTCAATTTCCAGCTCTCATTTTTGTTTTTAAAGTTTTTGAGACGTTAAAAAATCAAATTAGGTGAGACTCCTTGAGTTTTTGTTCGATTTTTGGTGAATCGAACCTTCCTGAGTCATTTTCGAACCTAACAGTAGTGTTTGATTGAAGAAATTCGACAACATTTTGAATCTGGAGTGAAATTTTAGAATTTCAAGTTTTTGAGGTCTGGTACGCTGCTGGTCCGCGGGTGGTACGCACGTCAATCTTCAACCGCCGTACCAGTGTGTTCTTCCGCCATACCAATTGGTCCGGAAGACAATCTTCAACGTGGTCCGGAGCGGTTATTTTTTGGTTCGCCGTACCAAATGGTCCGCCGAACCAAAATGGTACGCCGTACCAAATGGTCTGTCGCTGATATTGATCCGCTGGTTATTGGTCCGTTGAAGGTTTTGGTACGTTGGAGCTTATGGTCCGCAGCAAATTTCTAATGCATTTTTAGTGAAGCAATTTTGTTCAGAAAAAAAAATTTCAGCACGGCCCCAGCCAGTGGCTCTGCCCCTTGGACCCAGCCAGTGGCTCTACCCCTTGGACCCCGCCAGGGGCTGCCGCCCCTTGAACCCCGCCAGGGGCTGCTGCCCCTTGGACCCCGCTTCTCGTGGGCGCTGCTCCCAACCCTCGTTAATCAGTAATAAACATCTGGGGGTTGTTTTCAAGAATGGGGAGAGGTCATGGGAGTTTCAAGAATAAATCAGTTATCGGATTTACCCTTGATTCGGTAGCTGTGAATTTCAAGTGAAGAGTTACCAGATTCCGGTGCTTATCATGAATCAGTCGTCGAATTTCTGAGATGTGTTTGTGGGTAGTCATGGTTTTTGATGATGGGCATATATTCAAAAAAAAGTTTCTGATGATGGACAGAGATTCAGAAACTGGGGTGTGATTACTTTGTAACGTTTGTCGGAGATGATCTTTCTACACAAACTGAAGATATAATGTGATTCCATTGCGAGCTACCTGAAGAACATATTGCTTGCTGGGTTGGAATCGGGAATTGAATATATCACATGTTTAGGGGGAAAATTGAGACCCTTGAAAATTTCAAAGTTCTATTTGATGAAAAACGGAAAATGTGAATATTCAATAGCAATCAGTTCAGGGATGATGGTAATTTGTGATCTTCATGGAAAGGTGCTGTATTCTGATGTTCGTGCAAACCGATATGTCAAAGTTTTCAGTTATGGTTTGGAACTCTCTGTCATATGCTTGATACTTTCTTGAGTCGTGAGATTCTCGTGTTGATCTACCGAGAGCACTGACGTGATGTTCTTTGACTGCTGATATATTGGGAGAGACTTAATGCTGAGGGGGAATTTTTGTAATTGAAGATGTTGATCGTGTTGGTTTTCATAAAGATCGGAATGTATTACAAGTTTGTGAAGATTATGAATTATTGTCAACATGCAGTGATGTTCGTGGATGTCTTTACAAGTTTCCGGGTAATGACTGATGAAGTGAACCATTATCATATATGCCAGTTCCAATTGGATGTGCTGTGCTTGAAGCTAGGGGGAACTTTGTTGATTGTGGAGATTGTACAAGATTCGAACTGTTTCCTGCATGTATGATATTCAGTCCAAGGGAAGTTTGCTGAAGTTCAAGATTTCAAGATGTAGCAGACTGACTGATGACAATTGCCTGAAAATGAAGACATACATTCGACAGTAACGTCCAAGGAGGAATTTGTTAGAGCATCTTCTGGGTGTGGTCGTTACTGTGCGAATAGTTATCTAGATTGTAAACTAGGCTAGACTGCCAACGGACGAGTGGCGGACCAGATGGTACGCCAGGACCATCTGGTACGTTGGTTAGTTGGTCCGCTGGGCAGGTTACCTATAAATAGGTGAGTCTAGATTGCAATGTTTAGATTTCTGGTCATTTGTCTTTGTGTTAAGAGGAGAGGTCTGTCCAACCTCTCCTGAGCTTCAATGATGTAAATTCCTTCGGTGTAATCATTTGACATAATAAATGATTAGATTTCTTCGTCTCTATCTTTATATGACCTGGAAACGATCCGTATACGGTTTTACAACTGCTCATACCACTTGTAAAACACGTATCAGATCTTGCTAGTGCATGATTAACATCGGAATTATAAAACACGAGGTAAATAATAGATCTTCGATTGATTTCAAGCTCAGTTATACAGAGAGAGATTACAGAGAGTAAACACACATGAAAACACACAGTTAAACTCACAACTCTCAACAACTGAACCTCTCTAACTGAGCTAAAACTATTTATACAAACTCTGTCCAGCGGACCAACTAACCAGCGTACCAGATGGTCCAGCGTACCATCAGGTCCGCCTCTGGTCCGCTGAGACCAGAATACACAAAACTCTCTATTACATAACAAGACCTAGCACTAGACAACAAAACTTGTTCTAACAACAAGTGTGGACAATGGAAAAGTACATGAAACAATTATGATAACAAGGTCTAATTGTCTAACATGGAAAAATGTATGTATGAATTCTCCCCCAAAGATAAAGTAGTTAAAGGAAAAAGGGGCCGTGAAAAACTCACATGGTTCAGAAACGATAGTCGGTAATACGATCAACGGGAAGTGGAAGCCTAGATAATTATAAGACATGCAATAATGATAAGTAATTGGGTTGACATTAATGTCACTCCAATTAGGTAGGTCAAGTCTTGACGTCATGGTAGCCTTAGGGAAAAGTCAAAGTGAATGTATCCGGTTATGTGTTTATTTGGAAATAATGTAAAATATATATTTTTAATTAAATAAAATATATAAAAATTCCCAAATAATATTTAAAGATGGTGAATATTTATAGAAATAAATATTAAGTCAAAATGAGGGTTTTCATACGAATATTGGTTATTTTGGCTAGTTAGTAAAAAACCGGGCGATTTCGCGGTAACCGCCGATTACACGATATTTATCCGTTTAAGTTAGAAATCAATCAAGTTCAATAAAATATGATTATTTTCTGTCCAAAATGGGTAGATGATTATTTTAAGTGTCGGTTTGCATTAGTTTGCCGGTTTTGTGGATTTTGTGTCGGTTTTGTCGTTTTGGTCCCGTTTGCCCGTTAAATGACACTGTTAGGTTCCTAAATTCACCATATGCATTTGTAAACAATTTTTCATCATTAAAATAACCCTATGAGTTCATTTGGACCAGATTTGGGTTTCTTTAAAAAAATTGGTGTTTCTGGGCTCGTCGGGTGTCGGTTTTAGTCCCGGTTTGTGCCCAAATTTAAGTAATTTGTTAAGGGATCTTTTGGCCATGTTCTAAAGTCATTTAAACCATCATAACCTACTGTTTAAAAGTCTAAACTTTCTGGTCAAAACGGATCTATAGTGAAAAGCAATTTCTAGGGTTTTTAAAGTGTACTTTTGTATGTAAAAGTTTGCTATGGTGAGTTTAAGTACTAGTAATCTTTCTAAAGTCCAAGATATCATATTTTGACTATATTAAGAGTCTAAAAACGTGTCATAGGCATCAAGGTGTCCAAAGTTACAAGATCTACACATAATACACAATAAATATAAAGTTATTGTCTAAAAAATGCAAACTAAGCAAATACTTGTGTAAAAGTCTAACCAAACTAAATCTTGAACATAATAATGCAAGTAAATATTACCATGAGTTTCTTGTAGCAAGATCTATGGTGAAACATAAAGATAATTACTAACTAGTAGACTTTTATGGTTCAAAATTGTGTTTAGACAACAATGTAGTCAAGACTTGCTAAGGGAGTGTTATGGTTATAATAAGGAACTAAGAATACTTGCTAGAACAAGGTTTTATTTAGAAAAGTGAAGATGGAACCTTGTTGGAGTGAGATGAGATCCGAAAATGATGATGGTGATGATGATCCTTGAGTGTTATGGCTTCCTAGTACCATGGAACATCATAAGAATGTGTGTTTGAGTAGAAAAACTAGAGAGAGAGTAAAGAGAGAGAGAGAGACTTACGGATTCGAGGAAGGAGAGAGCAAAGAGAGAAAGTTCTTGAGTTGTAAAAGTGTTAGATGAGGCTAGGTTAAGGAAAAGGTGATTATGTATGGAAGTAATGAGAAAAGGAAGTGTTTGGTTAGTGTGGGGGTGGGTTTCGGTCCAAATAGAACCGAGAGAGAGAGAGAGAGAGAGACGAGAGAGAATGAGAGATGGAGAGTAAAGAGTGTTTGTGTCTTGGTTTGTAGATAAATATCTAGTAAGTAAAGGATGGTTAAATAAAAATGTTAAGTGTTATGTGTGTGTGGTTTGTGCATGAGCCAAAAAGAGAAGAAAGGGACTCGGGTTCGAGCCCTTGGGTTAGACGGTTCACAAGGCTTCAAGGAGGGTTCAAGGAGAGTAAAAATTGTGTTTTATGTGGTTCTTTTTAGTGGTAATGTGTAGATTTTCTTTGAGAGGGAAATGGATATCAAATAGGGGGAAAATGTTACACATTGGGTAATAGTTTTGGTGTCATAGGGGACAACCTCAACCTATGGTTGTTAAAGTGGGTGTAGGATGCAAGGAGGTTGTCTACCTTTGATTTGAATGGCATAAAAGAGGGTCAACCACAAGTACAATCAAGTAACTAATCAACTAATGGAAATGGGTGGTGGTTTATGGTTTTCGTAACCGGCAAAGGAAAGGGACGGGGTCACGGGTTCGAAACCCGGCTCTTGCATGGGAGAAGAGGAGTGGGACGGTCCAGAGGAGAAGGAGGAAAGAAAGGAAAAATGTGGCGGGTCAATGCTACGCGGAACGGTTAATATAATTAAATGAATCGAGTTTAACGAAACATTTTATAAAAATAGTTATCCACGACGTTTAAAATTAATAAAATGATAACTTAGGTGGACTCAAAATATTACAAAAGTTTATATTTTGAAAACCTACGTTGCATGCTTAAAGATATAACATGCATGACTAAATTTAGTCGTCGTGAATGGTAACGAAGCTTTATAAAAGGTTTTGAACGTAAAATAAGTCGGTGTTAACGTAGGGATTCGATCACAAGTCTCGTTTTGTTGTCGTTGTCTAAACACATTGTTATTTAATAAGGAATTGTTTATGAAAGTCATATGTGAAATATGTGTGTCATATAATGATAAAAGTTGATAAAAGGTAAATCAAAGTTTAATGATTTAAAATGAACGTAAAATGATAATGATAATAATGATAAATTCCAAGATGATGGGATTATGTTTAACGTTTACCACGTAGTTTGATAAATTTAATAAATGAATTCGGTTAGTGATAACGGTTTGTCGAGACCGTTACAAATCCCCAACGAATTAAGATTTGCAGTAGTGGAAGTCGGGGTATCGAACCAAGGGAATTAGTGGTCACTTGTTAATTGACTAAATTATAACTGAATTAACTTAAATTACTTTAACCTAAATTGCAAGAAAATTAGAAATTGGCCTCTTAGCTATAAAATTGGATTGGTTGATTTAACACTAAATTACTAAAACTAAATTACGCTAGTAAATGTTGACTTTAACTTATATGAACTAAAGGTAACCACTTTAAGATCCGGTTTCGTGAATTACTGATTTCGCACTTCGGGAATTTAACCTAGAAACCACATAGCCATGGCTGTGCTAGAATTCATTCAACCTAACTAATCAATTATTACGGACGTACTTAGTATAGTCCTAGAGCTATGCAATTAAGGTAGTCCGGGAGCGGGGGGTACGAACACAACAATCAATCAGACGCAATTGAACAAATAAACACTGAATTGATGATTGTCACAAGTCAAGAATTCATCTACTGTCACAAACCCTAATTTGAAATCAGAAAACACTAACCTTCACTTAAAGTGATTACAAGAAAATTAGCCGGACATGGCAAAGGTCAAAAACACGGAAATCATTGAAAACGCCATTAGAAAGCTTGTCAAATGCTTGGAATTCTTCACCGAAGGCCTGGAAATCTCCTGGAATCCGTAACCAGCACTCCAAGGTCATCAAAAAGGCAGAAGATCCGAATGATTGGCCTCACATTGGCTTAAATAGCCAAACCCTAATTTTTGGCCGACATTACACCCAGATCGTGGCGCGACGATCTCTCCTCCACAGGCTCGCGACACGATCTCGCCAAAATAGTCGGGGCTCCTCTTCTCAGCACGCGTCGTGCCGCGAGGATGTAAGTCCCAAAACGATCCTTATGCGATATCTAGTCCAATCAAGACCGTGCGGAATCCGGTTTGATTGGTGATTCAAGATTAATTGAAAATAAGATGAATAAGCAATTAAGAACGAGAATAAAACACAAACCACAAGAAGTAGAACACTTGAATAACCTCCTTTGATTGCAATACACAATCGAAATTCTCTTTAGAGAATTTCGTAAAACACCAATTGAGATCAACACCAAAACAGCAACCTATTCTAATCAATAATAGGTTCTATTTATAGGAGATGATTAGCTTGTTTTCCAAGCTAATCTCCTATACCCTAAATAACTCAAATTCCCGTATTTGACATTTCAGGCCAAATAAACTCCATCTAAACTCTCTCTAAATGAGCCCAAACATGTTTAAATTGGCCCAATGACCCAATATACCCATAACCCAGCTTATTTTCACCTAATCTAACACATAGGCCTTCAGAATACTCCGCCAAGTGATGATTTAATACACAAGCCACAAATCTTGGTCCTTACAATCTTCCCCTTGGCTTGTGCTATTAAATATCTTATACTTTCAATCTTCAGACTTCAGTCTTCTCCTTGGCTTGAACATGGGTTGGTGAAGATTCTTTTCTTGAACGATCTTCATTGGGCAGCAACGGTCGAGTTCTGGGAGTTTTCTCTCAATCAGCATCATCTTGGACTTCAAATGACAAACAAGTAATGAGAGGAGGATTCTTAAATACTTGCTCTTTATTGAGAACTGTTAAGTCCTTGCTGAATCATCAGTAATTGTCTTGACTTGCCATTAACTTGCTCTATCTTGGCATTCTTGAACTTCTTGTTGTGACTGCTCTGCATCTTTTGTTCATTCAGCTTCCCCTAAACTTGCGAATGGTATCTTTTGAGTCTTTGGAAGCTTTACTTGAACAACCAACAAACTTCCCCTGAGCATAGGGTAAGTCCTTTTCCGGCTGGTTCTTCAACACGAACAGTAACAGCACTCATTGACTTTTCTTTTCCATGACATTTCATTTAACCTGTCATGCACAACATGGAACAAACACAAACACTAACCAGCATATGATGACTGGTTATCGGGTTAGAATTATTTTACCAAAAACTTCCCCTGAACCTGAGGAATCTTCACATTATCTCCCCCTGAGATTCTGGAGGGGTGATACTTTCTTGCATAAAACCCATAAAACTTATTAAAACCTTTAAATTAACCTGGCCAAATCATAAACTTAAGATGACACAAAAGAAACAAAACAAACATACCAAATTACTAAATGAGAAGGTTTTATTTTGGGATCAAACCGTCTTTTTCTGAACTGAGGAACCCTTTTCAGCATCTGTTACTCGAACACGTCCAGGCGATTGCCAGTATATTGGTCCTTCTTAAACCCATGTTCCTCATTTTCCCGGCTGTTTGTCACTTATTTATCTTTTAGGTGCATTAATTATGAACATCCGACAGTCACACACAAATCCTAGGTAATTAATATGTGCAGTCTATCAAGCTTGATCATTCCCTACCACATATTTTCACATTCCCATATCCAGAGTTTTAAATCTTTTCTCGAGACTTGGTTGAGAAGAGAAAGAACATATCATAAAAGAGATAGGGATAATATACAAAGACTTGTATGATTTCAACTCAGAGGCGTTTATCAGTCAGGTGGTAACCTTTCATCAAACACATAAGCCTAGTCACAAAGTCAGGGCTAAAGGGTTTTGGACGCTAGAGGGTCTCTTTTGTTGTGCACATTGGCATCTTTTGGGGTGTAAATTATATACAGTGATCTGCAAGCACGTTAATCCAGACTAACCAGGTCTTTGCTCACGCAAAACAAAGGAAAGTCTGATTAACACATCAACCATTCTACACCAGGTCATTGCTCACGCAAAGCAGAGGCAAGACTTGACTGACGGCTTTGACATTCCCAGATCTTTGCTCACACAAAACAGAGGGGACGCCGACTTTTTGAGATTTTCGATTCAACACTTTGGAGTCCGGCGTGTGTATCGGGAACAATTTCGCAGTCAAATAGAACAAGCACTTAACCTAAGTGTGTGTTTCCCGTCAAATGACATACTTTATCTTTAAGTGTTGTGACCCATACCTTTGTTTTTGGAACTGAGCCTACCGAGCACATCACCTTGGATCATGTCTTTCACTTTTGCCTTACGCGTGTCAGTCATTCTGAGAACAGAAATATTTCACTTCCCACCTTCTAAAGGAAACAAAAGATTAAAAATTAAAAAGCACAATTTAATTTTGAGGGGTCAACAATTTCATCGTTTCTATTCTTCCCCTTGCTTTTTGATTTTTAATAACAACACATGTTTTTTTTAGATTTTTTTTTTTAACACTCACTGACACAATACTAAATATGTACTAAAAACTGGCCAAGCTAACCTTCAAAGTTTATCTTTTGAAACTTTTCAGAAATGGGTTTTGTTTCATGCACAACCATACTTCACATCAAATCAGCCAAGAAACAAACAATTCAGACAGTGTTACCTTTACTGCTGATTTTCTCAGATTTACCTCTCACAAGGAAACATACCCTCCATTGAAATCTTCATGTCATGTGGTAGAGAGATGCCTCCTATCTCGTGCCTAGAACAATCACTATCACAAACAAACAAGGTTAATGAAAGTCCTCCTTGACTGTTTCTGCACAAGGTGAGAGATCAGTTAGCCATAAGTACCCAGGCCATTGTGGTTCTGGGTATACCTGAAGAGTCAGTGAAAGAAATTTCTTTTAAAAACATTCCCTTGGTAACATCAGGGATTGGGGGTGTGGCTGCCTTGGTTGGACTGAGAATGTCCTTTTTGTTGACATCTCTGAGTTTGTGATTTTCTTTCCCAAAAACCTGCGGTTTTCTCGGTGGATTCTTATTAGAATTTTGAACTCTTACTTCTTGAAATTGTTTGGAGTGTTTCTTGTACACTCCAGTAGGCTTGAAAGACAAGTTTACAACTTTTGAAACATTCCACCTGTCATCCTTCCTCCAACCATTTGATTTAGCTGAACCAACTGGATTTGGACGGATAGGTAATTTTGAAACAGTTTTGAAAACAAATTTTAAAACTGTTTTTGGGGATTCAGCAGATTTTGGTCTCCAAGCTGTTTTCACAATTGATGGTTCATGTTTAGGTGACTTGGGCTTTGGGCTCCATTTGGGGACATTTGGCTGTGGTTTGCCCTGCTGCACCTTTTGGTTTGAAGGTACAGTCTTTGCTGCTGCTCTAGCATGTATCTTTGCCTGTGAGGGTGGTGATGTGGACTTTTGCACCTTGGAATTTGAAGGGCCAAACTTGGGTTTTGGGCCAACATGTGTTTGGCCCAATGGGACAGTCTTTTGTTGGACCTTCTTTGGATAGTAAGGCTCATACGGGCGGTGCAGGCAGTTTCTTGCCATGTGTCCTGGTTGACCACACTCATGGCAGGACTGTTTCTTTGGATACACGGGAGCCTGTTGTTGGTTCCGCCCAGTGGATATCCAAGTTGGCTTTGAAGCGTTTTTATGGATCCAAAGGGCTTTACCATGGGGCTTTGTGGTCAGAATATACTCCCGTTGTATCAGTTGGAATTGGTCATATGCAGAATTAACTTCTGGGTACGGGACAAATTCTCGAGGTTTTGTGTCCCGTACTTTCTGCACATTTGGAATGGGACAGTTCACACTCCCCTCAGATTTTTTCACATCACCTGTGGATTTGGGAACATCATTCTGTGGTCCCTTACCCCTTCTTAAGATTCTAACATTTCTTAGGGGTTTCACAGGTTTCAAATCACATTTACCAACGTTAAACACACCACAATCAGAAAGTTTAACACAACCATTAGACTCAGAAGACTCAGAAGACTCAGAAGTTTTTGACTCAGACATGACACAAGTTTCAGGTTTCTCAAAATCAGAATTTTTTACAGAAAATTCAACTTCAGAATTCAAGGGACTTTTAGTGGACTCCTTGCAATTTACTACACCTGCTTCATGTTTACCTTTATCTGCACAAGAAGTAAAAGGGTTAGTCTGGTTGGAAACAGGAGCAGAAATTTTAATGGGACAAGCTGCCAATTTCTTTTCAATCTCAGCTTTAGCATCCAAGTTGGTCTTAGAACACTCATAATCTGAGATCATTTCATGCATCAGGGGCATCGGTACTGTATGGGTGGACTTTTCATCTTTTATTTCAGTACCGAGACCCAAACCAGAGTTGACTTTTAGATGACGCATACGAGCGTCTGTGTTGTAGAAAAGTGAGCTAGCCTTCATTATTTCTGTCACAATCTTACCGTTTCGCTCAACTTTGGTTTGCGATGTTTCTAATTGCCCTTTAAGTTGTTCAAGTTCAGCTTTCAATGTGGCAATTTCTTCATTAGCAACTCTCAGATATGTGTTTTTGTTACTCAAGTCCCTTTGAAGATTTTTTATGTCAATTTTAGCAGCTTCGAGTTTCTCACTTAAGTTTTTACTTCTACCTTTGTATTCTCTCAATTCTCTATCAATAAATTCACGATTTAATGTTTCATTGAAAAACTTAGTTTGCCATTCTTTAGATTCATTGAAAATAGATTGACATTTAGGGTTAAGACATACCTCAGAGCTGCTGGCAGATACAGAATTACCTGGAAGAAAGGATGCCATGAATGTCTTTGATTGAACTTTTGGATCAAAAAGTGGGTTTTTGATCGGAAAAGGGTTGGATCGAAAAGTACTTTTCGATCGGACAGGTGGTCGGTCGAAAAGCACACTTCTCGATCGAAAAGTGTCAGCGGATCGAAAAGTCTCAGTGGGGACTTTCCGATCGAGAAGAGAAGCTGATCGAAAAGTCACAGGGGGACTTTCCGATCAAAATGCTCTGATCGAAAAGTCACAAGGGGACTTTCCGATCGAAATGGGCTGATCGAAAAGTCACAAGGGGACTTTCCGATCGAAATGGGCTGATCGAAAAGTCACAAGGGGACTTTTCGATCGAAATGGGCTGATCGAAAAGTCACAAGGGGACTTTCCGATCGAAATGGGCTGATCGAAAAGTCACAAGAGGGACTTTTCGATCGTCAGATGGCTGATCGAAAAGTCACAAGGGGACTTTCCGATCGAAATGACGCGACAGAAAAGGCTTTTCGATCAGGAGGACGATCGAAAAGTCTAGAAACAGGGTCGAAAAGTCTCCAAATCACCACGAGATCTTCTGTTTCGCGTCCAAACCTGCAAAAATACTTCCGAGTGTGCTAAAGGCTGAAAATCACCAACAAAACTCAAACGGTTAGTTAATAAAAACTTGAATCGGATATCGCGAGAGCCTCGAAACTTGCGTTTCTTGGCTCTGATACCAATTGTAAGTCCCAAAACGATCCTTATGCGATATCTAGTCCAATCAAGACCGTGCGGAATCCGGTTTGATTGGTGATTCAAGATTAATTGAAAATAAGATGAATAAGCAATTAAGAACGAGAATAAAACACAAACCACAAGAAGTAGAACACTTGAATAACCTCCTTTGATTGCAATACACAATCGAAATTCTCTTTAGAGAATTTCGTAAAACACCAATTGAGATCAACACCAAAACAGCAACCTATTCTAATCAATAATATGTTCTATTTATAGGAGATGATTAGCTTGTTTTCCAAGCTAATCTCCTATACCCTAAATAACTCAAATTCCCGTATTTGACATTTCAGGCCCAATAAACTCCATCTAAACTCTCTCTAAATGAGCCCAAACATGTTTAAATTGGCCCAATGACTCAATATACCCATAACCCAGCTTATTTTCACCTAATCTAACACATAGGCCTTCAGAATACTCCGCCAAGTGATGATTTAATACACAAGCCACAAATCTTGGTCCTTACAGAGGAGCAAGGCTCAACCCTCGCGACACGATCTGACCTTGAAATCAGAATTCTTCTAATCTTCTAATCTTCAATCCGTCCGATTTCATCACGTTAATGCACAAACCTGAAACAACCAAAACTATACAAAGTGATGCGTTCCCAACTGAATATAAACCATAAAAACTGGGAATTAAGGATATTAACACACTACAAATTACTAACACATCAGTTAGTCGCTTTATTATTATTGAAGTTCCAGCGACCATTTCGTGCAAAGAAGTCATCATGTTCAAGTATCGTTTTCAACATGAGTTAAGGCTACGTCAAGGCTATATTCCTATTGTAAATGAATGTAATTATGATAAAATTGGCACGTTGCAAGTAAACAGTTACGTAACACAACTAACACTTAAGTATATATTATTGGTTTAAGTCCTTAGAAACTTACGGGTTGTCACAGGATCCAACTTGCTTTTATAAACCCACTTACATCCTATGGGCTTGACCCCCTTAGGTAGTTCAACCAGTTCATCAATCATAGCTTCATTCCACTTAGACGATTGGTCAATACTAATGGCTTCGCTATAGGAGGTCGGATCGTTATAATTTCCTATGTTGAGTTCCACTTCATTAAGATAGGTTACGTAATCATCAAAATTAACAGGTCTTCTAGACCTTGATGACCTTCTTAATGGAGCATCAGGTTCTTGGGGTTGAGTGACAATGTCAGGATTTTGTTCTTGAGAATTTGATGTGCCTTCATGTGATGGCATATTAGGAGTGATGTTATCCTTGAGAGAGACACTAGGTGGGGCAATGTCATGTACAAGAGGTGAAATAGAAGGAAAGTGTACAGTTTTCTCCCCGCCTTCTTGCACTTTTTGTAAAATTAAATCTTCATGTACATTGCTCCCACTAACATTAGAGTTTTCTAGGAACCTAGCATGACGAGTTTCAACTATGCGAGTACAATGAGAAGGGCAATAAAACCTAAATCCCTTTGAACGTTCAGGATACCCTATGAAGAAACAACTGACAGTTTTCATGTCAAGCTTTCTCTGTTGAGGGTTATAGAGCTTAGCTTCGGCAGGGCAGCCCCACACTTTCATATATCTCATACTTGGTTTCCTTCCCGTCCAAATTTCAAATGGTGTTTTAGGAACGGACTTAGAAGGAACCTTATTGAGTATATGGACTTCCGTCTTTAGTGCCTCGGTCCATAAAAACTGAGGTAGTTTTGTGTTTGCTAACATACTCCTTACCATATCCATAAGGGTTCTATTTCTTCTCTTAGCAACACCATTCTGTGAGGAGTACCTGGCATGGTAAATTGGTTCACAATCCCGTGTTGTCTGCAAAATTCAAAGAAAGGACCGGGAGCCTGACCAATATCTGTATGTCGACCATAATACTCACCTCCTATATCTGATCTCACTACCTTTATCTTACGATCGAGTTGATTTTCAACTTCAGCCTTAAAGATCTTGAACATGTCTAGTGATTCAGTTTTCTCTTTAATTAAATATAAGTACATGTATCATGAACGATCATCTATAAAACTGATAAATGACTTATGTCCAGACATCCCATCAGGAAAAGGTCCACAATTATCAGTATGTATGAGTTCCAATAAATTGGGACTCCTTGTGGAACCTCTTTGGTTTCCTTTTTCCATTTTCCCTTTAAGGCATTTTACACATGTCTTAAAATCACTAAAATCGAGATTTGGAAGTATGTCATCTTTCACTAGCCGTATCATTCGATCTCGTGAGATGTAGCCCAAACGTTGATGCCACAACATAGTTGAGGTTTCCAAGTCTCGTTTTCGTTTCTTTATGTTTTCATTCACATTATATGATAACAAAGATTTTGAAAATTGGTCATCCAGGTTCAACTTATAGAGATTCCTATCTAAATAACCATAACCAAGAACACGAGAATTCAAACTAATAGTGACTTTACCATTACCAAATGCTACATGATAACCATCATCGTCTAATTTTCGTACAGATACTAGATTTCGAGTAATTCTAGGTACATAAAGAGTATCTGATAAGTTAATACAATGACCACCTTGCATAACTAATTGTAAAGTTCCTACGGCTTCAACTTTTAGGGCATCATCGCTTCCGACTTTAATTGTCCTTTGGTTTCTTTCCAGCTTCTAGATTGTAAGGAATCCATGTAAGGTGTTTGTAACATGAACCATGGAACCAGAATCAATCCACCATGTGTTTATAGGAACATCAATATTAAAGGACTCATAAATCATAAGTAAATGATCACCTTTCTTTGCTAACCATTCCTTGAATTTCGGGCAATCTCGTTGACGATGCCCTTTTTTATGGCAGAATTTGCAACGAATAGGACCATTAGGAATAGTTGAGCCAGAGGATGTACTTGCATTCGGTTTTCTGGACCTTTGAGCTTTCTGCTTTATGGAAGTTGCCTTTCCTCTTCTTGGTGCTTGTGGTGGTGACATGAGCAACATCGGGTTTTTCTACTTTTAAACGCTCTTCATCTTGTACGCATATGGCAATGAGTTCACTCATTTGCCATTTTTCCTTTTGAGTATTGTAGTTTATCTTAAGGGCATCAAATTGTGCAGGAAGATATTTCATTATAAAGTGTACTAGAAAGCCCTCGCTAATTTCCATGTTTATACCCTTCAATTTATGGGCCATGTCGCTCATCATCATGATGTGCTCACGCGCACCACTCACACCATCATACTTTGTAGTCAACATATTCAGGATCAAAGTACTTGCATGTGCCTTGGAGGTGCCCTTGAATTGCTCCTCTACAGAGTCTAAGTAAGTTTTCGTGCTTTCAGAGTCAGGTATGGCTCCGCGAATGGCAACCGAGATGGAGTTCTTTATAACCATGAGAGACATTCTGTTAGACCTCTACCACTTTTCATACACTTGTTTCTGATCTGCAGTGCTTTCAGTAGTAAGTGCAGCGGGAGGGTCATGCCTTAAAGCATAGTCCAAATCCATCATTCCAAGAGTTAGTTTGACAGCATCTCACCATGACGCAAAGTTAGTGCTAGTCAAGGGTTCAATTCCATAGTTAGAATTCATAGTGGTAGTTGGATTGATACAATTATAACATATATTTTTAGACGAATAGAAGTAAACTTGAAGCATATAGGGTAATACATAAAATAAGCAAGGTTTAGCACATTGAAGATTAAACCTATTATAACACCAAAATAATAGACTATACTAAAGTTCTAAATGAAAGTTGGTTTCGCGTTGGCTATAGCCAAAATTCAAGTGTTATGAACATACATAAAGAGTAAATTAAGGCACATAAATATAACATATCACCTTCGGGCAGAAATGACATATCTATGTATACTAGGCCAACATTTCACTATATGTATCATCAAACAATTGGCCGTTGGGTTCATTGTTTGACAACACACATAATTACATAAAATGGAATCATTCAAAAGTCAACGTTAAATCAAATGATTTACCGTTAGGTGTAATCATCTAACCTTCCTTTGAAGTTACCATTGAGGTTACCGTTATGTATTTATATGTAAAGTTTGAATTCATTTGCAAGCGAGTAATAGTAAGTTTGAAGTTTTGCAAACATATTTGAATAAATTTGATTTGCAATTAAAAACTAAAAGGATTCAATATCAATAGAGATAGTGATCTCCAATCGATGACACAGTCGTCAAGATTTTCAACAATTTTAACTTCGAATACATAGAGAAAGTTTCAAGTGCTAACATTTAATTTGTGACTTACATCACAGAATTCGAAAAAATTTATACAAATTTGATTCTCCCAATATCAATCACTGTTTCTAAATTTATGTGAATGTGAATGTGAATGAATAATTATGTGCAAATAAATCGCAGACAGGGTTGTGTATCATGTTCATCACCAAAATAAAGTCAAGGTTGTATAAAAATTCATCATTACAATTCCTATTAATTTGAAATCATGTAGATTGTAAATGACTTTTTGATTCATGACACAATTGTGAAAATTCCCAACATTAGACATCGGGAAAAAAATAAAATTTTAAAGTCTAACAATTTGCTTTTCGGTAAACTAATGCTTGGAATATGAATTAAAAAAGGATTAATAAAAATAGTGATTTGTAATCCATGATCGTTTGTGTCAGAAACAACCGACTAAGACAAAAATCAATTTACTTCATTAGTGCGATTGAAATCAAAACATGATATTTGTTTATTTACGAAACATGGTCGGTGATATTTATTTATTATATAACAATGAAATTTTGTGATTAATAGTAAAGTTTTTGTTTCTTTGAAATTGACCACATGTTTTTATTTTTATTAACACTTTTAGTCCTTTATGATGCATGGTATTAACCCATGGTTTTTACGATTTGTTTTTTTAACGAAATAGTAACTTTTAGTTTTCATAGTTTGGCCACACATGTTTCATACTCTTACGTTTTGTACCGTTTAACTTTTAAACTTTTTTTTTATTTTAAGTTTTGTTGTCTTCTATTTTGGCCACGAAACTTTTAACTTTTCTACTTTCATTTTTAGTATATTTTTATACTTTCACTACAAGACTTTTAAACATTTACGTTTTATACCCCTTAACTTTTTTACCCTCTAACTTTTAATTTTTTTTTTGTTTAAAGTTTTGTTATCTTCTACTTTGGCCACGAAACTTTTAACTTTTATACTTTCGTTTTTAGTATACTTTTATAGTTTTATACTTTCACCACAAGACTTTTAGACTTTTATGTTTTATACCACTTAACTTAGTATATTTTTTTATAGTTTTATACTTTCATCACAAGACTTTTAGACTTTTACGTTTTATACTCCTTAATTTTTTAACCCTCTAACTTTTAAAGTTTTTTTTGTTTTAAGTTTTTTGTCTTCTACTTTGGGCATGAAACTTTTAACTTTTCTACTTTCGCTTATAATATACTTCTATAGTTTTATACTTTCACCATGAGACTTTTAAACTTTTACGTTTTATACCACTTAGCTTTTTTTTTACTTCCATTCAGTATACGAATTCAACCCCGCAGCAACGCGCGGGGGAATAAACATCTCGTTGGATTCAAGAGTCATCATAATTGCAAATTACAGTGGGTTTCGCCGACTTCATCAAATATTAACGAATCAAAACGATGTTTATAAATTGAATCGATATCGCCAACGTGGCTCTGATGCCACATGTTAATTATATTCTTGATTATGAATCAATTATCCAAGAATCCTAAACATCAATTCAATCATGTAATCATCCAAGTCAACATGAATCATAAAAAATTACTTGTAGTAGGGCATACAATCTTATCTTTGATGATGAAGAAGTCATTTGTTGATTCACGTTATGATACCTTGAATCGATGGATGATTAGGAAGAGATTGTTAGTGGTGTTGTTGAGAGAATTGTGTTAGTGAAATTTCTGTGATCGTGAATTATGATCAACGCACGCCAAATCCCTGTAACTCCTCCTCAGCTATAGGTATCTAAAAGGAAACCATAATTGCCCCCTTAACTTAATAATATTTACATTTACTTCCATCAAATAAATATTGAGGACCATTAGTGTCATATTGGTATAGTTAATTAATTATTATGAGATGATCTCAAGGCCAAAAATATGTGGATAATTTCCAACAGTACTTATCAAGACGGTTAACAATGGTGATCTACGAATTCGGCGGACTTCGTGAAAACGAGATCTACAACGCCGCCGAACTCTACCTTGCAGCATGAGGCGTGATGTGGTCTAAAGTACACATCTTTTTATTAGTTAAACGCCCGCACTTGTCGGTAGTTTATGCGTTATTTTGGTCAATTTTACACTTGTTTGCTATGAATTGTCATAAAAAAATAACTAGAGGGGGCCAAAGTGACAATTGCGGATTATAAGAGGTTTTGAGAAGAAATTGCATAAGATTCGGAGATCTGACTTATTTCCCACGTCACGACCCATTTTCACTATCACGGGCCATTACAATTGCATAAACCCTAAATCGTAGATTTATGGCGGCGCTCATGACTCGTTACCGCATAACGACCCGTTATGCACAGATTCCGAAACCCTAAATGAAAACTATAATACCCGTCTATTTCATTCGTTTAAAGCTCTAGAGACCAGAAACGATTGTTTACATATTCAAGGAGCAGTTCTCGGTTCTAAAGTTGAAGATTGAAGCCATTGAAGGTGTAGCAAGGTGCCAGATCGGTCGTGTAATCATTGCAGTCGATGATATCACCATTGTTTACCCTCGGTTTGCTTCCGTAATGATGTTTACTTATTTTTCTGCTGTAATAGTTACTTTAGCTATGATGAGAGACTAACTCTCTTGATATTGTCTAAGACAATGTGATATATTACAGTATTTACCTATGATTTGACGTTGATTTATCTTATGACATGATGATTCGAGTATAATGATTATTATTCCTTTTGCATATCAGAAATGAGTTGTTGAATGTTGTGTTTGATCCATTCCTAGTAGTATTTGGTTTGATTAGTAGGATAGACGTATTCTACTTATTGATTCAATGCTATTTCTTAGTTGTTATCTGACGCTTCCAATTTGTGTTTAAAGAACTCTAATGAACCTAGATAATAAATGGTGAATATGCAAGTTCAATAGTCCATTTTGGTTGAAGTATGTCTCTATAGTTAGTCATGAACCTTAGCTTCCATGTCTTGAATTAAAAGGATTAATGAAGTGACTATGTGTAGTGCATATGTTATGGTATGTGAATTGGTTCTAATTGTTAGTCCATCAAAAATTAGTCAGAATAGGATTAGTCTATGATCCTAGGCCGTAGGTCTGTGTTTAGTGTCTTATAACTAAGACATTAATTTATGGATACTTCATTATGGTTGTGATTATAATTGTAGAATCAGTGTCTAGCGACCCTGTTTCCTTTAGACAGTTAAGTTACGATACGTTAATGTCAGGTTTGGGTAATGCTGAAGTAATGATCAGTCTTAGATGATATCTGCTTTTATAGTTTTTTTCTCATATCTACTTTTATATTCGTTGTCATTTCAATCATCTCTACCTTATTGCATTTATTACTAGTCATTCAGAATTGTGACATGATCCTAATGATGTTAGCTAGGTTTAGTATGATTACACCATTGCTTCCTTAGATCGACCTTGAGTCATTCTTTCATGCTACCATACGATAGGTCCGCTTTCCTATATATGCATGCGTAGAAACAATGAGTTAGGTTTACAAATTTAAAAGTCATTTTGCTGATTATATATATAGATACATATATATATATATATATATATATATATATATATATATATATATATATATCTTCGCACACATCAAAGGCTTTTTGGCACCGTTGCCAGGGAAACAAGTCGTCATTCTCGACCTAGTTAGTTTAGTTAGTTTAGATAGTTTATCTTTTATGTTTTTCATTTCGTCTTTCAAAATTTCAGAAAAACCAAAAAAATCAAAAAAACTCTAAAAATTAAAAAAAAAAATTCTTATGTTATTCCTACTCGTGCTAATCCTCCAATTCTAATCTAACCTTTCGAAGACCCTGAACGTGTCATTCATCAAGCAAGGAAAATGGGGGATGTAGCACCGCACACAATCGTTGATTACACGAAGCAAACACTCAATGGAGGCCAGTCAAGCATCATGCGGCCTACCATCGCGGGTCACTTTGAGATCAAGCCTGGTGTCATCCAGATGTTCCAGAACGCCTCACAATTCCACAGTCTAGCAGACGAGTGTCCTCACTCGCACATCGACACATTCCTTGAAATGTGCAATACGTTTAAACTCGATGGTCTCAGCAACGATGTTGTTTACTCCATCTCTATCCATTCACTCTGGCTGGTAGTGCCAAGACTTGGCTCAAGACTCAACCAGCAGGTTCCATTACCACATGGGATCAACTGCCTGAGAAATTCTTGGTCAAATTCTTTACTCTATCCAAAACCGCTCGTCTTCATAACAATATCACTACATTTTCCCAGGACGAGGGGGAAGGCCTACACGAGGCATGGGAAAGGTACAAGGGGCTGCTACGCAAATGTCCACATCATAATATGGAGGAGTGGCTCCATGTACAATATTTCTATAACGGGTTGAGAAACGTAACCCGAATGCATATTGATTCCTCATCAAGAGGATCACTCTTAAACAAAACTCCGGCAGATGCCATCACAACGATTGAAAGTCTAGCTCCTACAAGCTATGACTCGCAACCCCCTAGAGGTCGCCCAGTGGGGTGCTATGGGGTATATATAAAATATGATATTATTTTGTGACACCTTTTTAGCATTTGAAACTTTTAAATTTATAAAACCTGATTTACTGACAACTATTATTTCACCATATCACGGGCAAGTGCACCCATCGTTAAGCAGTATAGTAGTGGTAAGTTGAATCGGGGTCAATCAAGGACACAATGAAAAATGGGGATTTTAATACTTTATCTTTGATAACGTCTACTCAAATCTATTTAGTATGAAAATGTTTAAGTAGACTAAAATAAAAAGATGGTGTTTTTAGTTTTGTAAATCGAAGTTAGTATTACTTGGGAGAACTTACTAGTGGTTCAGGAAGGTTAAATGATCATTTATACTCTTGTTTAAGATTGCTTACCATTTCATGAAAACGATGAAATTCAGTGGATTTCGGTCTATCCAAGTCTTCTGGATTGAAATTTGTCAAAAATCCGTTTCAGTTCGCGTCAAGATCTTCCACTTCGTAAAAATAACCGTCACGAAGTAACAGTTCGTGTCAGTAACCATCACGTAGTCGTGAAAAACCGAGGTGGTGACCAAATACCTTGGTTGCGGAAGCGGATCGAGTCTTTGTGTAACTCGTTTTTTGTAGAAACAAATGAACAGCCGGATATGAACAACGATAGCGTTTGAGATGTGACGATGATGATGAGCAAAGCTAGTAAAACATGGATAGATGAAGAACAACATAGATAGATAAACAAGATGGAATGATAGATTAATAAAGATAATCTAATGATTACATTTTACCTACCCCACGCATCCCGGGTATCATGAACTTACTAGGTGAGTTCATGAATCCTTACAAGCTTCAAAGAACCATGACCTAACTCTCTCTCTACACTCATACATGTCTTTCAAATTGAAAGACTCACTATATATGGTAAAAGACTCACTAAGGGCATAATAGTAAAATACTAACTAGTGATAATATTTAAACAAAAAATAATATTCACTAGAGTCTCTTCTTTGTTGAGTCGTGTTGTCTTGAGTTGTCATGGTCTTCACGGTAATATAGGGACGGTATATAATAAGTGGTCGTTGAATATTAATCACATCTATTCAAATCTTGTTGGCTCGGTCTCTCGATTCCCAATAATCTCCCCCTATTTGGTAGATGGAATACTCAATACTTGTGACATTGATTCTTGTATTCTTGAAACTTGACTTCCAGATAATCTTCATGTAGTTTCAAGTCTTTCATTTATCAATTCTCCTTTGTGAAGCCCCCCCCCCTCCCCCCCCCCTACAATAAACATTCTTCTAGCCCGAAACCAAAGGCTATAAATGTATAGGGTGTTTACAAAACTCAACACAATGGCTACTTGAGGATTCAATCATAACTCGAAAGTGCCAATCTTGTTGGAAGTAAACAAGATAAAGGATCTGTGAAAAATTAGAAACTCAATCCCAAAATTCAACCATCTTGAAATACTTGGCCGGATACCAAGCCAATGCTTTTCACATAGATAAACCACTTTTTTGTGCTAATAATCTTACCTTCGATTTTTACCATAATGGCATTGACGCAACTGTTACGGCTTGAGGACTCTTCGAAGATTAAAAATCACGTTGCTTTCTTTTGCTCAAATCATTGCAAAAAGTCTCATCATCTTCATCACATCTTCTCCCCCTAGAATTTTGCAACCCGTAGCAAAATAAATAAGCATGTTCTGTTGTAATCAAAACCCATAAAACAACCTTTGCAATAATATTTCTGTGAAGGCAGAGTAACCAATTATCATCTCTTATTAAGCAGTAGACCCTAAACTGAAGAAGAGATGTATTCTACCAGATTCACCAATTCAAAGGACTATTGTGATTGTGGGTTTGTAACAAAAACTAATCGAGGCAGAAGCATATCCCAGACAGGTTGTGATGTTCATTCAAACCGAAATCGTTAACCTGGATTAGAAGCTTAACTGAAAGCGAGATACATCTGACCTGAGCAGAGATGTTTTTCCGGTGATCTAATTTTGATCATAAAGGTCTTCTCTAGCGACCTGAACCTGAATAACGATAACTCCGACAATCAGGACCACATCAGTAGCTTTTCTGTTCAAAGTGTGGACTTTCGGTTGAAATTAGATGAGCTGGAACATCCATTTTTCCCACTTGAAGTTCGAACGGAGTATGAGAGAAAGCTTCCGGTTAAAATTTCCGCTTGAAGATTCAAACTTCCGGTTGAACTCAGATTTTCGGTTGGAGATCGAACGGAGCATGTCGTTTGAACTATGTTTTCCGGTTGAAGTTTCCACTTAAAACTGTTTTTCCGGTTGAACTTTGTGTTAGGACCGATTTTCACTACGAGAATCTCGATCTTGAGCAAGAACGAGTTCGGATTTGAAAAGCTCAAAACAAATGAAGTTGATGATGATGATGAATCATAGATAATCATAAACAAGAAGAAAGATGAACATAGTCGAATGAATTCATTAATCGAAAGATTACAATCAATGAATCATGAAGAACACACAATCTCTCTCTAGAAAATCCATGACTCACTCTCTCTCTAGAATGGAAATCTCACACTCTACAAGAAATTCATCATCTCCACATTCGGAGACTCCTTTACTTGTAATGGGCACCCTCACTATATATATAGTGAGGGTGACTAACAACAGAAAAACATAACATAACTGAAAATTACAAGAAAGGCAAATAACATAAATATTAATTAAATCAAAGTTGATTTAATTAATTCGAAGCTTGACTCGCTCGAACCGATCTTCCGTTGACTTTTACGTTGACCGTTGACCCGAACGGTTGACTTTTCCGGAAAACGGTCTTCGGTCCAATCTCGCAAGCTTCGAGCATCACAACCCAGTCTCTAAATCGATTCACATGGATTCTTCAGTCGAATGCTTCGGTAAACAGATTTGATGGCGTCAGTCACTTAAATTTTTGTTCCAACAATTTCCCCCTTGACTGACGCTTTCAAATATGTTCAACTGCTGAAGAATCGCTTTGTCGTACATCTTCAATGAGAAACTGATAAACCGGAGACAATCTGTCGTAGAGATTCCCCCTCTGAATAAGCTTCTTCTATTCTCGTTGCTCCATTCGAGATCCAAGTGTTCCGCTCACTCGGTTCACACGGTCGGGTACAATACTGAGAAAATGCTGAACATCAGAGTCATAACCGCAACAATCTGAATCAGATAAACCAATCAAACACCGAAAATGCTCTAACTCCGAATAATCGACCCGATATCCAAATCCATAATAATTCCTCCTATTTCTCTAAATCTCTCCAAAAACATCAAGTCGGAAGCGTAAAAACAGATGCGGAGAGTCGAACCGTCGCGATCGGTTGCCTAGAGAAACCGGATAAACAATCTTGAAATCGGACAATCTTGCGAAAAACCGGAAGCCGGATGCTGACAGTTGTGAATAATTCGTGTGACTGAGGTTGGATGCGAAAATAAAATAAACTCTTATATTTCTTCAATAAACGGTCATCCGAGAGATTTAATCGGATAAATTCCAATATTTAACTGAGATTCCAGTTAATCCGGTTAGTTGACGACAGCGCTGCATCCACTAAAAATAAACCGTGAGATATAACGAGAAAGCCGAGTAATTAACCGGATAATAAAGCTAACCCGTCAGTGATCGATAGAAAACGTTGCGCACGACGTCAATAAACGAGAACCCCAATAAAATGAAATAAATCCGAGACTAATAAAATATTTTCCGACTAAATCTCCATCAAGAAAACCATAATCCATGACAAAATTCATCAACCAATCAGAAATGAGGATGAGAAATGATCCAACAGCCTTGAGTGAGGCTGATCTGCGGCTGTGATAGGCGATCCAAGTATATGGCGGCTGGCCAATGAGAATCAACATGCAGAAATAATCTAATGGCAAGGATTGAGGAGATCTAACGGCCTAGATCTGATGATCCGTGTGAGGTAGGGCGGAGCCAATGAGGGCTCGACAACCAGCTGAGCATTCAATGGCTCTCTTTGACAGCTGGGTCCCGCATGCATTCCATCCACCAATCACATGGCAACAGCAGTGAGGGACTAACGTCTCCTTTTTCCAGCCTGGGCCCACGCAATTTGTCTTCAGCCAAGGGGGAGGCCAACAACGGAAAAGGTAAGGGGACAAGAAATGTGACGCCAGGAGAGAGACAATTCCCGGTAGACCAATGAACACAGGCCACGTCATCTCATCTCTTCCAAATTCGTCGGATCACCCCCAAACCCTAATCTTGCCGGAAAAACCGAGAGACTCGCCGGAAAAGCGTATTTGCTTCATATCTCCGTCAATTCTTGACCATTTTCGAAGATTTTTATGTCCCTGAACTCGTAATCCAATTATCTACAACCCTGGACGAACAGAATCCTCTGAAAGGACTTCGAGCAAAAACCCAGAAACAAGTCCGCTAAGTTCAAGAAGTCCGCTAAAGCATACAAGAAGTCCGCTAGGGGTCTTAGAAGTCCGCTAAGACTCTTCTCAAGTCCGCTAAGGACACAAGTCCGCTAAGAACGATTCAAGTTCGCAAAAACAGATAAAGTTCGCTAAGAGGAGAGAACAAGTTCGCTAAGAACTTGAACAAGTCCGCTAAGGCAATCTTCAAACCTTCAAAACCGATGAACAATTCTGGAAAATCGATGAACACTATGAATACTTACTTGGTGAACTCGAATCTGCCCAAAACCAATAAGAAAACCCGTTATGATGCACGAGATATGAAGCTAAACCATTCACGAGACTATTGTGGCCACCAACAACCCATAAACAGCAGCTAATCGGATCAAAACAGTCTTCAAAATCTGCAAATCTTTAAGAACACGAAGAACACCAAGAAACACACACTAGTGTGTGTTTTTCCAGATCTGCCCAAACGGTTGAGAATCAGACGAAACGGATGCTTCCAATGGATCCGGAACGCGTTTTCCACTGAGAATCATAATTCATATCATCCAAAACCATGAAGAAATGCCCAGAAAACGAAGAATCAAAGCTAAAAATCTTCAAATACGGGAAAAACTTCAAAGTTCCAAAAATCTGCTCGGATCTTCATTTTTTCACCAGATCTGAAGATGTAAAACACTAAATAACATCCAGATGCACTCCCAAACATGAATCAATCATCCATATCATCAGAATCCATCCAGAAATGAAGAAAAAATAGAAAAAAGTCTCTAAAAACTAAGTTTTCTCATCTTCACCATTCAAGCTCAAAATCACAGATTCGAGTGACCAGAT
Source organism: Deinandra increscens subsp. villosa (assembly GCA_039602395.1). Taxonomy (NCBI): domain Eukaryota; kingdom Viridiplantae; phylum Streptophyta; class Magnoliopsida; order Asterales; family Asteraceae; genus Deinandra; species Deinandra increscens. The sequence goes on along the minus strand of JBCNJP010000010.1, from coordinate 19,091,662 downwards.
TCACGGTGAGATGAATCTGATCGGTACCCGCTCTGATACCATTTGTTAGGACCGATTTTCACTACGAGAATCTCGATCTTGAGCAAGAACGAGTTCGGATTCGAAAACTCAAAACAAATGAAGAAGATGATGATGATGATGAATCAAGAAATCATAAACAAGAAAGATGATGAATAAATCGAATGAATTCATTAATCGAAAGATTACAATCAATGAATCATGAAGAACACTCTCTCTCTAAAGAATCCATGACTCACTCTCTCTCTAGAATGGAAATCTCACACTCTACAAGAAATTCATCATCTCCACATTCAGAGACTCCTTTACTTGTAATGAGAAATTTCCGGTCCGAACTTGTGAACTCCTTGTTTTGATTATGAGTAAACAGCTAAGCTAAGTTAAAACCAATGTTTTTCATGAAAGACAGGAAAGTGGGATATAACAAAGCTTAAACATTCAATGACCAGTTAAATGCATGCAATAAGTGTAGTAATGACTTGTCAAACATACAGAACAATCCTTGTAAATCACAAATTGAATCATTTATAGTGAATTGACTCAAGTCCGCTAAACAGAACAACAAGTCCGCTAGGATTCATTAAGTTCGCTAAGAGAGAACAAGTTCGCTTAGCCATAATAACAAGTTCGCTAAGTGAAGGAACAACTTCGCTAAAAGCAAGCAAGTTCGCTAAGAACTGATGAAGTTCGCTAAGTAGACCATGAAGTACTCTAAGACTGAATCAAGTCCGCTAAGATCAAGCAGATTCACCATACTTAGAAATGACAACAAGGACTATAACTCATATATCAACATATAACTAATATTTTCTAGATGCAACAGAGTCATGTAAACACTTATAAGCAAGTAAAGAAGTCACAAAGGGTCGACAGTTTAAATATGATTAATTAAGGGACAGAATGTGATAAAGTAAGCTTAACATATTAGAGGGAGCCATTACATGTTATTTTAATCCTGACACACAAATATAAGCATGTATAGATCAAATAACACATACCCAAATCACCAAATTCACATTTAAGCTAATATAGTCACATAAGTCACATAAAAACAGTTTCATGCAAGATTTGACTTATTAAAGTCAAAATGACCAAATGAGTGTTCACACAGAGCTTTAATACCTAGGATAGTTCATTATGAACCTTAGAGGCATCATAGATCACATCCTATGTATAAATGCTCTCATTTTGTCACAAATATGGTTAATTTAACTTAGTTAAGTCAAGACATTCAAATTATGTCAGTCTTAGTGCAAATTGTATCCAAGATCCTTCTACCTGAGTTATGACCTGTTACAGACCCATGTGGATCTTAACCAGCCTAAACCACCAGTGTTGGGCTCAATTGGATGTCAGCTTACACAGAGAGAGACAAGCAAGATTCACTAAGAATAAAGTAAGGTGATGCACTACCTGATTGATACCATGAGTGCATGAATTGAAAAACACATACCTTTCTGAAGATCTAAGGTAGACTATGATCTAATATAAGATGCAGTGTATTTCTCAATGACTCAGAGAGTAATCTGCTAGGATCAAGCAGTTTAAATTAGAATTCAAGTGAGCATCAATTAATATTGATTAAAGTAAAATTTTGCCCCTGTGTAGCCAAGTTTGAGTTTTGACTCAGTTTGTCAATATGAAGAACAACATACCTCTTAAGGATCTAATTTTGAGTTAAGATCACACAGAAGAGATGAAATGATCTTGATCAATAGCACAACAGTAACAGTTTCTGTTTTTGATGATCAGACAAGATAAGTTAAACTCAAGCAATGAACAAACACAGTAAACAATGTCAAATAGAACTTAAAGACACAAATGAGAAACTTTAAACTTAATTTAAATCTCATCACTTTGGTCTCAAACAATAAAATTAGTATAATGATGATTGGAGACAATATAATTCAACACTAAGTGGTATTCATTAAGTTTATCCAATCAAGAGATAGAGATAAATTGAAACTTCTAACTAGCTAAAATTAAACTCACAGGCATACAAGCACAACCTAAATTGAGTTAACTACTCTGAATTGTAAGTAGCCACATCGAGTTCCATCAAGCTAATCAAAATAAAAAAATTTACAATTTGAATGAAAAATTCTAAGTATTCAAATAACAGAGGCTTACTATATCCAAGTTTATCAATCTAAACTCCTAATTAGGTTCAAACTAATTAACAAGAACATTGTAGCATCCACCAGTTATGATGTACACCAAGAATTTTCATTACCTAATCCTTCACCCGAATCCTCTGTACCAAACTTCTCGGATACACAGAGTAAAATTTGACATTATATATTCACATACCTCAATCTTGAACACAAGTGAGTTAGGCACAAGATAGGATGAAAGAATCTGTATAAACATCAAATTATATCATTAGAACCCTAGAATTCTTCAACACGTACCTACGGTTCAAAATCATCACCGAGACCAAACAAACATCTCATAAAGCATGAAACAAACCTGTGAAAGCAACGAGAGTGAGTAAATCGACCCTAATTGCAAGATGAAACACAGATTCGAGAGAGCGAGACGTGAATTCGATCGAACAGTGAGAGGGAACAGTTGTCGGCTTGTGAGTTTTGAGAGCGGGTGAGTAATTTTTGAAAGCGTGAAATAAAACAGTGAACGAGTTCTCCCTTAAATAGGGTAGGGTTTAGCGAACTTAGGAAAATATCTAATTTAAAACAAGTTCGCTAAGAGTTTCTCCAAGTCCGCTAAGAAGAAGCAGACTTAAACAAGTACACTAAAGGGAGAACAAGTCCGCTAAGGCCAAAACACGTACGCTAAGCCTAAATGAAGTTCGCTAAACTTAAGAAGTTCGCTAAGGCTAAACAAGTACGCTAAGGCCAAAAATGAACTTGTAACTTGAAAAATTTTCTAACAAACCAAAGAAGTCCGCTAGGCATAAACAAGTTCGCTAAGAACAGTTTAGCCTTATTAGACTTGAAAAGAAAGTGGAGAAGTTCGCTAAGGAATAAAACATCTTAGCGTACTTCATCAACACTTAAGAAAATATAAGACAAAATCAGGAGAAGTTCGCTAAGGATAAACTCAACTTAGCGGACTTCTCAACTAAAAGAGAAAATAATAAAGGAACAAGTTCGCTAAGAACACTTTGTTCTTAGCGGACTTAAAGAAATACATGAAAGAAATTTACAAGACATCAAACAAGTTCGCTAAGGGCAAACTTGTGATAAAATCAATGAACTGTTCTTAGCGGACTTATCCTAGGAAGAAGTTCGCTAAGGCATACGTCAAGTACGCTAAGAGCAGAACTTAAGAAAAATTCAAAGATTTGAAGATCTTACCAAAAAATTTTAAATCTTGCAAATTTAAACAAAACTAACACTAAAATGCATGCCTGTCACCAGTAACCTACCAGGAAGATAAATTTGAATTTATTAAGACAAGTACTTGTTGATTTCAACAAATTTGATAATGACACACCTAGTACCTAAATTTGACTTTTATTGGTCCAAAACCTATCCAAACTTAAGAAATTTTCATTTTCAACCGAGTTGGGTCAATTTTCCACCCGAACTCAAGATTTCTAATTTTTCAAGTTGGTTCATTTCAAACCAATTCCAAGATATTTCAAGCACAAGTTGGTCAATTTTTCACCAAACTTGGAAATTTTAAGCACATTGGCTTTTGAATATATACATATTTTTGAATGGTCGTGGTCAGACATGTTTAGAATCAAACCGATCATTTACGTGATCAATAACACTTATAAATCAATTCACCTTTCATATCAGGTAACCTAAGTCAGATTGTCGGTATTGTTGTCCACTTAAGCTCAAACATGGTAATTTTAAACTTTTCTCATGTGATGTGATTTTTATCATGTTTTAGTCCGATTCAGAGAAATATTTTGTGGGGTCCTTAATTGGTTGGAAGTTAACAGTATTCTACCTAACGTCAAGTAGCTTTTCAGATTCAATCACACATTTAAAAGTAATCTTTCCCCCTTTTCTTTAGTGTTAAGTGACTTATTTCATGGATATAGTCATGAAATCATGATAACCCTTCTTTCATGACTATAAAAGTGATGTTTTGCGGTGTGAGAGCGTCAAGGTCAGAGTTTCCTCAGCAGATGACCTCTCACTTTATTTGATGGAATGAACGCGTAAGAACACAAGGTCAGAGTTTCCTCAGCAGATGTGTCTTAGCATTATTTTATGGCGGATGAGAACTCAAGGTCAAAGTTTCCTCAGCAGATGAGTCTCATTGAGCGCCATCAAATGTCCTTTGTATTAATAATACATTTAGGAATTTGAACAGATGATGTGCTCGGTTTTGAAATAAGTCAACTTAATACTGAAGAAACAAAGGATGTGTGATTAGAGTTTTCTTACTAAGACTACTGAGTCGGGCTAATTTAAAGAATATGTGACTGTTTAAACTTCCGTGGTCCACATTTCTCAATGAAATTAGTGTGTAATCACAGAGAGTTGTCTACTTCTTAGTATGTTGGGCCTACCGACACATCAAATGATAGAATTACCGATCGATTGGATCATATCCTATGGTTAGATCGACAAGACCAGAATTATATCATGTTCCTCACATATTGTCCGACCACAGACCAAAAAGTTTGATTTTTCATTGTCTTTGTCTAACCTCAAAAGTCTTGTTGACTTGAGTTCAAAAACACTTATTTGAAGACAGAAATAACACTATTTTTAATGTTTTTGATTTATCTTCCACAATGAAGGAACGGCAGACAGTCACAAAAACATAAGTAAACAAAATCTTTTTGATCTTTTAAGACAGACAAAAATTGACACTAGACAACCACAAACAGAAAGTTTAGGTCAAATCAGGGTCAAATGATAAAATAAGGAAAAACAGATAAAAGTAAAAATTTGTAACAAAAGAAATCAGAGATAACACTTCTAAGCAGCTAAACCTATAAAGTTAAGATACTAACATACTAGAGAATGGAGAAAGCTTAGTCATAGTTTATCATGCCTACTGCACTAACCAGAAAGTTAAACCTAGACATATCAAAGGGTTTTGTGAATAGGTCTGCTAACTGGTCCTCGGAGCTAACATGGACTAAAGTGACTAGCTTCTTCTCGGCACAATCCCTAATGAAATGGTATCTAATCTCTATGTGCTTAGTTTTAGAATGCTGAATAGGATTTTTAACAATAGAAACAGCAGCAGTATTATCTATATGAATAGGGGTACCCATGAAGTTCAAACCGTAATCCAGAAGCTGATTCTGAATCCAAAGCACTTGAGAGCAGCACGATGCGGCAGCAATGTATTCCGCTTCAGCCGTTGAGACTGACACTGTTGTCTACTTCTTGCATTGCCATGAAACTAACCGGTTTCCCAAGAACTGAGCTCCTCCCGTTTTCGACTTACGATTGAGTTCATAACCAGCATAGTCACTATCTGAGAAGGCTCGAAGATCGAAGGACGGGTCTTTAGGATACCAAAGTCCTCTGTTTGAATTGGACCTCAAGTATCGAAAAATCCTTTTCACAGCTAGTAAGTGCGATTCTTTCGGCTTGCATTGGAATCGGGAACATAGACACACTCCATACATGATGTCGGGACGGCTGGCTGTCAGATACATGAGAGAACCTATCATTGACCTGTAGAGATGCTCATCCACACAAATACCTTCCGAATCCTGATTGAGTCTATGACGCGTAACGACGGGTGTAGAAAAACCCTTAGAATCATTGAAACCAAATTTCTTCAGGATTTCTTTGACATACTTCCCTTGGCTGATTAAGATACCATCCGGTGTCTGCTTCACTTGAATTCCCAGAAAGAATGTCAGTTCACCCATAGTACTCATCTCAAACTTCTTTTTCATCAGTTCCTCAAATTCGTGACAGAGAGCAACATCTGTTGAGGCAAAAATGATATCGTCAACGTACACTTGTACTAACAGCTTGTCTTTACCAACATGACGAATGAAAAGAGTCTGATCAATGACACCACTCTTGTAACCATTTGACAGCAGATAAGTTGATAATGTCTCGTACCATTTTCTCGGGGCTTAGTGTAGACCATAAAGAGCCTTATCCAGCTTGTAACATTTCTTGGGAAAAGATTTGTTCACAAACCCCGGAGGTTGGTCTACGTACACGTCTTCGTCGAGCTCACCATAGAGAAAGGCGGTTTTCACGTCCAACTGATAGACGGTGATGTTCATTGACGCAGCATACGCCAAGAAAATCCGGATTGCCTCTAGACGAGCGACTGGAGCATAGACATCGTCATAATCAATGCCATCGATTTGCTTATACCCTTTTACTACTAATCGGGCTTTATTCCTTATAATGATTCCATGGTCATCTCTTTTGTTCTTGAAAATCCATTTGACAGGAATGGGTTCCAAACCTTCTGGCGGGTCCACCAAGTGCCAGACCTTGAGCAGTTTGAACTGAAGAAGCTCTGTTTGCATCGCATCAATCCAATTTTCATCAAGAAGGGCAGCAGCAACAGTATTAGGCCCTTCTTGTGATATGAAACAAGAAAACAGACATGTGTGCAGATCCTTTGTTTTACTCCTAGTGAGACGCACATCAACGGGACCAATGATCTGACTAGTGGGATGATTCTTATGAATCCGAGTCTCTTCAACAGCAGGTGCTGGAATAGACGATTCAAGATTCCCAATTTGAAGATCGTCGCCTGGGGTCTCTCCAGTTTCAATTTCAGATATGTCATCTGAATCTGACTCATGAGTTTCAGCTTCATTTCCAACTAAGTTTTCTGCCTCAGTTGTTGCTTGTGCTGGTTCTATCTCCACAATTACTGGCTCGAGAGTCTGAACTGAAGGCTGATCAGGTAAAGAAGTTGTCGTAGTCGCTTCAGTGACATCAGTTGATGGTGTTGACTGTTCTCCCCTTGATATCGTCGAAGTATCAACCGAATAGATGGAATCTAGGATAGACGAAGTAATTGGAGCAAACATATCAACAGAAGGAAAAACATCTTCATTTACTTGTTCAGCTTGATTTAACAAATTACCTGCAACATCAGACTCAAGCAAGTTAAAAGTTGAAGAAAAAGTCTCAAGGTCATACATGCTATCAGGAGCAGGATCTCTAGTATTCTGAGCATGCTCGTTAAAAGTAACGTTGCACGATTCAAGAATAACTTGAGTTCTTCTATTAAATACTCGAAATGCTGGAGAGCTCATCGAGTATCCAACAAAATAGCCTTCATCCGCCCGAGGGGCAAATTTAGCTAACTGTTCCGACTGGATTAAAACAGTACAAGCGCATCCAAACGGTTTTAATCGTTTTAAGTTTGGTTTTTCTTTTGAAAACAGCTCGAAGGGCGTTTTTCTAGCATGTTTAACCAAGAGAGTTCTATTTAGAACATAGCAGGCTGTATTCACAGCTTCTGCCCAAAAAGACAATTTTAGGTTGGAATCAGCAAGTAGAGTTCTGGCACACTCAATGATTGTTCTATTCTTCCGTTCTGCAACGCCATTTTGTTGAGGCGTGTACGGTGAACTGAACTGTCGAAATATGCCCTTTTCATTGCAGAAAGCATCAAATGTCTGATTCTTGAACTCTGACCCATTATCTGATCTGATGACTTTAACTCGCTCTTTGCACCGATTCTCGATCCGCGTTACAAAATCCTTCAAGATCTCAGCTGTCTCAGACTTTTCTCTCAGGAAGAACACCCACGAGTATCTGGAGTAATCGTCGGTAATAACCAAACAGTACGACTTTCCCCCTAAACTGTAGACGTTCACCGGCCCGAAAAGGTCGAGATGGAGTTGTTGAAGAATTGTCGTAGTCCTTCCAGGTGGCTTTGGCTTGTGAGACGTCTTGCTCTGCTTACCTTTCAAACACGCCACACAGTTATCGGTATAGATGAATTCCTTCTCCGGCACACCGACCACGTGTTTTCCTCTTACAAGGCGGTTCATGTTTCGAAAGTTCACATGTCCCATTCGCCTATGCCATAAAGTTGAGTCATCTTCCGAAGCCTTTGCCAAGAAACACGCCACTGAACCAGTCGGCCTTGCAGCAGACATATCTAAGGCGTACATATTCCCGTTTCGTTTTGCACGAAATAGAATTTGATCTTCGGGAACCTTGAATCCTGGCTTCAGGATATAACACTCCTTATCATCGAATAACATCGGCATTTTGTTGTCGCAAATCTGCGATACACTGAGCAAGTTGAACTTCAGATTAGAGACCAGATTCACTTTGTCAAACGAAATTTCTCCATTAGATAAAAGACCGTTTCCAATTATTCTACCACCACGAATATCACCCCCAAAGGCAATAGAACCGCCATGAGTTATCGTTTTGACATCAGATAGCAGGTCCTTGTTCCCTGTCATGTGCCTAGAGTTCACAAGTTCCATATGTTCATATGTTCCCTGTCATGTCCAAGGAGTTCACAAGTTCCAACACTTTGGGTTTCGCATTTCCGGTTGATGTTCTCAGTTGGACCGGAAATTTCTCTTTTCCGTTTGAGCTTCGTTTTTAGGTTGAAGATAACAGCCCAGTTTATCCGAAACTGAGCTCATACGGATGAGTAATAGGGGTTGTTTCAGAATAGTTGACTAATGATAAAGGTTGTTTCCATCGGGTAGAGAGAAAAGGTGTATGGGGACCAATAATAGCTTTATTAGAAAAGTGCAGCTCACTTTGTCTCAAAGCCTCCTAACAACACAGTAGAGATGCAGAAGTTCAGCTGCCTCTTGTTTTCTTCCTTTCCAAAACCCTAGTATCAACAATTTTCATGCATGGAAACTAGTATTTCGTCAACCATACATGAACCAGTGATTATCATTATCTTCACGGCCAACGTCATCTTGATGGACAGTTAACCCAAGTGTCTTTAAACCAAACTTAAGTATGAAATACATTGTCTCCTTTGTCTACCCTGTAAACCCAGAGCTCGAATCCATGTTACCATCGTCACTGTTGTTACCTTCATCTTATTCTCAACCCAAACAGACGATTTCGAGTTGTAGTCTTGTAAATATCGTCTTTTACACATCATTTTCTTCAAATAACACCTAGAACTTGCTTGCTATATTTGTTTGCTCTCAAGATTCAAAGAGAGAGAAACTTGGTTCATGTTAATTTGAAGTGAGAGAGTGTAACATGAGAGAGATAATGGGAAAGTGATGTAACGTATGGAGATGGAGAGAGTGTATAAAGCTGACAATGAAGAAAAGTTTTCTACAAACACTCACGTGGAGAGAGAGAAACAAATGTGTAGAAAAATAAAAGGTGGACTTTGTTTTCTTTTCTTTTGTGCTTTTGTGCAGGGATAATGTGGTAGACATCACATGGGTGATGGTGACTAATCCTACTCTTTTGTCCATCAGATCACTAGTTTAGACATCAAAGTCAATAGTCTATCATTAACTCACAAATATAATATTCAAAAATTTCTTTTGAGTATGTAGAAAAAATTCTACATGAGATTGGTTTAATACCAAAAATACTTTCTCGAAAAAAGTTACAGGAAAATATTTGGTTTGACTTGAATTTGGGTGGGGGTTTTGAAAAGACAGTTGTATAACCTTTTGTAGTGAACGGATCTGTTCATGAAACTCAAATAAATTTTCAAGAACATGGCACGATAACAAGGTTTTGAATATATATGGAGGGAGACTTTAAAAACCCTTTCAAAACTAAAAACATCTCCATTTATTTACAAAATGAGCAAATGAACACAAAGTTGAGATATCAACCGTGAGGTTGCATTATCTCGACCATGGCTCTGATGCCAATTGAAAAACCGAGGTGGTGACCAAATACCTTGGTTGCGGAAGCGGATCGAGTCTTTGTGTAACTTGTTTTTGTAGAAACAAATAAACACCCGGATATTAACAACGATAGTGTTTGAGATGTGACGATGATGATGAGCAAAGCTAGTAAAATATGGATAGATGAAGAACAACATAGATAAATAAACAAGATGGGATGATAGATAAATAAAGATAATCGAATGATTACATTTTACCTACCCCACGCATCCCGAGTATCATGAACTTACTAGGTGAGTTCATGAACCCTTACACGCTTCAAAGAACCATGACTAACTCTGTTGTTACATAATATGTGCGTCATGTGAAGTATCTGAACAAGATGATGTGAAGATTCAAGACAAGTTCATGCTGCCGGCCGAACTAGGTCCGAACCTGAGGTTCGGATCCACCGAACTTGGAGTTCGGACGGAGCTCGGAACAGACGTCTATATATAGGAACTTGTGCTTTGAATGTAACAAGGGAACAAGGGAGAGAGACCAGTTCTTAACTATGTGTTTTGAGTGTGTTTCTCTAGAGAGCTTCAGAGAGAGTTTTTAATTGAGTCTATGTTGATTTCAATAAAACAAACTATTATTTACACCTCGTTTTCACTCTACGATCAAGCAAACCTTTAGTAAGATCCGTCTTACGGTTTTTCAATTTTCAATTGGTATCAGAGCAAATCCAGGTTGCTCTATTGCGTTTACTTTGATTGTAGTCGTTTTCTTGATAAAACCGAGGTGTTTTCATTCAAAACGAGTAAATCTTTGAGCTTTTCGAGTGTTTTTCATTACTAAAACATTTCTATGGGTTTTACCTGAGTTCCTGTCAAAAATCTTGTCCTATTTCTCTCAAAATCGCGAAAATTATGTCGAGAGTGTCTAAGTTCGTTCAAGGTTCGGAGTAACCGAAAAATAACCGCTCCGAACTTCCAGTTCAGAGAGAGTTCGGACGATGTTCGGTCATTCTTGTTTCGGTGAGCGTTCGGTGTAGGTTCGGAGTAAGATCGGAGGGGTTCGGAGTAAGATCGGAGGGGTTCGGACAAAGGTCCAAGTTCGGACTGTGTAATCAAGTTCGGACAAAGTTCAGAGCAAGATCGGAGGATCAGTTGAGTTCGGACGAAGTTCGGTGGGAGTTCGGACCAAGCAAAATTTTCAAATTCTCAAAATGTATGAAATTGAGGTTTTCGCTGAGCGACATCGTTGAAATGTGCCAAAGTTGATAAATCTTGAAGATTATCATGGTTGGGCAACAAATTTTAGAGGCTATGTAAATGATTTGGATGAAAAATTATGGTTAGCAATTACAAACGAACATAAGTATCCAGCTTATAGTGATGGTGATTTTAAGGAAATGCATAATTTTTCAAGTGAAGAAAGGAAAGAATTTGATCAAAATGAAAGGACCACTACACTTCTTATGTTAGCTTTGCCTATACCTCTTAAAAATTCAATCAGGAAGTTTAGAAAGGCAAAACTAATATGGGATTTTGTGAAGACACAGTGTGAGGAACATATGTCTAAACTTTCTCAGAAAACAATTGATTAAGATTTGAAGTTTAAAGGTATAATTGAAAAGTTAGAGAATAATGTGGGAAAGCTGACTGAAGAAAATGTTTCCTTGACAAAAGAAGTGGAGAATTGGAAAAATAAAGTTTGTAATGATTTAGCTACCAAAATTCAAAAGGCTGTGTCTATATCATGTGCAAATTGTTTGGAGTTTGCTAGTATTAAGACAGAATGGTTGAAAGAAAAGACTTTGTTGGTGGAGGAATGCAATAAATCTCAAGCTAAGGAAAAGGAAGCTATTGAAGATTTTGATGCTTTATTTGAGAAATGTTATCCTCTACAACAAAAATATGAAAAAGTAAGTAAAGATGCTGTCGAAGTTGCCGATAGAGTAATTCAACTTCAAGAAGAACTTACAAAGTTACGTGATGGAAATGGTGAGATTCAAAGTCAAAATAATATTTTGAAACAGGATGTTATTTACTATAAGAAACAGGTGGAGAAGGTTACTGAAGAAGTTCTGGAAGAGTGTCGGTTGAGACAGTGCCATATCAGTGATTATAACCAATTGTCTGACAAGTACATTGTTTCACAGAAAGAGTTATCGGAAGCTAATATGAAAATATCTGAACAAAAGATTGAGATGTTTGATTTTCAGCGAAGATTGAAAAATTGCAACCATTCACCGCCTTTTCTGAATTATATGTATAAGCTGGAAAAGAGTGAAAAAAATGGTCAAGATGAATGTCTTCATCAAGTTCCTGCTCCAGTGGACATTGAAATGTCTGTTCCAGCTACATCATCTAGTGTTGAACAACATAATTATTCAAAGTTTGCTGATACCAGTTCAGGGAAGAAAACAAAATTCAAATCAAAGAAGAATAAAAAGGAGGTTGATTATCGCAAAGGGTTGAAGTTTGATTCCAAATCTACATTTCTTGAAAAAGAAAAGGTGTTTTATGGAAATTCAGGACATGTGAAAGTGCCAAAGTTTTCTGAGATTGTGATAGATGATTCCTTGATTTCCGGGAAGAATGATTTGAAAGGTATCAAGTCTGAATTTACTAAGCTTGCCAAACAAGGTCATGAGATACCGATTTCTGTTCAAGATAAATGTCCTCACAAGAATGGTGGTTTGGGATTTAAAGGAACAGAAATGCCGACCAAAGATTTCAACAAAAAGGAATTCAAAACAAAGAAGATAAAGAAGCAGATGGTGTTTTCAGATAAGAAGGCACAATGTTGGAAGCAAAAAGTATTTTCACCAGATGAAAAGCTTTCTTCTGAAGAGTCTTCTTGTATATCTGATGCTACACCACAAGGCGGTAACAATTCAGATTCATTTTATTCTGCTCATTCTAACAGGTTTTATCGTCAAGATAAATTCTTTGGTTATGGAGATGATTCTGATTTTTATGATTCTCCAAAATGTTTTCCAAAATTTCATAAACCAAAGAAATTTCAACCTGTGTTTTCAAAAGTTTATGATGAATGTCTGACTGATCAGTTTGGAAAACCGATTTCTATTAATTCAACTGGTAAAAGACTTTGTTTTGTTTGTCGTAAGAAAGGTCATTATGCAAATAATTGTCCTACGACAGTTAACAATTCATCATTAAATGCCAAACATACAGAGTATGTTGATCTTGATGGCATTATTTTTAGTGAACCAATGCCCAATCCTAACTTTTCATGGAAAAAGAAGTCTCTTTCGGAGAAATTGGGTAGTAGTTCTGATTGTCACTCATTAGTTGACAATGGTTCACTAGAAATCATCAAACCAAAACAAGAATGGATACCTAAAGCTGTCTCCACGGTCAACACAGATTTTTTTGAAGACACTGGACGACCTACCATCGTTGGGGATGAGGGTCGGGGTCTTAAGAACTTACTATTTTCCAGTGTTTGCAGGTATTTCAGGAAGACATGTTAGTAATCGTAAGGTTGCTGACAGTGAGATACTTGTGTTTTTAAGTTAAAATGCATCGTTCCTATTTTTGAAACACAGTTTTTTACAAAAATCTTTTTCAAAATGTGTCAAGTGTTGATCGATCATTTTCAATTTTCTTGTTATTCATTTTCTTTCGTTCTTATCTTTAGAGGGAGAAAAGTTGAAAAATTCAAAAAATAGTATTTGTTTGAATTTTAGGGGGAGAAATTGGAAAATATAAAAAAAAATGAATGATGATGATGAAAAATTGAGAAATTGATCCGACAAAAGCGAGAAATGATAGTACATCAGCATATACGTTATCTGCCATGGATAGAGTAAGTCTAAAGGCTGTAGGTTCTTGTATGATCTGTGAATGTGCATGACTAATCTGATATCTGCAAGTAAGATATAAATATAAAGCTTGCCTGATAATCTTTGGTTGTTTGCTTCTTGATGAATGCTATGTGATGATTCTGAAACAAAAATAGAATAAAGAGATATCCTGATGAATGCATGTTTTTCATTTTGAAAGATTTAAACTTGTTTGATTTTCTTTATTTTGTCAAACGATCGGATTTTCTCTGCGTATCGAAAGATCGACCTGATTGTTGTTCGTTTGACGTTCTACTTTATTTTAATTGGTGTTTCGTATAATCCATCGGACTTTCTCTGCGCGTTCGAAAGAACCGACCTGATTGTTGTTGGATTATACAATTTCAACTTGTTTTGCTTTCTTATTTTCTCATACACTTGGGCTTTCTCTGCGTGTCAAAAGACCGGCCTGATTGCTAGGTATTTGAGGTTTTGCTTTATTTTTGCATGACTCATCAAGGAAGCTTAAATCTCAAATAAAAGTTACTTGTATATGATAAACATGATGATTTACTAGTATTTCTGATAGGGTAGAGACCGAGTTATCAGAGCATGATAAAAATTACTTCAAGCATATCTGAAAACGATAAATATGATTGGTGCATGCTGAAATAAACAATCAATGTTGTATTTGCGATTATCTTGGCTTGCATGCTGATTAAGACCGAAATTGAAATGTGCTAGATGCGTTATGTCTGATATGATCTTGCGTCGTGATCTTTCTCACAAAATACCAAAAATAGAGTTTGTTTCTGCATTGCATTTACATTTCATTTCCGAAAAGTACAAAAACATTTTTGGTGTGTTTTAGCATAAGTTTAAAAAAAATTCAAAAATTTTTAGGTTTGTTTTGATATGAACTTTCTAAAAATCAAAAAGATTTTGTTTCTTATGTGTTTTCGATTGATCGACACAAGATACGAAATACATTTTCAAAAATTTATATCTTGGATTCTCGAAGAGAAGTTTTGTGCCAAGATTATTTATGTTGGCCACGTTCTCAAAGGAAAGAGTTCATCACAACTTCAAGTCTTCTGAAGCTGTTGATAAAGATGAGAGAAATTGTTCATCGTCAAGTATTCAAAGATCAAGCTACCATCAAGTTGAGGGGGAGTTTGTTTGAAGAATATGTTTTTAACTGACGAACATATACTACACATGACGAGGGGGAGTTTGTTGTTACATAATATGTGCGTCATGTGAAGTATCTGAACAAGACGATGTGAAGATTCAAGACAAGTTCATGCTGCCGGCCGAACTAGGTCCGAACCTGAGGTTCGGACCCGCCGAACTTGGAGTTCGGACGGAGCTCGGAGCAGACGTCTATATATAGGAACTTGTTCTTTGAATGTAACAAGGGAACAAGGGAGAGAGACCAGTTCTTAACTATGTGTTTTGAGTGTGTTTCTCTAGAGAGCTTCAGAGAGAGTTTGTAATTGAGTCTATGTTGATTTCAATAAAACAAACTATTATTTACACCTCGTTTTCACTCTACGATCAAGCAAACCTTTAGTAAGATCCGTCTTACGGTTTTTCAATTTTCAAACTCTCTCTCTACACTCATACATGTCTTTCACAATGGAAAGACTCACTATATATGGTACAAGACTCACTAAGGGCATAATAATAAAATACTAACTAGTGACAATATTTAAACAATAAATAATATTCACTAGAGCCTCTTCTTTGTTGAGTCGTGTTGTCTTGAGTTGTCATGGTATTCACCGTGTTGTAGGGACGGTATATAATTAGTTGTCGTTGAATATTAATCACATCTATCCAAATCTTGTTGGCTCGGTCTCTCGATTCCCAACAAGTCATAATTCGTGTTCACTTCGTTTAAGAGATTTGTTCCTAAGTTCGTGTGACACTTCGTGCAACCCACTTCGTGGATCACTTCGTGTTAGTCGGTTCATATTCTACTTTGTACTCAGTTCGTATCAGTCCGTTTCTGGTTTTCACTTTGTTTCCACTTCGTGTTCAGTTCATGTAAGGAAAATCCTATTCGTGTTCAGTTCCTGTAAACAGAATTCAAGTGAATCGAAATGTCTGATTGCCAAGCGTTTGTTGCTATTCAAACGTCGATGCAAGCGTTACTCAATTATGATAACGAAATTGGGACGAGTCAGAAAGTTTCAAAATTGCTTAAACTAGAAGATTATCACAACTGCTGAAAATGTTTTAAATCTTGTATCGGTACGTCCGATTGTGATCTTTGGATTGCAATAGATGAAGGGTTCACATATCCTACTGATGACGAATGGTGTTCCAATTTTGCAACGTATTCTGAATGTGGACCAGAAAGCAAATTACACGCATGAACATAATGCATGTGGTGACATAATGCATGTGGTGTTCTTACCATGGCATTACCGAAATAATTTCTCCACCAATTTAAAACATGCAAAAATTCTAAGGAATTATGGAATGCATTGAGGGAACGCTGTGAAGGGAATGAACAATACAAGATGAGTAAAAAGAAGGTGTTAAGGAAAGAGTTTGATAATTTCAAACACTTGAAGGCGAATGAATTTCTGACTTAATTTCTCGATTTTGTCATTTACAATCGGAAATGGATGTGGTGAATATAAAAAACGAAGACGATGAACTTAAAGAAAAATTTCTTGAAGCGTTACCAGAAAAGTGGGAACCTTATGTTCTTTTGTTAACTCGTGATAAAGAGTTCTCGAAGATGACTTTTCTGGAATTGTTAGGAAAACTTTAAGCTCGTGACTTAGAAATGAAGAATGTGAATACAACACCCACACGAGTTCAAAATCCAGAATTATACTACGGACAAAATGTTGCAACAATTTCTGGAAAGTCGGGTAAAAGTGCTAATTCAGTACCAGCAACAACTTTTGTAGTAGGAAATATGTTTGAAGGTGGTAACAAGTCAAATTCTAAAAATTGTGAATCAAGGGGTTGTGATGTTTCCATTCTAGTGAGCAACACTACAAATGCTAGTAAACTTGCTTTGTTAGTCAACACAACCGAAGACTATATGGCTTTGGTGTCACCTTTAGTGTCATCATACTATGGAGTGATCACAGGAAAAGTTAGAAATGCTGAGCTCACTGAAGAAGATTACGATCAAGTGGATCCCAATGACATAGAGCTTATGGATATTTACTGGCAGTTTGCTATGTTAGCAAGAAGAGTTAAAAGATTTTTGAAGAAGACTGCGATAAAAGATTTGAATTCAGGTGGCGGAATTGGCTTTGATAAATCTAAAGTGCAATGTTGAAAGAGCGTGTAGCGGTGGATCGTGTCAATACAAGTCATTATACGTAAACAAAACGAACAAGAACATGGTAAATAAACTCAATCTTTGATTCAAACACTCAAGAACGGGGGTTACAAAGACACAGAGCAAAACACCTTGAGTTTCACAGCTTTAAGACTAAACGTTACAAAATTCTAGCCTAACACAACTATATATAAGTGCCTGATCACCCGAAATGGGCTTTGTCTGAACTGGCAGTTCGGCTGGCAGTTCGCCCAGAGATCGGGTGCGGTTCGGCTAGTCTAGGTTTTCTTCACAAACTTCGATTCTTCTGTAATCTTCTGCCTGATCCAGCATGTTGCCATATTATGCATCAAAAAACTCCCCCTTGGAAAATGTTTGTCAGTCTTTATCATTCTTAAGCTCCACCCTCTGTCTCAGTCCATGTCTTCTGGTGATTATGCCCGACATATATGTTGAATGCAAAGCAAATCCTGATCACCCTTTGGAATTGCAGAGCCTGTTCCATATAGTGAGGATGGAACAAAATCTGATTATGGTACAACTCGTCTATGTCAGCCCTTGATAAGTTGATCAGCCACATCGGGTCAAACACCTTCACAACTTTGTTGTCATCTTCCAACACAATCATAGTTTCTCCGGTCTTTTCATTGTAGTACCACCACTTCAAGTTTTTATGAAATCCAACTCCATCTTCATCAATGGAATCTTCTTCATAACATTGGGCTTCTTCTTGAAAGTTAGTACTATCAGCTTCTTCCCCGTTTTCTGATATACGTTTTTTGGATGTTCACGCCTTTTTGGTTTTTGTGACTTCAAATATTGAAATCCAAAGTTATATTCTTTCTCCACCTGATGCTTGAAGTATAAACCTCTGCAATCATCTCCATAGTTGCAGAAAGGTTTTCTTGTAAGCTCCAGAACATCGCAACTGGTAAAGAACTAAATTCCGTGCATGCTTGAAGTATTGAATACCATGCTGGCGTTTAATCCCATAACACTTCTGACTTGCTAAATATATCCAGCTAATAATTTCACCTAACACCTGACCCTTGAACCTCACATGCCTTCTCTGTTTGATCAGTTTTGGAGGTGGAACATAATTGGCATGAAATGTCTTCATGTAATCGTTGTAAACCCATTGTTGTTTATGTTCCTTCACCTCTTTGGCAACTGGGTCTTTAGGTTTTTCAGCTTCTTTTTTTTCAGCGCTGCCTCGGCCTCATCACCCTTTTCCTTTGGAAAAACTTCAAAATCATCATCAGCTGAGTTGTTGTTGTTGAAATTTGAATATAGATCATGATACTCCTCCTCTGTTATGTCTTCAACCTCAACCTCCTCATCGAAGATATCATCTTCAGTTTCTGATTCTGACGACTCATATATTTTTGGTTCAGCTTCAACAACTTTCTTCATCTCCTTGTCGTTTAAGTCGAAGATCGCTTGAATTTGTTCTTGGTTGAGTTCACAGACAAACTCACCATCTTCAAGTATTATGCCGATCTTGTTTATGCTTTTTGTAGCTTGATTTGACAGGATTGATGTAATTAGCACTACATCCCTGGAATCAGACTCCCCCTGAGATGTAGAAGCACCAGCGCCCGAGCTAGAAACTCCAGTTGGGCCTAGTCCTCCACCAATGTTGCCTTCCGGGTCGTCATTATCAGGTTCATCATTTAAGTATTGCAGCCCATCATCTTTGCATCCTGAACCAGAACCTATCTCCCCCTGAGCTTTAAATTTCTCGAGCAAGAATATAATCTACTCATTCATCTATGCAATTAGAGCATCCTGGTTCAGACTGGCCGTTTTCAATCTTGTTATCTCTTGAGCTTTGGCCGCTTCTCCACTTTTTAATTGGAGATAATCTCTCTGCAAAGATTCATCTCTTGCTCTCAACTCTACAATCAATTGTGACTTATCTTCATTCTTTATCTTCAACACTTCAGTTACTTGTGATTTTTCAGCATCTTTACCTTTTAGCTCTTCAATTTTTGTTTGACAATCCAAAAGAGCAGTGTTGAGCAAATCCATCTGAGAAAATGATATTGACCATTGAGAAACACTGAAAATAACATCTAGTGTTGTAGGAGTTGATGTTGTTGTAGTTGCAGTTGTGGATTTTGGTGTAGATGTTGTTCCCATGGGTTGTTGAACATATTGAACACCAACACTTGTTGAAGGTGTTGTGCTAGCGGTTGTAATAGTCTCAGGTAAACACATATCTAGACCAACTGATGAAGATCCACCGCATGTCTTTGAAAGATAAAATCTGAAGTGAGAAGGCTATAAATAGCCGAAATCAGACTTTGTGCCTCACTTTTTCCAGATCCACTTCGTGAAAACCCTAACAGTTGACTTTGTTTTTCAACAAAAATCCCGATTTTTCGTTGTTTTAAGCAAATTTTCGAATTCAGGTAGAAAACATGTTTCCGATCATAGGGGTGTATTTTATTTTGGTTTTTTTACCATGATTCGACTGTTCATTTTGCGAAAAACCGTCTCGACTCATGAAGTTCACAAAAATTCATTTTCTAGACATTTTTAGCCGATTTTGGATGATGAAACCGGTATCATTGAGTGAGTTTTGATCATACGAGAAACCAGATACCAATTTTGTTGAAAACCATTGTCTAGATTGTGATTTTTTTTATCAAGAAACCATTCGGCTTTGACACAGACACGAAGTGACAGTTCTTGGCATGAAGTGAGGCTTCGCATCTTACTTCGTGGTCAACTTCGTGCGAGTTCGTAACTCAGTCGGTCAAAGGTAAAGAAGTCAAGTTTGCATCCATTTCGTGCGTTGACCATCCAGTTCGTGCATTGACTTTTGTTGTTGTTGTTAGTTGAGTTCGTAACCCACTTCGCATGCCAGTTCGCAACTAGTTCGTTCTTGTTTTTGAGTTCGTGTCTCACATCGTGCAAAACTAATTTTTGAAAAAAGAAATTAATCCGTTTAAGAAAATGAGAAATAATTAATGAACATGGTGAACATTTTATATTATCACATTGAATTTAACGAACATTTTGTTCTATGTGAATTCAGAAATGGCAGGAGATTTAAAGATTGGTGATCGACACAACATTTATGCGAATTTAGGCGTTGTTAGATAGAAGGAAGTGAAATTCGGTAGTATTTTTTATTTCTTATGGCGCTCAAGGATTCATTACATTGTGATCCATATCTTAACATTCTTACTAGATTTTGGAGCACTGCAAGAACAATCACCGATGATTCTGTTAGAGCATATTCCTATGCTATGAATGTCTCGTGTATTGTATCTATGTGAGCGTGTCTAAGTGATAGTTGTAGTGACTATTTGGTTATGGGCGTATCACATGATCCGGCGGATCATGTGGTCCGGCGTATCAGTTTGATACGCTAGGTGATTAGTCACTTACTATAAATAGGGTGTGTTAGAATGTGCATGGGAACAAGCTGAACACTTTTGTCATTCTACACCTTTCTGTGTGTGTGTTCTAGAGTGAGAAACCAGAGAGTCTTCATTGTAATCTCAAGTGATTCAATACGAATTCTCTTATTTACATCTCGTGTTCGTTACTTTGATCAAAGCATGCAGTAGTAAGATCGTATCGTGTTTCTACAAGTGGTATCAGAGCATTTGGTTGCTCTACTACTGTGTTTTTGATCAATTTTCGGAGTTTTAGAGAGAGAAAGCTTGGGTTTGGTAAGTTTTATTTCAATTTCTTCCAATTCTGAGTGATTCCAAGGATAAAAATGATTTATGTATGCTTCTGGAGTGTTTTCGCATCATATTGATCTAGTTTTCAGCTTCAATTGTCAAAATTTGTGAAAAACAGTCGATTTTTGAGTTTTCTGTGACTGGTCCGCCCAACGAGCAGTATGGTACGCCGGTTGATCCGCTAGGCAAGCTTCATCAGTCTGATCCGCAGCAGTTACAGCGTATCAGTGTGATCCGCTGAAAATTCTGGTCCGCCGTACCAGTTTTTGATCCGCCGTATCAAATTTGATCCGCTGAAGATATCTGGTCCGCATCTGGTCCGCTAGTTCAATTCTGATCCGCTAGTTCATTTGATCCGGAATCTAATCCGCTAGTACAAATCTGATCCGCCTGAATGTTTTGATTAGGAACTAGTCCGTTAGTTTTGTTTTGATACGCTGGCAGAATAGTGACCTTTACGAAAACTGACGTAACTTGCAAACCGTTTGGAGTTACGGAACCCAATACCAGCCAAAACGTTCGTCTTTCCGAGATCTAGGACTTGTAGGAGTTGATGTTGTTGTAGTTGCAGTTGTGGATTTTGGTGTAGATGTTGTTCCCATGGGCTGTTGAACATATTGAACACCAACACTTGTTGAAGGTGTTGTGCTAGCGGTTGTAATAGTCTCAGGTAAACACATATCTAGACCAACTGATGAAGATCCACCGCATGTCTTTGAAAGATAAAATCTGAAGTGAGAAGGCTATAAATAGCCGAAATCAGACTTTGTGCCTCACTTTTTCCAGATCCACTTCGTGAAAACCCTAACAGTTGACTTTGTTTTTCAACAAAAATCCCGATTTTTCGTTGTTTTAAGCAAATTTTCGAATTCAGGTAGAAAACATGTTTCCGATCATAGGGGTGTATTTTATTTTGGTTTTTTACCATGATTCGACTGTTCATTTTGCGAAAAACCGTCTCGACTCATGAAGTTCACAAAAATTCATTTTCTAGACATTTTTAGCCGATTTTGGATGATGAAACCGGTATCATTGAGTGAGTTTTGATCATACGAGAAACCAGATACCAATTTTGTTGAAAACCATTGTCTAGATTGTGATTTATTTATCAAGAAACCATTCGGCTCTCGAACATCCCAAACTGGCAATGTATTGAAATCTAGAGCATGCTTCAAATATTGGATACCAAACCGTCGTTTGATTCCATAAAAATCTAGCCTATCATCATACATCCAGTTGATTATTTTACCTGATGCCTGACCCTTGAATCTAACATGCCTTCTTAGCTTGATTGGTTTCGGAGGAGGAACATAGTTTTCATGAAAGGTTTTCATGTAATCATCATAGTCTTTGTGTTGTTTTTGTTCCTTGGCCTCTTTAACAATCGGGTCATCTGGCATCTCAGCCTCTTTTCTCTTCAATATTACCTCAGCTTCATCGCCTTTCTCTTTTGGAAACACTTCAAAATCATCATCATCTGGGTTGTTATTGAAATTTGAGTACAAATCAGGATACTCTTCTTCAGTTATATCTTCAACCTCGACTTCGTCAAATATATCCTCTGAATCTGAAGTCTCTGATGATTCATATGTTTCAGGATTTGCTTCAGCAGCTTTCTTCATCTCCTCATCATTGAGATAAAAATGGCTTGAATTTGTTCTTAGTTAAGTTCACAAACAAACTCCCCATCTTCTAAAATTGTGCCGATCTTATGAATACTTCTGGCATATTTGTTTGACGGGATGAATGATATTGGCATAGCATCTCTCGTATCAGACTCCCCCTTAGATGCTGAAGTACCAGCACCCGAACCAGGTGTTCCTGTTGGGTCTGAACCTCCACCAGTTGCAGCTTCGGGATCATCATTATCCAGATTATCATTTAAGTACCGGAGCACATCATCCTTACATCCCAACTCCCCTGAGCAGCAAATTTGCTAAGCAGAAATTTGATCTGCTCATTCATCTGTAATAGTTGTGCTTCTTGGGAAGAACTGACCATTTTTAACTTCATGATCTCTTGAGTCTTTGACTCATTGCGACTTCTCAGTTGTTGATGATCTCTTTTCAATTCAACTATCTGTTTGGATTGAGATTTATCTTTGGCTTTCAGCTCCTCAATCAGCTTTGTCTTCTCTTCATATTTAGCCTTTAACTCAGCTAGTTGATTCTGGCACTCTGTGAGCATGCTGTTGAAGATATCAACCCGAGAATAAGAAATTGAACACTGAGAAACATTGATGTTAAAGTCTGTTGAAGCTGGAGTTATAGTTGTTGAAGAAAGTGGAACAAATTTGGTTCCCAGTGGTTGATTAACATACTGAGCACCAACACCTGCTGAAGGTGTTGTGCTTAGATGGTTTCTGTGTAGATGAGGATGTAGCCGGCTTTTTACCCTTGCCTTTACCAGTATCAACATCAGGGTTGTAGTCTTCATCAGTATAAGATGGAGCTTTATATTCATAAACACGCCCAATATAGCGTTCATTACTCTTGTTCATTCTGGTCCGGCAATCAAGGTGTTCTTTGCTACCTTTCTTGAGCGGTATCTGTTTAGCTCAAGGAAATCAACACTATTGGATTGTTGGTGTCAGAATTATCTTCAGAATTAACCTCCATGTCTTCATCATCAGTCTCACCTTCATCAATCAAAGTATTTACCATAACAGGGTCAGATACATTCACATTTGTTTGACCATCAGATCTTGAAACAGCAGGTTCAGTGACTGATGGCTTAGTTACAGTAGGTTCCATTACAACTAGGGGTAATCAAGGTGTCTTTGCTACCTTTCTTGACCGGTATCTGTTTAGCTCCCACAGAAATCAACGCTATTTGATTGTTGGTGTCAAAATTATCTTTCGAATTAACCTCCATGTCCTCGCCATCAGTCTCATCTTCATTAATCAAGATATTTACCGCAACAGGGTCAGATACATTCACAATCGCTTGACCCTCAGATGTTGAAACAACAGGTTCAGTTACAACTGGGGGTGTCAGTGTTCGTTATCTTCATTGTTTCTTCTGTTTCAGGTGTTGTTGTTGTTGGTATCTCTCCTCCAACCATGAATAATCTAGTTTTTCATCGGAACTACCTTCCTCTTGACGCGGTGCACCATTGGCTAGTGCTACATAATTAGCATATGCGAAGTGACCAATCAGTCTTTTCATCCATGGATGTTCATTTGGCTACTTTTTGATAAGTTCTCAATGTACCCACACTTGCTTCACTCATATGCTTCAAGACCATCTTCTCAGTCTCAGTCTTGACCAGTTGCGGATACAAATCATTCATGATCATCTGAGTAAATCTTGGATATAATAACGCCCTCTTGTGTCTGACCGCCAGATTGTCTCTCATATAATGAAGTATTAAACCAGCAAAGTTGGAAGGACAGTTAAGAATCAGGACATTCATCATAGACAACATTATCAGGCCTATCTCATCATGTACTGAAATTCTATGCCCCAAGCAACGTAGTAGCATATGAATCAGAAATTTGTACGGGACACAGAATTCAGACTTTCAGACCAAATCTTTGTTTGGATCTTTAACATACCAGATCCTTTTCAGCAATGTCACATTATCAGCTTTATCAAATTCGAACGAGCCTTTGAATCATCACCATCAAACTTTAACACTCGTCTAACATTAGCTCCAGTAAATTCAACAGTTGTGTTATGAACTGTGCCAGATATAGGGATGGTATCATCAGTGATTGTACGTGCAGACGTCCATAATTTAGTAAGAATGTCACGATAAGCTCACAATCTTTAGTAATTGCATAGTGAATCCTTGATCATCTTAGAAAATCGAAGATTCCATTTCCACCAAATTTAACGACTTTCGATCTGCTGACTCCGAGATGAGCACAAAGATTGTGTCTATCACCAACTTTTAAGTCGTCCGCCATTTCTGAAAACACATAAAATAAAATATTTATTAAATTCAATGTGATAATAAAAAACGTTCACCAAATTCGTTAATTATTATCCAAATGCGTAAACGATTAATTTTTTTCCAAAATTTAGGTTTACACGAAGTGGATCCGAACTGAAAAAGTTTACAAGAACTGGACCGAACTGGATCAGAAGTGGTTCCGAACTGGATTAAACAACAACAAATTGGTCAACGTCCAAAGTTGACTTGGTCAATGTCCGAAGTGGACCGAACTGGAACAAAGTTACCCGAAGTGGCAAAACGAAGTGAGATCTGAAGTCCCACTTCGGCTGAAGATCATCCACTTTGCTTCTATGCAGAAACTGAAGGCTTTCTTCGATCAATAACCATGATCCAACCAATTTTGGACAAAATCCTTGTAACCCTAGACTCGTAATGAGTAGAGATAACAATGGTATAATTTTTATCATCAGAAATCCAATTTAAGTGTTCGAAAATTTGAATTTTGAAAAACCTTTGAACTGGACCTGTTTTTTTACCAAATTGAAACAATTTAACGGATGAAAATGACAACACCACCCCATATTCGTAATCTGATTTCCAACCTGATTTCAGTAACGAATCGGACTAAAAAAACACTGAAAATCGAATTTTTGGACATAAAACGAATGCGGTTCGGTATGGGTTTATTCGAAGTGGGCCGAAGTGGTTTATGAGAATAGTGAAACCGAACTGAAGCTTCGCCTTTATATAGCCATTTCACTTCGGTTACCCGAAGTGGCACTTCGTGTCACTCTGAAGTGATCCGAAGTCACACTTTGGGACAGACTTTGTTTCACTTTGGGTTAAACCTAACTCACCCGAAGTGGTATTTGGTTCATCCGAACCCACACTTTGGTCTTTCAAAAGATTTCAATTCTAACCCTAAATTTTGTGATATTTACTGATGAGCTTGATGATTTTCAAGACCGTCTGGTTTTACCCGGCATAATTTTCTTAAATTTTATTATCGGTTGATCGAAAATAAAATCAGAAACAAAATCTTTTTTATTTTTATATAACATTCAAACACATCGAAAATCTTTTAGAATATTCACAAGATTATGCTAAAACACACCTAAAATCTTTTTAGATTTTTCAGATAATGAAAAATTAACCAAACAAAAATGAAATACGAATAACTTAAACTTTTTGTGAGAAAGTTCCAGACGCGAGATCATATCAGACATTACATATCAGACACATTTCAATTTCAAAATTAGCCAATGTAAGCCAAGTCTACCAAGAATACAACTTTTCAGTTTATTACAGCTTTGGCAAATCAATTTTTATAGCTTTCTGATATATTATCGGTATGATTTATCGAGCACAGATAATATGAAAACCCACAAAATCAGGATTACTGACAACATGACTTATTTATAATTTTGTATTCTTACATAGAATCTGATTTTCAACAAAGATTTCGTTCATGGTGTTTCAAGCAAAAATAACGCAGAACCCTAAACAAACAACAATCAGGTCGGTCTTGTGAGCATGCAGAGAAAGTCTGATTGGTTAGGAAAATAAGAAATAGAAAATAACGCAGAAATTGCATAATCCAACAACAATCAGGTCGTTACTTCCGTACATGCAAAGAAAGTCCGATGGATTATACGAAACACTAAAGAAAATAAAGAAGAACCTCAAGTGAACACCAATCAGGTCGATCTTTCGATACGCAAAGAAATGCCGATCACTTGAGAAAATCAAGAAAATCAAAAAAGTTTAATTTTTTGCAAAATGAAAACATGCGTACACCAGAACATCTCTTATTGTGTTTTTGCTGTTTTCTGATTTTAACTGCCAAATCCACATGAGATCCATCATGATGTAATATCACAATTATCAAGCAAGCATTTTATAAAACTTGACTGTGATGAAGTGTCATCAACAGTAAGACTAACTTTACATTCTGAATTCAAACTTTCAATTGGTTTTATTACAGGTGATAATTCAATTGGTGGTTCAACACTATTATACCCAATACCTGCTTTACCATACATCCCTCCCATCCGCAATTTCTCAGTCTTTCTATTTGCTGTTTGAAATTTGTCACAAGTAAACAAAGCATCTTTTAGTTTGATGTCAAGAACATCAACCTCAGCCTTAGCATCTTTGGTTTCATTTCTTGACTTCTCAAGCTTTGACAGCAAGTCATTAAGTTGTGTTTCAAGAACTGAGTTGGTTTGTTTTAACTGTTCATACTCTTTGGTTAAGTTTTCAATTTTTGAAATGTATGATGATTCAGTTTTCTTAAAACATTCCTTCAACTCATTTAGGTTCGAAACTTCATCAATCAAGTCAGTGTTGTGGTTTCGATACTTTGCCACTTGCTCTATGCAAACAGGGCTGCATAGGTTTTCTAAAACTTTCTTAGGGATAGAGTTTACCTGATCTGAGATGGAGTCTTGTTTGGCCATCAAAGCATGGTTGACAGGCTCAAACTCAGCAACGAAATCTTCCCATTCAACACATGAGGTCTGATTAGCAACAGCAGCAACCATATTCTGGTGGTTTTAACTTCCGGTTGGCTTTGGTGGGGTGGGGTGATGACCTGAGTTGTTACCAGAGATCTTGTTTTTTGAATTGTTTCCTCCATGATTTTTCACTTGGACATGACCCTGGTTCTGTCATTCTCTTCTTGATTGAGAGCACTCCCTTGGAAAGTGACCAAGTTGGTGACAGTTGCAGCACTTTACTTTGCTTTTGTCTAGGCTTATGTGAGAACCCTTTGCTCCCTTATAGGTTCTACCAGTTCTTTTGTAAAACCTTTGAGCTCTGACAGACACCATGGCAAGTTGGGTCATAATATCCTTTTCTTCCAAATCATCAGCACCTATGCACTCAAGATCTTTAGAAATAAAGCCTTGGTAAGAGTCAGTGGCTACGTGAGCATTGTGAGAGTTGTCAAACATGTTTGAAAAGCTCTCTTGACACCTTGGTGTCTCAGGAAACTGGCGGTAGGTGACAAGTATGATGATGAGTTTGAAGTTCTTTGATTGTGAAAATCGGTAGTTACTAGTGCAGTTGAAAACAACTGAGTTGACTCAGAAGATGAGGTTTGTTTAAGTTTTAGTTCCATTTCATAAGCATTGAGTATGCCATGAAGTTCACTAAGTCTCATCTTTTTCAAATTCTTACATTCCCTAATGCTCACAGTGTAAACAGTCAACACAGAAGGCAGGGAATGAAGGAATTTTCTGTTTACATCTACTTGATCTAGTTTTATGTCAACCTTTTGCAGTTCATCAAGTAAGGAAATAAATCTTAAGTATTGGTTTGTCATTAATTCACCAGATTTGAAAGTAAAGTTCTCATATTTTTGTTTTAAGACATCTTTCTTGTTTTCTTTTACTTCACTGGTTTCTTCATACATTTCACTTAAGGTATTCCACAGATCAAATGCAGTTTTGTATCCTTTAAACCCACTTAAAATGGAATTAGGAAGTGCAGCCTGTAGAGTCCAATATGCCTTATGGTCAAATTCGACAGTAATATGATCAGATTTAACATATTTGTCTAAAGGTTTTGGAATTTTGACTTCAGCGTCATCAACAGATGAAACAATGGGTGAGTAAGGTCCTTCAGTAAAATATTTCCAAATACGATGGTCTAATATCCTAACAAAACCTTCCATCCTTCCATCCTGAGTTTCCAGGTACCAAAGTCATCAGGAGTGAACATTGGCGGTTTGTTGGCACTACCGTTTGGACAACTTAAACTGAAATCACTCATTTTGAAAAACTTTAGAAAGATAAAACAACAAAGCTTGTAGAGTAAGCAAGTAGAGTATCAACTTTGAAGCACTGAAAGTCTTCAAAGTGAGAACCAACGCTCTGATACCACTTGTAGGATCGGTGTTAAACAGATTAACTTAACAAGAAACCCTTCTACTTGCAAATATAACCCTGCGGAATTAAAGTTATATTTCACTTTACTTAAGCTTATATTAGTTATCTTGTATTTATGAGAGTGCTTGATTGCATAAGTGTGACATCCGAGAATTCCGAGGTTAATTTCCATTAGACAATCTCCGTTAGTTACGTTATAAGTGTTAACTTAGTAACTAATGCTTAACTAGGCCGAATACGTCCACGACCTTTGGTTGGTCACCGAACCTGCCCATACGTGTTATGTATGTAATTATTTAGTGTTATTATGTGCAACGTGATTTAAATGCATAATTATTATTAAAAAGCATGACTATTTGTTTACTTGTTAAATTATATGACAAATCGCTTAATTGTGTATTTATGAGATTAGCCAAGTAATTAAAGTGTATGCATACATGATTAATAATGGGCTAGTAATTAGACTAATGATAGACTAATCATTGGGGGCCCAAATCCCAATGATAAGCCCACAAGGCCTTTAGTATTTAAATAAGAATTAAACCCTAATTACCCATTTCCATACATCACCATACAAACACACACACTCTCCATCTTCTTCTCTCTCTCTCGAAATTCTGGACCAGCCCCAAGAACCACCAAGACCAGCCATCATTTCTGTTGGTGAAGATCATCCATAGAGCTTGATCAAAACCGTGAGTCCCATGACCATTCTTCTTGCCTTTTCTTTGTATTTTTTCTTAAAAAGCATGCTTAGATCTTCATGGAATTGCTTGATCTTCTGTTATAATGCTTAGGAATGCTAGATCTATCATAAAGACTACAACTTTACGTGTGAAACTGATCCATAATGAAGATTTATGCTAGTTAGGTCATTTTGTGTAAAAAGTGTTCTTGATGATTTGATGATGAAAAACCATGTTTAAGGTGTTAAAAATGCTTCTGTGATGTTGGTAAATGTTTATGTATGCTACATAATGAATTACATGAAGTATGGAAGCTGTTAGAAATATTTTTAGTCAAATTTACGGGTTTTTAGCGACTAGCGAAACTGTGCATTCAATAGGCGAAACTATTCAGCGAAATTATGTATATCTTCATCCAGCGACACTATTAAGCGAAACTATAGTGTCGCCTGTGACCGAAACTACCGAGCGAAACAACCATAGACCTTGTCCCTGAACGAAAGTTCAAACCAGTTTCGAGCGAAGCTATGCTAGCGAAACTGTGTCAACAGTTTCGAGCAAAACTAGATAGCGAAACTGTGTCATCAGGTACTGCCTAGCGAAAGTGCTGCCCGTGCACACAGCGAAACTGTGCAGCGAAACTGCGTAGCGAAACTGTAGCGAAACTGCTGGCGAAACTGTGACCAGACCAAAACCCAAACTTGTGCAACTTATTTAAATGTTATGCCATGACTTGCATGATTATGTTATGATGAAACCTGCTTTGATTTCTGAGTTATGTGAACCCTTGTTTATGATCAACCATCGGTGTCGTGTGTCGGTGTGTCGAGTCGTAGTTCCAACGTGCTATGTTATGGGCCATAGTGACGTAGTTAAAGTTTAGACACAACCTAACACCTAAGACCTTAATGTGATTATTAGGTCTTCGTTAGCAAACATAATTTGGACTATTTGAAGTGTAAGCTGAGCAACCTAAGGGGAGTTTCACTAACCCTTTAATGGTGAGCCCATTTGGGTCACAACGAATATACTTAACGGAAAACAACGCTGACATTTTGAGGTATCGCCAAATGGGATATCAGTTATGGAAGTTGGAGTGTTTTATGGGAACACTTGCAATTGTCCACCCTTGGGGTTTCAAATGAAATCCGGAACAATCATTTTGACACTTAAACTCTTTTTTTTAGGATTTCAAATGAAATCTAGAACAAACGGTTTTAATATGACTAGTGTAGGTTAAAGTCTAAACCAAATGATATCACATGATTTCTAAGGATGCCTTAAAACATAAAAGTCCTCAACAATTTAGTACCATTAATTTGTGAAGCGAGGGGATGTTGGGTAGATCTACTGAAGGTTGACAACCCTGCTCCGCGGTACACAAATGTGTAGCCAACCGGTTGGAGGCCGAACGGAGTTCAATATCAGCCTATTTTAGTTGTGGGTCCCATGAGGAACACAACTGGAGGCACAAACCATCGGCAAATGCCGAACTCTATTACGTCAGCTTTGGTACGAACTTCCTTAGTGCATGGAAACCGGATTAGCTACCCGCGATATCGGTTGACCGCTTTAATCTTTACTTAACTAGTGCATATTCGATAATTCAACACTTGGCAACTGTTTGCAAAACTATTACTTATTTATATGTTGATACATACGCTTATGAGACCGGGCCGCTGCATGACATGCCCACTGTGAACTCACCAACCATTAGGTTGACACTTGTGTGGTTTTCACTTTTGCAGATCGCTGAGGAGTATCCACTGGAGGTTGGCATTGCACCCGAAGATACTTATTTTATTTTGAACTTAAATTGGGAATCAAACAACAAATTATGTTTTGTAATTAAAGCACGTGGTTAGTGCTAAGATACTCATGTTTTCTTTCCGCTGCAAACTTCTAAACTGTTCTATGATGAATGTTTGGACTTTACTCTGATTCGTTTAGTATTTGTAACTAATGGTTGTGGTCCTGGTTTGCTCGCACCCCTTAACGGTATAAACTCCGTTAGTGGCTAATTTGGGGGTGTGACAGATTGGTATCAGAGCCATAAGTTGCAGAGAACTGGAATCATTTTTGAAAAACGATTTGGAAACTGCAACTTGAAACCTTAGTTACAAACGAACAAACAAATTTTCAAAACAAAAATTTTCACGTGCCAACCTGGGATACTCGCTCTGCTGTGTAAGTAAATGCTTCGTACGTATGTATATATATATATATAAATATATATATATAGACCGTGTCTAAGTAGTCTAACGGAAAACCTTAGGGAAAATTTTCACACACGAAAACGACATGCGAACGCTAATACGCACACTATTCCGGGGGAAAGCGACAACGAAACGATGCTACACGCTACGTCCTGATTTCTACTACGATGACTACACCGACGGTGACTTTTATGGGGAAGCCGACTTTCAACGATAGACACTCACGACTTACGACGTTCTCCGACAACGCCCCGATTTTGCACGAAAATTTTTCTGGACTAATAGTGGGATAACGGGAAATCGTTAATATACATGTTATGGGATATGTATAGAATAAAACTGTGACTGAACACTGGCTACTTTAACTGTCCAGCAAAATGTCTGGAAGAGGACACGGAAGGAGCAACATTAGCATGACGCCTGCACAACTGCAAGCTATGATTAACGAGCACGTGCAAGCCGCAGTGGCAACCGTCCAAGCTGCATACGCCGCGCAGGGTAATTATTATGCCGGTTAAGGCACGAAGCGAATTATATTTTGACTTGTTTAAACTTAAAACCCGAACTATTTATGCATCAGGAAACCATCATCACTGCACGTTTAAGTCCTTCATGGACTGCAAGCCGATAACGTTTTCCGGCGAAGAAGGAGCGGTAGGACTCCTCAGGTGGATCGAGAAGTCTGAGAAGGTCTTCTCTATGTGCAACTGCCCTGCTGAGAACAAAGTGAAATTTGCGACTGGTACTTTCGAGGGATTGCTCTCTCCTGGTGGAACGCCGAAATCCAGATGATTGGGGTAAATGCGGCTAATGACATGGAATGGGAAGCGTTTAAAGAACTGATTATGGAGGAGTATTGCCCTCGGGACCAAGTCAAGAAGCTGGAAGGAGAGTTTTTGAACTCCAAGATGTCTGGGTCAGAAGTTGAGGAGTACACTGCGCGTTACCATGAGTACGCGGTGCTATGTCCGACAATGGTTGATGCTGAATTTAAACGCATTGAGCGTTATCTGGAGGGTCTCGTACCCCAAATCAAGAGCTTGGTAACCGCTAGCAACCCAACAACTGTGCAGCAAGCCATCCGTCTGGCTCATAAGTTAACCGATCAGGAAATCGAGAGGGGTACTCTACCCGCAAAGAACACTGTGAAGACTGCCTTAAGTGGTAAACGTAAAACTGAAGAAGAAACTCCAGCAACATCTGTGAACAATCAATCTGTTGGAAATCAATCTGGGAGATCCTCTAACTCCCAATATCAGAACAAGCGACCTGACAACACAAGATCCAATTTCAACAGTGGCAACAACAGTGGGAGCAACAATCGCCAAGGCGGGAATGGAAACTACAAGGGTAAAGCTCCGTTTTGTAACAAGTGCGGGAAACACCACAATGGTATGTGTAGCAAAGGCCTGGAGTGTGGAAGATGTGGGAAACTGGGGCATGAAGCCAACAACTGCTGGACCAACTTACAAAAGTTAAACAACAAAGGTCAGAACCAAGGAGGGAATAACAACAACAGGGGAAACGGAAATAACCGCAACGGGCAAGGAAACAATCAGAACAACAACAATGGTGGAGCCTGTGGCTGTTATGAATGTGGTGCTCAAGGCCACATGAGGAAAGATTGCCCGCAATTGCGCAGGCAAGGGAATGGCAACAATGGCAATGGTGGGAACCCGGGCAACGGAAATGGTAATGGTGGAAATGGTAACGGTGGGAACGGTAATGGTGGGAATGGTAGAGGAAGAGCTTTTGTCATGGGTCAAGGTGAAGCTCGCAAGGATGCCAACGTGATTAACGGTAAATTCATCCTTAATGGTTTCTTTGCTACTGTATTGTTTGATTCTGGTGCTGAAAGAAGTTTTATTTCCACTAAGTTTGCTAAGCTAATTAATGCTAAACCGATTGACTTAGATGCTAAATATGTGGTAAGTTAGAACTAGCTGGCCATACGTTAGGAATCGATCTTATGCCTTTCCCGATTGGTAGTTTTAATGTCATAGTGGGAATGGATTGGTTATCTGAAAACCGAGCTGAAATTTTATGTCAAGAAAAAGTGGTTCGTATTCCACTCGAAGAAGGTAAAGTGATAACGGTTCAAGGTGAAAAAGGTGGAACGGTCACCGGTATTATCTCGTTTCTTAAAGATCAAAAGTGCCTTCGTAAAGGTCACTTCGCGATCCTTGCAAACATCACCGACACGACACTTCCCGAGCGTAAAATCAACGATTACCCGATAGTCCGCGACTTCCAAGACGTATTTCCTGAAGATCTACCTGGTTTGCCTCCATTTCGACAGGTCGAGTTTGGAATCGACTTAGCTCCAGGAGCCGCCCCGATTGCACGCGCGCCTTACCGTTTGGTGGTAGGCGAACTCAACGAACTCTCCGCACAACTTCAAGAGTTACTCGACAAGGGATTTATTCGTCCAAGTTCGTCTCCATGGGGAGCGCCGGTATTGTTTGTTAAGAAGAAAGATGGAACGTTCCGCATGTGTATCGACTACCGAGAGCTTAACAAGGTTACAATTAAGAATCGGTATCCACTTCCTCGAATCGACGGTCTCTTCGACCAACTGCAAGGTTCGAGCTACTTTCAAAGATTGATCTACGGTCTGGATATCACCAACTTCGCGTTCGTGATGAGGATGTTCCCAAGACTGCTTTCAGAACTCGGTATGGTCATTACGAGTTTTTAGTTTTCCCCACTGGGCTAACTAATGCGCCTGCTGTATTTATGGATCTGATGAATCGAGTGTGCAAGCCGTACCTCGATCAGTTTGTGATAGTTTTCATTGATGATATTTTGATCTACTCCAAGACAAAGGAAGAACACGAGAGACATCTACGACTTATCTTGGAATTACTCCGCAAGGAACAGCTATACGCCAAGTTTTCAAAGTGCGACTTTTGGATTCGCGAAGTCCAGTTTCTTGGACACATTGTTAATCATGATGGAATTCATGTCGACCCAGCTAAAGTGGAAGCTATCAAGAATTGGTCTACTCCGAGAGCGCCGACCGAAATCCGAAAATTTTTGGGACTTGCCGGATATTACCGAAGATTCATCAAGGGTTTCTCGCAATTGGCTCAACCCTTAACAGCCTTAACGCACAAAGGAGTGCAATATAGATGGGGTGAAAAAGAAGAACGCGCGTTTCAAACTCTTAAGGACATGTTATGTTCAGCTCTGATTCTCTCGTTACCCGAAGGGGTTGACGACTTCGTGGTCTATTGCGATGCATCCATTCAAGGACTCGGTTGCGTGTTGATGCAACGAGACAAGGTGATTGCCTACGGGTCCAGGCAACTGAAGGATACTGAGAAGAATTATACAACACATGATTTGGAATTAGGAGCCGTTGTTTTTGCACTCAAGATTTGGAGACATTACCTCTACGGAACAAAGTGCACGATATTTACCGACCACAAAAGCTTACAGCACATCTTTGAACAAAAGGACCTCAACATGCGACAACGAAGGTGGGTCGAGTTACTGAATGATTATGACTTAGCAATTAAGTATCACCCGGGAAAAGCCAATGTTGTGGCTGATGCTTTAAGCCGAAAAGAGTACGAAAAGCCTCGACGAGTACGAGCGCTGCAACTTACCATTCACACGGGACTGCCGGGTCGGATCCGCGATGCCCAACAAGAAACTTTGAAAGAAGAAAACTTCGCAGCTGAAGCACTGCGAGGGGTGGATGGAAATTTTGAAATTAAGTCCGATGGACTCAGATATTACAATGACAGAATTTGGGTTCCTTTACTTGGAAATCTCCGTGAGCTCGTGATGGATGAGGCTCACAAATCAAGGTATTCGGTGCACCCTGGATCGGACAAAATGTACCAAGATTTGAAGAACTTGTATTGGTGGCCGAATATGAAAGCCGACATTGCGTGATATGTGGCTAAGTGTTTAACGTGCTCAAGAGTTAAGATCGAGTATCAAAAGCCTTCTGGATTATTGCAACAACCAAAGATCCCAGAATGGAAATGGGAGGATATCTCCATGGACTTCGTAACGGGATTGCCTCATCGATCGAATCGACCGGATGCGATTTGGGTTATCATTGATCGACTAACCAAATCTGCACACTTTATTCCAATGAGGGAAAATGACAATATGGATAAGTTAACAAAGCTGTATATTGACCGAATTGTGGCACGTCACGGAGTGCCTAAGACCATTATCTCTGACCGAGATCCTCGATTTACTTCCCGACTGTGGCAATCTATGCAAGAAGCATTGGGAACCAGACTGGATATGAGTACAGCTTATCACCCATAGACCGATGGTCAGACGGAACGAACTATTCAGACTTTGGAAGACATGCTCCGAGCATGCGTTCTCGACTTCGGTAAAGACTGGGAGGCTCACCTTCCGTTGGTGGAGTTCTCCTACAACAACAGTTATCATACGAGCATTGGTGCAGCACCTTTTGAAGCTCTTTATGGCAGAAAATGTAGATCGCCCGTGTGTTGGGCCGAAACGGGTGAGAAGGGACTCACCGGACCGGAAATCATTCACGATACAACGGAACGAATAATTCAAATCAGAAAACGGATAGCCGCAGCACGTGACAGACAAAAGAACTATGCCGACAAACGTCGCAAACCTTTGAAGTTCGAGGTAGGCGACAAGGTACTATTGAAGGTATCTCCCTGGAAAGGAGTGATATGCTTCGGAAAGCGTGGAAAGCTGAATCCTCGCTATATCGGTCCATTTGAAATCATCGGGGAAGTAGGCCCGGTGGCCTACTGATTACGACTCCCTGCAGAACTCGATGGAGTTCACAAACGTGTTTCACGTCTCGAATCTGAAGAAATGTCTGGCTGAAGACACTGAAATAATTCCTTTGGAGGAATTGGAAATTGATGAACATTTGAGATTTATTGAGCAACCGGTGGAAATCATGGGACGCGAGGAGAAGGCCCTCAAACGTAGCAAGATTCCGATCGTCAAGGTTCGATGGAACTCAAAGCGTAGACCTGAATATACTTGGGAACGAGAGGATCAGATGAAGAAGAAGTATCCTCACTTGTTCGGGCAAACGTCCACGGAAACTCAAGGTATGATTTAATTTTGGGGACCAAAATTCCTTTAACAGGAGGAGGATGTGGCGACCCTAAAACTTTTGCTTTCTTTCCCCAGCAACTACAGCAACAACGACAGCTGAAGCTGCGAACGCTACAACGCAAGAATAATTTTCGGGACGAAAATTCCACTTACAAGGGGATGATGTGACATCCGAGAATTCCGAGGTTAATTTCCGTTAGACAATCTCCGTTAGTTACGTTATAAGTGTTAACTTAGTAACTAATGCTTAACTAGGCCGAATATGTCCACGACCTTTGGTTGATCACCGAACCCGCCCATACGTGTTATGTATTTAATTATTTAGTGTTATTATGTGCAACGTGATTTAAATGCATAATTATTATTAAAAAGCATGACTATTTGTTTACTTGTTAAATTAAATGACAAATCGCTTAATTGTGTATTTAT
Source organism: Deinandra increscens subsp. villosa (assembly GCA_039602395.1). Classification (NCBI taxonomy): domain Eukaryota; kingdom Viridiplantae; phylum Streptophyta; class Magnoliopsida; order Asterales; family Asteraceae; genus Deinandra; species Deinandra increscens. The sequence goes on along the minus strand of JBCNJP010000010.1, from coordinate 19,054,906 downwards.
GAGATTAGCCAAGTAATTAAAGTGTATGCATACATGATTAATAATGGGCTAGTAATTAGACTAATGATAGACTAATCATTGGGGGCCCAAATCCCAATGATAAGCCCACAAGGCCTTTAGTATTTAAATAAGAATTAAACCCTAATTACCCATTTCCATACATCACCATACAAACACACACACTCTCCATCTTCTTCTCTCTCTCTCGAAATTCTGGACCAGCCCCAAGAACCACCAAGACCAGCCATCATTTCTGTTGGTGAAGATCATCCATAGAGCTTGATCAAACCGTGAGTCCCATGACCATTCTTCTTGCCTTTTCTTTGTATTTTTTCTTAAAAAGCATGCTTAGATCTTCATGGAATTGCTTGATCTTCTGTTATAATGCTTAGGAATGCTAGATCTATCATAAAGACTACAACTTTACGTGTGAAACTGATCCATAATGAAGATTTATGCTAGATTAGGTCATTTTGTGTAAAAAGTGTTCTTGATGATTTGATGATGAAAAACCACGTTTAAGGTGTTAAAAATGCTTCTGTGATGTTGGTAAATGTTTATGTATGCTAGATAATGAATTACATGAAGTATGGAAGCTGTTAGAAAGATTTTTAGTCAAATTTACGGGTTTTTAGCGACTAGCGAAACTGTGCATTTAATAGGCGAAACTATTCAGCGAAATTATGTATATCTTCATCCAGCAACACTATTAAGCGAAACTATAGTGTCGCCTGTGACCGAAACTACCGAGCGAAACAACCATAGACCTTGTCCCTGAACGAAAGTTCAAACCAGTTTCGAGCGAAGCTATGCTAGCGAAACTGTGTCAATAGTTTCGAGCAAAACTAGATAGCGAAACTGTGTCATCAGGTACTGCCTAGCGAAAGTGCTGCGCGTGCACACAGCGAAACTGTGCAGCGAAACTGCGTAGCGAAACTGTAGCGAAACTGCTGGCGAAACTGTGACCAGACCAAAATCCAAACTTGTGCAACTTATTTAAATGTTATGCCATGACTTGCATGATTATGTTATGATGAAACCTGCTTTGATTTCTGAGTTATGTGAACCCTTGTTTATGATCAACCATCGGTGTCGTGTGTCGGTGTGTCGAGTCGTAGTTCCAACGTGCTATGTTATGGGCCATAGTGACGTAGTTAAAGTTTAGACACAACCTAACACCTAAGACCTTAATGTGATTATTAGGTCTTCGTTAGCAAACATAATTTGGACTATTTGAAGTGTAATCTGAGCAACCTAAGGTGAGTTTCACTAACCCTTTAATGGTGAGCCCGTTTGGGTCACAACGAATATACTTAACGGAAAACAACGCTGACATTTTGAGGTATTGCCAAATGGGATATCAGTTATGGAAGTTGGAGTGTTTTATTGGAACACTTGCAACTGTCCACCCTTGGGGTTTCAAATGAAATCCGGAACAATCATTTTGACACTTAAACTCTTTTTTTTAGGATTTCAAATGAAATCCAGAACAAACGGTTTTAATATGACTAGTGTAGGTTAAAGTCTAAACCAAATGATATCACATGATTTCTAAGGATGCCTTAAAACTTAAAAGTCCTCAACAATTTAGTACCATTAATTTGTGAAGCGAGGGGATGTTGGGTAGATCTACTGAGGGTTGACAACCCTGCTCCGCGGTACACAAATGTGTAGCCAACCGGTTGGAGGCCGAACGGAGTTTAATATCAGCCTATTTTAGTTGTGGGTCCCATGAGGAACACAACTGGAGGCACAAACCATCGGCAAATGCCGAACTCTGTTACGTCAGCTTTGGTACGAACTTCCTTAGTGCATGGAAACCGGATTAGCTACCCGCGATATCGGTTGACCGCTTTAATCTTTACTTAACTAGTGCATATTCGATAAATTCAACACTTGGCAACTGTTTGCAAAACTATTACTTATTTATATGTTGATACATACGCTTATGAGACCGGGCCGCTGCATGACATGCCCACTGTGAACTCACCAACCGTTAGGTTGACACTTGTGTGGTTTTCACTTTTGCAGATCGCTGAGGAGTATCCACTGGAGGTTGGCATGGCACCCGAAGATACTTATTTTATTTTGAACTTAAATTGGGAATCAAACAACAAATTATGTTTTGTAATTAAAGCACGTGGTTAGTGCTAAGATACTCATGTTTTCTTTCCGCTGCAAACTTCTAAACTGTTCTATGATGAATGTTTGGACTTTACTCTGATTCGTTTAGTATTTGTAACTAATGGTTGTGGTCCTGGTTTGCTCGCACCCCTTAACGGTATAAACTCCGTTAGTGGCTAATTTGGGGGTGTGACAATAAAGATAGTAACAACAAAGTAAGAAATACTCGGCACTATTTGTATTAACTCAAAGCTACACTATTACAAGTTATTTGAAAACCGTGTGTAAACCATGAGCTAACTAAGCTATATATAGTGCTGATGAGATCAATGACAGCCATTGATCTCATGCGATCTAATCTAGACCGTAAAATATGAAGTCAAATACAAACTACCAAAAGTATAAACATCGACAATTGGAATATCTTGCGTCTAAACAGCAACATACTACTTTAGGAGAGCGGCTTGAACAGATTTAGAAGCAACTGAGAAGCTTTAGCAGGATTGGACTAGCTGAAAAGACATCTCAAGAAAAGTCCGGTTGAACTCATTATCTGGTGGATAATCGAGTTCACCCGGAATATTCGCTAAATGACAAAACTGCTTCTTTCTGTTTGAACTGCCAGTTCCGCTTGAAGTTGAGAATTCCGCTTCAACTTCAACTTCAGCCAGAACTTAACAAAATTAGCTTGCCGCCGGAAATCTTCTAAGCGCAATATTCCTTACAAAGTGTATGAATAAAACTGTAACAACTATCATGTTAATATACAAACTGGAACAACTTATTCAATTGTACACAAATACATGAATCAACTCTTCTTCCAGCCAAGTTCATCCGGTTCCCATCTTGTTCTCCTCTTCAATAGCTTGTAACCAAAACTTGGCGTTGTGAAATAGGAGACTTTCATGAAAGGTCCGAGTCATTATTCTGCTCTCAGTATCACCAATCCTGACAATATCTTGTATCTTAGCTTCAGAAAGCCCATTTAGAGCATCTTCTAAGCTTCTAATTGTCTTGCCATGTTCACTGGTGAAAATGTGATACATGTCTATTTCTCTCTTATACTCCCAGTTGGTCACCTGTTTTCTCTTAACCACATGAAGCCTGTTAGTTATCATTATTAAATGGATTCGGTCTTTGTCAGCCTGGCTCCATTCTGGAACTGGAATTGTACTATGCGTTGCGAATGACCCATCAGCTCTATAGACTACCAAATTTCCATCCTTATCAACTTCAAGTGTCGAAACAGGATTGTTAATGCTGCTCTATATGGCTTCATCTACTTCCCCGTATAAGTCATCCAAATACATCTTTATCCTCATCATTAAGGAGTCCTCTTGGAAAAACGTACCCTTCATATCACCACGTAACTGTCTAACATCACCCAACTCATGGTCAGTGAGGTTGTACATAGCTTCTTCAGCTGTAAACTTTAGTACCTCATCTGAACTGGTTGTGAATAGGTATACTTTCGCTTCATCATCATACCTCCAGGAGATGATTCTTCTCCTTTCAGCATGGACATCTGTGAATTCATCCTCCTCATTGATCAGTTTTCCTTTTCCCTTATTCGCCACTGACTTCATTCTCTTGGTGGGTGGTTTTTCTGGTGACTTGGGTGGAGATGAGGGTTTGGGGGGTTTGTTTAGGTAAGGATATGGAGATGGAAGAGTATGACCACTTCTAGGTTGTGGTATAAAGGGTGTTAAGTTGTCTGTTCCAAACTTTGGTGGAAGAGGCTTTAATGATACATATTTAGGAGGCTTTACAGGTCTACCAGTTCTAGGAGGGTTTCTTCTTGCTTGCTGTGAGGCTAGGGTTCTGTTCAGATCAGAAAATGCACCTAGTGGTATTGGTTCACTTATAACCTTTGAGATTTTGTTCTGTTAAAGTATGGTATTTGAATATTTGATTCTCAAGCTATTAATACCACAAGGATTGATCTTTTTTGGGTCCTTCCCCCTCATCTTAATGAAATAGCATTTGAGAAGCTTGAGTTCTTCTTCCTCTGTCATGAGGTTTTCTAGGATCATCTGTATCTCTTCTTCCCTTTTTATCTTCTCCTGCCTTTCATCAGAATCTATCTTTTCCTTCAGTTTTAATTCACCATCCTCTTGAACAACCCTGGACATCATATTGCATAACTGATTAGCAGTCATTAAATTTGCTTGTTTAGGAGTTGCCCATCCCCTGGCTATGATAATATCTCTGAACTTCCTAAGGAGTTTGGCATTCTGAAGGTTTTTTGACAGTCTGATCTTTTCTTGTTCAGCTTTGATCTCCTTGTTAGATTCTGTGGCCGTTCTTCTTTTTCTTGTCTCCTTGTCAGAGTCCATCGTTGCCATTTTCTCATCAATAGACCTTCTACTGATTTCATTTATCAGACCCATTATTACTTTATCATTTGAATAACGCAGCATGTCTCCTTGTAGTTTGAATGCCAAGGCCATGTCTCCATCCCTTTTTATTTGCTCAGCTTTATCAGCATCTGCAAGTGCCTGTTTTATCATGTTTACGTCATCTTCTGGGAGAGATACCTATTGATCATGAATGAATGTTGGAGGCTTTATCTTCTTAACAGTTGCCATGGATTGGGTCTTAATGATGTTGGCACTGTCCTCAGGCTCCAGTGGGACTTCATGAGTAGTGTCAGCCCTTTCCACCTGACTTGCTTCATCACTACTGCAAGTCACTTTATCAGCAGAATGTTGGTTGGGTGATTGAACCAAGTCCAGCAGTATATTCCCTGCAATAAGGGTTGGGGAATCTACTTTATGTGGCCTAGGTGATATAGCACCCTCATTCTGAGGTAGTCATATGGAGGGTCTAGGTAAAGGAGACCTAGTCCTCTTCCGTTTGGGTGATTGTGGAGTGCGTGCGGTATTTTTGGTAGGAATTTGTATATCAGTGGACATCCTCTTCCTTTTGGTGGTAAATTGTGTATCACCCTCATTCTGAGGTAGTCCTGTGGACATCCTCTTCCTTTTGGTGGGAATTTGTATATCAGTGGAAGAGGATGGTCGGTCTGGTGTGGGCTCAACACTTGTTGGTGTAACAATGTTGTCACCAGCAGTTTGCTCAGGAGCAGTCCTGGCCTTAGGAATAGGGTGTGATGTGTCTTTACCAAGAAAACAGTATTGTTCACTTTCATGTTAGAAAATGTTTTACTTGTAAAAGATTTTACTTCAAGATGTTGATCAGAGATTTGCAGATTTGGAAATTCACAATTGAGAATGTGTTGGATGAATCTGGGGTACATGTAAAAGATCCTTTTAGGTTTTAGATTTTCCAGCATTCCATCAAATATCATTTTTGAAAAGTTAAAGTTGAGCCCATTTACCAATCCATGAAAAGTGGATGATTGAGGTGCAGCAAGTTCATCCCACGCTGTTTTCTTGTGAGATTCAGCAATGGAGAATGGTATGAGCAAGATATCGCCAAACATAGGGTAGTTGTCCCTTTTTGATGGCCCCTCAAGTTAAGTCACCCCCATACCCAATTGCTTCGTACGTCTTCAAGTACAATTCAGACTTCTAATCAGGATCACCTCCTGCATCATTGAATTTCAAATGCTTCCGGATCATTTCTTTAGTCAAACTAATCTCATTCCCATTGACTCTAGAGTCAATTTTACCATCCCCGTTGCTATCAACGGATTTTTTTGGCCGAGTCCCAAAATTCAGCAATTCTCTGTTTGCATATTACAGGATTCACAGTTAAAGCAAATTGAGTGTTGTATTTCTCGAGGAAATCGTTCATTTCATCAAATAGCTTTGACTTATCAGACTTCTCGAAGTACGCAACAACATTGTGGTCAGCGAAGAACAATTGAGTAGGCTTTGATGCAGCCTTTTAATTCAATTTGTGTGCCATTTGTGAGAAATTAGAGAGTAAGGTTTAGGTTTAAATCGCCAATTAGAAACCTGGAGAAAAAATAGAGGGTAACTGTTTTTCGAAAATGCAATTTTATACTAACGGCAGTTCTTCTGGATCACAATGAACCCTAAGAATTGAAATAGGGGAAGTTATTGGAGTTTGCCCATTTTGTTGAAATTGGGATGGGGGAAATTTTTTAAAATTTAATTTGGTTTAGAATAATAGCATTAATTTATTTTAATTGAATCCACATCAATTAGGGTCGATTAGGACCGATAAGGACAAATGAAGATAAAGTAGGACCAATTAGGACCAACGAAGCCACGAGGCCCAATTAGGGTAAATTGGGGTCAATTTGGGTCAATGAGTGTTGGGAATCGAGATACCGAGCCAACAAGATTTGGATAGATGTGATTAATATTCAACGACCACTTATTAGATACCGTCCTACAAAACGGTGAAGAACATGACAACTCAAGACAACACGACTCAACAAAGAAGAGGCTCTAGTGAATATTATTTATTGTTTAAATATTGTCACTAGTTAGTATTTTACTATTATGCCCTTAGTGAGTCTTGTAGTATATATAGTAAGTCTTTCATTGTGAAACACTTGATGATGTATGTCTAGTGAGAGAGAGTTAGTCATGGTTCTTTGAAGCTTGTAAGGGTTCATGAACTCACCTAGTAAGTTCATGATACCCGGGATGTGTGGGGTAGGTAAAATGTAATTATTCGATTATCTTTATTTATCTATCATTCCACCTTGTTTATCTTTCTATCTTGTTCTTCATATATCCATGTTTACACTAGCTTTGCTCATCATCATCATCACATCTCAAACACCATCGTGTTCATATCCGGGTGTTCATTTGTTTCTACAACAACGAGTTACACAAAGACTCGATCCGCTTCCGCAACCAAGGTATTTGCCCACCACCTCGGTTTTTCAATTGGCATCAGAGCCACGGTCGAGATAATGCAACCTCACGGTCGATATCTCAACTTTGTGTTCATAAGCTCGTTTTTAAAACAAATGGAGTTAATAAAAGTTCATTTGGGTTTAATAAAAGTTCATTTGGGTTCAGTGTTTAGATCCGGTGAACAAAAAATAGGTTTATGATTCACCAAAAATTTATATCCGGGTGTTCATTTGTTTCTACAACAACGAGTTACACAAAGACTCGATCCGCTTCCGCAACCAAGGTATTTGCCCACCACCTCGGTTTTTCAATTGGCATCAGAGCCACGGTCGAGATAATGCAACCTCACGGTCGATATCTCAACTTTGTGTTCATAAGCTCGTTTTTAAAACAAATGGAGTTAATAAAAGTTCATTTGGGTTTAATAAAAGTTCATTTGGGTTCAGTGTTTAGATCCGGTGAACAAAAAATAGGTTTATGATTCACCAAAAATTTATGTCAAAACCCCACCCATATTTACTCTTCCCGATGTATTTTCTTCAAGAAAGCATCATTCTAGTTCATCCTTTTGTCCTTACCTGCTTTCACCTCAAATGTGTTGTATGGTATATGATTCAAAATTTGGTTTTAAATATTACATACAAAAGGTAAGCATGTGGAAAATCTTGTATATTTTTGTTGTGGTATATTGTTTGAATTAATTAATTCAACAAATTCGAAAAATGTGGAGGATATGTCTTATCTGTTGTTTTGACCAAAGACATTAATGTCTGATAACTTTATCAAATACCAAAGCATGTGTCACCTTTCATGAAGTCTAAACTGACAAAAGAATTTCTCTTTTTGACTTTCAAATTTAACACAACACTTTCTCTCTCATCGAGTGTTTTGTTCAATTGATAAAGCATCAAGGTTTCTTTGTCATTGCGTGTGCATGTATCCAAGAAAAGGTCTAGTCCTTCTCTGTCAACTACAATTCCTTTATCCCATGCACTCTCTCTCCACAGTAATACATGCTGCAAAATATTGAGTTTTCTCTCTCTTCGATAACCAAGAACAACATGTAGTTCGAAGAAGTGTTTTGTAGGTTATTACTGGAAGAAGATGAACATGACCTTAGAAAATACGAACACGAGACTGCAGCTCGATCGTATACTTGTTTCTGTCTGATCTCAGGGTTGATGATGGTGATAAAGCTTCGTTACAGGTTGATGATAACCAACGAAGGTTAATGATACAAATGGGTTTGGAAAGGATGGTTGGTCATCATATGAAGGTGGCGACTAGTGGTCAAGATCTGGATTTCATGCGATCTATGAAGGTGACGATGATATGGTGCATCAATCTGGGTTAACGGGTTTCTAATGAAGATGGTGACTACGCTTGTCATCGGTTTCTTCAAACATGAAAAACGTTTGAGACCGGTCACTTTGGTTACCTCTGTTAAAGCCGAAAGAAGGAGCTATAGAGGTTAAGCGTGTCGCAGAAGATGGAGTGGTGCAGTGAGATTGTCGGAGAAAGTAGAAAAGGTGTTGCAGACACTCGGTTCTCTCTCCTATTCTGGGTCAATTCAACCAGAAATCGCACTTGAAGTGGAAGAAGGGTTTTCAAATGGAAAAGACGACTTCAACCGGAAGTGGAACTTCAAGCGGAATTATGAAAGTTCAACCGGAATTCGTCTTCAACTTGAAGCGGAAATCCACTTCAACCGGAAAACCCAGATCCATTTCAACTCTATTCCGCTCGAACTGACTTTAACCGAAAGTCCACACTTCGACCGGAAAAGTCTCTGACGTGGTTCTGATTGTCAGAATTCACTTTAGATCAAGATCAGGTCATCGGTAATGCTTCTAACCACCAGAATATGCCTCTGTTGGAATTGCAGGGGATCGGAAAATTCAACATGATCAAGTTACTGTAACCGATGATGCTCCAGAACCGCCGAAGAATGCTCTTGTTCTTAGATACTTCTGCTCGGGTCAGGTCTCTAGAAAGTTGCTTCTGATCAGAATTCTGGTCACCGATATACGTCTCTTATCAGAACAAGGAACCCCATTTCAGTAGCAACTATGTAGTTGTAAGCTCAAAACACAACAACTTTCTCAACTCATCCACATGAATAGATCAGGTACCTCGGTAGCAACCAAATCATATTTCTATCTCAACCTTCTCCATTGTAGCAGATGTGTTCAGGAGTTTAGAAGAAATAGAAGTTGTGCACAGGTTTGGATTTCTACCATGAAAGAAGAAAAGAGGTTCAGTTTGTTAATGATTTGGTGCATGGTATAATATTGCAAGTTAATTGTTTTTGGAAATTTTTTGAGTTAGATTGAAACTGATGGGTTCATCTGTCATGAAGAAAAGGAATGCATAGTTGATCATAGAACATGTTTATTATTTTGCTACGGGTTGCACAAGTCTAGGGGGAGAGAAGATGTGATGAATATGATGAGACTTTTCGCAACGGTTTTAGCAAAAGAAGGCAACGTGATTTTTAATCTTCGAAGAGTCCTCAAGCCGTAACAGTTGCATCAATGCCATTATGGTAAAAATCAAGGCAAGGTTGATAGCACAAAAGAAGTGGCTAGCCATTGTGTTGAGATTTGTAAACACCCTATACATTTATAGTCTTTGCTTTCGGGCTAGAAGATCTTTATTGTAGGGGAAGCTTCACAAAGGAGAAATGAGGGTCACCTTGAAGTCAAGTTACAAGAATACAAGAATCAATGTCACAAGTGTTGAGTATTCCATCTACCAAATAGGGGGAGATTGTTGGGAATCGAGATACCGAGCCAACAAGATTTTGATAGATGTGATTAATATTCAACGACCACTTATTATATACCGTCCTACAACACGGTGAAGAACATGACAACTCAAGACAACACGACTCAACAAAGAAGAGGCTCTAGTTAATATTATTTATTGTTTAAATATTATCACTAGTTAGTATTTTACTATTATGCCCTTAGTGAGTCTTGTAGTATATATAGTAAGTCTTTCATTGTGAAAGACTCGATGATGTATGTCTAGTGAGAGAGAGTTAGTCATGGTTCTTTGAAGCTTGTAAGGGTTCATTAACTCACCTAGTAAGTTCATGATACCCGGGATGTGTGGGGTAGGTAAAATGTAATCATTCGATTATCTTTATTTATCTATCATTCCACCTTGTTTATCTATCTATCTTGTTCTTCATATATCCATGTTTACACTAGCTTTGCTCATCATCATCATCACATCTCAAACACCATCGTGTTCATATCCAGGTGTTCATTTGTTTCTACAAAAACGAGTTACACAAAGACTCAATCCGCTTCCACAACCAAGGTATTTGCCCACCACCTCGTTTTTTCAATTAGGATCAATTAGGGTCAATGATGAAGATCAGTTATAACTAATGAGGGTCGATTTTGCTCAATGACGCCTTATGAGGACCAAATATGACCAATTAGGGTCTATTAGGCCGATTAAGGGCCAATTACGCTCAATGAGGACCAGTAGACACAATTAAGGTCAATCATGGTCATTTATGACAAATGAGTACCAATGAGGGCCAGCGAACACTCAGTTAGGATGAATTAAGGCCAATGAAGGTGAATTATAGTCTATTAGGCTCGGTTAGGTTGAATGAAGATCACTTACGGTCAATTACGACCAGTTAGGCTCATTTAGGACCAATTATAATCAATTGGGGGTCAATTAGGCCTAATTTACTCAAATTTGTTGTACTTCAAAGTAAATGGTCCTCGATGAGTCTAGTTGGTCCTATTGAGGCTAACTGACACTAATTGGTCCTTATTGGTCCAAACTATGCAAATTGCTCCTCATTAACCCAAATTGAACCATATTGGTACTTATTTTGTCTAATTCACCCTCATTGGTCCTAACTGGCCCTAATAAGTCATAATTCATCCTTATTGGTCCTAATCTAGCATATTCGACCATCATTGGTCCTAATGGGTCCTCATTGACCCTAATTGAACCTAATTGGTCTTAATCGACCATCACTAACCCTGATTTACCATTATTGGTATCATTAGTCCTCATTCTCACTAATTGGCCCCAATTAGTCCTAATTGGTCATACTTGATCATCGATCCTCATTAATCGAGCATATTCGACCATCATTGGTCCTAATGGGTCCTCATTGACCCTAATTGAACCTAATTGGTCTTAATCGACCATCAGTAACCCTGATTTACCATTATTGGTATCATTAGTCCTCATTCTCACTAATTGGCCACAATTTGTCCTAATTGGTCATACTTGATCATCGATCCTCATTAATCGAGCATATTCGACCATCATTGGTCCTAATGGGTCCTCATTGACCCTAATTGAACCTAATTGGTCTTAATCGACCATCACTAACCCTGATTTACCCTTATTGGTATCATTGGTCCTCATTCAAACCAATGGCCCCAATTAGTCCTAATTGGTCATTCTTGATCATCGATCCTCATTAGTCACTTCCTTCATGCTCCGTCCTTATTGGTTCTATGATCGGAATCGGCCTTCTCATTGAATTGGTCCTAATTTGTATTCATTGACCATATTAATTGACCATAACTGGTCTTCACTAAAGTATCCTAAATGACGCTAGTTGTCAGTATTTAGTCCTCATTAGTCTGGTTGGTCCTAATTGCTCCTCGCCATCCTAATTGGACGTCGTTTAATATATTTGGAAACAAAATTATTATACATGAGAAATTCGCAACATGGCGGTCTTTTCGTATTTTTGTTCTGAATTGCATAGTAATTTATCATTTTCATTTTTGAGTTGTGTTTTAGTAATGTCACCGTTTTTTATAGTTGCGTTATCACGGCGACAAAACACGTGTTATTAAAATCTTGTTTATTATATCTAAAAGAAAATAATAAAATTAATATTAAAACATAAATTTTTAGGGCTTTTAACTCCGATCGTTGTCCAGATCTGCTTAAAGGATCACAGTTATGACAACCGTAATTTTGAAGAAGAACCTGCAAAACCACAAGAAGAGTAACTTGAAGACTTTTACGAACTGGATGATGAAGTTCATCTTGAAGAAGAACCCGACGGAAGAGCCACGTGGAGACATTTAATTAATTAATTATTATGTTTATGTTTAATTTTAGGTTTAGTTATGTTTAATATACATATTGTTTATATTAATTTTGGGTTTTATTATCAGTTTGAACAATTCCCCCGCTTTTAATTAAAAAATTTCACCAAAAAATTTGAATTTCCCACCATTAGTTCAAATTACACCCAAAATTTCGAACTAAATTTACTTATTATCGATTCATCATATATTTTTCCCTCTCACTTTATCAGAAAATTTCCAGTTAAACGCCTCCAGTGAATAACCAGTTCTTCTTTCTCATCCATATCATTCACATCTTCCATGGAGCTTCAACAACGAATAACTTCAATAGACAACGCTACTGATTCTTCAGAAGTTCCATGTGATTTGGGAGACCAATCATTCCAGAAAACGGTAATTGTCAAGTTATTCTGTTTCATTAATTACTATCTGTTTTCATAAAATTGTTTGTTTTGTTTATTATTGATACATGTTTAACTTAGGATCCTTGTATTTGTGTACAGTTATAGTTACAGATAAAAAAAAATCGTTTGACACAGAATTAATTAGGAAGGGGTATATATTGCGAAAATCCTCTCCATTCATTTCAACCCATTCATTTTATGCTAAATTAGTTATTTACCTTCTTAAATGACCGTGGGAGCATGCTAAATTAGTGAACTGGTAAACCTCCTTCCTTCTTTATGTACAATGCTGGAAATGGTGAACTGTTTGTTTATATCCACTAAAGACATGATGTGTTTCGCCTCTTCCCGTTAGATGTATTTAATTTGTGTATAACATATCAAATAATTAATCAATAGGATCTTTATGTGATATATTAATAACTAAGAACTAATTTATATTACTCTAGTCATTACTAGCTAGGAAATGATCCTAAAGGACATATATAGGAATGTTTCCAACATTTTTCATAGGTTCATGTTAGAGGGGTACAAAATAAAGAAATTGTAGGTTAAACCCCCTGTAGAAGAATAGAAGAATGTTGATATCATGCATCTGCTACTTTGCTAGAAATGGTAATTTGTTTATATCCACAAAAGACATGATGTGTTCCACTCTTCCCTTTAGATTTCTTTAATTTGTGTATAACATATCAAATAATTAAGCAATAGGCTCTTTATGTGATATATTAATAATTAAGAACTAATTAAGAGATAATGAATCAATAGGGTCTGCATGCTTTCCTATTTATGTACTTTGTTAAAAAGCATCTAACAACATTCTGTTAATTGTACAAAATTCAAGGATCGATCCAACAACACTGATGGTTAATTGGAAAAACTTGAGTTCGAACTTAAAGAGGAGAGAATTCTTAGGGATGAAAAAAATGAACAAGTTAAGGCCCTTTTCCTGAAGATTGAAGAATCGGATAAAAAAACTTGATCTACTTATAACTCATCTATTTGCAATTTGAACACCATTACCACAACAACTTAATGCTCCGGCATCTACAGAGGTAGATTCTTTACATCACACGTTAATCATACTATTCTCAAGTACCTTATAATAACATACACTCTTGTTCCTGAAGAACATAATCCGTGTAAAACACGTATTGGATCTTGCTAGTGCATGATTGTAATCGGAATTGTAACACACGAGGTAATAATAGATCTTCGATTGATTTCAAGCTCGGTTATACAGAGAGAGATTACAGAGAGTAAACACACTTGAAAACACACGAGGTAATAAATGATCTTCGATTGAAAACTTGACTTAAGAAGCCAAGAATCATATAAAAACCAATCATACTTTATTCTTCGTAGCAAAGCCACCAAGTCAATTTCATCAAATTTCGTCGGAAAAGTTGATTGATCATTTAATCTCAAAACTATTCGTACATCTTCTTCAAATACAATCACATCAGTTTGAAGAATCCTTGCCCGAATTACTGAATGATCCACAGAACAATCTACTTGAGCGGGATTCCAGAACATTATAAGTAGATCCTTATACGGTGTACTTTCGTGAGTGGCAGCAAAGTAAACTCTTGATCTTGCTAAAAAATCGAATATACCTAGAAAATGAGGTTTCCATCGAGAAGATGCATTTAGACAAGCACAAATATTATGTTCATCATTTGATTTTAAAGCCACCAATCTGAAAAACACAAACACAAAACTATTATTAAAATCATTAGATATAATCAAAACCGTTTACGATTGATTCTAATTTAATTTGAAATGCTCACACGATTAACTTTTTGAAAATAATGATCAATGGACCACCCGCGGACAAAATTGGTCACACGAACCAAATCTGGTACGGCGGACCAGATTGTTGACCACGTACCAGAAAAGTCAAACGAACCAGATACGGACCATTTTGGGCCACGTACCACATCTGGTACGCTGCGTACCATGTAGTACGCTGGAAGAACAATTCACCGAAGAGTCAACTTTGAATTTTAACATTCCAAATCAATTTTGTTTTGAAATCGACCATTGAGGTTTTGTTCTAGACTGAAACCCGACCCAGTACATGTATTAAAATGAATTGAGATCATTGTTAACCCATTTAATCATCCCTCAATTTGATTTAGCGAAAAAACGAATTTATAATCTCAAAAATCATGAGATTGAGACCACCACAACGCAATCCAAGACCATGAGATGATGCGCACCGATCATACCTACCTGTAGCAACAGAAATCTCGAGCAACAGTTCGTTATCAAATGAAAAATCGAAGAAAAACAATAGAGACAAGTTTAGGGTTTTTAGAGAAGGTTCGGAGGTGGTACGCAGGTTATGTGTATCACGAACCAGAAAGAACCTTTTATATGCAAAGTTGTCCGCCCCGCGTACCATATGGTACACCGAACCACATTTTTACCATTTTTCCCCTGTTTATTTAACTTGACATTTTTCTCCAAAAATCACACTTTGTCAAATTTAGATTTGATGAGCTGATTTAAGCAACGTTGTGGTTCTTTCAACAAAAAAATTGCCAAATCTGAATTCAGTCGATAAAAAATAAAGCAGAATAAAAATCTTTTTGAATTTTATCAAATTTAATATCTAAACATACCATAATCTTTTTGCTTTTTCGAACTTATGTTAAAACACACCAAAAATCTTTTTGAAATTTTCTGGAATAACAAAACAATTAAAACTAGAAATGTAAATGCAATAATTTATATATTTGTGAGAAAGATAACAACATGAGATCATACCGATGAGATGCACTTAACACATTTCAATTGCAATCTAGTCAGCATGCAAGCCAAGCAGTCCACGAATACAACATTTTCATGTTTATTTCAGTCAAATCAAATCAAGTTTTACTGCTTTCTGATATGAATTAGGTATAATTATCAAGCATAGGAATCATGGTACCCACAAATTCAAGTAATTGAAAATCTTATTTATTATATTTTTGATTTTTCTTATTCTGCTATTCATTAACGAATATTTGCAGATATAAGTCATTCATGGTGTTTCATGCAAAAATAAAGCAGAACCCTAAACAAACAACAATCAGGTCGGCCGGTAGGCACGCAGAAAAGTCCGATTGTTTAGGAAAATAAAAAGCAAAACAAGTTGAAATTGTATAACTCAACAACAATCAGGTCGGTACTCACGTACACACAGAGAAAGTATGATGAGTTATACGAAACACCAAGAAAAACAAAGCAGAACGTCAAACGAACAACGATCAGGTTGATCTTTCGATACGCAGAGAAAGTCCGATCGTTTGACAAAATAAAGAAAATCAAACAAGTTTAAATCTTTCAAAAGAACGCATGCATACACTAGAACACTAATTTATTCTATTTATAAATTTTTCATCTTTATCAAGATTATCCAATCACAAGAATCATGTAACACCACAGATTTCAAGCAAGCATTATGTTTATATCATACTGACAAGTATCAGATATTGATTGACACATTCAATGAAACACACGAGAACCTACAGCCTTTCAATCTATTTTATCCATGGTCAATAACATTCACTGATGTACTATCATTTCTCACGAGGTTGGATCACATTTCTCATTTTTTATTTTTTCATTTTTTTATGCTTTTTCATATTTGAATACAAGAAAAACCCTATTTTTGTATTTTTTCCATATCTCCCCTAAAAAAGAAAAAATAAACTAAAAGAGCAAAATAAAAATAAAAAATGATCAACTGAAACAGTTTACATGGCATTCAACCTAGTAACCCCATTGATTTGCAACAAAAATTTAAAGCGAGTTTTATCAAAAGCTTTAGTAAACAAATTACCTCGTTAAAATTCCGTGTGAATTTTCAGCAAATCAATTAATTTCTTCTCATAGCAATCACGGATAAAGTGATATCGGATGTCAATATGTTTTGTTTTTTAATGATGAACGGGGTTTTTCGTGATAGAAATAGCAGCTGAGTTATCAATATAAATGGGAGGAGTCAGAAAATTCAAACCATAGTCGCGTGACTGCTGTTGAATCCACAAAACTTTTGAACAGCAACTTGAAGCAGCCACATATTCCGCCTCAGCAGTAGACGTAGCAACCGAGGTTTGTTTCTTACATTGCCAGGACACTAATCTCTCCCCCAAAAACTGACATCCTGCGGTGGTGGACTTGAAATTGATTTTACATCCGCCATAATCTGAGTGAGAATATGCTGATAACTCAAACTTATCATCATTAGGGTACCAGATACCAAGATCCAGATTACCCTTCAAATAAGCAAAGATCCGCTTTACTACTACCATATGAGAAACCTTGGGAGCTGCCTGGTACCTAGCACATAAGCACACAGCAAACATTATATCCGGACGAGATGCAGTTAAGTACATAAGTGAACCTATCATTGCACGAAACAATGTCGGATCAACATTATCCCAAGACTCATCTGGTTCAAGACCATGGGAACCCTGAAGAGGAGTACTCGGGATCCGTACATCTCCAATTTTAAAGCGAGCCAAAATATCGGACACATATTTTATTTGATGCAAAAATATGCCTTTGGCAGATTGATGAAATTGAAGACCTAGAAAGAACCCCATCTCCCCCCATCGAACTCATCTCGAACTTCGTTTGCATGACACGTTCAAATTCCTTACACAAGCTGTCATTTGTGCTTCCAAAAATGATATCATCTACATAAACTTGGACCAGCAGCAAATCCTCCCCAAATTTCTTTGAAAACAGTGTACAATCCACCTTTCCACGTGCAAATCCATTGTCTAGAAGGTGTGTAGAAAGAGTCTCATACCAAGCTCTTGGAGCCTGATGAAGTCCATATAAAGCCTTGTCAAGCTTATACACCCGTTCAGGAAATTCTGGATCATAAAAACTAGGCGTTGCGTCACATAAACTTCTTCATGAATTTTCCCATTCAAAAATGCACTTTTAACATCCATCTGATATACTTTGAAACCATGATGTGCCGCGAAAGCCAGAAATATCCTGATACCTTCAATTCGTGCTACACGAGCATAGCCTTCATTGAAATCAGTGCCTTCGATCTGAGAGGAGCCTTGAACCACTAACCGCGCCTTGTTTCTGACGATGATACCACGATCGTCCTTCTTGCACTTGAATACCCATTTCGTTCCACAATGTCCATTAGAATTAGCGGGTAAATCCACGACATGCCAAACACCCAATTTTTGAAATTGCTGCAATTCTTCCTGCATCGCTTCTACCCAAGAAGCATCTTCTAACGCATGATTAACATCGGTAGGTTCAACTTGAGAAAAAAGCATGAGTGAAATACTTCATTCTGAACACCAGAATCCCTAATTTCAGCAATTAACGCATCAATGGAATCAGCTAATTGATGTCGTGTGTGCACCCCAGAAGTCGGATCTCCAATTATATTCTCCGGTGGATGAATGTTGTGAATCCTAAGCGTAGTCGAATCAGGAACTTGAATATTATCTGCAATAGTATTTAAAGTTGCATCTGCGTCCTTTGAGCTTGAAAGATCACCAATAGGTAAAGAAACCGGCACTGAAGAACTTGTACTTGGTAAAGTAATTGGGTCATCAACCGGTGTTGATTCAGCTTCATGAAACGTACTCTCATCATCATCAGACGAACTCATTGTTTCTAAACTAGAAACACTCTAACTAGAAGAAGCAGCATTAGAAACACTTGGAAGCTTTGGAACCCATGAACCAGGAGTAAGTATGGCATGTACCATAGCAACACCTAGAAGGTCTTCAGAAAGCTCATCAGCAGAGTCATCGTGTGCAGCCGAGAAAGAATCAAATAAGGTCTTGTAATCAAAAGCAGGAATATCAACCGATTTGGGTGCCAGAAAGGTATGTCTTTGAAAATCCACATTCAGATTATTCTCAATTGTCTAAGAAGAAGGAAAATAAACCTGTTTCATTTGATACTGATACCCAACAAAGATGCCTTCAACTGCTTTGGCTTCAAACTTCCCACCTTTCTTGAGAACCGTACATAAACACCCAAATGGCTCCAAGAAATGAAGATTCGGCTTACGACCCTTTAGAAATTGATAACTTGTCTTATTGAATCGCTTGACAATCAGAACCCGATTGAGCACATGACATGCAGTGTGAACTGCTTCAGACAAAAATTTAACTGGTAAATGTGCATCAGCCAGCATAGTACGTGCCGTCTCAATCAACGTTCGATTCTTTCTTTCAGCAACTCCATTTAGTTGAGGAGTGTACGGCGCACTGTATTCTTGTAAAATTCTAAGAGAATCACAGAAAGATGTCATTTTAACATTTTTGAACTCGGTACCATTGTCAGTATGAATCCGACAGATTTTGAATTTATACATTGATTCAAACTTGGATAATAATTTCTGAATAGTATCTGGAGTTTGATCCTTTGAATGTAGCGACGCCACCCATGAGAAACTGGAAAAATCATCCATTATTACCAAACAATAGAAACTTCCGTCAACACTTCGAACATTCATCGGACCAAAGAGATCCATATGAAGCAACTCTAACAGAGTGACAATTGAATTAAGTCGTTTGGATGGATGAGACATTTTACGTTGTTTTCCTTTCTTACAGGAAACACACACATCATTGATTGAAAATCGATTATTTGAAACTCCTTCTACCAGATTATGATTAATCAAATAATTCATTTTTCGGTAGTTGATGTTTCCCATACGACGATGCCATAGAATTGAATATTTTTCAGTAGCTTTAGAAATAAAACAAGTTGCAGCTACAACAGATGACGATCGATTCATGTTTAAGACATAGAGATCACGAAATCTTGGCGCACGCATCACAATCCAGTCATCAGGGATTTGAATTCCAGGTTTTAAAATTATGCACTCAGAACTCGTGAAAGCAGCAGTATACTGCTTATCACAAATCTGAGATACACTCAGCAGACTGTGTTGCAGCTCTTCCACAAATTGCACTTTGTTAAACGTGACCTTCTCGTTACCCATTTTTCCTTCTCCGGTGATTCTTCCACCTTTATTGCCAGCAAAAGTAAAATTTCCTCCATTAATAGGTTTGACGTCTGAAAGAAAAGAAATATTACCCGTCTGTTGGGTTTTTAAGAACTTTATCAAAGCCATTTTAACTCCTTAAAATGTAAAACGCAGCGGAAAACCAAAACATATTTTGTGTTACTTGATGTATATTTTGATTAGTTGATGTTAAAACCGATTTTAACATTGTTTATCAAAACCCAAACCGAGGATCCAAATATGAAATACATACTATCAAAACTAAAACAACCATAGGGTGTTTAGATTTATACCTTCTTCCAAGCAAGGGATTGAGAAGAAGATGATGAGGTTGAAAGGCAAGCTTCAAAGGAGAAACCTCAAGGTTGTGATACCCACGAGCTCAAGCAACAAGCACCCTTTATTGCTAGGATTTCTTGAAGGCTAACTCTTCCTTCTCCTCTTGTTGAATCTGAATTCTAACAATCTTTGGAACTAATTTCCAGATTATTCTTTCAATGGAGGAAGAGAGAGAAAGAACTTGAGTATAAGAGAAGCAAAAATGCAATCAATGACTAGAAACTTTTACAAGACAATATGTCTTGTTTAAATAAAAGACTCAACCACCCTCATAAAGAGGGTGGGAGCCGGCTCAAGAGGGGGAAAAAAGAAGGGGCAAATGGTTTTTAAACTCTTTTAAAACTCTCCAATGAACCTAGTCCATTTTCTAGTCTTTTACTTTTAGATACTATGCTTAAGTCATGTAACACATTACATGTTGTGTACTAAAATGAAATATAACATATAACCTTTTATATGTTGTGTAACATGTTATTTAGCCAATTAAATAACATTGTTATCTTGCTTCTATAATTTAAATCATCCATATGATTTAATACAAGTTCAATTAATTAGAAACCGATTTCTAACTATCTTCTATTAGTGACATTCATTTATTTGATAATATCTTAAATGGATGTCTTTTGGGTGTTTGTCTAACTCGTTATTGGGTATGACCCGACTTGGATCATAACGTACTAGCCACATCAATCTAGTATGTGTCTTGGGCAGACCGAGTCCAACACCGTCATGTGCCTGGATGCTCCACTATCAATGACCCAGATTTGTTGACAGCTGGCTTGCGAGAACCCTGCACATATTAGCAAATAATTAGTGAGAATCTGGACCCAAGCTTTCAGCTTTGGATCGACCGGTATCTTCAGAAAAGTCTTTAGTGGCTTTTGACGACAATTTAGGCAACCACTTTTTCCTTTGAGCTGGGATAGATGAATCAGTATCAGAGTCACCCGAGGATTAACTTACAAAAGAATTCTGATGTTTGAAAAATTTTCCACGTTTCAAAATTGTTCTGTTACCACTTTTTCATCTATCTCCTTTGGCTTAGAAACGGAATCAGATTGATCGTTACTAACAGCGGAAGCTCGTTTCTTTGCCAAAATAGGACATTTATTTCTGAGATGACCTTGTT
Organism: Deinandra increscens subsp. villosa; assembly: GCA_039602395.1. Lineage (NCBI taxonomy): Eukaryota > Viridiplantae > Streptophyta > Magnoliopsida > Asterales > Asteraceae > Deinandra > Deinandra increscens. The sequence continues at coordinate 19,034,015 of JBCNJP010000010.1, read as the reverse complement.
GGTAACAATGATAACACCTCCTACGATCAACAAAGACCCTAGGAAGACTATGTCCTGTATCAGTCGAGGTGTTATCATCAAACTTCTTCTTGACAATTCTCCTTGGTGCTTTAGCATTGAATCTTTGAGATATATGCTTTGGAAGAGATTTAAACCTAGGAGTAACATACCTAAATTGGTTATAAAAACCATAGTCATCAACTCCACATTGATCAGCATATCCTTTTGGTTTTATCTTTTGTGCTTTGATTTGTTCAAATTTTCCAAAATCATCATAAAAATCATAATCATCACAAAAACCATAGGATTTGTAATCGATTTCACTTGTTTTATCAAAAAAACCAACCATCAGAGTTGTAAGAACTCTTCGGTGAATATTTGGAAACAAATGTCTGAGTGTTCGGAGTTTTTGACTTTTGAGTATCCTGATCATTTGGACTCGTTCTCAACTTGAGCAACGATCCAGTTTCTCCAGTACCATGATCAGACTCACCATTCTCCTCAGAATCAACATAAAACACCTTTGCAACACGGTTTGGATCAACACAGCATAAAGGAAACATTGCATCAGAAAAAACATGGTAACTACCTTTAAGACAATACATTCTAATTTTCTGAGATGACTCACCAGTTTCCATTTTTCCTTTTAATTTCTTATCATTTTTCTGACTAACCTGAGGTTTCGTTTGATTGACCTCAGATTTTTCAGAAACAGATCCATAACCAATACCACTATACTTGACAGAGTTTGGAGGAGCAACCGGAATTGCATTAACATCCGGTGTGGTGGTGTTGCTAGCTGTTACTAAATCTTTTTCATAAAAGAGATCTGAGCCTTTAGCAAATTTTTCTTTTTCAAAGGTTTTCATTTTCTTCTCAGTTTCTTGTATCTTGACTGCTTGCTCCAAAGGTGTCAATTTCACAGAACCAGTTGGTTTGTCATCATTTGGTTTATCACCTACAACATCACTTGACTCATTGGATTTGAGAACATCCACATTTGTCTTAGACACATTTTTGACAGATTTCTTTTTATAAGTGCCTTTGTGTTTGTCAGAATTGCCCATCAAGTTCTAAGTGAACTTTGAGTAATTAAACACAATTGATGGTTTGGTCTCTGTGTCTGTCGGTTCCAAACCATGCACAATTGGGGGTGGAACTGAATTGCACTTTGAGTCTTTGAACACCTCTTTTAGAGTTTCATCTTTGCAAAGAAAACTTGCAAAGGAAGATGAGTTTTTAAAATTCTCAAGTTGTCTCTTAAGATCTAAAATGTCATTGTTCAATTCAGAAATTTTAGCATTAGCTTCTGCAAGCTTCTTTTCACAAAAGATGTATTCTTCAGTTTTATTGTTTAACTCAATTTTAGTGCTTAAAGTCGAAGCATGTTCGCTTTTCAGTTCAGCCTTAACGGCCTCCCACCTTTGTTTATAGATCTTAGTATTCTCCTCTGCTAACATGTATTAATCATGATACATAACTTTCTCATCAGAAAGTTCTTTCAATTTATTAGCAGAGGTCATGCAGTGTTCGCACGGTTTAGTATCAACCTGAATGTTAGACATAAAGGCTTGCTGGCCTTCAGCAAAGAAGTCTTCACCTGGAAGGTCAGGATCATCTTCAAGTTTTACATCTCTTTCTTCAGTACACAACAAATCAGACTCATCAGGATAATCTGCTCTAGCTTGAGAAATCAAAGCTTTACAATCTTGATTCGAATCATTTGCATTTGAACTTGATGGAGTATAATTGCTTCTTGATGCCTTTGAAATCTATAATTTTGATGTTTCTTGCTTCTTTGCATACTTGCATTCTTTTGCGAAGTGACCATAATTTTGACAATTATAACAACGAATTCTGGATTTGTCGAATCCAAGCTTTCCTTCCGGATTCAAATCTTTACGACCTGTTCTTTGCATAAACTTCTTGCCTCTTCTGACAAGCATGGCCATTGACCAGTTGATATCCATGAGTTCTAAGTCATCGAGGTTTATTTGTTCATAATCTTCATCTGTGATTTCAGCACTCGTCAATTTTCCTGCTATCACACCATCATATGAAGAAACCATTGCCGAAAATAGTGCCATAAAATCATTTGTTGTCTTAGCTGAAAATGCACTTTGATTGGATGGTGGAGCAGAGGAGGGTTAATTCGAATAAACTGGATACGTTACCGCAACTTTGTTAGTATAGCTTTCACTTGAAGAACCACGAGACATATTTGCATGACTACTTGAAGTATTCTCAACATAAAATGCAGTAGTTGGAGGATTTGAGCTAGCTTTTGCCTTTCCATGCATGGTTGAAGCATTCTCACCAAAATACACATCGAGATTCTGAACATGAGTTGGTTGAGTTTTAACCCGTATCATATCTAATTCCCGAGCTAGCAAGTTTCTTGTAAGATCATCAAATGAAATATCATCAAATCCCTTATCATGTTAACAAGAGAATATAACCTTCCCATTTAGCTGGTAGAGCATCTAACAGCTTCTCCTTCAATTCTCCAGCCTCCGTTTTCACTCCAACAATGTCAAGCTCACTAACCAAATGTGATAGTCTTGAAATGAGATCATTTACGGTTTCATTTGCAACGTGACAGAAATTATCAAACTCCTTCAACAACACCTTTTTCTTGCTTTTCTTGTATTGAGCATTGCCTTCACACCTGTGACACAATGCATCCCATAACTCTTTTGATGTTGTATGCATTTTGAACTGATGCAAAATATCTTTTGGTAAAGCCATTGATATATTTGAATACGCTTTCTTCTCCAATTTGAAAGATTCTTTCTCAGCATCATTCATCTTGTTATATGGCTTTACTTGACAAGCAAATTCACCAGCTGTAAACTTTGGAACTTGATAACCATCCAGCATTGGGGTCCACACTGTAACATCCATCACACCAATATATGATTCATACCGAGTTTTCCAATTATGGAAATCTTCAAATTTCATCAATTTAGGAACTTTGTTTGTAGTTCATATCTCATTATCATAATTCAGTAATGCTTGAACTGTCATAGACATTGCTGTAAAAGCTTGGAACGGATCCATGATTATAGACTCAAAAACTGAGTGCGCGTACCAAATTAGCGATCTGCGGACCAAAATACAACTCAGCGTACCAAAATTCTTCACGTACCAAACACGGACCAAAATTGCAAAGTCGTACCACTTGCCAACCACTTATCTCCCGTACCAAATTTGAATACGAACCAAATGGTACTGCAAAAACCGTTGCGGACCAAATTATAACTGTCACGGACCAGAATATGAAGATTGTCTTCCAGACCAAAATTAGCGAACCAAAATCTCTTTGAAGATTGCCTTACGGACCACCTGCGTACCAGGTGTTCTTGATCCGGATCAAATGCGTACCAACCAGAAACCGACAGATTTTCACTATTTTTGGTTTTCTGAATGTGAATTTGATGCAGAACTCAACGAAAACACTCACAAATCATTCTGAACATAAAATTCTTATCGAATGGACGTGAAACTGAGAAGAATTGACAAAATTTTGAGCAAAAAGGTTGTTTCTCTCTCTAAAACCCAAAACCGATTGTAAATCACAGCATACGAGCAAAACCTGCTCTGATACCACTTGTAAAACACGTATTGGATCTTGCTAGTGATGATTGTAATCGGAATTGTAACACACGAGGTAAATAATAGATCTTCGATTGATTTCAAGCTCGGTTATACAGAGAGAGATTACAGAGAGTAAACACACTTGAAAACACACAGTTAAACTCACAACTCTCACAACCAGTTCTCTCAAACTCGAGCTAAACATATTTATACTAAGTCTGTCCAGCGTACCATATAACCAACGTACCAGATGGTCCGTGCGTACCGTCTGGTCCGCCCCTGGTACGCTGGGGGACAGAATATACAAAACTTTCTATACAATATAGACAAACCACCTAGACCTAGCACTAGACAACATAAGATGTTCTAACAATCCGGATGAACTCTTGTTTCCTGAAGAACATAAATAGATGCAAGTTCCTGGTACATAAGAATATATACTTCATGTAAGAACAAAGTTATGAGTTAAATGGAGCTCTGCTATGATTCATTGAAAATGTATGTTAATATGAAAAAAATAGAGTATATACAAAATCTCTATGAATAAAATTGGATCAACTTATGTTAGATTTAAAAAACAGAATAAATACTTTCATGATAGGTCCGCGTCATTATTCTGCTCTCACTTTTTACCAATTCAAAAACATTGTTCTAGGTAAATTCTAAGGAGATTTTTGTTGGATCTAGCCACAGCACTAATCATGCTGACATACACACAACGGTTAGTATTTGTCAAACTCATTATCGGTTTAATTGCTCATTTACATAAAGTAATTAATTGAACTGTATGGCGTGAAATCGATGGTCGATCAACCTCGTCTGAAGCGGTTGAAAAGAAAAAGGTAAATATTTGTTAGTCAAGTTTCATTCCGTTCTATAGTTTCATAGTAATCTGTTTGGTGATGTCATGTAGTCCCATTTTAAATGTTATTTGGTACCTCAAACACTTGGGCTAGCTAGGGATTGTTGGAACAAATGGTGAGATGTGTACCAAACAAAGTTCAACTGACTTTGAAGTTGATCCGGAACTTAATGTGATGTTCATCTGGATGTTTTAAGTTCATCTGGATATCTAATGTTCATCTGGAAACTACTTTCAATAAAATGGCACTTCTCAGTCCATATCTATCTTGGTGGTAAGTATTTCAAAATTGCTATATATATTATGATCAATTTCCATAACCTAGTTATCAATTATATGTTTTGGTATAGGAAGTTGAAGATGAAGACCACGTGGTAGTGTTGTTGGCTCCCAGATTGAAAATTATATTGAGAATAATGCTTGTATGCAGTGTAATTTTCTTTAATTTTTTTCTTTGTATTTCATTTGTATTTGACTTGTAAATGAATTTTATTTGATTTGTAATTAATAATTTGTAATAGCTTTTAAATTGGCCACGCGTATAGCAAGGACACATCTGATTTCAACAACCTTTTAGTCACTTTTTCTTCTTCCGAAATATATGTGGCTAACACACAAATATACGTGACCATATAATACCAAAGGCCACACTTTTTATATTTTATCGTGGCCATTGCCACCCTTTGGCCACGCGTATTGGGACAAAATATCTGATTTCAACTACCCTTTGGCCACTTTTTTTTTTCAAATATATGTGGCTAAAACACAAATATACGTGACCATATAATACTAAAGGCCACACTTTTTATATTTTAACATGGTCGTTGCCACCCTTTGGTCACGCGTATTGGGACAAAATATCTGATTTCAAATACCCTTTGGCCACTTTTTTTTTCCAAATATATGTGGCTAAAACACAAATATACGTGAACATATAATACAAAAGGCCACGCTTTTTATATTTTTAGGTGGCCGTTGCCACCATTTGGCCACGCGTATTGGGATAAAATATCTGATTGCAACTACCCTTTAGCCACTTTTTTTTTTCAAATATATGTGGCTATAACATAAATATACGTGACCATTTAATACCAAAGGCCATGCTTTTTATATTTTAATGTGGCCGTTGCCACCCTTTGGCCACGCGTATTGGGACAAAATGTATGATTTCAGCAACCCATTTGGCCACGTTTTTTCATAACATATGTGGCTAAAACACAAATATACGTGACCATATAATACCAAAGGCCACGCTATTCATATTTTACCGTGGCGGTTGCCACCCTTTGGCCACGCGTATTGGGACAAAAATTATAATTTCATTAACCCATTTGGCCACGTTTTTTATAACATATGTGGCTAAAACAAAAATATACGTCACCATATCATACCAAAGGCCACGTTAAACAAACATATGTGGCCGTTGGGACCCTTTGGCCACGCTTTTCGGAAGAATTGTTTGATTACAACAACAAATATTGGTACACTTTAGCCACGCTTCTAGGTGGCTTCAGTCACTGATATTGTAACGTGGCCTTAGGGTACATAAGGTGACGAGACCTTTGGTGTCGATTGGAATGAAAAAAAAAACGTGACCAAACACCTTTGGTCACGGTTTTTTCCGTGGCCAAAGGTGAATTTTGACGTAGTGAAATAGCTATGTTATTTGAAAGAGCTAGAAGATTCTTTCGCAAAACTGGTAAAAAGGAAACTAATCCAAATGGAAAACTTGGCTTGGATAAATCAAAGGTTAAATGTTTCAAGTGTTCAAAATTGGACATTTTGCTCGAGAATGTAATAACCAAAAGGAAGCTCATAATTCTACTACAACAACCTTGGTTTCTCAAGTTGGTAATGGATATGATTGGGGACAAGGTAGTAGTGGTAATCAAATTACATTAACTGCCATTCAGAGTTCGATAACTTATGATTCTGAGAAGAAAGCACAAGAATCCAATGATGATGTAACAGGTTATGAGTGGGATGCAGTATTTCCAGATGAATCACGAGTTGCTCTTACTTATCAGGTTGCATTAATAGCAATTCAAACTTCTGAGAGTTCCACTTATGAGAAGAAAGCAAGATCATCCAATGATGCTATTAATGATTCTATTTACACGACTTTACCCACTACACTTTTTGATTCTGTACTAGAGCAATATTATACAATGTATCCTGATGAATCTGCTTTTATTGCCAAAATTGTACAAAGTGATGAAGAAGTGTTTGGTTCTGATTCTAACACAAGTTCATGTGAAACAATTGTGGAAGCTGTTGCTGAAGCAGTTACAAAATAGCAAAAGGTAGAGCGTGTTAAGTGTCAAGCTTGTGATGTTGCAAACAGAAAAATCGAATCTTTAATGAGGGGTAACAGTTTAATAACTGAAGAACTTAAAGTTGTAAAAACTGGTTTTGAATGTTCACAACAACAGTCTGCTGATTTAGAAAAACTCAATGAGATGTTAATGGAAGAGAAGAAAGAATTGTTGGGAGGATGTGAGAAAGCTAAATCTGAAGCTAAAGAAGTTGATGAAGACTTTTAAGCTTTGTTTGAGAAAAGTTATCATGTTCAAATCGTTGTTGAAGCCGCTGAGAAAGCGATAAGTCTTTAGGAAGACCTTTCAAAACTTCGAGACAACAATTTTCTCTTTCGAGAAAAGAACGAAATTTTAACAAAAGATGTTGCTTATTTTAAGAAGAAATGGGAGAAGGTTACTGAGGAGTTATTGGAAGTGTGTGACTTGAAAAGAAGACATAAATCTTAATACAACGATCTTTCAGATCAGTTCATTGCTACTCATAAAGAATTGTTGGATACTCAGGTGAAGATTTTAGAGTTGGAAGTTTAGATTCTTGATTTATAAAAATAGGTGAAGAATTGCAACTTATCTCTTACATTTCTGAATTACATATACAGACAGGAGAAGAGTGAGGATAGTGTGAAAGAAGATGATTTACATAAAGTTCCTACACCAGTTGACATATCAAATTTTTTATCTGTTCCGGTCAATTCAAATGATGAAATGTATGATTATTCATAGTTTGCAACTCCTGTTCAAGAAAAGAAGAAGAAATCAAAGTCTGGTAAGAAGAAAGCTGAAGCTAGACAAGCTACAAAGTTTGCTTCTAAATTATCATTCTTAGAAGATGAGAAGATATTTGTTAAGGTTGAAAAGTCTGCTAGTACTTCGTCTGAAGCAGAAGCAGATAAATCATTGATTGTTGAGAACAAGTTGAAGGATATCAAAGCTAAATTTACTAAAACAGCTAATAAAAAGAATGTTTCTGGTTCTCAATCTGGGTCTTCTAATATTCCGAGTTTCAAGCATAAAGGACTTGGTTATGAAATTAAGGAAGAAGCAGTTCCACAAACATAATAGAAGAAGATGAAGGAACATGTTTCAGATCAAAAGAACAAATCAAAATAGAAGAAACAGAATGTGTTTAAATCAAAGAATGATCATTATTATTTTGGAGATTCTTCCAATGGTTCATGTTATTCTCCACAAAGTTCACCTCCAAGGTATGACTCATCTGATGGTTTCTTTGATTCTCTTGGTTCTGAATATTCTTTTGGTTATCATGATGTGTTTATTAAGCAGGAAAGTAGAAAACCAACGAATTTTTCTGATAACAAACAAATTTTTGAAACAAATTTGGGTAGCAAATCCCTTAATGTTTTTCACAGAAAGTGTTATGCATGTTGTAAACTAGGACATCTTGTTGCTCAGTGTCCAACGAATGCGAGAACTCACTCCTATGTGAATAAAACTGCTAAATATGTGGATTTAAGTGGTTATATTTTTGATGAACCACAACCGTCCATGTTCAAATCAACAAGTAAGCCATCTTGGGCAAAGACGCAAGTTGATAATTTTGTGGATTCATTGAAAAGTTTTCAATCGCCCATGATCTGGAAACCCCGAGTTGTTTCCAAGATTATTAAATACCATGTTGAAGACACCGGGCGACCCAAGGCTGTTGACTCGGGTCGATCCCAAAGCTGCTAATGTTTATCTGGTGTCTGCAGGTTTCTTCAAGAAGACCTATCATGCGTGTGTTGCTGATAGTGAAGAGTCTGTATTATTTATTATTTCAACGTATTTTCCATCTCAAAAATTCTTTCAAAAGATTTTTTTTGATTCAAATGTGTTTTCAAATCTAAAACTGAAAAGTGTCAGTGTTGGTCAATCAATTTTCTTTCTTTTTCGTATTTTTACAAGTAGTAGTTGTACATATGTTTAGGGGAAGAAAATTGAAAAAACAAAAAATAGTGTCTTGCAATTGTTAAAATGAAAAATCCAAAAATAGTGTCTTGCATTTGTTAAAATAAAAAATCCAAAAATAGAGTTTTTCATTTTAGGGGGAGAAAAAGGCAATGCAAAAGATAAAAAAATTGCAAAAGATCAAAATTGAGAAATTGATCATTGGGAAATGATGGTACATTTGCTAATGTTTATGACTCGGAGATAGAGTAAGTGAAAAAGCCATAAAATCATTTTTCGTTGTGCTAGGAAGGCTCGGCAAATCAGAAAATATTCAAATGTGATATACACTAAAACTGATGCTTGACCTAGTGAACAACATCTTGATGCGTAATTCAAGATATCAAGGAAAAGATATGTGAAAAAAATGAGAAATCACTGTGTATATATGTGTTCATTTTGCAAAAATTTAAACTTGTTTGATTTTCTTTATTCTCTTAAATGATCAAACTATCTCAGTGTCACACCCCAAATAACCACTAACGGAGTTTATACCGTTAAGGGGTGCGAGCAAACCAGGACCACAACCAATAGTTACAAATACTAAACGAATCAGAATTAGTCCAAACATATGTCATAAATTAAAGTCTCAAAATACGCAGCAGAAAAATATTGTCTTAGCACTAACCATGTGCTTTACAAAATCATTGTTTTAAATTCTCCCTTTGATTTAAACAAAAGTAAAATGTCTTCATGTGCCATGCCAACCCGCTCCGGATACTCCTCAGCGATCTGCAAAAGTTTAAACCACGCAAGTGTCAACCTAACGGTTGGTGAGTTCACAGTGGGCTTGTCACGCAGTGGCCAGGTCTTATAATTATAATTGTGTCAACATATACTTATGTAATATTTATTTGTGAAAAGCAATGCTCAGTGATAATACACCAGTCCATAATCATAGAAGCGTGATTTGGTAAAAGTAATGTCCGTAACATGCGTTATCGGGTATGTACTAGTTTTGTAAAATTAAAGTGCTCAACCGATATCGCGGGTAGCTAATCCGTTGTTCCATGCACTAAGGAAGTTGTACCAAAGCTGACTAATAAGTATTGTAGTGGCATTGGCATCATCTATTTTGTTTTGCGGACATACGTCATCGCGGCTTTGCCTCCCCCGTGTCCTCTCGGGATCACGGTCAGATAGGCTGATATTGTACCTCCTTGCACCTCCAGTGTCACGAGGCGGAGTTTGTTAAACTCCAGTAGATCTACCCAACATCCCCTCGCTTTACAATTAATGGGACAATTAAGTTGAGGACTTTTTCAGTAAAAAGGCAATCCTTAGAGATCATGTGATATCATGTGGTTTAGACTTTAACCTACACTAGCCATATTAAAACGGTTTACCGGATTCTCATGAATCTCAAAATGTTCTCAGTTTCGTTTCAGAAATAGTTTGTTTAAGTTCCACAAGTGTTTCCCATAAAACACTTCAAGTTTATCAAAGAGGTGCGTGGCACTCATAAGGTTTCAAGTTCATAAAAGAGGTGCATAGCACTCATAAGGTTGTCAGCATTGTTTTTCATTTAGTTATTCGGTGTGTCCCAAACGGGCTCACAGTAAACGGGTTAGTGACACTCACCTTTGGTTGCACTGCTACACTTGCTAAATAATCCAAGTATTGTTTGCTTAACGAAGACCTAAGAACACGTTTAGGTCTTAAGTATTAGTTTTGTGTCTAATATTTAACTTGCGTCACTATGGCCCATAATATAGCATGTTGGAACTATGACACGACATACCGACACACGACACCGATGGTTGATCATAAACGGGGGTTCACATAACTCAGAAATCAAAGCATGTTTCATTATTGCATAATCATGTAAGTCATGGCATAACATTCAAATAAGTTGCACAAGTTTGGGTTTTGGTCTTGGCACAGTTTCGCTACCCAGTTTCGCTATGTGCACGGGCAGCACTTTCACTAGGGAATACCCAATGACACAGTTTCACTAGCATAGATTCGCTCGAAACTGGCTTGAACTTTCGTTCAGGGAAAAGGTATTGTTTCGCTCGATAGTTTCGTTCGAGCATAACACTTAGTTTTCACCGGCGACACTATAGTTTCGCTGTATAGTACCGCTGGATGAATTTCTAAACAGTTTCGCTACATAGTTTCGCCCAGAGAACACACAGTTTCGCTAGTCGCGAAAAAACTCGTTTTTAAGACCAAAAATCAATCTAACAGCTTCCATACGTCATGTAATTCAATATCTAGCATGCATAAACATTTACCAACATCATAGAGGCAATTTTAACACCTTAAACATGAGTTTTCATCATCAAATCACCAAAAACACCTCAAATCTCATTTTTAGCACAAAGTTCACCTAACTAGCATGAATCTTCATTATGGCTTGATTTCACACGTAAGGTTACAGACTTTATGATAGATCTAGCATTCCTAAGCATCATACTACAAGCATACACGATTTCATGAAGATCTAAGCATGCTTTTTAAGAAAAAACATAGAGTATGCAAGAAAAGATGGTTTTGGGGACTCACGGTTTGATCTAGGATCCGAATGGATGAGTCCACTAACTGAGATGATGGCGGCTCGTGGTGGTTCTTGGCTGACCAGATTTCACGAGAGGGGAGATGGAGAGTGTGTGTGTGTTTGGTGTGAAATGATGTAAAATAAGAAGATTAGGGTTTTAGGGACTTTATATCAGGAGCTAGTTTCGCTGGCCAAGCGAAACTGGCTCTGAATTCATGCAATTCAAAAGTTTGGCTACCGAGCGAATCTACAGTTTCGCTCGGTAGTTTCACTGGCAGCCAAAAGGGGCCAATTACACAATTACACAATTAATTAAATAAACACGTTGCACATAATTCCACGTAGTTCAACAATTTAAACAATCACGTTTTAATCATGTTTTTGATAATAAATAAATAAACACATATGGACGGGTTCGGTGATCAACCAAAGGTCGTGGACGTATTCGGTCTAGTTAAGCATTAGTTACTAAGTTAACACTCATAACGTAACTAACGGAGATTGTCTAACGGAAGTTAACCTCGGAATTCTCGGATGTCACACTCAGCGTGTCCACAAGACCGACCTGATAGCTGTTCATTTAAGGTTCTGCTTTATTTTCTTGGTGTTTCGTATAACTCATCGGACTTTCTCTGCATGTACGGGAGTACTGACCCGATTGTTGTTGGGTTATACATTTTGAACTTGTTTGTATTTTTTTTTTGTTAAATCCGAGGCCTTATCTGCGTATCGAAAGATCGACCTTAAAGTAGACGATTTAGCATTCTTATTTCTTTTTGCATGGAACACAATGGACAATATCATGAATTCAAAATACTTTGTGAAGTTCACAAGTGTAATCACATGAAAAGTATGTGAAACATATCTGAATATGTCTGATAGTGTGGGGTACACTAGTCATAGCAAATTAGTGAAAACCTTAACATATCCAGATGTTATGAGTATGATTCTGCCAGAGTTTAAAGTTGGACAAATTATATCTGCAATCGACATTTCTTATGTGCTACGATAATTAAAATTGAAGTGTAGTTCAGCGCGTTGTGACCAATATGATCCCATATAGTGATTTTTTTCAAACCAAAAATAGAGTGTAATTCAGTATTGCATTTATGTTTTCATTCCAAAAAATACAAAAAGATTTCGGTGTGAAAAATATCTGAATATATCTAAATATATCTAAAGTTTTTAAAAGTCAAAAAGAATTTATTTCTTATCTGTTTTCGATCGATCGACACTTGATACAAAACCAAAATTTCAAAATCAATATCTTTGATTCTTAAAAGAGAATTTTTGCACCAAGATTAAGTTAATTTTTGATAAATCAAAATGGAAAAACCGCACTTTTGTCTTCTAAAGTTGCAGGTTCTGTGTGTCAAGACTCAAGCATGATGAAATGGGGAGTTTGATGTATTTTTCACAAGTGGATCTTGAAGTTCAAAGATTGTTCAAGTCTTGATCCAGCCATGCCAGCTCTATTTCTAATAAGATTTCAAGTTGAAGATTGGATGCAGCAATGTTGAAGATTGAAGATTAGAGATTTAGTTAGAATAGATACAGTACACGTTAAAGGGGGGGGGGGGTTGTTACAGCATATTCCTATGCTATGATGTGTCTCGTGTATTGTATCTATGTGAGAGCATATATGTGAGTCTTAGGGGCAGCGTACCAAGCTCCATACCAATGGTACGCTCACCAACATACCAATGGTACATTAGATAGATGGTACGCCAGCCAGTTTAATGTCACCTATAAATAGGTTGACTCATTTAGACTGCTAGAACTCTTGGCCATTCATCTATATTCTGTGTGTGTAACTGTGTGTGTTTAATCTCAAGCTTTTATCAATACAAATCTCATTTGTATTTACTTTTGATCTCGTCTCAATCTCGATATCACTTGATTAGCAAACGATCCATCACTCCATGTCTTTACAATAAGTCCGCTCTTTGAAAATCTGTGTGGATATTTTGCAAATCAATGAGGTGTTTCTCATAACAATCACATATAAAGTGATACTGGATATCTATATGATTTGTTTTAGAATAATGTACGGATTCTTTGTAATGAAAATGGCAGTAGAATTGTCTATGTGTATGGGAGTAGTAAGAAAATTCAAACCGTAGTCTCTCATCTGTTGTTATATCCACAAAACCTGAGAGAAACAGCTAGCAGCTGCTACGTACTTGACTTATGCGGTGGATGTTGATACTGACGTCTGCTTCTTACACTGCCAAGACACCGGCCTCTCACCCAAAAACTGACACCCGGCTATTATAGTTTTGAAGTTTATTTTGCAGCCGCCATAGTTAGAATCTTAATAAGCTGACAATTCAAACTTATCATCATGAGGGTACCAGATCCCGAGATTAGTATTACCCTTCAGATAAGCAAAAATCCTTTTGACCGCATTTAGATGTGAAAGCTTTGGACTCGCCTGGTACTTGGCACACAAACAGACAACAAACATGATATCTAGTATACTTGCGGTTAAATACATTAAAGACCCAATCATGGCCCGGTAAAGAGTTGCATCAACTTCTTCACCCTCCTCATCCGGTGATAGACCATGTTTAACCTGTATCGGAGTTCCTGGAACGCGAACATCGACAATTTTGAATCTTGTCCATATATCATACTTTATGTGCTTATTTTGATTGATTTTGATCTCTAATTGCTTTGTTTATGCTATGTGAATCGAATTGGTCAAATTAACAGCTGTAAATGATTTCTATTGACGTAGTTAGTTTTGCGAATTGTCAAGTTTTTTTCTACGAAAACTTGGTTTTTCTCAAACTTCTGTTATTTCTACGAAACATCGTGTTTCAACTTTTCATGACATTTGCGAAAAGATCCTCAGAAACATCATGTTTCAAGTTTCTTTCACAAATAATTATGCGAAAAGTTAGTTTTTGTGAAATAAAATTCTCCTTTGTGAAAACCTTGTTTTTTGTGAAAAGAACATTTTTGGGAAAAATAGTTTTTGGGTGAAACACTATGTGAAATTTGCATGTTTTTCAAAAATTTTAAACATTAGCAAAATCAATTTTTGTTAACAACTAATCGTTTGAATTGTTTACCTGCATCTTTCAGAAAAATGGCATAGATTATCAGTTATGACAATGAGCTTGGAACTGCAAACAAGCCTCCACGTCTAGAAGAAGTAGATGATTTCCCTAATTAGAAGGATATGATGTTTGCTTTTTTATCCTATACTGATTACAACTTTATCCAATCTATTGAACATATATAGTCCTCACATTCCCACAAAAGAAGTAGATAATGGAAGGGTGGTGAATTCACATATAAAAAGCTGGACTGATCAAGATAAATTGTTAGTGGCTAGAGATCACAAAGCTTCTGGCTCTCTTACTATGGCTTTGCCTTCTTAGATTTATCATAGCAATGGCTTTGAGGAATACAAATCCGCTCATTCTCTGTGGAAGACATTGCCAAAAAGACTTGAAGGTAAGGTTGCTTATAGAAGGGAAGAAGGAGCTACTGCAAAGGAAATTTGATGTATTCAATTATGCTCAAGGTGAATCTCTAGATGCACAAGTTACAAGATTTAACTTTTTGAGTAAGATGAGAAAGATGGGGATTCAAATATCTGAGAAGCAGAAGGTGAAAAAGTTGTTTGATGCATTGCCTCCTTCCTGGAGTACCTTGTGCCTGATGAACAAAAGAACCGACAGTCTTGATGAAATGATACTGATTAAGTTTGTCACATGTATCCAATCCAATGACTTAGAAATCAAAAAGAGGGAGCTGAATCATGGCATGAGTATTGATACTTCCATATATACTCAACAATCAGTGGTTTTACTCTTTATTCGGGTGTTACTGGTCCAATTTCTTCTACCAAAAATGCAGGAATAGGAATTTATAATGGAATAACTTCAAAAGATGTTGCTGCGGAATATGGTGATTATGTCTATGGAAGTTATACTTCAAGCAGTTTTGTTCCTAAACAACCAATTCAAAGCAAACCCGTGAATGCTCAACCTGCTCAACTAGCCATTCGATAACCTACTATTACTCAATCTGCTAGTACTAAAAATTTTGATTCTAGTGGTTATGAAATTATTAATGAACACGTTGGTTTGTTTACATCTTTCATATACAACTATGAAGCATGATGGCCGGAAAGCTGACTCCAGCAACTTTTCAATATGAAGACCTTGTTGGATACTATGTGTCCTGACCCGACCCTTATCGTAACCGACCCGGTTTCGACCCGGAAGAGTTACACCGAAGTCAACGAACAAATAATTAATTAATCGTTAATTAATTAATTCAAATGGTTTGTTTTAATAAATAATAGTTATTTATTTAATTAAAAGTAACGAAACAATATTTATCGTAAAATGTTACGATATAAGTGGCGTGGATTTATCTAGTCATTACCGGTTAACGGACTAAATGATATTGGGCTCGTTTTAGTGGTCCATGGTTGAGAGATGGGCTTTGCTTGTCAAAGGGGTCATCAAAAATATTAAAAGGAACGGAGGGGATTAGGAGAAACCTAATCGGAAACCCCTCTCCCTCTCCCTCTCCTCTCCCTTTGCCGTCGCAACCCCCTCTCTCCCTCTCCCCTTCTCGTTTTCGGCGACACCACCACCATCTCCGTCGCTCTTTTCGACCACTACGATGGTGAAACGTGATCCACGTTTAATTGCCGCCTCCATGAAACTCGAGAGCACCACCCCCTCCGTGAGAGCCGCCGCCGCCGAAGAGAGAGCTGCTGCCACCATCGCCACTGCAGCGGCCCGTGCCGCCGTCGCCCCCGACCTCTTTGGTGAGGACCACCGCGAGGTGGTTCTCGCTTTACCCGCTCCACCGAGACCGTTTTTTGAACCGTCTCGTGCTGCCACCGTCAAACCAGGTGAAAACCCTAAATGGACGACGCCATTGTATGCCGCCGCCGTCACGCCACTTCCTCCGCCGCCTCCACGCGTGTCGAACGAAATCGTCTCTATGTCGGATTCGTCGTCAAGCACGGTAGAACCGTTTGACTAGAATGCCATGATACATGTCATGGTTTCGTTACCGCCACCACCACCGGTTCATGAGATGAACGCGCCCGTGGTGCCTCAGGCCTCGTCTTCATAATCGGTTGAGGATTTGACTCGCCGGTTCGAGTCGAGCGTTACCGTTTACCCTAGCGCCAGTTCGTCAAACCCAGTGTCTCGAACGGTTATTCGGACTCCGCCAAGGTATATCTAAACTGTTTAGATATTTAAATTAATTTATTTTATTTATTTCAGTATTTACGCGTATACGGTGATCAGATCATGTCTACGGCTTTTACTTTATTCGCGTTGTAAAACTTATTTTCCGCTGCATAATTAGTCTGATTAATTGACTCGTTAATTTATTCGGTAAAAATTATAACGGGCAACCCGGATACCCACTGTAAAACCCAATAGTGATATTAGAGCCACGATCACCGCGCGTAAATCTGAACCGGTCTTTTCTTAACCGGTTGTTCACATTTTTGATTCATTTCCAAATTGCGAACGGAATTACTTGATTAATTCTATTTAATTAATTGTGTGTTACGACCGACCACTTTAATATAATTATATGTTTGGCGCATTTTCTTTTTCTCTGGTTGGCCCAATTGAATCTTTATTTTGGTTTTGGTGGACCCGTTGTTTTCGGGTTTCAAAATTGTAATAGAGCTAGGTTTACTAAGTTGTTAGTAAATTTTTAATTTTGTAAAAACCAAGATCGAAGATCGGACACTCGCCAAAAGGAGTCTGAAGGCTAGTGGGAGTTGAACCGGATCCACGAACGCACCAAGTTGCCTTCCTTGTGGTTGTTCACCTTTATATTGTCATGTCCCATTGGTCTTGCTAAATGGCTCTAGCAAGACCATGCCATTATGTCGTTAACACAAAATTGACCATTCACGATACTTAGATATTTTAAATAGGTGATTTAAAATAAAAGGTATGGAGTGATGATAGGGTTTATCGTTTGTGTCTACCGATCACTAAATATTAAAATTGGTTTTAATATCCCTATCCGGTAAATAAAACATTGATAGTTCATGCCGTCCAAAATCAAGTGTAACTTGGAACGTATTGACTGGAGCATCAGTGTTGGAGTATTTTAACACCGCACTTGGTGCCGAGGGTACCTTCCAGGGTGGGGGCATTGGAGTATTTTAACACCGTGACAGCCACATTGACCATTTGGAATTACTATCGATTTCTTTATGTATGTTTGTAGTGTTGAGGTATTTCAACACCGCACTATGAACGTATATAGACAAAGTGGGCATGGATGAGGCTAAATGTATCGCAAAATATAATCTATTATATTATGCGGCCTCATAAACGAGAGTTGCGACTGAGACTTCGCGATTGACAACCGTAGTCAGTTCGGTTACACGACTTTGCTCCTAAGGCTCATTTGGCGGTCTCAACTAAAATCGTCTAATTGAATTCTTAATTTTCTTATTAAATAAATCTTACCAATTTATATAAGAAAATGGTTTACACCGAAAATACTAATTTAAAATTACTTTGCATTATTTCAGAAGGCTATTGAAAACACAGTTCCTCTAAGTTCAATGGTATCTGTGGACCCATTCACTGAGACAAACTTCTTGTCATGGAAAACCCTCCCAAGGAACATCCTGAAGCTTTTTGGAAAGCTGTATGTTCTTGATTGACACATCCCAAGCACGTGGTCTTACTTGTTAAACGACCGCGACCGCTCGCTGATGGAAATCCGGAAGCACAATGATGACTCTCGGGAAGTCACTGAGCTTATGTTATCTAGCATGACACCGGATTTTTGGTATAACTTTACCGACATGGGAGCGTATGAGATCATGAGAAAACTCAAAGATTTGTTTGAGTTGACCCAGAGAGGTGAGCGCTGTAAAGCACTTCAACATTTTGTGATCTGCCATATGTCACCAAATTCCTCTGCCTATGATCATGTCATGATGATGAAGGGGTATCGCGACAGACTGATCAACCTCGGCTACTCCATTCCTGATGGAATGGCTTTGGATGTAGTCGTCGGATCTAATTACCCGAGCATTATCGCTTACATGCGGTAAACTGCTCGGCTCAGAATTTAGATGAGGTTCTGACATTATTTCCAAAATGTCAAGATCAGGACCACACCGGCTGTGCTCAGAGTTGCTGATAAAGGTATTACCAAGACCAAGAACAAGGTCAAAGAGAACAAGGGCAAGAAATCATTGGCACCTCCTCTTCGGGAATGCTGACGAATTAAATGTAATCAGATGGGCCACTGGAAAAGTAACTGCCCCATCTACCTTGCTGAAATCAAGATGACTAGAAACTCCGGTAAGGGTTTCTCATCTGGTATGTCAATAAATGTTATTGAACTTTTCACTGTTTCCCCTAATACATGGGTAATTGATACTAGATGTGGTTTCCACATCGTTAATGTTTTGTAGGAACCTGAAAAGTGGAAGAAGATAGAACAAGGCGATATGGAGCTCATCGTTGGTGATGGCAAAAGAATCCCTGTATTGACTACCGGCATATATTCTCTTACATGTCCTACTGGTCTTGTAGTTACTTTAGATAACTGTTTATATGCTCCTTGTTAATACATAATCTGTGCATCATTTAAAGTATCTGAACGAGACGATGTGAAGATTCAAGACAAGTTCAAGCTGCCGGCCGAACTAGGTCCGAACCTGACCAGCCGAACTTGGAGTTCCGACGGAGATCGGCCCAGACGTATATATATATATAGGAACTTGTGCTTTGAATGTAAAAACGAGATTGGAGAGAACAGTTCTTAACTATGTGTTTTTGAGAGTGTTTCTCTAGAGAGCTTAAGAGAGAGTTTGTAGTTGAGTCTTTGTTGATTTCAATAAAACAAACTATTATTTACATCTCGTGTTCACTCTACAATCAAGCAAACCTATAGTAAGATCTGTCTTTTGGTTTTTCAGTTGGTATCAGAGCAAATCCCGGTTGCTCTATCGCGTTTGCTTTGATTGTGATTGTTTTCTTGTCAAAACCAAGTGTTTTTCATTCAAAAACAAGTCAATCTTTGAGCTTTACAAGTGCATTTCATTTCTAAAACATTTCTATGGGTTTTACCTGAAATTCTGTCAAAAATCTCGTCCAAATTCTCTCAAAAACGCAAAAATGATGTTGAAAACGTTTAGATTCGTCTGAGGTTCGGAGTAACTGAAAAATAACCACTCCGAACTCCTAGTTCGGAGATAGATCGGCGTGAATTTCCCCGAACTTGAGGTTCGGTGAGAGTTTGGAGAGAGATCGGTGTTTCACTGTTATAGAAGTTCGGACAAAGAAAGTTCAGAGGAGTTCGGACACAAGTCTAAGTTTGGACTGTGCAATCGAGTTCGGACAAAGTTCGGAACAAGATCGGAGGTTCATTAGAGTTCGGTGGGAGTTCGGACGAAGCAGGATTTTCAAAATTCTTAAAATGTATGAAATAGAGGTATTCATGGAGCGTCATCGTCAAAGTGTGCCAAAGCTGATAAATCTTGAAGATTATCATGGTTGGGCAACAAATTTTCGAGCTTGTGTTAATGATTTGGATAAAAATTTGCGGTTATCAGTTACAAATGAACATATGTATCCAACTTATAGTGATGGTCATTTAAAGGAGATGCAAACTTTTTAAGTGAAGAAAGGAAATCATATGATCAAGTCAGAAAGTGGCGAAAAGCAAAACTGATATGGGATTTTGTAAAGACACAATGTGAGGAACATATATCTAAAATTTCTCAAGAAAAGTTTGATCAAGATTTGAAGTTTCAAGGTAAAATTAAAGAGTTAGAGGATAAGGTGGGCAAGTTGACTGAAGAAAATAATTTTCTGACAAAGGAATTGGAGAAATGGTAAAGTAAAGTTTGTGATGATTTCGCTGCCAAAATTCAAAAGGATGTATCTACATCATGTTCAAAGTGTTTGGAATTTTCTAGTATTAAGGAAAAATGGTTGAAAGAGAGGAATTTGTTGGTTGAAGAATGCAATAAAGCTCTAGCTAAGGAAAAGGAAATTGTTGAAGATTTTGATGCGTTATTTGCAAAATGATATCCTCTTCAACAAAAATATGAAAATGTTAGTAAAGCTGCTGTCGAAGTTGCCGATAGAGTGATTCAACATCAGGAAGAATTTACAAAGTTGCGTGATGAAAATGGTGAGATTCAAATTCAAAATAATATTTTGAAACAAGATGTTCTTTACTATAAGAAACATGTAGAGAAAGTTACTGCAGAAGTTCTGGAAGAGTGTCGCTTGAGACAATGTCATATAATTGATTATAACAAATTGTCTGACAAGTACATTGCTTCGCAGAAAGAGTTGTCGGAAGCTAATATGAAACTATCTGACCAACAGATTGAGATCTTTGAGCTGCAAAGGAAATTGAAAAATTGCAAAAATTCACCAACTTTCCTGAATTATTTGTATAAGTTGGAAAAGAGTCAGGAGAATGGTAAAGATTCGAGTCTTCATCAAGTTCCTGCTCTCTGTTGATACTGAACTTTTCGTTTCAGCTATACCATTTGGTATTGAACAGCATGATTATTCAAAATTTGCTGATACCAGTTCAGGAAAGAAAACAAAGTCCAAATCACAGAAGAATAAAAAGGAGGATGATTACCGCAACGGGTTGAATTTGCTTCCAAATCTACATTTCTTGAAAAAGAAAAAGTGTTTTATGGAAATCCAAGAAAAGTGAAAATGCCAAAGTTTTCTGAGATTGTGATAGACGAGTCTTCGATTTCCGGGAAAAATGATGTGAAGGGAATCAAATATGAATTTACAAAGCTTGCCAAATAGGGTCATGAGATACCAAAGTCTTTTCACGATAAAGACAAGCAAAAGAATGTTGGTTTGGGATTTGAAGAAAAAGAAATGCCGACTGAGGATTTCAACAAGAAGAAAGTCAAACCAAAGAAGATAAAGAAGCAGACGGTGTTTTTTAGATAAGAAGCCACGATGTTGGAAAAAGAAAGTATCTTCAACAGATGAAAAGCTTTCTTTTGAAGAGTCTTCTTGTATATTTGATGCTACACCACCAAGCGGTAACAATTCAGATTCATTTTATTCTGCTAATTCTAACAGGTTTTATCGTCAAGATAAATTCTCTGGTTATGGAGATGATTCTGCAAAATGTTTTCCAAAATTTCATAAACCAAAGAAATTTCAACCTGTGTTTTCAAAAGTTTATGATGAATGTCTGACTGATCAATTTGGAAAACCGATTTCTATTAATCCAACTGGTAAAAAACTTTGTTATGTTTGTCGTAAGAAAGGTCATTATGCAAATAATTGTTCTATGACAGCTAACAATTCATCATCAAATGCCAAACATACAAAGTATGTTGATCTTGATGGCATCATTTTTAATGAACCAATGCCCAATACTAAATTTTCATGGCAAAAGAAGCCTCTTTCGGAAAAATTGGGTAGTAGTTCTGATTGTTACTCATCAGTTGACAATGGTTCACTAGAAATCATCTAACCAAAACAGGAATGGAGACCGAAAGTTGTCTCTACCGCAAACACAGATTTTGTTGAAGACACTGGACGACCTACCATTGTTGGGGATGAGGGTCGGGGTCTTAAGAACTTACTATTTTCCAGTGTTTGCAGGCATTTCAGGAAGACCTATTAGAAATCGAGAGATTGCTGACAGTGAGATACGTGTGGTTTTAAGTTCAAATACATTGTTCTTATCTTTGAAAAACTGATTTTCAAAAATATCATTTTAAAAAAAAAAATTGTGTCAAGTGTTGATCGATCATTTTCATTTTTTGTTATTCATTTTTCTTTCGTTCATATTCTTAGGGGGAGAAAATTTGATAATTCAAAAAAAATAATAATAAAAAAATAATAGTTTTTGTTTGAATTTTAGGGGGAGAAATTGGAAAATATAAAAAAATGATGAAAAATTGAGAAATTGATCCGACAAAAGCGAGAAATGATAGTACATCAGCATATACTTTTATCTGTCATGGATAGAGTAAGTCTAAAGTCTGTAGGTTCTTGTATGATCTGTGAATGTGCATGACTAATCTGATATCTGCAAGTAAGATATAAACATAAAGCTTGCCTGATAATCTTTGGTTGTTGCTTCTTGATGAATGCTATGTGATGATTCTGAGACAAAAATAGAATAAAGAGATATCCTGATGAATGCATGTTTTCATTTTGAAAGATTTAAACTTGTTTGATTTTCTTTATTTTGTAAAACGATTCGGACTTTCTCTGCGTATCGAAAGATCGGCCTGATTGTTGTTCGTTTGACGTTCTGATTTATTTTCATTGGTGTTTCGTATAATCTATCAGACTTTCTCTGCGTATACGGAAGTATCGACCTGATTGTTGTTGGATTATACAACTTCAACTTGTTTTGCTTTCTTATTTTCTCAAATACTTGGGCTTTCTCTACGTGTCCACAGGACCGACCTGATTGCTAGGTATTTGGGATTCTGTTTTATTTTTGCATGACTCATCAAGGATGATTAAATCTCAAAGCAAATTTGCTTCTATATGTTAATAATGATGATTTGCTAGTATTTCTGATAGAGTGGAAGCCGAGTTATCAGTGCATGAAAAAATTACCTTAAGCATATCTGAAAACGATAAAAATGATTGGTGCGTGCTGAAATAAACATAAATGTTGTATTTGCGATTATCTTGGCTTGCATGCTGATTAAGACCGAAATTTGAAATGTACTAGATGCGTTATGTCTGATATGATCTCGCGTTGTGATCTTTCTCGCAAAATACCATAAATAGAGTTTGTTTCTGCATTGCATTTACATTTAATTTTAGAAAAGTACAAAAAGATTTTTGGTGTGTTTTAGCATAAGTTTGAAAAATCAAAAAGATTTTAGGTTTGTTTTCATATAAACTTTCTAAAAGCCAAAAAGATTTTACTTCTTATTCGTTTTCGATTGATCGACACAAGATACGAAAAACGTTTTCAAAATCTATATCTTGGATTCTCGAATAGAATTTTTGCGCCAAGATTATTTATGTTGACCAGGTACTCCAAGGAATGAGTGTATCACAACTTCAAGTCTTCTGAAGGTGTTGATAAAGATGAAAGAAACTGTGCATCATCAAGTATTCAAATATTAAGCTTCCATCAAGTTGAGGGGGAGTTTGTTCAAAGAATATGTTTTAACTGGTGAACAGATACTGCACATGATGAGGGGGAGTTTGTTGATACATAATATGTGCGTCATGTGAAGTATCTGAACGAGACGATGTGAAGATTCAAGACAAGTTCAAGCTGTCGGCCGAACTAGGTCCGAACCTGAGGTTCGGACCAACCGAACTTGGAGTTCGGACGGAGATCGGCCCAGACGTATATATATAGGAACTTGTGCTTTGAATGTAAAAACAAGATTGGAGAGAACAGTTCTTAACTATGTGTTTTTAAGAGTGTTTCTCTAGAGAGCTTAAGAGAGAGTTTGTAGTTGAGTCTTTGTTGATTTCAATAAAACAAGCTATTATTTACATCTTGTGTTCACTCTACAATCAAGCAAACCTATAGTAAGATCCGTCTTACGGTTTTTCACTCCTGGATTGTCTAGAAACATTATTTCTGTCTCTTCCCTGTTTGAACAAGGTTTAAGTACAAGTTTAATGGAAATTCCATTTTTACCTACTTTAACGATATCTTTTATTTCGAGGCTAAACCTCGACATGGTATATATGAGATAATTGTTCAAATGCACGATCAACTCTATCATGTTTCTAAACGAAACAAAGTTGATAACGATTCCTTTTTGTGGCATCATCGACTAGGTCACATAAGCAAGGCTCGACTCAAGAAGCTTCAAACTGCAGGGATTCTCGAATCCTTTGATGCAGATACCTTCGGCGAATGCGAATCATGCTTATCTGGTAAACTGACCAAGTCACCGTTCAACCATGTTGGTGAACGGGCTAAAGGTTTGTTAGGGTTAATACACACTGATGTGCGTGGACCCTTTCAGACCGAAACAAGAAATCATGAACGCTACTTCGTATCTTTCATAGATGACTATAGCAGATATGTTTATGTCTATCTGATGAAACATAAGCACAAAACTTTTGACAAGTTCAAAGAGTTTCAAAAGGAAGTAGAGAATCAACTAAATCGAACTATTAAAATACTTCGATCAAATTGAGGTGGTGAGTATATTAGCAACAAATTCCTCAATCATCTCAAGGCTTGTGGAATTATTTCACAACTCACTCCTCCTGGTATGCCACAGTTGAATGGTGTTAGTGAAAGGAGGAATCGAACCTTGTTGAACATGGTTCGATCGACGATGTGCAGGACTACCTTGTCCCACTCCTTTTGGGGTTATGCTCTCATGACCGCCGTTCGCCTAATAAATCTAGCACCGACCAATAAAGTTGATAAAACCCCATATGAGATATGGCATCATTCTTCTCCTAATATTTTTTACCTCAGGGTATGGGGATGCGAAGCCTATGTCACTAGCGAATCAGATAAGAAGCTCAATCCTCGAGGTGAAAAGGTAATTTTCCTTGGATACTTTTACCATCCCGATGGAAACCATGTTTCTATAAAAAGGAATGGTATGTTCCTTGAGAAATAATTTCTCAAGAGAGGAACAAATATTGATCCAATGGATCTCGAAGAAATTCGAAAAACACAAAACCCTGAGACGGTCGCTGGGACTGACCGACAAATGGTTGTCGCACCATCAGACCAAAAAACAAGTGTCCGCTGAAGCGAAAGGACATGCAGAGAACCTGATAGATACCTCTGGAATCTAGAAGCTTCCGATCTCCTGTTAGTAGCTGACTCAGATGACGAACCTACTAACTACAAAGCTGCAATGTCAGATCTGAATCTGACAAATGGCTTGAGGCCATAAACACCGAGATGCAATCCATGCGTGATAATCAAGTATGGGACTTGATTAAGCTACCCCCAGTTCTCAGGCAGTAGGGAGCAAGTGGATCTTTAGAAGACAAACTGACATGCATGGAAATGTGCAAACCTATAAGGCACGACTTATTGCGAAAGGTTTCACTCAAACCCAAGGGTTTGACTATGATGAAACCTTCTCGCCCGTGGCCATGATCAAATCGATTAGGATATTGATTGCCATAGCCGCATACCATGACAATGAGATATGGAAAATGGATGTCAAAACCGCTTACCTGAACGGACAGCTCGCTGAGGATGTCTACATGGTTCAGCCTGATGGTTTTGTCGATCCTAAATATCCAAATAGGGTTTGCAAGCTGAATAAGCCCATCTATGGACTTAAACAAGCATCTCGAAGGTGGAATCTTCGCTTTGACCAGAAAGTCAAGGAGTTTGGTTTTGCTCAAAACGAAGATGAACCGTGTGTTTACAGAAAGGCAAGTGGGAGCGCTATATCATTCCTCATATTGTATGTGGATGATATACTGATCATAGGAAACAACATCCCCATGCTTAACGAGGTTAAAGTATGGCTATCATCTTGTTTCGCTATGAAGGATCTTGGGGAAGCCGTTTATATTCTGGGAATTAAATTCACAGAGATCGATCGAAGCGGCTTCTGGGTCTCAGTCAAAGTACATACATTGACAAGATTATAGCACGATTCAACATGAGCAACTCCAAGAAAGTAGTCGTCCCTATGACAAAGGGTGCTGTCTTGAACAAATCTCAATCTCCTCAAACGGAGAAGGAGATCAACCAAATGGCTTCGATCCCATTTGCTTCTGCTATAGGCTTAATTATGTATGACATGCTCTTCACTCGATCGGATGTCTTGTTTGCATTGAGCCTGACAAGTCGATACCAACAGTCTCCCCGTCTAGCTCACTGGAATGCTGTAAAGAACATCCTGAAATACCTGAGAAACACAAGTGAGATGTTTTGGTATATGGAGGATTTGATGAGCTCGCTGTAAAGTGTTACGTCGATGCTAGTTTTCAGACTGACCGAGATGACTCTCGCTCGTAGTCCGGATACATATTCACCCTCAATGGAGGTGTTGTTTCGTTGTGTAGCACCAAGCAGTCAGTGGTAGCTGATTCAACTACTGAATCTGAATACAGAGCCGCCACAGAAGCTGCCAAGGAAGCAGTATGGATGAAGATGAAAATGCATGAGCGGTAGATCATCTACTTAATCGTATCAAAATAAATGTAAAACGAGAATAACACGAGGAGTAAATACAAAAGGATATGTATTAGACCATAGAGAACCAAAGAGTACACTTGATAAAAAGTAAGACTCAAAACGTACAACTCTACCAAGTTCTACACAAGACAGACTATATATACTAGATGAAACCTCGATGGTCCGAACCTCCAGTTCGGATAAGTTCGGACCTGTCCGAACTTGGTGTTCGCCAAGAGTTCGGCCAGCAACAAACATGCACATCTTTGTCTTGTATTCAATACTTCACATGACGATCAGGAACCATGTATCAACAAACTCCCCATCGGCATGTGCAGTATCATCTTCCACTTAAAACTTGTATCTTGTATCTTCAACCAAACTCTTCCTCTTCTTTGACGATGAGTTCAATCTTGAATACTTGACATTGCATCATGTGTAACCTCTTTATCAACAATCTTCAGAAGACTTGAAGTTGTGATGTTCTCTTTCCACTTAGAGATCTGTCAATATAAATAATCTTGGCGCAAAACGTCTCTTCGAGACTCCAAGATGTTTTAATTTGGAAATTTGAATTCGTATTCCGTGTTGATCAATCGAAAAGAAAGAAGAAACAAAACCTTTTTGACTTTCAGAAACTTTATATCAAAACACACCTAAAATCTTTTTGGTATTTTCTGATAATAAAAGTGTAAATAATACTGAATCAGACACTATTTTTATCTTTTACGAGAAAGATCACGATACAAGAAATTAGGGTGTTCACCCACATATGATATGTGTGGGCAAATGGGTATAATTCGTAGGTATTTTGTTGATACATGGTTCCTGATCGTCATGTGAAGTATCGAATACAAGATGGAGACAAGCAAGTTTGCTGTGGTCCGAACTCCTGGCGAACCTAGGGTTCGGACAGGTCAGAACAGGTTCGAACCTGGAGTTCGGAGCATCGGGATTTCTCAAGTATAAATAGCATCTCGTGTATTGTATTCAGTAACTTCTTAGTCATATCTTCTAAGTGTCTGTGTAAACTCTCTGTGGTTAATATAAGTCTGATTTGTATCTACTCATCGTGTGTTACTCGTATTACATTGATTCGTTACGACTAAGTAGACGATCCACACGCTCACGCATTTTCAAGTGGTATCAGAGCATTTGGTTTGATCTATTGGTCGGAAATCATTGTTTTTCGGAGATTTGAGTCAAAATTCAAATTTTTACAAAAATGAATATCCTTTTTGAGTTCGTTTGATCATCTCGAGTGTGCTTCTAATCAAAAATCCGTTTCTAGATTGTTTCTATCGAGTTTGCTTGAATTCCTGACGGAAATTCCAGTTAAAAACACTGAAAATCGAGAAAATGGTGTCGAGTGAGCTTGTGTTTGTCTGAGGTTCGGACAACTTCGGAGTAACCACTCCGAACTCCTAGTTCAGACGGAGTTCGGTGATATTCTAGTTCGGTGAGAGTTTGGTGAGGTTCCGAAAGAGTTCGATCCGAGTTCGGACAGAGTTCGGTCACCTTTCGGCACAAGTTCGGTCCAGTTTTTGTTTGATTGTCCGAAGGTAAGGTTCGGAGGGAGTTCGGCAAGTTTAAGTTCGGATTAGTTCAGACGAGGTTCGGAGTGAACAGTAACTTGTGTTTTTCAAAATGTCCGATTTTCAAGCATTTGCGGCTATTTAAAATTCGGTTCAAGCAACGATGCAAACAATGATGAATTATGATAATGAAATTGGAACAAGTCAGAAATTTTCCGAATTATTGCGATTGGAAGATTATCATAGTTGGGCTACACGATTTGAAGCACATGTTAACACAAATGATATTGATATGTGGTTCTCATATCATGAACCAAATGTTTATCCCAAAGATGTGTCTGGTGAACCAATTCTTCAAATGAAATTCAATAATGATCAAAAGAAAGCATATCAAGCTGAAAAAAAGGCGTATGGTACTCTGACAATGGCATTGCCAAAAGAATTACTACATCAGTTTTCTGCTAATTTTACATCATACAGCTTATGGAATGCTTTGCAGAAAAGATGTGAGGGCAATGACCAATATAAGAAAAGTCGTCAAAAGGTTTTGAGAAAAGAGTTTGATAGTTTCAAGCATTATCAGGATGAATCAATTTCATATCTAATTGCAAGATTTTCACATTTGATTAGTGAAATGAGTCTAGTGAAACTTACAAAGGAAGATGCTGAATTAAAAGAAAAGATTTTAAAAGCATTACCAGAAAAGTGGGAAAACTATGTGATGATGGTTACTCATGATAAAGAATATTCTGGTCTGAGTTACAATGATTTGATTCAAAGGATACAAGCACGGGATATGGAGTTGATGGTGAATAAATCACTTCCTGTACAAATCCAAAATCCAGCAGTGTATTATGGTGAAAATGTATCTACAACCAAATCTAATATTCTTAGTTCCGCACCTCCTACAACATTTCTCGCAAGTAAATCTGAAACTCCTAGTTATTCTTCTGCTGGTTGTACTGTTTCAATTCCTAGTTTTTCGACTCAAAGTGCATTGTCCACTCAAACTATCGATGATTATAATGCTTTGATGTCTGCGTTGGTATCTTCGTATTTTGGTGTTATCACCGGTGTTGTGAGTAATGCTGAATTAGCAAATGAAGATTACGATCAAATGGATTATGATCATTTGGAGGAAATGGATCTAAACTGTCAGTATGCTATGTTGGTTCGAAGAACGAAGAAATTTTTCAATAAACTGGTAAGAAGCGTTTGAATCAGGAAGGTAAGATTGGTTTGGACAAGTCTAAGGTGAAATGTTATAAGTGTTCCCTCTATGGCCACTTTGCTCGAGAAT
The DNA here is from genome assembly GCA_039602395.1 of Deinandra increscens subsp. villosa. Lineage (NCBI taxonomy): Eukaryota > Viridiplantae > Streptophyta > Magnoliopsida > Asterales > Asteraceae > Deinandra > Deinandra increscens. Next base: position 19,004,833 of record JBCNJP010000010.1, on the reverse strand, counting down.
GTCCAAGTTTAGCAGATAATAAATTGAAAACTAGTCAACATGCACATTTAGTCTTTCATCCAATAAATGAAGCTGACAAGGTTGAGAAGAAATCTGTTACTTTTGCTAATAATCTGACATAACCGTTTTGGCATCCAGATGAATTTGCTTGGAATGAAGATTCAGCAGCTAAAAGGAATCATGCTCCATTTTCAATTGCATTGACTACTCGTCATGATGATGATGATTGTGTTTTGACTGATTCTGATTTTTATTCAAATGAATCATTGGTTCAAGAAGTTTTACCAAAGGTTATTGAAAGCTCAAAAGCTGAAAAAGTCAAGTGTCTGGAATGTGAAAAATTGCACAAGAAGATTGCAAGTTTTGATCAACATTCAAAAACGTCAACCAAAGAGATTGTTGTGCTTAAGAAAGAGTTGGATGATTTTCAGAAGAAATATTATGAATTGGTTCATATTCATGAAGATGTTTTGAAAGAGAAGACACAATTGGCCGAAGAGTGTGAGAAAGCCAAAGCTGAAGCTTTAGATGCAATTCAAGATTTTGAGAATTTATTTGAGAAAAGTTATCCAGATCAGCAAAAATATGAAAAAGGCTAATGCTCTTATTGTTAAAACTGCTGCTACTGTTGAGAAGCTTCAAACCAAGATCTCTATGCTTCAAGATGAGAATGTTCTTTATCGAGATAAGAATGAAGTGTTGACTAAAGATGTTGAGATTTATAAGTAAAAGAGAGAAAGTGTTCTTAAAGAGTTATTTGCTGAATGTGAGATCTGAAAACTACAAGTTTATGAATATGATGATCTCAATGAAAAGTTCATCAAGTCACAAAAGGAGGTGTTTGAGGCTCAACAGAAGATTAATGATTTGTAGTTGGAGATTTTGGAGTTGAAAAGGTAAGTGAAGAATTGCAATTTGTCACCAACATTACTGAATTTCTTGTACAAAAAAGGATAAAAGTGCAGAGAATTCTCAAAAGATGATGTTCACTTGCTTCCTTAACCAGTGGATATAATTGAAGTTACATCTGCTCCACTTGATCCTAAGAGTGAATTGCATGATTATTCCAAGTTTGCATGTCACACCCCCAAAATACCACTAACGGAGTCTATACCGTTAAGGGGCGCGACTAGACCAGGATCCACAACCATAGTTACAAATACTAAACGAATCAGGGTTAGTTCAAACACAAATTATAGATAAAGTCTCAGATACAATGCAGCGGAATAAAATATTGTCTTATAGCACTAACCACGTGCTTTACAAAGTTAACATTGTTTTAAAATTCCCAAGTTAAGTTTTAAACAGAAATAAACATCTTCTTGTGCCATGCCAACCTCCAGCGGATACTCCTTAGCGATCTGCAAAAGTTTAAACCACGCAAGTGTCAACCTAACGGTTGGTGAGTTCACAGTGGGCTTGTCATGCATTGGCCCGGTCTCATAACCATAGTTCGTATCAAAATGTACTTACAAAATATTCATTTGTGAAAAGCAATGCTCGTATTTAATTCTCAGTTTATAAATGGTTTGTCCGTGACCACGTCATCGGGTATGTACTAGTTCCGTAAAGTTAAAGGACTCAACCGATATCGCGGGTAGCTAATCCGTTGTTCCATGCTCTAAGGAAGTTTGTACCAAAGCTGACTTATTTTGTGGGGGCCGAGCCATCCCGTACGGTGCGGACCTAGTCATCGCGGTTTCTGCCTCCCCCGTGTCCTCTCGGGACCACGGTCAAATAGGCTGATATTGTTCCTCCGTGCACTTCCCGTGCCACGGGGCGGAGTTTGTCAAACTCCAGTAGATCTACCCAACATCCCCTCGCTTTCACAAATTAATGGCACAATTAAGTTGAGGACTTTTAAGTTATAAGGCATCCTTAGAAAACATGTGATATCATATGGTTTAGACTTTAACCTACACTAGCCATATTAAAATGTTTTCAGTTTTGTTTCAAAAAGCAGTTTGATCAGAGTTCACAAGTGTTCCCATAAAACACTTCAGTTCATCAAGTGGGTGTCGAGCATCCCGTGTTCTCAAGTTTATCCGTGAGGTGCCTAGCACTCTCGAGTTTATTCAGCATTGTTTTTCGTTAAGTTATTCAGTGTGGCCCATCGGACTCACGGTAAGCGGGTTAGTGACACTCACCTTTGGTTGCACTGCTACACTTCAAGTAATCCGAATATTGTTGTTTAATGAAGACCTAGAACACGTTTAGGTCTTAAGTATTAGTTTCGTGTCTAATCTTTACTTAACGTCACTATGACCCATAACATAGCACGTTGCAACTATGACTCGACATACCGACACACGACACCAATGGTTGATCATAAACAAGGGTTCATATGAATCAGAAATCAAACATGTTTCATCATGGCATAATCATGTAAGTCATGGCATAACACTTAAGCAAATTTCACAAGTTTGGTTTTTAGGTCAAGCCTTAGTTTCGCTAGCATAGTTTCGCTAGGCAGTTTCGCTAGGTGCACGGGCAGCACTTTCGCTAGGCAATGCCCGGTGACACAGTTTCGCTAGGCTAGTTTCGCCCGAAACTGCTGACGCAGTTTCGCTAGCCTAGTTTCGCAGGGAAACTGGTTTGAACTTTCGTTCAGGTATTTCGCTCGATAGTTTCGCTCGAGCTGGTCTGGTCAAGTTCCCGGCGACACTATAGTTTCGCTGGTCAGTGTCGCTGGAAGGAGATATAATTTCGCTACTTAGTTTCGCCCAGAGAACACACAGTTTCGCTGGTCGCGAAAAACATACGGATTTGCCTAAAAATCAACCTAACAGCTTCTGATCATACATGCAATTCATTATCTAGCATCCATAGGCATTTACCAACATAAATCAAGCAGCTTTATCATGTTTAACATGCATTTTGATCATTAAATCTCTAAAATAGGTTCAAAACCCTAAAATGACCTAAATTGCATAAATCTCTAACATGGATGGATTTCACACGTAAAGTTATCAACTTTAGTACAGATCTAGCATCCTAAAGCATATATACAGAAGATCAAGCAATATCATGAAGGTTTGGTCATGCTTTTTAAGAAAAACACATATTAAACACATAATGGAGGTTTTTGAGACTCACGGTTCGATCTCCTAGCTTGGTAGGTGATGGTTTGAGACTGAGATCTCGACAACTCGGTGTGAACCTCGGCTGACCAGAATCTCCAGGAGAAAAGAGTGTGTGTGTGTTGTTGTGTGGTTTGAGCAAATGAGGCTACTAGGGTTTATTAAGTTTATTTATATCAGAGGCTAGTTTCGCTGGCAGTTTCGCTGGCCAGGCGAAACTAGCTCCGGTCTCGAGTATATTAATCAGTCTAGCCTGCTACCGGGCGAATCTGTAGTTTCGCTCGGTAGTTTCGCTGACTACCAAAATTTAGGCAATTTTCACATAATCAAGTATTTACAATTAATCATGCTATTCACAATAATAAGTCATGTATTTAAATCACATTGCACATAAAGACAATCAATGATGAACACATAACACATATGGACGGGTTCGGTGATCAACCAAAGGTCGTGGACGTATTCGGCCTAGTTATGCATTAGTTACTTAAGTTAACACTTATAACGTAACTAACGGGTTTGTCTAACGGAAGTTAACCTTGAAATTCTCGGGTGTCACATTGCCACTCCATCCAAGAAAAAGAATTCAAAGTCTAAAAAAGAAAGAAAAATCTTTGGGTGATGCTCCAAAATTTAGTTCAAAATCTGTTTTTCTAGAGAATGAAAAGGTGTTTGATAAGGTTGCTTCAAGTTCTTCATCTGGAACTGAAGAAGACAAAGTTTTGGTTGAGAAAAACAAGTTGAAGTATATCAAAGCCAAATTTACTAATGAAGCTAAAGCAAGAGACGTTCGTGTTCTTCTTCCAATTATTCAAAGACTCAAGGATTCAAACACAAAGGTTTGGGTTATGAAGTAAAGGAAGAACTGATTCAAGCAACGAAACCAGTGAAAGCTGCAAAGGTTCCAAAAGCAAAAGTTGCAAAGAAATCACCTCCTCAGAAGGAATTTTCTTATTACTTTGGAAGGTCATCATCTTCACGGAGTCCATCTCCTAGGTATGACTCTTCTGATGACTTCTTTGATAATTTTGATTCTGAGCATTCCTCTGGTTTTCATAAATCAAAACAATTTTCAAAAAATTTTCGACAACGACTTTGTTATGCATGTCGTCAACCAGGACATCTTGCTGCTGATTGTCCGACGACTGCATATATCCACAACACTGCTAAATATGTGGATAACAAAGGTCACATTTTTTATGAACCGTGGTCCCCAAAGATTAAATCAACTTGTAAATCGTCTTGGTCTAAACCAAGTACGTCGGTTGAATCTGATTCCAGTTCTGATCAAAAATAAAAAAAATTACAAATTTGGAAACCAAAAGTTGTTTCCAAGGCCAACAATGAATTTGTAGAAGACACTGGGCAACCCGACGCTGTTGACTCGGGTCGATCCCAAAGCGACTAATGGTTTATTTGGTGTCAAGTAGTATTTTGGGAAGACCTTTCGGTGATTGGAAAATTGCTGATTGTGAAATATCTATGCTAACTTAAACTGAAATCCACAATCAAATTTTGTTTTCAAAAAGCTCTTTTGCAAGTATTCGTGTTGGTTGATCAATTTTTCTTGTTTTTCATTCCATCTCAGTTTGAGGGGGAGTTTGTTATTGCAAAATCCAAAAATATTGTCTTGTTTTTCAAATCGTAAAAATGAAAATCTATAAATAGAGTTGTCATTTTTAGGGGGAGAAATTTGAAAAAGACAAAAACACGGAAAAATGAGAAATTATATCCGACATGACTGGGAACTGATGCTACATTGGCTGACATCGTCTGGCTCATGGATAAAGTAGGTGAAAAAACCATAAGACCATTTGATCGATGTGTAAGGTAGGCTCTGCAAATCAGAAAGTATACGAATGTGATATACACTAAAATCTGATGCTTGACCTAGTGGACAACATCTTGATGCATATCTCACAATATATCAAGGAAAAGATATGTGAAAAATAAAATGAGAAGTCACTGTGTATACATGTGTTCATTTTGCAAAGATTTAAACTTGTTTGATTTTCTTTATTTTATCAAACGATCGGACTTTCTCTGCGTTTTCACAATGCCGATCTGATTGTTGTTCGTTTGAGATTCTGCTTTATTTTCTTTGGTGTTTCGTATAACTCATCAGACTTTCTCTGCGTGTCCACAAGACCAACCTGATTGTTGTTGAGTTATACAATGTGACACCTCGTCAAAAACAGGTCAAACCTCTCTCTGTTAACTTTCTGATTTAAATGTTAATATGTTTTAATTATATGATTAACCGAATTAGTTTCGATAACTAACTGATAACAGAGTAAATCCCGCATTTGTATGCCCGTAAAATACGAAAGATTTTATATTTTAAATATGGAATTATAATAACAAGAAATTTAATATAAAAATTTACTTTTTATATTTTATCAAAACCGACGTAAATTGTTTTCACTTTAAAACGTTTAGCAAATCCGACAAATGATAAAAACATAAAGTTGTCAAGACTTAACCAAAATAAGATCCGTTAAACCTATTGCGCCCGGTTAGGCCCAATAAGCCCAAAGTAATCCTGATAAAACCGAAACTCGACCTGATGACTCAACCCGACTAACCGAGTCATCGGCCCAACCCAGAGGCCCGACCCGCGACCCGATTGGCCTTGGGCCGATCCCGGTACCTTTGAACCCCCGCGGCCCACTTGGGAACCGGCCCAACCCGGATTCCTCTTCCTCGCGTCCCAACCCAAGAAAACCCGGCCCATTCCTCGAATCTAGTTGGGCTTCGGCCCGACTCCTTTCCGAACTCGTTTGGGCTTCGGCCCAAACTCCAAACCATTTTATTTTAAATGTTTAGCCCATAAGTTTTTATAAGATTTAGCCCATTATAAATTTATAAAAACTTAGCCCATCAACTTTTATAAAAATCACCACCTTATTAGATTAATTAAACTTGGGTTATATTTTAAAAAGTTGTGATTTTTAATCACCTCTATGTTGGGTTTCGACAGTGGTATACGGGTGCCCGGTGACGTAAAAAAAAAACTTGACCGTTTAATTAAAACATTACCGACCGGGTTTAGTAAATTGAGAGTTAAAACGGATTAAACCGGTAATCCGTTTACGCAGCGGAATAAATAAATTTACTAATTTTAGACGCGTAAACCGAAGGTGTCGAAATCGTGTCAACAGGATCACGATCACCATAAATGATTAACCACGCAAACACCATTTCGCGGTAAACATTTTAGCGCGAAAATAATAACGATTACATTTAATCGAAATAAAAACATCTAAACTAAAACGGAGTTTAGATATACCTTGGCGGTGTTGAACAAACGCTCAAGACACCGAGTTTCAACGAACGAAGCGCTAGGTTGAAACGGACCACTTTCGATCTCCAACGGTTGTCGCGTATCACGATGGTACGAGATCAATCGGAATCAAGTCCGATTACAACCGGAGACGGCGCACGGCGAAAGGCGTCGGGCTCGCGTCGACAGGCGACGGTCTAGCGACGACAGGCGAGCGGCGGTAGTGGTGGCGGGTGACGACGGCGAGCGGCGACGGCGATTTACACGGTGGTGATCGGCTGTTTTGCGGCGGTGATTGGCGGCAAACTGAGCGGCGGATCAAAGCGTACGAGGCGGCGATCTATAGACCGTAAAGCGGTCTACGGGCGTTGATTGACGAAACGCCCTAACGAGCAACGAGCACCGAGATACGATGGCTTGAAGATGGCCACCGGAGCAACGGTGGTTGCCGAGATCGGCGCGGAACGGCGATGCCGTTTCTTTCTTTTGAGGTTTACGTCGGCCGAGAGAAACCTAAAAGAGATTATATCTCTTTTCACTTTTCTTCGCTGCCGTCGAGAGTGAATCGGGTGATTAGGGTTAATCCCTAATCATCTAATATTTATTAGATGTCCGGCCCGTCTCGATGGTAAAGCCCATTTTTCGTACGCGAGCCCACGAGCTAATGTTAGTAACATTTCACTAACGTATAACTCGACCGTGATTTTAAATAAAAACACTTTTATTTAAATGTCGTTCACCCTTTATTATTAAGCCGGTTAATAATAATATTATTGATTATTAATTATTTATAACAAGTATAAATAATATATATATATAATCAAACGTTTCCGTTTCTTTTACCGGTTAACTAGTAAGCGGGTTTAAAGTTCGTTGCACCCGGTGTAACTCTTACGGGTCGTAACCGGGTCGGGTTCAAGATTTGTCGGGTCTGGACACTTAATATCCAACAATCTCCCACTTGGACTGATCGCGACAAGATCTAAGAAACAGACAGAGGTGCTCTAGCTACACATGACTGTCCCAACCAGTTATGACACTTCAAGTCAACAACCAAGGCATATCTGTTGTGAAACAACTGATATTAGACTTGTGGTATTTCGAAGTCATTAGTTCCTTTCCGTATAAGACATCAATTGAACAAGAGACATGGATTTAATTCATTCTCTTTAATGTTCAATCATTCTATTTCTCGTGTCTATAGTTCGAAGTGATCCAAAACAAACACACAGTAGGTTTGGGTAAGGCCTTACACTTAACACTTGGAACTCACGAGAGGGCCCACGATGTCTAGCTGTTGCATTATTAGTGCAAGAGTACAGAATCCCATCTTGACTACATACAGCTCCCACTAAGCTTCAGATCTATTCCCAAAAGTAGTCTTTACTGGCAGTTACGCGACAGCGTATACTACAATCAAAGAACAGTCCTTGGCAAACGGGAGGTTGCATATGTATCTCAGGTCTAAGGATACTATTGAGTATACCATTTAATCAAATTCGTCTTATGATTAAATCCATGAAGACAATTTGATACGAGTTACGTCACGACGTCATTCCCTGATGAGGTCTGTGAGTCTGGAGAGTCAACCCTTTGAGTCCAGAGTCAGAATAGTCATAGATCAGTTTTGTTCCCACAAATTAGATCGACTACGGACGGTTTTAGAATATTTCACCAAATATTCATGGATGTTTAAAACGTATAAATTTCGAACACGTTTCACAGAATTCGAAAACTGCATCTAACCCTTTAGATCAGATCGAATGATTTGGTGCGAACGTTTAAGGTTCGACATCCCAACACTAAAGTAGAACAATGTAGCGCAGAATTCAGGTAATACGTAACAGTATTAGCTTATTGATCAAACTTGATCAATGGAACTGTGAATTCTCATGCTAGGTTCTATGCCTGTGTTTTGGTTTTGCCTGTTTAGTTGTTTCATCAGTTTTGGTGTTTCTCAGAACAGCAAAAGTACTTAAGTGAATTTGAATGTGTGATAAAACTTGTGCCCTTGGTAAGCACATGGATTACTGTGTTATCACTATGGCATTTTAATTGATTATCAACATAATCCAATTAACTTCTTCTTTGAATGTACCCTTACATTCATGATTCAAAACTTCACTTAAGGTGGCTAGTTGTTCGGTGAGTATGCTCGAGTACTCATCATGAACATTTTATCATCAAGACTAGTTGAGATGATTTGGTTTTCCAGCTTGTGTCATTGGTGTAACTCTTTACAGTGACACTTATGCAACATCCCTATGTTGGATAGTTCCCGTTTCATAACTAGTATGACACGACTTGTTTCAAGAAATTGAATATATCTGAGGATGCCACTCCTGAGATGTTTTCAATTGTGGGGTGTTCTTGAAATTGGGAGATCTTTTGAGGCTTCATTACAAGTTTAATCCGGTAAACTCCAATGAACGTGAGATCAACACTCAGTCGTTATCTCGATAAGGATTAGTGGTGATGCTCCCACTTGCTTTATATAGACGATGCATTCTTATAATCATCTTTCTTTCAAACCGTTAGGATATTGGTCTGCAAGACAACTCTTAGCAAACATACTTCGTTACCTAGAACGAAGTTATTTAGTTTCATAAACACAATATGAATCTAAAATGAGTAATATCCAATTGTCATGTCACATACATGAGATAGCAAGATGATATCAAACTTCCAGAGTTTGATGGTATCCTAGATACAGTCATCTTTGTGTTTGAAAGGAGTTGCGTGCTAGACGCCTCGATGATTATTCTATCAGAGTACCGAGTCTGATTTAGGATTGACAATTCAATCCAATGACCAACCAATAATGAAAGATTTTAGACAAGTAAAATCGTCCGAGTTTCATTTGGAATTATAAGTCATTTAGAATGCTTAACATGTTTTCATTATAGCAACAACTACTTGTTGTGAAAAGATGTTTGTCTAATTGAGTCTTGAACATTTTCAAGAGTCAAAGTGCACAATCCGGTAATTCCTACAGAAACCAAGTTTCTATTTGATAAGGAATTTTGATGTCAATACATCATTTAGGTGGACGTGCATAACTCAAACTTGGTCTCCCGCAAGACTCTTCTTGGAACCAATTTGAGTCGCAAGTGATCGGCGAGGAAATGATTCGTGGGTATAAGGTGTGAACGGCGGCCATTGGCAAGTCATAAGTCACGTGTTTTAATTGGTTTTCCAACTTTGAAAACAAATCCTCATAATGTAAGCAACATGTGCTTAGCAGGATTTTTAACACATATGAGTACAACCCATTTGTAGTCATCGACTTTTAAGGTGACGTATGTATATATCTATTCATTGACCATCATGGTCATACGCACAAAACTTAGTGCATTTATATAACATGATCACGCCAGTGATTGTGTTACATAAGTTCTGCTGGTGGCTTGAACGTTTATAAACAAGCGTTTGATCTCATCAAAGGTCCTATTGTTTGAATTGACGAAATCAAGCAAGTGATTTCACAAAAGTTCAAATTTTGATTTAATGAAGTCTCAAGCTATGCGATTCCAAACCATAAGGTTTTATGAATCAAGATAGGTTGATTAATCTCGTTGTAGCAATTACAATGAGAATAAGAGACGTCATGGCCTTAATGGATTTATAAAGAACAACCGTTCTTCTTTTGCATTTAGGCTAGTCTCATGATCATTAAATCAATAGCACCAGGATTAACGTCATGTTATATATATATTTGAATCTAATCTACCAACCAAGTGAAACATTTTCAAGTGTAGAAAAACAATGCATATCAATAAAGTTTAAACCGGAAACTTTAGTGCATGTTTAAGATTCAAAATAAAGCAAAGTGTATCATCCTGGACCCCGCCAGGGAAAACAAGCAAGTTGTTTTAAAGATACTACCAAGAATTAAAGTACGACATGACTTTATTCAAAGTTTGCAATCATGCAAAGATGTCATGTCTTCTTGGTCTTTTGCTTTCTACGACTTCACGTTCCTACAAAATGTAAAGTATGTCAAACATATATTTTGAAGGATCAAGTGAAGTGGTTTATAACATGAGGTAATAGATATATACCCCCGGAAGTGCCTGCATCGGACTTCTTCACCTTGGCAAGATATTCAGGGTAGTTTCTCCTCCAGTGCCCCATCTTGTTGCATTCGAAGCACTGGCGCTCAGCTTGCGGCGGTGCCTTCGAAGCCTTTGACTTGCCCTTTCCGGTGCCACTAGACCCTCTAGCAGCAGCGCCCTTGCCTTTCTTCCTTTGCCCAGGTTTCCTCTTAACCTCAGGTTTCATGACACCTCCGGATCGGATGGCGAGTACATCAGTCGACTTGCCTTTGCTGTTGTTACCGTTGAGAAAATTAATCTCAGCGGTCTTCAACATACCGTGAAGCTCGGTCACTGTCTTAACCAGGCTGTTCATATTGAAATTGATCCGGAAGGGAGTGAACGCACTGGAAAGAGAGTGGAGGATCAAATCCGTCGCCATTTCCTGAGAAATGACGTAGTCGAGCTTCGCAAGTCGGTCGATGTAGCCCTTCATCTTAAGGACATGGGCGCTGACAGGACTACCTTCGGCCATCCGACAGGTGATGAGCCTGACGACGGTCTCGTAGCGTTCCTGCCGGGCCTGGGTTTCAAACATGCCCTTAAGTTCCCCGATCATCTGAAACGCCGTCCTGTCAACCATACTCTTCTGAATCTCAGTAGACATGGTTGCCAGCATGAGGCACGTAACTGAGTTGGCATCCTTTCTCAGTGCGTCATGTGCAGCGCGAGCAGCCGCAGTGTTATTTGCGGGTGCTTCGGGCACCTCGGCCTCCAACACATGTTGTTTGTTGGCCATTTGCAGGACTATTTTCAGATTTCGATGCCAGTCGAGGAAGTTGGTGTCATCAAGTTTCTCCTTCTCAAGGAGAGACTTGAGCTGGAAAACCTCGTTGTTAGCAGGAGGATTAGCCATCTGAAACAACAGGCAACTTGTTTAGTGTTTCGATGTGATATTCGTATTCAAAAACGGCAAGCAAATCTTGAATAGGAATATGGGAACCCAATTAGTAGTCGACCGTCAAAGGCAGCGTTAAGTGCAATCACCGGTCACTAAGTAATCGGATAGACAACGTTTGTCTCTTGTGAAAACCAGTCACAACTCCCGTTTATGAGGCTTTCGCGAATTAGTTCGCGAAATACGTTTAGCGTCATCCATGCCAATTTTGTCTACGAATGACCAGATGTACGGTGTTGAAATACTCCAATACACAAGGTACTCGTAAAGAAAATGATAGATGTCCTCAGTGGTCAGTGTGCATGCACGGTGTTGAAATACTCCAATGCACACACCTTGGAAGATACCCTGAACACCAAGTGCGGTGTTGAAATACTCCAACACTGATGCATCGGTAAATATGTTCCAAGTTAGACTTGACTAGGATGGCATAATCTATCCGTTTTGCGGCTTACCAGATAGGATTAATTAGTCAGTGTTTTAATTAATTAAACGTTTGACTAAGCTAAGAACCCTATCTCACCCGGGACAGTCAATTTAATAACCTCCTTATTAAAGACTACACGTCGCGAGGCAGTAACCAATTATTAAAAGTTCGATATTTAAAGATCGAAAAATTCGAGTTCATAGTCGAATAAAATTGGTTATGAAATATCGAGTCTTAGTAAATATTAGGACTCGAACCAATTGATTGTAAAACAGTTTTAACCGATTAAAACTTAGTTTGGAGTTTTAGTTGGCGTGTTAAACAGTTTAAGACAAGCAACCAAAACGCACATGCAAACAAACACACATTCGGCTTTAGGAGGTTCCGATATTGTCAGAGCCTTATGACAATATCGAAGAAGGTCTGGGACGTAAAATTAAAATCAACCACAAGGATGGAATAAAATGCATCCGGTCGACTCCAATGCTCCCACTAGCTTCGACAAGCTCCCACGTTACAATTGGTGTACGTCTGTCTTTAGGTCATGGATACTTGCCATGCTAGGGATCGTTGCAAGAACAATCGCCACGATGGGGTTGTCGCATCACAAGCTCGTAACGTTCGTCCAAGGCGAAGGTTAGCTTAACGAGAAAATAAATAAATCCTAATTTATTTACGATACAACTTTTGAACCCAGAAACAAGTGGGCCAAACCAAAACCAAGACATGAATGGGCCAAAATGGGCCAAACCAAAATACGATAACCAATAAGAGCCATAATATGGGTCGAGCCGAATATGCGCGTTTTAAACAATCAATTAACGAATTGAAAACGATTGGTGGAATTAAATCGACCAATCATTTGGAAAAGCAATTCGTATAACTTTCGCGACTTTCGGGTTTTAACCCCAGTTCGCGAAATCCACCGGTTTAAAAACGACCGGTTAGGGTTTGCGTGTGGTGATCTAGGCTCTGATACCACTGTTGGGTTTCGACAGTGGTATACGGGTGCCCGGTGACGTAAAAAAAAAACTTGACCGTTTAATTAAAACATTACCGACCGGGTTTAGTAAATTGAGAGTTAAAACGGATTAAACCGGTAATCCGTTTACGCAGCGGAATAAATAAATTTACTAATTTTAGACGCGTAAACCGAAGGTGTCGAAATCGTGTCAACAGGATCACGATCACCATAAATGATTAACCACGCAAACACCATTTCGCGGTAAACATTTTAGCGCGAAAATAATAACGATTACATTTAATCGAAATAAAAACATCTAAACTAAAACGGAGTTTAGATATACCTTGGCGGTGTTGAACAAACGCTCAAGACACCGAGTTTCAACGAACGAAGCGCTAGGTTGAAACGGACCACTTTCGATCTCCAACGGTTGTCGCGTATCACGATGGTACGAGATCAATCGGAATCAAGTCCGATTACAACCGGAGACGGCGCACGGCGAAAGGCGTCGGGCTCGCGTCGACAGGCGACGGTCTAGCGACGACAGGCGAGCGGCGGTAGTGGTGGCGGGTGACGACGGCGACGGCGGCGAGCGGCGACGGCGATTTACACGGTGGTGATCGGCTGTTTTGCGGCGGTGATTGGCGGCAAACTGAGCGGCGGATCAAAGCGTACGAGGCGGCGATCTATAGACCGTAAAGCGGTCTACGGGCGTTGATTGACGAAACGCCCTAACGAGCAACGAGCACCGAGATACGATGGCTTGAAGATGGCCACCGGAGCAACGGTGGTTGCCGAGATCGGCGCGGAACGGCGATGCCGTTTCTTTCTTTTGAGGTTTACGTCGGCCGAGAGAAACCTAAAAGAGATTATATCTCTTTTCACTTTTCTTCGCTGCCGTCGAGAGTGAATCGGGTGATTAGGGTTAATCCCTAATCATCTAATATTTATTAGATGTCCGGCCCGTCTCGATGGTAAAGCCCATTTTTCGTACGCGAGCCCACGAGCTAATGTTAGTAACATTTCACTAACGTATAACTCGACCGTGATTTTAAATAAAAACACTTTTATTTAAATGTCGTTCACCCTTTATTATTAAGCCGGTTAATAATAATATTATTGATTATTAATTATTTATAACAAGTATAAATAATATATATATATAATCAAACGTTTCCGTTTCTTTTACCGGTTAACTAGTAAGCGGGTTTAAAGTTCGTTGCACCCGGTGTAACTCTTACGGGTCGTAACCGGGTCGGGTTCAAGATTTGTCGGGTCTGGACACTTAATATCCAACACTCTAACCATCTAATAATATATAAAAGCTACCATTTAGTTATAAAACATAAGCAAGTTTTATAAAAATTAACCTCCTACACATGAAATAGTTGGGTGATTGTGGTCTTGACAACACATAATTAACCAAGGGGTAATAACCCATGTTTAGTGTATAAGTAGGAGACTAACCTCCTACTTGTTTCCTCACACCCAACACACAAACACACTCACTCCTCTCCCTTGCTCCCTCCCTCTCAGCCGGCCACCCCCACAACCACCGAGCCGCTGCCGGCCAGCCACTGCCGGACCACCACCGGCCACCTCCTGCAGCCGCAGCCCCGCCGAGAACCACCGTCGGACCGCCCCAACTCGCCGGATCCTTCCTCCTCCCTTCTCGGTTCTTCTCCCCACTCCCATTGTGAGTTTTCTAAATCATTTTCCGTACACATTTACACCCAAATAATACCTACAAGTCTTGACAACAAACATTAAACATGTCCATCCTCTTAAAATCATCTAACAACTTCGTTTTCTCATTTCTTAGATCAAAACACTTCTTTGGTGTCCTTGGGACTTAATATTACCATAGAGGTAGGTGAAACACATGGAGAAATCCATGAAAGTATCCATGTGCACCATGATCTCATCTTATGTTCTTGATAAATTTTAAAACATTCTTATGGTTCAAGAACAATCCTTAATGGATATTTATCCAAAGAACTCACAAGGAATGAGTTCTTGTTGTTGAATTCTATATAAAAGATAACATACATTGGTCCTAACATATAAAATGTTAGTTGATTGTTAAATTATTTAAATGTCCTAACATGAAAATGTTAGTTGACTGTTAATTTATTTAAATGTCCTAGCATGAAAATGTTAGTTGATTGTTAATTTATTTAAATGTCCTAACAGGAGAACGTTAGTTGATTGTTAATTTATTTAAATGTCCTAACATGAAAATGTTAGTTGATTGTTAATTTATTTAAATGTCCTAACATGAAGATGTTAGTTGATTGTTAAATTTATTTAAATATCCTACCGTAAAAATGTTAGCTGATTATCATTTATTTATGTCCTAACACAAAGATGTTAGTTGATTTAATTATAAGTAATATTATGTTAATAATTAAAGTTGTCACATGTTAAGATTAATGCTAATTAAACAAATAAAAGCTCCAAGACAAAAAGAATATAACTAGATTTTCTTACTAAAAATGGAAAGAATAAATTTATGTCAAATGATTAGTTTGACATAAATTCTTGGATTTATTACAAGTTTTTAAACAATTAAAAACATGATATAAAAATGAAAGTTTTTCTATAAAAAGACACTTGTAAAATAAACATGTTTTATAAAATACTTTTATAAAAATAATCAAGCAATTACTAATTTTTATAAACCTTTATTATTACTTTAATGAATCGAAGTAATCGAAATAAGGATACGTTGCGTAGTAATAAAACCGGGACCATACGGCGATATACGCGAAAACGTAAATGTATAATATCTCCAAACAATTACCTATCATGTTTTATTAAAACAATCCAAAGTTTATGATAAATAAACTTTTATAAATCCAAGCGTCACAAATTAATATTTTAGAAAAATGAATATTTCCTACAAAAGAAATATTAAACGTTTTCGAAATATTAAATGATTAAATGTCAAACGATTCATGTTTTAAAATGAAATGAATAATTAATCTTGACGATTAATTATTTACAAAAGGATTTAAACTATGTTTTATTCACAAAAGTATTGTTAATCATAATTATTTAAAAATAATTATAACTTGCAAGATTAACTATTCAAACAGATAATTATTTACTTAGAAATAATTATACGAACTCATGAAAATAATAATAAACATTATTATTTTAACTCGATGTTCAATACTTGGTTTAGATTAATAAATGATAATTCCTTGGTTATATTTATTGAACATAAATATAAATAATCATGAAAGTATTTATTTAATAAATACAAGCTAACGGGTTTTCAAACGAATACAAACGGGATTAAAACGTCAAGAATTGACCGGTATCACTTGGGTGACTTATGTTGCTCAACTGATCATAGACCTTATGAAAATGTGTTATTATTTATTTAGGGCATTACTTGCTACCGCTACAACACCGTTTATTTCCGATTACCTGCTGAATCTGTGAGTTTCACGGCCCCTTTTCCTTTAACTGTTTTATACTTTGGGGGAGAAATCATGAAATCTGATAAATGCTTTTACTTAATATTATGGTTTATCTGTTAGCTGTATGACTACTTGTTCTCTTACTGATTGCCCAATTTAGTACATTATTGTTATAAACGTTTGTACAACCGTATCCCACCATTAATTGATTTCAATTAGTTCTGTACGAAACGATAGCTAGTGAATAGATCTATTTGGGTTGACAACCCTACCCTAACTGGTAGCTCCAGTTCTGACGCCGGATTGTCTGGTGGTACACGTCAGTTATTCTGCTCTATTTAACATCTCTGGGCAAGAGATGCTATGGGTGAGTAAACCGTTAGTATTTGAAATCAAGGTTCAGGTGATCTCATACATCCACAACGGTAAACCAATGTAATATTTAAGTATACTGAAACTGTTTTACCAACTTTAAACGTAGAGTCATAAACCTGTGAACCTCACCAACTTTATGTTGACCTTTTAAACTCGTGATTTCTTAGGTAATTGAAGCAAAACTCCGGAGGACATGCAAATGGGGCTTATTTATGCGATCGGACTTGCTCTTGGAGTCATAGTCCCAACCTATCCAAATAAACCGTTTTATGTCTAAATTTAATTTAGACTTTATGTTTTAAAAATGTAAGACATTATCATTTCCACTATCTTTCGCTGCAACTGAAATGACGTAATGTTTTATGAAGTTTAAATTTATTAGATGTTGTTATATGTATCCTCGACTATGATTCCATTCTCGCTCACACCCGATACCGTTGACCGGTGTATGACATATAATTTCAACTTGTTTTATTTTCTTATTTTGTTAAATCTGAGGCATTATCTGCGTATCGAAAGATTGACCTTAAGATAGACGATTTTGCGTTCTTATTTCTTTTTGCATGGAACACAGTTGACTATATCATGGTTACTATCATTATGTGATTAAAATCACAAATGAAATCACAAAATGTGATAAGCAAAAACATATCTGAGTATGTCTGATAGTGTGGGGTACACAGGTCAATGCAAGTCTAATCAATACCTTAACATATCTAGATGTTATGAGTATGATTGTGCCAAAGTTTAAAGTTGGACAAATTATATCTGCAATCGACATGGCTTATGTGTTACAATAATCGAAATTGAAGTGTGGTTCAGCATGTTATGTCCAATATGATCCCAAGTCGTGATCTTTCTCACAAAAGAGAAAAATAGTGTCTGATTCCGTATTGTTTTTATATTTCATATTAGAAAATACAAAAAAGATTTTAGGTGTGTTTTGATATAAAGTTTCTAAAAGTCAAAAAGATTTTGTTTCTGCTTTGTTTCGATTGATCAACACGTAATACGAAATCATTTTCATAATCAATATATATTGGAGTCTCAAAGAGATGTTTTGCGCCAAGATTATTTATGTTGGCAGGTTTCTAAGTGGAAAAAGAACATCACAACTTCAAGTCTTCTGAAGATTGTTGATAAAGAGATTACACACGATGCAATATCAAGTATTTAAGACTGAACTCATCGTCAAGATCAAGGAAGAGTTTGATTGAAGATATAAGATACAAGTTTTAAATGAAAGATGATACTGCACATACCGAGGGGGAGTTTGTTGATACATGGTTCCTGATCGTCATGTGAAGTATCGAATACAAGACGGAGACAAGCAAGTTTGATGTGGTCTGAACTCCTAGCGAACCTAGGGTTCGGACAGGTCCAAACAGGTCCGAACCGGGAGTTCGGACCATCGGGATTTCTCAAGTATAAATAGCATGTCGTGTATTGTATTCAATAACTTCTTAGTCATATCTTCTAAGTGTCTGTGTAAACTCTATATGAGAGATACAAGTCTGATTTGTATTTAGTCATCGTGTGTTACACGTATTACATTGATTTCGTTACGACTAAGTAGATGATCCACACGCTCAGGCATTTTCATATTTGTTTGTACCTACACATAAATTAAGTGTGAGTATGTGTGGTCGGCGCACTGAAGATAAATGTCTATAAACCTACACATTATTTATGTGTAAGTATATGGTTGATTTTACCCACACATATATATGTAGTTAATATTATTAATATGTGTTGGTAAAAGCGTTACATTTTCTTCAAATAACAAGCGCGTGGCGCGTGATGGATGCTGACATGGTAGAGGCTTTTACCTACACATATTATGTGTAGGTATATAATAGTGACATGGCATCTGATGTGGATGCTGACATGGCAGATACATTTTTGCCTACACATACTATGTGTAGGTATATTATAGTGACGTGGCAGCTGACGTGGATGCTGACATGGTATATATAATTTTATCTACACATAATATGTGTAGGTATATACTAGGATATACCCACAAAATATATGTGTAGGTAAAACATATTATTATGTGTAGTTAATTCACTGCAATTTCATTAAGTAAATGTGTGGGTAATTATAATATTATGTGTAGTTAACATTATTTTTTAAGTAGGTATTGATTTCATTATGTGTAGATAGAAATAAACATATGTTGGTATAATATAGTTATGTGTACATATAATAAACAATATATGTAGGTATTGATCTTTAAATTCCATAATCACCGATGCATAACAACTAAAAAGCATTGTTTACATTCAATCCACAAATACCAACTACTAAAAGAAACAAATCATAATACGTTGTATCATAAGTCACTAAAAGTTATATAAACAGAATCATGAGTCACCAAATTACTTGTCAAGCACATTACTTGTCAAGCACAGCTGTATCTTCATTTTCAGCTTCATAGTCAGTTTCGTCATCAAAGTCTGAACCATTAACTTGAGAAGCTCCAGTTGTCCGAATTTTGAAGCCCCCAATGTACGAATTTTGTTTTTGAATAACACCATCTTGTAATTAGTGGTCGGTACATCCCAGTTACGTTCTGGACGATTAAATCTTGTCTCAATGTCATCTAGATAACGAGATAAAAATGTGACAGCTACATCAGCAACATATGCTTCAGCAATAGAGCCACCGGGACGTGCAAAGTTACGAACATATCCCTTATATGTTCCCATCCGGCGTTCAACCCCAAACATCCATCTCTGACTGACCAGCCTGCCTAACAATGTCTCCTCTGGTAAATGTACACACAAGTGAACCATGATCGTAAAAAATGCTGGAGGAAATATCTTCTCAAGTTTGCATAATATAATTACAATACCGGTCTTCATTTCTTCAAGTTCTTTGACATATAGGGTTTTAGAACTTATTTTTTGAAAGAATTGGCAAAACTCGATCAAAGTTGCACGTATTTCCTTATCTAAGAAAGGTATTATGGTTGTCGGGAGTATCTTCTGAAGCAATACATGACAATCATGCATTTTCATCCCTCCAAGTGTATTACGGTCCGTCACGCATCGACTAATGTTGGACGCATAACCATCAGGTAGCCGAACAGACTTTATGAATTCACAAAACTTCACACATTCATCTTTAGAGAGTGTGAAATTAGCATGAGGTTTCTCAAATTTTCCATTTCTCTCTTTCAGGCATTGATCCTTGCGAATGTTAAGGTCCTCCAAGTCTAAACGTTCTTTTGCAGTATCCTTTCATTTCACAGGATCATTTAACAAAGTACCTACTATATTATCACATACATTTTTTTCTATATGCATTACATCAAGATTATGACGCAGCAATAATTTAGACCAGTACGGAAGTTCAAAAAATATACTTTATTTTACCAGTTCAACTCATCAATTCCTCTTTTATGCTTCCTATTCTCATTACTAGGTGCTTTCCCAGTAATCAATGTAGGAACATCCGCCTGTTGTTGTAATATATCGTTACCTGTAAAGTGACGAGGTTTTTCCCTTTTCTCTTGCTTTCCGTCAAACTCTAAACTCTTTCTCCACCTGTGTGATTTGCTTAAGAAACACCGGTGTCCTGAATAGCATTGCTTACCACAAATATGGTTAGAACGGGTGTCCTCCAAGCATACTGGACATGGCAATTTGCCCATAGTGCTCCACCCGGATAGGTAAGCATAAGCGGGGAAGTCACTGATCGTCCATATTACTGCGACATGCAGCTTGAAATTTGATTTTGAATATTCATCTTATGCTTCAACCCCAACAAGCCATAGAACTGTAAGTTCATCTACAAGGGGCCTTAGAAACACAACAAATTCCTTACTTGGAGATTTTAGACCAGTAATCAATAAACTTAAAAGAAAATTGCTCTTATATAGTGTACACCAAGGTGGCATGTTATAAGGCATCAAAATGACTGGCCATATACTATATGATGTTGACATATTGCTAAATGGGTTAAAACCATCTGAAGCGAACCCCAATCGTACACTTCTTGAATCATTTGCAAATTGAGGATACATCTCATCAAAATGTTTCCAAGCCCTTCCATGAGCAGGATGACGTAAAACACCATCCTCATCCTGTCGTACTTCTTTATGCCACCGCATGTCTTTAGCTGTGTGGCGTGACGCATATAGGCGCTTCAAACGAGGTGTTATCGGAAGTATCGCAGCTTCTTGTGAGCAATTTTGTTACGCACGTAACCTAAACCAGCTTCACATAGCAGCATTCTCACTTCGTAATAACTTTCTGGACAATTATTTGGCTTGGGAAGTACCTCGCGAAACAACTTCAAATGCATCTCAAACGAATTATCAGTCCATTTGTTCATTACTTTCAAATTCATCAACTTCACAACAAAGGTCAATGTACAAGTGTTCTTGCATCCCTCATACAAAGGACTATCTAACGCTTCATGCAACTTCTGTAAACGAGTATATTTAAAAACTGGTTGTTGATTTCCAGTTAGATCATTGGTAGGGCCAATATCAAAGAATTGATCACCAATTGCATCTTCTAATCCTGCTCTTACGCCACCAGCAGATTCGTCATTAACAAAATCATCCATTCCAACATCTTCTTCACTGTCTTCATCGTCACCCTCACCGTGGTACACCCATTGTGTATACGACTTATCAATTCCTACATTGACTAAGTGGCCAGTAATGACATCTATATTTTGTAGCCTCGTATTAAGACAGTTACCACGTGGGCATAATGTTAACCCACTGGAGTTCAAAGTTTGTCTACCAACGTTCAAAAATTGCTTTACCCCCTCCACATACTCGGTCGAAGCATGATGCCCGCTTTTCACCCATTGATGACTCATAGTTTGCACCTGATAATGATTATGAACAAAAATTAATAAAATAGATCACGATCTTGTATACTATGATGCCTAATCCGTAATGATCATAGTTGAAGCAAATAAAAATAGTGGTAATCGGAATTAGCTAGTACCTGGATTGATCAAAGCAAGCTCCTTTGAAATAATGTTAAACCAAGCAAAACGTGGAACTAGGGTTTATCGTGGATCATATCGTGGATAGGAATTGCGGGTGTTTTAATTGGTTGTTAGTTTTTTTGGATGTTCATAAACGTGGGTAGGATCTGCGACAATTTTAGTTGATGTTTAATTAGGATGGATTATATTTTACATATAACGTACTTGGAATTTAAAAATATGTACTAGTGTTTCTAATATAAGATACAAATTTCATTTATTAAACGATATTCCAACCAGCTCAACTGGTCCAGGTCGTCTGTTACTCACATTTGGCGTGGGTTCGATTCCCTTTAACTTGTTTTATTTTTTATTTTTCAATCCTAATTTACTTATCTACATTGACGATTCAGTTTTGTTTAGATATTTTCGCAAAACCCTTTTCCCCAAGTCAGTTACTGCTTCATCTCTTTCCCTTCTTCCACATACTCTCGATATCTTCTTCTTTTTTTCAAAGATGAGGGTGAAGACTCCTTC
This sequence comes from Deinandra increscens subsp. villosa, assembly GCA_039602395.1. Taxonomy (NCBI): domain Eukaryota; kingdom Viridiplantae; phylum Streptophyta; class Magnoliopsida; order Asterales; family Asteraceae; genus Deinandra; species Deinandra increscens. Next base: position 18,982,794 of record JBCNJP010000010.1, on the reverse strand, counting down.
TTACAAGATCGATTCAAATGATTATATCGAATCACAGGGCATAGTCCCTAAAACTACCGAAGAGGAATGTATGATAGTTCCATTTGATATTATACGCTTGAGGGATTCTGGCTCTTTTCCTTCTTCCATCGTCTTTAGGGCTTTGAGTTTACCATCCGCAATTGACAGCAACTCCAAAAAATGGGTTTGTTTTCCTGAATATCCCTTTACTATAGGTTTGAATTATCCTTTTCCTTCTTTGATTCAAGAGTTCTTCGATGTCTCCGATCTTTGCTATACTCAAGTAATGCCCACGATCTGGAGAATCCTATACTCCCTGAATCGTATTAAAGATAATCATCATCTAGACATTCCTATTTCTCTGATAACTAAAGCGTATAATCTGGTGACCAATGGCCAAGGTCATTATATGTTGAAGGCTAAGGTTGGTAGCAAAAATTTGATCCATCGTGTAGGTGAAAACAGTCCCGTTTGGAGAAGTCGGTTCTTCTTCGTAGAGAGGGATTCCATTCCCAACGGAAGACTTATTCCCGATACTTGGGTTGTCGAAGGTAAGCATTGTGTCTCCCATTTTTCTTCTTTAAAAGAAGACATATTTGGACCTCTATTCTGCAGATATTAATCTCTTAAACGTTGCTCCTGTTGACAATCATTCATCTGAAACTTTGAGTAAAGTCTTGGCTCTTCCTGTTGAAGAGAGAACCTACTTTGTAGAGTCTTCCAGTCGTTTTACTGCTGAATCAATCTATTTGATAGGTTCATCTTTCGGTAAGCGTATTTTATTTTGCTTTCACATGTCTTTCTCTATATTGATATGAGTCGATATAATCAATTAGGTGCTAATTCGAAATCTGTTCCTGGTGTGGGTGTGAGGATGTGAATTTAAACGTGAAGACTCAATAATTTTTCGATAAAGAAAGGCTTCCTGCTTCGAAGAAGAGAAAGACCATTTCTCATGCCCAGTCTTCTTCTGATCCTTTCGCTGACCTATCTTTTAAAGAAATCTTTGAACATGAGGACACTTTCCTTCTTCAAGTATGTATCCTTATTACTTGTTTAGATATTTTTATTATGCAATACTTAGTTTCCTCGTGCTGCAAGCCAGAACCCGGTGCATCTCAGCTCGTGATTCTATCATCAGGAAATCGAAAGAAGATGTACGTCTTCTTAATGATCAACTGGTGGCCAGGGACAAAGCTCATGCTAAATCACTTTTGGAGATGAAAGGCACAATGAATAAGTCTGTTGAAGTTTCCGTACTTCAGTGTAAAATTGAAATGGCTTATCGAATTTTGAAGGGCGGTTTGCTCGTGCCAGAGTGGGATATCAACGCGTGGCAGAAAGCTCACAAGGATTTGACCGGAGAAGAAGTACTGCTTGAAGGTGCCGAGGAGCAGGTGTTCGTGGGAAAGAAATGATAGTTGGTTTTATGGTTTAATTAATTAATGTGATTTTTTACCTAGGGTTAATGTTGGCCCTTTTATAGTTTAACCTTTTGGATTTTTGATCTTCGCTTGTAGCTTTTGCTTTTGTTTCCTGCAGACATTTTGATTCTCAATATGGTTTATATAATATTGTATTTTGATCAGTTTTAATGCTACATGTGTTTGATTATACATGTAATGTGCTTGTTTTAATTCTACATGTATGTTGAAACTGTATTTACTAAAGCTGCTTTGAATGATCTTTGACACCAGAACAATTTATGGCATTGATAATGTGTGCCAACAGATTAGCTTGATTTACTAAAACTGTATTAAACAAGGTGGAGATCACCCGCCGCGCGTTGCAGCGGCACTAGTCTTCACTTTTGTAACCGGTTTTGGATTGTGGTTCTTCCGTTCACTGTCGTGGAAAGCTACCAAGTTACTATATATCGTCGTCGTAAAGAAAGCTACATAAATGTACATCCAAAAATCATAAACCATCACAATAAGGAAATGAAGGTATAGAACACAGGGGCGATTGCAACTACGTATATAGTTAAAAAAACAACATAAAATACATGAAAAAATCACAATAGCAAAATGTAGGTGTAAACACACATATAATAAAGCATTACCAAAAGGGTCTAAACAATGAAAAAGCAAACACATATAAACCAGTTGGTTGCATAAAGAAGCATGTCTAATAAACTTGCTCCTTAGACCTCAAACATTGCATAAAGAAGCATGTCTAATAAACTTGCTCCTTAGACCTCAAACATATTATGTAAATAGGCTAAAAGAAAACACATTGCAACCAAAAGTTATAGAGGTGGAACTGGGTTGTATCGTGGTTGTTTTACCTCTTATGAACTGAAATAACTCCAACACCCATCACATTAGTGGCCTTCCTTTAAATCTAACAAAAAAAACAATCACTATGCCAACCAAATTATGAGTAGTGTATTTTGGTTGGTCAAATCCAACAAAAAAAAGGACATCGCATCTATATGATCCCCAACAAACATCAGGCAAGGAATCCACATTCACATAAATTTGGCAAACTTTTAAATCATTATAAATAAATACCTATCCATATTCTACTCCAACTACCAAGGAATCCACCTTCACAGAAATTTAGCAAAGCAGATGCCCTCAACCTGCACAATACCAAACCTTTAAGTGGATTTTTTTAATAATGAAAAATCAAACTAAACAACAACCTTTAAATTCTATCCAACAGAGTTCTTTCGTATAGGTCTGCAAAACATATAATGACTTCAGTGAAATGTATATTCTTTTTTATTTGGGTCTTGTTAACATAGAATGAAGGGTATATTCTTTTGGCAAAAGAGAACAAATCATAAACAAACCAAACTATGTTAACATAAGGTGATCAAGCATGGCCAATCCGGCATGATCCACTTGGACATGTATTAAAAGTTAACATTTTTTAGGTGAACCTGTTTAGACTTGTTACCCAGCCGATCCATTTTGCACTTGTAATCTTAATATAAAAAGAACGCACAGGGAAATGGAAGTATAAAAAGATACTTGTTGAACTCCGATCTCGGATATCTATTTTATACAAACATCTGTAACAATAGTTTTTGAATGGCCTGGGATACCTGTAAAGAAACTTTGGAATTAGGAAGATTAGAAAACATTTGCAAAATCATGCACTGTTGATAATATAATGACTTCATATAAACAACAACTGGAAGGAACCAAAAAACACCAACACAAACGAAAAAAATTGTCAAATAAAAAACAAACTACACACAAACCTAAACTAAACAGAAAAAAAAGATTAAACGAACCTGCAGAGACGTAGCTGCTGTACAATTTGACCTGCTACAAACGAAGAACAAAAATAAACAAATCGAAACTTTATATACACAAATAAACGAATCGAAGCCGTAGATACCATCGATGGAGAAACTAAAACGAACCTGAATCGAAACCCTAGATACCTTCAAGCATCTTTCGTTGTCGTGTTGATATTTTGATGAGCAAGAGGTGATACGAAAAATAATCAAAAAAGAACTTGAAATCAGATTCAAAATGCAAACTAATGATGAAAACCCCCCTACTGATCCCGTATAACATTGAATCGATACCTGAACTTTAAGGTGAAGGTGAAATCGAAGGCGGGTTTGCGACCTTAAAGGCAACTTCGATCACTGTGGAAAACCCTAACGTAGATGAGCGGAAGTAAAAAGGGAACCGATCTCCATCTTCTCTTTGTCAGAGCTAAGATAATGTTTGAGAGAAAGAGGAACGGATTGTGTGCGTTTGAGAGAGAGGGGAACAAATGGTTGATTGATAGCAGGTAAGGTATGGAATAGCAGATTAGCAGGTAAGCCGGTAAGGTATGGAAGATTTTACAATCTTTCCTTATACGTTTTTTATGCCTACCAAATCACCTCGAACTTAGATAAAATTACAATCATGCCATTAACTACTATTCCTTATCTTGTAAATTAAAGATAGGTAATGTGTGGGTAGAAGTGTATTACATGTGGATGTTTTTTTTACCTACATATAAGTATTATTTAAATTATGTGTAGGTAGATACGTTTTTTATTATAAAAACTAAAAATATTTATTTCCACGTCACTATTTTTTATACCTACACATAAATTAAATTTTTAAATATGTGTAGGTACGTATTTTGCCATGTCATTAAAAATAAAATAAAAAATTATTTTACTTAATTTATCTACACATATTTTTGCTAATATTATGTGTATGTAAAAATATTACTTATTACTTAGACATATTATTGTTTTTTGTATATGTGTAAGTCAATACCCACACATAACAAAAATATGGAAAATGTGTAGGCATATTTTACCTTCTCACCTACATATATACAAATGTAGGTAACTAAGTGTAGCTAAAAATTAGTTCCCACACATATTAATTGTTAAGAACTTAAACAAATTGTCATCCGTCGTTACCCACACATATAAAAACATGTGTAGATATTTACCTACATATAACCATATGTAGGTAAATTATGTGTGGGTAAATACCCCAATTTCTTGTAGTGTTGGGATCATATTGGACATAACATGCTGAACAACACTTGAATTTCGATTATTGTAGCACACAAGCCATGTCGATTGCAGATATAATTTGTCCAACTAAAAACTCAGGCAAAATCATACTCATAACATCTGGATATGTTAAGGTATTGATTAGATTTGCATTGACCAGTGTACCCCACACTATCAGACATACTCAGATATGCTTTTGCTTATCACATTTTTGTGATTTCATTTGTGATTTATCACATAATGATTGTATTCATGATATAGTCAACTGTGTTCCATGCAAAAAGAAATAAGAACGTTAAATCGTCTACCTTAAGGTCGATCTTTCGATACGCAGATAAGGCCTCGGATTTTAACAAAATAAAAAAATAAAAACAAGTTGAATAAGTATAACTCAACAACAATCAGGTCGGTCTTGTGGACACGCAAAGAAAGTTCAATGAGTTATACGAAACACCAAAGAAAATAAAGCAGAACGTCAAACGAACAACGATCAGGTCAGCCTTGTGAGCATGTAGAGAAAGTCCGATCGTTTGACAAAATAAAAAAATCAAACAAGTTTAAATCTTTGCAAAATGAACACATGTATACACAGTGACTTCTCATTTTATTTTTCACATATCTTTTTCTTGATATATCGTGAGATATGCATCAAGATGTTGTCCACTAGGTCAAGCATCAGATTTAGTGTATATCACATTTGAATACTTTCTGATTTGCCGAGCCTACCTTACACATCGATCAAATGGTCTTATGGCTTTTTCATCTAATTTATCCATGAGCTAGACGATGTAATCCAACGTACCATCATTTCCTAATCATGTCAGATACAATTTCTCATTTTTCAATGTTTTTGGATTTTTGCATTTTTCAATTGTTTTTGTATTTTCAAATTTCTCCCCCTGAAAATGACAACTCTATTTATAGATTTTCATTTTTACTATTTTGAAAAACAACATATTATTTTTGTATTTTTGCAAAAACAAACTCCCTCTCAAATAGAGAAGAAGTGAAAAAACAAAGCAGAAATTGATCAACCAACACGAAAACTTTCAGTTAAGCATTTTGAAAATCAGATTGATTTTGAAATTCAGATTAAGTTATCACGGATATTTCACAATTAGTAATTTCTCAATCACCAAGGTCTTCCTGAAATACCCCTGACACCAAATAAAACATTAGTCGCTTTGGGACCGACCCGATTCAACAGCGTCGGGTCGCCCGGTGTCTTCCACAAAGTCGTTGTTGGCCTTGGAAACAACTTTTGGTTTCCAAATTTTTAAAAATTTTAATTTTTGATCAGAACCAGAATCAGATTCAACCGGCATACTTGATTTAGACCATGACGGCTTACAAGTTGATTGGATCTTTGGAGACCATGATTCATAAAAAATTTGACCTTTGTTATCCACATATTTGGAAGTGTTGTGGATATATGCAGTCGTCGGACAATCAGCAGCAAGATGTCCTGGTTGACGACATGCATAACAAAGTCTTTCTCGAAAAATATTTGAAAAAGTCTTTGAATTTTGAAAACCAGATGAATGTTCAGAATCAAAAGTATCAAAGAAACCATCAGAAGAATCATACCTAGGAGATGGACTCCTTGAAGATGATGACCTTCCAGAATGATAAGATTGTTCTTTCATAGGAGATGATTTCATTGGAACTTTAACTTTTGAATTTTGCTTTGCATTTGCTGGCTTCTTTGCTTGAACCCCGGTGCTTCCGTCACTTCATAACCCAAGCCTTTGTGCTTTAAACCTGGAGATTTTGATGAACTTGAAGAACCAGAAGCTTCTCTCCCCTTAGCTTCTCTATTGAATTTTTCTTTGATATCTTTCAGTTTGTTCTTCTCCACCAAAACTTTGTCTTTTTCAGTTGCGGATGAAGTACTTGCACCACTTTATCAAACACTTGTTCATTTTCTAGAAAAATTGACTTTGAACTAAACTTAGGAGCTTCACCCAAAGGCTTTTCCTTCTTCTTAGACTTCTTCTTCTTGGATAAAGTGGCAAATTTTGAATAATCATGCAATTCGGCTTGAGGATCAAGCGGAGTAGATGTAACCTCAGATAAATCCACTGGTTGGGGTACCAAGTGAATATCATCCTTTTTAGAACTATCCTCACTCATATCCTTCTTGTATAAGAAATTCAGCAATGTCGGTGACAAATTGCAATTCTTTACTTATCGTTGCAACTCCAAAATTTCCAACTTCAATGCAGAAATTTTCTGTTGAGCATCAAATACATCCTTTTGTGACTTGATGAATTTTGCATTGAGATCATCATATTCATAAGTTTGTAACTTCCGAATCTCATATTCAGCAAAAAATTCTTCAAGGACACCTTCTCTTTTCTTCTTGTAAATTTCAACATCTTTTGTCAAGACTTCATTTTTGTCTCGATAAAGAACATTTTCATCTTGAAGCATAGAAATCTTGTTCTGAAGTTTCTCAATCGTATCCGCTGACTCAATTACAAGAGCATTAGCTTTTTCATACTTTTGTTGAACAAGATAACTCTTTTCAAACAATTTCTCAAAATCTTGAGCTGCATCTAACGCTTCAGCTTTGGCTTTTTCACATTCTTCTGCCGACTTGCTCTTCTCTGTCAAAACATCTTTGTGAACATGAACCAATTCATAATATTTCTTTTGAAAGTCATCAAATTATTTCTTGAGCACAACAATTTCTTCAGTTGATAATTTTGACCTTTCCTCAAAAGTTGCAATCTTCTTACTCAGCCTCAAACATTCAAGACATCTTGATTCTTCGACTTTAACTTCTTTAATCATTGATATTGTCGAATTGGAATCAGAATTAGTCAGAATGTTATCATCATCATCATGACGAGCAGTCAAAACAATAGTGAATGGAGCATGGTTCATTTTTGCTTCAGAATCTGCATTCCAGGCAAATTCATTTGGATGCCAAAACACCTCATTTAATTTCTCATCAAAAGGTACAACTTTTTCTTCAATCTTAGAACTTTCACTTGGTGAATGAAAAACCATATGAGCATGTTGACCAGATTTCAATTTACTTTCAGTTGAACTTGGACATTCTCTTGCAAAGTGACCATATACCGAACACTTAAAACATTTCACCTTAGATTTGTCCAAACCAATCTTCCCTTCTTGATTCAGTCTTTTCTTGCCAGTTCTATTGAAAAATTTCTTCGTTCTTCGGACCAGCATAGCATATTGCCAGTTTAAATCCATCTCTTCCAAATGATCATAATCTATCTGATCGTAATCTTCATTTGTAGATTCATCATTACTCACAGCACCAGTATAACACCAAAATATGAAGACACCAATGTAGACATTAATGCATTATAATCAACGGTGGTTTGGGCAGACAAAGCATTTTGAATCGACGAATTAGGAACAGAAACATTACAACCAGCAGAAGAATAATTTGGACTTTCAAATTTTCCTGCAAGAAATGTTGTAGGAGGTGCGGAATTAAGAATATTAGACTTCCCAGCATTCATTGTAGAATCATTTTCACCATGATACACAGCAAGATTCTGAATTTGTGTAGGAAGTGATTTATTCACCATCAACTCCATATCTCTAGCTTGAATTCTTTGAATTAAATCATTGAAAGATAATTCCGGATATTCTTTATCATGGGTAATCATCATCACATAATTCTTCCACTTCTCAGGTAAAGCCTGCAAAATATTTTCTTTCATATCAGCTTCTTCTTTTGTAAGACTCACCAAACGCATTTCACTCATCAAGTGAGCAAATCTTGCAATCAGACTTGGAATTGATTCATTTTAATAATGCTTGAAACTATCAAATTCTTTCTTCAAAACTTTCTGACGACTTTTCTTATATTGGTCATTGCCTTCACATCTCTTTTCCAACGCATCCCACAAACTCTTTGATGTGTAGTTACCCGAAAATTGATGTAGTAACTCTTTAGGCAAGGCCATCGTCAAAGTACCATAAGCTTTCTTTTCAGCTTGATAAGCTTTCTTTTGTTCAGATGACATTTTTCTTTGAAGAATGGGTTCACCAGTTTCATCCTTTGGATAAACATATTGCTCAGTAAACGCCAACCACATATCAATGTCATTTGTGTCAACGTACGCTTCAAATCTTTTAACCCAACTATGATAATCTTCCAATTTAAGTAATTTGGGAACTTTCTGACGTGTTCCAATTTCATTATCATAATTCATCATTGTTTGCATCGTTGCTTGAACCGAATTTTGAATAGCCGCGAACGCTTGAAAATCTAACATTTTGAAAAGCAAGTTACTGTTCACTCCGAACTTGGTCCGAACCTCTTCCCAACCACTTCCGAATCACGGCCGAACCTTATCCGAACTTAAAGTAGCCGAACTCCCTCCGAACCTAACCTTCGGAAGAATCTATCAAACTTGGACCGAACTCGTTTTGAACGTTGACCGAACCTAAGCCGAACTACTACCGAACGATGTCCGAACTCTCACCTAACCAAGAAATGACCGAACTTCGTCCGAACCTGGATTTCGGAGCGTTCAGCTTAGTCCGAACCACAAACGAACTCTAACTGACTCGACACCATTTTCTCGATCTTTAGTTTTTTTGTTGGATGAATTTTTCAACATAAACACAAGCCAACTCGATAGAAACAATCTAGGAGAAGATTTTTTATGAAAAGCACACTCGAGAAGATCAAACGAACTTCAAAATGATACTCATTTTTGTAACACGTGAAATTTTGATTCAAAACTCCAAAAAACAGAGATTTCTAACCAGTAGAACAAACCAAATGCTCTGATACCACTTGAATATGCGTGAGCGGTAGATCGTCTACTTAGTCGTATCGAAATCAATGTAAAACGAGAATAACACGAGGAGTAAATACAAAAGGACTTGTATTAGACTAGAGAACCACAGAGTACACTTGATAAAAAGTAAGACTCAAAACGTACAAGTCTACCAAGTTCTACACAAGACAGACTATATATACTAGCTGAAACGTCGATGGTCCGAACCTCCAGTTCGGATAAGTTCGGACCTGTCTGAACTTGGAGTTCAGCCAGCAGCAAACATGCACATCTTTGTCTTGTATTCAATACTTCACTTGACGATCAGGAACCATGTATCAACAGAAGAAGTTCATCACAGATCTCGATGTGGTCCCAAGCGTCAAGCAACCAATCGAGATGATGTACGATAACACAGGCGCTATTGCTCAAGCAAAAGAGTCAAGGTCTTATAAGAAGGCCATTCTAAGGAAATTTTACTACATAAGAGAAGTAGTTGAAAGAAATGAAATAAAAATATGCGAAGTAGACACAGATCAGAACTTAGATGATCCCTTCACAAAGCCCGTGACTCATGAGACTCATGATCGTCACCGAGAAGCGATAGGGCTTAGATTAGCTAAAGACATGTTTTGATTTAGTATTTGGGTGTACGAACATATAACAGTTATCTATACTATTCATATTCCATCGATAAATGTAATATGGAATTTCATAACTGTGTTCGATGTTAATACGTTTAATCATCCCCGAACAATTGTTGTTGTTCTAAAAATGTCCGTAGTCAATTAGAGATGTGTAATGACTCTAAATTAAGACTATTCTGGTACACTTCGAATCGGATATCGAGAATGTAATCGATGAATCACTTACATGAGAGTCCATGTCTCATTATTCATCTATGTCTAGAACGGAAAGGAACATATGACAACGATTACCATAAGTCCTCCATCTGCTTACTTCACAATCAGATATACTTTGGCTGTCAACTTAAAGTGTCGAAACTGGTTGGTGTAGCCATGCATAGCTAGAGTGCCTCTGACTACAACGCTAATGTGTCGCGATCAGTCCAAGTGGGAGATTGTTGGAGACTAGGTGTCCTGACCCGACATTTATCGTAACCGACCCGGTTTCTACACGGAAGAGTTAAGCCGACGTCAACGAACTAATAATTAATTAATCGTTAATTAATTAATTCAAACAATTTGTTTTAATAAATAATAGTTATTTATTTAACTAGAAGTAATGAATCAATATTTATCGTAAAATGTTTACGATATAGGTGGCTTAGATTTATCTAGTCGTTACCGGTTAACGGACTAAATGATATTGGGCTTGTTTTAGTGGTCCATGGTTGAGAGATGGGCTTTGCTTGCCAAAGGGGTCATCGAAAAGATTAAAAGAAAAGGAGGGGATTAGGAGAACCCTAATCGAAAACCCTTCTCCCTCTCCTCTTCCTTTGCCGTCGCTCTTTTAGACCACTACGATGGTGAAACGTGATCCATGTTTAATTGCCGTCGCCATGAAACTTAAGAGCACCGCTGCCGCCGCGAGAGCTGCCGCCGCCGAAGAGAGAGCCGTCGCCACCGTCGCCGCCGCAGTGGCCCATGCCGTCGTCGCTGCCGACCTCTTTGGCGAAGACCACCGCGCAGGTGGTTCTCGCTTTACCCGCGCCACCGAGACCGTTGTTTGAACTGTCTCGTGCCACCACCGTCAAATCGGGTGAAAACCCTAAGTGGCCCCCTACACGTGCGACGAACAAAGTCGTCTCTATGTCAGATTTGTCGTCAAGCACAGTGGCACCATTTGACTGGAATTCCATGATAGATGGCATGGTTTCGTTACCGCCACCACCGCCGGTGGTGCCTCAGGCCCCGTCTTCATAATCGGTTGAAGATTTGACTCGCCGGTTCGAGTCGAGCGTTACCGTTTACCCTAGCGCCAGTGAACCCCAGTGTCTCGAATGGTTGTTCGGACTCTGCCAAGGTATATCTAAACTGTTTATATACTTAAATTAATTTATTTAATTTATTTCAGTATCTACGTGTACACGGTGATCAGATCCTGTCTATGGTTTTTACTTTATTCGCATTATAAAACTTATTTTCCGCTGCGCAGTTATTCTGGTTAATTAACCCGTTAATTTATTCGGTAAAACTTAAAAAAAGGGCAACCCGGATACCCATTGTAAAACCCAACAGACCTGACCCGGATCAACTCGGATGATCTTGAAGAGATGGATTTTAACTGGCAGATAGCTATGGTTTCCCTTAAAGCATAGGCAAGACTTTACTAACGGCTTTGACATCACCAGATCTTTGCTCACATAAAACAGAGGGGACGTCGACTTTTTGAGATTTTTAATTCAACACTTTGGAGTCCGGCGTGTGTATCGGGAACAATTTTGCAGTCAAATAGAACATGCACCAAACCTAAGTGTGTGTTTCCTGTCAGATGTCATACTTTATCTTTAAGTGTTGCGACACATACCTTTATTTTTGGAACTGAGCCTATCGAGCACATCACCTTGGATCATATCTTTCACTTCTGCCTTATGCGTGTCAGTAATCTTCAGAAAGGAAATATTTCATTTCCCTCCTTCTCAAACACACAATCAAACAATTAAAAAATTGAAAAGCACACTTTGGAAAGAGGGGTCAATTTTTTCACATTTCTTCCCCTTGCTTTTTGATTTTTAATAACAAAATATTTTTTTCTGACACAAAACTAAAGATCAAATAACTAAGCAATATGGAGAAGTTAACTTTCAAAGTTTGTTCTTTGAAAAATTTCAATAATGGGTTTTGTTTCATGCTTTACTATACTTCACATCAACTAATCAGTTAACAAACAATTCAGACAGTTTTACCCTTTCTGCTAATCTTTTTAGTTTTACCTCTCACAAGGAAACATACCCTCCATTGACATCCTCATGTCATGAAGTGGAGAGATGCCTCCTATCTTGTGCCTGGGACAATCACTATCACAAACAAAACGTTAATAAAAGTCCTCCTTGACTGTTCCTACACAAGGTGAGAAATTAGTTAGCCATTCGTACCTAGGCCATTGTGGTTCTGGGTATTCCTGAAGCATCAATAAATGAAACTTCTTTTAAGAACATGCCTTTTGTGAAATCAGAAATTGGGGGAGTAGCAGCTGCCTTTTGTTTGGGTTTCCAAATTTCTGGTGATTTAACAGTTGTTTTAGTCATCTTTGGAGTTGTGACTTTATGTATTTCAACCTGTTTCTTATTAAAATCATGTTTTAAAACAGTTTTAGTTGCCTTTGGAGTGATAACTTTAGGCTTTTCAACCTTTTGATATTTTGATCTGTTCACTTTATGAAAATTGTCATAATTCGGACAAAACTGTTTTTGATTTAAGAGCTTTTTGTGCTCTTTGGCAGCTCCCCAATTTCCATTAGAAGGTTTAACCTTAGAATTAACATTCTTCATTACCTTTGATGGTTGCCCCTTCATCGGCTTAGACTTTATTGCAACCTGAGCTGAAAACTTCTGGTTCACAGGATAACAAGGCCCGTAGGGGTGATCAAGATAGTTTCTCGCAATATGACCAGGAACTCCATAGTTAAAACATGTGTGCCTTTTCTGATAAAAGTCAGACGTATAGTCATTGAAAGCAGTTAGCAGAGTTAGAGTAGCATGACATTGAGTCTGCCGCCTTGGGATGAATGCAACTCCTGAATTTTCATAATGGCCTGATGTAGACAAGTTGGCATTCAGTCTTGTCTGGTTGGTAGAGAACTGAGTAGAACCAGAATTTGCAGCTTTTGAATTTCTTGCATTATTTGATGATGAAGCATTTCTACCACTACAAGAGCCCACTGATGAGATTCTGGACTTCGGAACCTCCTTATGCTTATCTTTACCATTCACAGTTGATTCTTTGGTCTGCAATTGTTTCCTTGGGTAATATGGCTGATAGGGTTTATGCAAACAATTTCGTGCCAAGTGTCCAGGCTTTTCGCAAGTGTGACAGGACTGTTTCTTTTGAAAAACGGGAGGCTGGGAAAATTGTCGCCCAGTGGATTGCCATTTTGGTTTTGCAGTATGTTTGTGAATCCAATATGTTTTGCCATCAGGATGAGTGGACAAAACATATTCCCGCTTTATCGGCTAGTGTTGGTTATATGCATTGTAAACTTTAGGATAAGGGACAAAATCATGGGGTTTAGATTCCCTTTCCTGTTTCACATTCAACACATTGTCAGGTTTTCCAAACACAAATACACCAGGCATTGGGGAACCAGCAACCTGTGGTTCCTTCTCCTTTTTCAAAGATTTCACACGACCAGTAAGTTTGGATGCGGACTTGGACACATCAGTAGTAAACTTAGAAAATTCAACTCTGTCAGATTTAGAGTCGTTGCATTCACTGTCCTTCTCAATATTGCATTCACTGTCCTTCTCAACATTGCATTCACTATCCTTCTCAACAATTACATTATCTTCGCATGAAACAACTTTATTAGTGTGAGTAGGAGTAGCAAAAAATTTTATAGGACATGTGGCAAGCTTTCTTTCAATAGACATGCTTTCCTTTTTACCATATGTAGCCATTTTTTCAAAAGCAGCCATTTTTTCTTTCTGCTCAGCAGTAAGAGGCAGAGAAATCATGTCACACATTAAAGGGGGAGGAACAGTGTGAGTAGATAGTTCAATGTTTTCTTCAGAGTAAAGTCCTAACCCTGATTTTTCTTTCACATGTCTAATTCTTTCATTAGAGTTATAAAAATGTTGATTGGCCTCCATCATCTTTGAATGAATTTTCTGATGTTTATCTAAGGTAGATTGGAAAGTGCTAAGTTTAGTTCTAAGATCTAGAACCCCTTTAGTTAACTCTTCTTGTGACATCCGAGAATTTCAAGGTTAACTTCCGTTAGACAATTCCGTTAGTTACGTTATAAGTGTCAACTTAGTAACTAATGCTTAACTAGAACTAGGCCGAATACGTCCACGACCTTTGGTTGATCACCGAACCCGCCCATATGTGTTATGTGTTCATTTATTTATAGTTATTATGTGCAATGTGATTTAAATACATGATTTAGTATTATGAATAGCATGACAATCCATGAACCGTGCTTATCTTGCTTAAAAATGTAAACTGGTCACTTTTGGTTTCCAGCGAAACTACGGGCGAAACTATAGTGTCGCCCGGTAGCCAAACCATGGACTTACAGAGCCAGTTTCGCTTGGCCAGCGAAACTGCCAGCGAAACTAGCCCCTGTTATATAAGGACATAAAACCCTAGAAGCCCCATTTCTTGCTCCTTTTCTCCAAAAACACCCACACTCTCCTGAAATCTCTGGACCAGCCCCAAGACACACCAAGATCAGCCATCACTTCTGTTGGTGAAGATCATCCATCGATCCTTGATCAAACCGTGAGTCCCATAAACCATTTCTATGTGTTTTCTATGTGTTTTCTATGTGTTTTACTTTAAAGCATGACCAAACCTTCATGAAATCGTGTATGCTTCTGAGATAATGTTTAGGGATGCTAGATCTGTTATAAAGTCTGCAACTTTACGTTTGAAATCCATCCATAATGAAGATTTATGCCATTTTAGTCATTTTAGGTTTAAAATGTGTTTTTGGTGATTTGATGATGAAAACCCATGTTTAAGGTGTTAAAACTTGTTGTTTGATGTTGGTAAATGATTATGCATGCTAGATATTGAATTACATGAAATATGGAAGCTGTTAGATTGATTTTTAGGCTGATTTACATGTTTTTCGCGACCAGCGAAACTGTACTGTTCTCTGGGCGAAATTACTTAGCGAAATTATGTATATCTTCATCCAGCGACACTATGGAGCGAAACTGTAGTGTCGCCGGGTAAACCAACCAGACCTGTCCGAACGAAACTACCGAGCGAAATTCCCTGAACGAAAGTTCAAACCAGTTTCGGGCGAAACTAGGCTAGCGAAACTGTGCCAACAGTTTCGAGCGAAACTAGCCTAGCGAAACTGTGTCATCGGGTATTGCCTAGCGAAAGTGCTGCCCGTGCACACAGCGAAACTGCCTAGCGAATTTATACTAGCGAAACTGTGACCAGACCTAAACCCAAACTTGTGCAACTTATTTGAATGTTATGCTATGACTTACATGCTTATGCTATGATGAAACATGCTATGATTTCTGTAATATGTGAACCCTTGTTTATGATCAACCATCGGTGTCGTGTGTCGTTATGTCGTGTCGTAGTTCCAACGTGCTATGTTATGGGCCATAGTGACGATAAGTTAATGATTAGACACAAAACTAATACTTAAGACCTAAACGTGTTCATAGGTCTTCGTTAAGCAATAATTGGATTAATTAGCAAGTGTAGCTGAGCATCCTAAGTGAGTTTCACTAACCCTTTAATTGTGAGCCCGTTTGGGACACAACGAATGAACTTAACGAAAAACAACGCTGACATTTTGAGGTATTACCGAATGGGATACCTGTTGTGGAAGTTGGAGTGTTTTATGGGGAGCACTTGCAACTGTCCATCCTTGGGGTTTCAATTGAAATCCGGAAACGACCATTTTTACACTTAAACTCTTTTTAGGATTTCAAATGAAATCCAGAATAAACATTTTTAATATGACTAGTGTAGGTTAAAGTCTAAACCAAATGAAATCACATGATTTCTAAGGATGCCTTAAAAACTTAAAAGTCCTCAATTTAGTACTGTTGATCTGAGAAGCGAGGGGATGTTGGGTAGATCTACTGAGGGTTTGACAAACCCTGCTCCGCGGTACACAAATGTGTAACCAACCGGTTGGAGGCCGAACGGAGTTCAATATCAGCCTGTTTTAGTTGTGGGCCTCCCAAAAGGGACACAACTGGAGGCACCAACCATCGGCAAATGCCGAACTCTGTTACGTCAGCTTTCAGCCCTAGTACGACTTCCTTAGTGCATGGAAACCGGATTAGCTACCCGCGATATCGGTTGACCGCTTTAACTTTTACTTAACTAGTGCATATTCGGTAATTCAACACTTGGCAATGTTTTGCAAATCTATTACTTATTTATATGTTGATGAATACGATTATGAGACCGGGCCAATACATGTCATGCCCACCGTGAACTCACCAACCGTTAGGTTGACACTTGTGTGGTTTTCACTTTTGCAGATCGTTGAAGAGTATCCACTGGAGGTTGGCATGGCACAAGAAGATACTTACTTTTATTTTAAACTAAATTCGGGAATTTAACGACAATTTATGTTTTGTAATTAAAGCACGTGGTTAGTGCTGAGAGACTTATGTTTTTATTCCGCTGCGTATTTTAAATTGTTGTATTTATGAACATTGGACTTAACTCTGATTCGTTTAGTATTTGTAACTAATGGTTGTGGTCCTGGTTTGTTCGCACCCCTTAACGGCATAAACTCCGTTAGTGGTTATTTAGGGGTGTGACAGATTGGTATCAGAGCCATAAGTTGCAGAGAACTGGAATCATTTTTGAAAACGATTTGGAAACTGCAACTTGAAACCTTAGTTACAAACGAACTAACAAAATTCCCAAAACAACATTTTTACGTGCCAACCTGGGATACTCGCTCTGCTGTGTAAGTAAATACTCCATATGTATATATATATATATATAAGTATATATATAGACCGTGTCTAGGTAGTCTAACGGAAAACCTTAGGAAAATTTTCACACACGAATACGAAACGCGAACGCTAATACGCACACTATACGGGGGAAGCGACAACGAAACGATGCTGCACGCTACGTCCTGATTTCTACTACGATGACTACGCCGACGGTGACTTTTATGGGGAAAGCCGACTTTCGACGATACCTACTTACGACGTTCTCCGACGACGCCTCGATTTTGCACGAAAATTTTTCTGGACTAATAGTGGGATAACGGGGAACTGTTGATATACATATTATGGGATATGTATAAAGTATAACTGTGACTGAACACTGGCTACTTTAACTGTCCAGCAAGATGTATGGAAGAGGACACGGGAGGAGCAACATTAACATGACGCCTGCACAACTACAAGCTATGATTAATGAGCACGTGCAAGCCGCTGTGGCAGCCGTCCAAGCTGCGTACGCCGCTCAGGGAAACCACCATCACTGCACGTTTAAGTCCTTCATGGATTGTAAGCCAATGACATTTTCCGGCGAGGAAGGAGCGGTGGGACTCCTCAGGTGGATCGAGAAGTCTGAGAAGGTCTTCTCTATGTGCAACTGCCCTGCTGAGAGCAAGGTGAAATTTGCGACTGGTACCTTCGAAGGAGCTGCTCTCTCCTGGTGGAACGCTGAAATTCAGATGATTGGGGTAAATGCGGCTAACAACATGGATTGGGAAGCATTCAAGGAACTGATTATGGAGGAGTACTGCCCTCGAGATCAAGTCAAGAAGTTAGAAGGAGAATTTCTGAACTCCAAGATGTCTGGATCTGAAATTGAGGAATACACTGCGCGTTACCACGAGTACGCGGTACTATGCCCAACAATGGTTGATGCTGAATTTAAGCGCATTGAGCGTTATCTGGAGGGTCTCGTACCCCAAATCAAGAGCTTGGTGACCGCCAGCAACCCAACAACTCTGCAACAAGCCATCCGTTTGGCCCAAAAGCTTACCGATCAGGAGGTTGAGAGAGGTACACTTCCTGCAAGAATCTCTGAAAAGACTGCCTTAAGTGGCAAGCGTAAGGCTGAAGAAGAAGCTCCAGCAACTTCTGTGAACAATGAAACTGTTGGGAACCAGTCTGGGAGATCTTCTAACTCCCAATATCAGAACAAGCGATCTGACAATACAAGGTCCAATTTCAACAATGGCAGCAACAGTGGGAGTAACAATCGCCAAGGTGGGAATGGAAACTACAAGGGTAAAGCCCCGTATTGTAACAAGTGCGGGAAACACCACAATGGTATGTGTAGCAAAGGCCTGGAATGTGGAAGGTGTGGTAAACTGGGGCATGAAGCCAACAACTGCTGGACCAACTTGCAAAAGTTAAACAACAACGGTCAGAATCAAGGAGGAAATAACAATAACAGGGGAAACGGAAACAACCGCAACGGGCAAGGAAACAATCAGAACAACAACAATGGTGGAGCCCGTGGCTGTTATGAATGTGGTGCGCAAGGCCACATGAGGAAGGATTGCCCGCAATTGCGCAGACAAGGGAATGGTAACAATGGCAACGGTGGAAACCCGGGCAACGGAAATGGTAACGGTGGGAATGGTAATGGTGGAAACGGGAATGGTGGGAATGGTAGAGGTCGTGCCTTCGTCATGGGTCAAGGTGAAGCTCGCAACGATGCCAACGTGATTAACGGTAAATTCATCCTTAATGGTTTCTTTGCTACTGTATTGTTTGATTCTGGTGCTGAAAGAAGCTTTATTTCCACTAAATTTGCTAGATTGATTAATGCTAAACCGATTGACTTAGATGCTAAGTATGTGGTAGAGTTAGCGAATGGTAAGCTTCATGATACAACTCAGATAGTTAAGGACTGTAAGTTAGAACTAGCTGGCCATACGTTAGGAATCGATCTTATGCCTTTCCCGATTGGTAGTTTTGATGTCATAGTAGGAATGGATTGGTTATCTGAAAACCGAGCTGAAATACTATGCCAAGAAAAAGTGGTTCGTATTCCACTCAAGGACGGTGAAGTGTTAACAGTTCAAGGCGAGAAAGGTGGAACAGTAACCGGTATTATTTCGTTTCTCAAAGCTCAAAAGTGCCTTCGTAAAGGTCACTTCGCGATCCTTGCAAACGTCACCGACACGACACTTCCCGAGCGCAGAATCGACGACTACCCGATAGTCCGCGACTTCCAAGATGTATTTCCTGAAGATCTGCCTGGTTTGCCTCCATTTCGACAAGTCGAGTTTGGAATCGATTTAGCTCCTGGAGCCGCTCCGATCGCACGCGCACCTTACCGTTTGGCGGTAAGCGAACTCAACGAACTCTCCGCACAACTTCAAGAGTTACTCGACAAAGGGTTTATCCGTCCAAGTTCGTCTCCTTGGGGAGCACCGGTATTGTTTGTTAAGAAGAAAGATGGAACGTTTCGCATGTGCATTGACTACCGAGAGCTTAACAAGGTTACGATCAAGAATCGGTATCCACTTCCTCGAATCGACGATCTCTTCGACCAACTACAAGGTTCGAGCTACTTCTCAAAGATTGATCTACGGTCTGGATATCACCAACTTCGTGTTCGAGATGAGGATGTCCCCAAGACTGCTTTCAGAACTCGCTATGGTCATTACGAGTTTTTAGTTATGCCGTTTGGACTAACCAATGCACCGGCCGTATTTATGGATCTGATGAATCAAGTGTGCAAGCCGTACCTCGATCAGTTTGTGATAGTTTTCATCGACGATATCTTAATCTACTCCAAGACAAAGGAAGAACACGAGAATCACCTACGACTTATCTTGGAATTACTCCGCAAGGAACAGCTTTATGCCAAGTTTTCAAAGTGCGACTTTTGGATTCGCGAAGTCCAGTTTCTTGGACACATTGTTAATAAGGATGGAATTCATGTCGACCAAGCTAAAGTGGAAGCTATCAAAAATTGGTCTACTCCAAGAGCGCCGACTGAAATCCGACAATTTTTGGGACTTGCCGGATACTACCGAAGATTCATCAAGGGTTTCTCGCAATTGGCTCAACCCTTAACATCCTTAACACACAAAGGAGTGCAATATAGATGGGGTGAAAAAGAAGAACGCGCGTTTCAAACTCTTAAGGACATGTTATGTTCAGCTCCGATTCTCGCGTTACCCGATGGGGTTGACGACTTTGTAGTTTACTGTGATGCATCCATCCAAGGACTCGGTTGCGTGTTGATGCAACGGGACAAAGTGATTGCCTATGGGTCCAGGCAACTGAAGGACACTGAGAAGAATTATACAACGCATGATTTGGAATTAGGAGCCATTGTTCATGCACTCAAGATTTGGAGACATTACCTCTACAGAACAAAGTGCACAATATTTACCGACCACAAAAGCTTACAACACATCTTTGATCAGAAGGATCTCAACATGCGACAACGACGGTGGGTCGAGTTACTAAATGACTATGACTTAGCAATTAAGTATCACCCGGGAAAAGCCAATGTTGTGGCAGATGCATTAAGTCGAAAGGAGTATGAAAAGCCTCGACGAGTACGAGCGCTGCAACTTACCATTCACACGGGATTGCCGGATCGGATCCGCGATGCCCAACAAGGAGCTTTAAAAGAGGAAAATTTCACAGCTGAAGCACTGCGAGGGGTGGATGGTAACTCCGAAATTAAGTCCGACGGACTCAGGTATTACAATGATAGAATTTGGGTTCCTTTACTTGGAAATCTCCGTGAGCTCGTGATGGCTGAGGCTCACAAATCAAGGTATTCGGTGCACCCAGGATCGGATAAAATGTACCAGGATTTGAAGAACTTGTACTGGTGGCCGAATATGAAGGCCGACATTGCGCGATATGTGGCTAAGTGTTTAACATGCTCAAGAGTTAAGATCGAGTACCAAAAGCCTTCTGGGCTGTTACAGCAACCAAAGATCCCAGAATGGAAATGGGAGGATATCTCTATGGATTTCGTAACAGGATTACCACATCGATCGAATCGACCGGATGCGATTTGGGTTATCATTGATCGACTAACCAAATCTGCACACTTTATTCCAATGAGAGAAAGCGATAATATGGATAAGTTAACTAAGCTGTACATTGACCGAATTGTGGCACATCATGGAGTGCCTAAGACCATTATCTCCGATCGAGATCCTCGATTTACTTCCCGATTGTGGCAATCTATGCAAGAAGCACTGGGAACCAGACTGGATATGAGTACAGCTTATCACCCACAGACCGATGGTCAGACGGAACGAACCATTCAGACTTTAGAAGACATGCTCCGAGCCTGCGTCCTCGACTTCGGTAAAGATTGGGAGGCTCACCTTCCGTTGGTGTAATTCTCCTACAACAAAAGTTATCATTCAAGCATCGGTGCAGCACCTTTTGAAGCTCTTTATGGCAGAAAATGTAGATCGCCCGTGTGTTGGGCCGAAACGGGTGAGAAAGGACTCACCGGACCAGAAATCATTCATGATACAACGGAACGAATTATTCAAATCAGAAAGCGGATAGCCGCAGCACGTGATAGACAAAAGAGCTACGCCGACAAACGCCGCAAACCTTTGAAGTTCGAGGTAGGCGACAGGGTATTATTGTGGAAATCTATGCAAGAAGCTGAGGCTGCGAACGCTACAACGCAAGAATAATTTTCGGGACGAAAATTCCAATTACAAGGGGATGATGTGACATCCGAGAATTTCAAGG
Source organism: Deinandra increscens subsp. villosa (assembly GCA_039602395.1). NCBI lineage: Eukaryota > Viridiplantae > Streptophyta > Magnoliopsida > Asterales > Asteraceae > Deinandra > Deinandra increscens. The sequence goes on along the minus strand of JBCNJP010000010.1, from coordinate 18,961,205 downwards.
TTAACTTCCGTTAGATAATTCCGTTAGTTACGTTATAAGTGTCAACTTAGTAACTAATGCTTAACTAGAACTAGGCCGAATACGTCCACGACCTTTGGTTGATCACCGAACCCGCCCATATGTGTTATGTGTTCATTTATTTATAGTTATTATGTGCAATGTGATTTAAATACATGATTTAGTATTATGAATAGCATAACAATCCATGAACCGTGCTTATCTTGCTTAAAAATGTAAACTGGTCACTTTTGGTTTCCAGCGAAACTACGGGCGAAACTATAGTGTCGCCCGGTAGCCAAACCATGGACTTACAGAGCCAGTTTCGCTTGGCCAGCGAAACTGCCAGCGAAACTAGCCCCTGTTATATAAGGACATAAAACCCTAGAAGCCCCATTTCTTGCTCCTTTTCTCCAAAAACACCCACACTCTCCTGAAATCTCTGGACCAGCCCCAAGACACACCAAGATCAGCCATCACTTCTGTTGGTGAAGATCATCCATCGATCCTTGATCAAACCGTGAGTCCCATAAACCATTTCTATGTGTTTTCTATGTGTTTTCTATGTGTTTTACTTTAAAGCATGACCAAACCTTCATGAAATCGTGTATGCTTCTGAGATAATGTTTAGGGATGCTAGATCTGTTATAAAGTCTGCAACTTTACGTTTGAAATCCATCCATAATGAAGATTTATGCCATTTTAATCATTTTAGGTTTAAAATGTGTTTTTGGTGATTTGATGATGAAAACCCATGTTTGGTGTTAAAACTTTTTGTTTGATGTTGGTAAATGATTATGCATGCTAGATATTGAATTACATGAAATATGGAAGCTGTTAGATTGATTTTTAGGCTGATTTACGTGTTTTTCGCGACCAGCGAAACTGTACTGTTCTCTGGGCGAAATTACTTAGCGAAATTATGTATATCTTCATCCAGCGACACTATGGAGCGAAACTGTAGTGTCGCCGGGTAAACCAACCAGACCTGTCCGAACGAAACTACCGAGCGAAATTCCCTGAACGAAAGTTCAAACCAGTTTCGGGCGAAACTAGGCTAGCGAAACTGTGCCAACAGTTTCGAGCGAAACTAGCCTAGCGAAACTGTGTCATCGGGTATTGCCTAGCGAAAGTGCTGCCCGTGCACACAGGGAAACTGCCTAGCGAATTTATACTAGCGAAACTGTGACCAGACCTAAACTCAAACTTGTGCAACTTATTTGAATGTTATGCTATGACTTACATGCTTATGCTATGATGAAACATGCTATGATTTCTGTAATATGTGAACCCTTGTTTATGATCAACCATCGGTGTCGTGTGTCGTTATGTCGTGTCGTAGTTCCAACGTGCTATGTTATGGGCCATAGTGACGATAAGTTAATGATTAGACACAAAACTAATACTTAAGACCTAAACGTGTTCATAGGTCTTCGTTAAGCAATAATTGGATTAATTAGCAAGTGTAGCTGAGCAACCTAAGGTGAGTTTCACTAACCCTTTAATTGTGAGCCCGTTTGGGACACAACGAATGAACTTAACGAAAAACAACGCTGACATTTTGAGGTATTACCGAATGGGATACCTGTTATGGAAGTTGGAGTGTTTTATGGGGAGCACTTGCAACTGTCCATCCTTGGGGTTTCAATTGAAATCCGGAAACGACCATTTTGACACTTAAACTCTTTTTAGGATTTCAAATGAAATCCAGAATAAACATTTTTAATATGACTAGTGTAGGTTAAAGTCTAAACCAAATGATATCACATGATTTCTAAGGATGCCTTAAAAACTTAAAAGTCCTCAATTTAGTACTGTTGATCTGAGAAGCGAGGGGATGTTGGGTAGATCTACTGAGGGTTTGACAAACCCTGCTCCGCGGTACACAAATGTGTAACCAACCGGTTGGAGGCCGAACGGAGTTCAATATCAGCCTGTTTTAGTTGTGGGCCTCCCAAAAGGGACACAACTGGAGGCACCAACCATCGGCAAATGCCGAACTCTGTTACGTCAGCTTTCAGCCCTAGTACGACTTCCTTAGTGCATGGAAACCGGATTAGCTACCCGCGATATCGGTTGACCGCTTTAACTTTTACTTAACTAGTGCATATTCGGTAATTCAACACTTGGCAATGTTTTGCAAATCTATTACTTATTTATATGTTGATGAATACGATTATGAGACCGGGCCAATACATGTCATGCCCACCGTGAACTCACCAACCGTTAGGTTGACACTTGTGTGGTTTTCACTTTTGCAGATCGTTGAAGAGTATCCACTGGAGGTTGGCATGGCACAAGAAGATACTTACTTTTATTTTAAACTAAATTCGGGAATTTAACGACAATTTATGTTTTGTAATTAAAGCACGTGGTTAGTGCTGAGAGACTTATGTTTTTATTCCGCTGCGTATTTTAAACTGTTGTATTTATGAACATTGGACTTAACTCTGATTCGTTTAGTATTTGTAACTAATGGTTGTGGTCCTGGTTTGTTCGCACCCCTTAACGGTATAAACTCCGTTAGTGGTTATTTGGGGGTGTGACACTTCTACCTTAGATTCCTGTAAAACCACTGACGAATCTTACTACTGCATGATTCGGTAGATCGAGAATGAACACGGATGTAAATAAAGCAAAGCTTTATTAATTCACAAAGAGATACAATGTAGAGAGAGAAAACACACTCAGTTACACACACTTAAGAGATATGAATGACAGAACTATTAAACTCTCTCTCTAACACGAACTATTTATAGTTAGCAACTTACCAGCGTACCAACTGGCATACCATTTGGTACGGGCGTACCAATTGGTATGGCATACCATTTCGTACGGCACCTTGGTATGTTGCAACTATGACTCACTCAAACTCTCTAAACTAGATACAATACACGAGACACAACGTAGCATAGAAATATGCTCTAACAAACTCCCCTTTAACGTGTAGTGTATCTAGCTATCTTTCTATCTAACAAAACTTCAGTCTTCAATCTTCAGCATCGCTGTGTCCGATCTTCAACTTGAAATCTTGTCAGAAATAGAGTTTGCATTGCCGGATCAATCTTGAACATTCTTTGAACATCAAGACTCACTTGTGAAAGATAATACATACTCCCCCTTTCACCATGCTTGAGTCTTGTCACACAGAAACCTGCAATTTCAGAAGACAGAAACGCGGCTTTCCTTTTCTTTTGAAAAATTAATTTAATCTTGGCGCAAAACTTCTCTTCGAGAATCCAAGATGTAGTTTTGAAATTTTGATTTCGTATCGAGTATTGATCGGTCGAAAACAAATAAGAAACAAAATCTTTCTGGCCTTTTGAAACTTTACATCAAAACACACTGAAAATCTTTTTGATTTTTCTAAGTTTATGCTAAAACACACCTAAAATCTTTTTGAATTTTTCAGATATGAATCATAAATGCTATACAGAATCAGACACTATTTTTGTCTTTTACGAGAAAGATCACAACTTGGGATCATATTGGTCATGACATGCTGAACTGCATTTCAATTTCAATTACTTCAGCACACAAGTCATGTCGATTACTGGTATAATTTGTCCATCTGGATATGTTATTGTATTTTGATTAGATTTGCTTAGACCAGTGTACCCCACACTATCAGACATACTCAGATATGTATTTTCTTTTATATCACACTTTGTGATATCATTTGTGATTTAATCACACAATGATTGTATTCATGATTTAGGCAACTGTGTTCCATGCAAAAAGAAATAAGAACGTTAAATCGTCTACCTTAAGGTCGATCTTTCGATACGCAGATAAGGCCTCAGATTTAACAAAATAAGAAAATAAAAATAAGTTAAAATTGTATAACCAAACAACAATCAGGTCGGTACTCCCGTACACGCAGAGAAAGTCCGATTAGTTATACGAAACACCAAAGAAAATAAAGCAGAATGTCAAACAAACAACAATCAGGTCGGTCTTGTGGACACGCAGAGAAAGTCCGATCGTTTGACAAAATTAAGAAAATCAAACAATTTTAAATTTTTGCAAAATGAGCACATGTATACACAGTGACTTCTCAGTTTTATTTTTCACATATCTTTTCTTTAATATCTTGAGATACGCATCAAGATGTTGTCCACTTGGTCAAGCATTAGTATTTAATGAATATCACATCTGAATACTTTCTGATTTAATGCCGAGCCTACCAAGCACATCGATCAATGATCTTATGACTTTTTCATCTAATTTATCCATGATCCAGACACGTAAGCCAATGATCATCATTTCCCAAATATGTCGGATCAATTTCTCATTTTTTAATGTTTTTGTATTTTTCTGTTTTTGAATGTTTTTGTATATTTCCGTTTTTCTCCCCCTTAAAATGAAAACTCTATTTTTGGATTTTCATTTTAACAAAAACACAAAGACACTATTTTTGGTTATATAATTTTCTCCCTCTAAACTACAGAAGGAATGTTAAAGAAAGAAAATTGACCAATCGATACTGATACATTTTCCGTTTATCTTTTAGAAGAACTTTCAATTTAAAAATATGAAGCATTCAATTTAAGTTAACCAGAAGACTCCACTATCAGTAACTGCTAGAAGCTTTGAACTTCACAATCACCAATAGGTCTTCTTGAAGAAACCTACACACTGGTTTAAATGATTAGTATTCAAATGACCCGAAGCACACAGCTTCTGGTCGACCAGTGTCTTCCACAAAATCAGTTGCAGCTTTGGTGACCACTTTAGGTCCCCACTTTTATTGCCTTCTCAGTTTTAACCGAGTCATCATCCCGTGATGAACCACCAACACTTGAGTCATATTTAAATAATTGTTTTGGTTTATATTTTGACTTGGAAGGTGTAGGCTCAGTAAAAATCATGCCTGATTCATCAATCAATGTGGTAGATTTGTTTAAAAATGAACTTTTTACAGTTTAGGACAATCTCGTGCCATGTGTCCCTTTCGACGACACTAATAGCACAAACGATAGGATCGTTGAGATTGGGATTTGTCCTGAACTAAAGGACATCTATTAATGACCTCATAATCACCAGACATATCATCAAAAATTTGAAATCGGTTAGAATGTACCCATTTTGATGTAGAACTTCGAGGTGTGGAATTAGATCCAAAGGATGAAAAATCCTTAATCTTTTGAGCATCTCGAGAAGAACTTTCAGATGAAATCTTCTTCTGAATCTTACCTCCAAAACCTTTTTCCATTGTAGACATGAATACTTGAGCCAATGATAAATTTATTCCAAGCTTGTGTCTTTCTTTTCTTTTGGAACTTTCTTGGGCATATTCTTCTTATTCTGCTTTTCAGATTTCTGATTCTTCTATCCCAACCCAGAACGTTTGGAACCAGATTTGGACGATTCAGCTTGAGAATCAGAAACACCATCATTAGCCATTTGAGAAAATACAGCTTTGATATCCTTCAACTTGTTGGCTTCAACCAACTTAGCAGCAGCTTGTGCTTCACTCAACAAACCCTCATTTTTCTCAATCACCTTATCAGCAGAAATGACTCCTTCAACAGAAATAAACCCACCAGAAACAAACTTTGGTGTATCTTTATCAACCAAACTGTCCTTTTTTTCCACTTTCTTGTTTGAAACCTTTGATTTCTTCTTCTCAGATTCTTTAGAAACAAATTCAGAATAATCACCCATTGTTTCAGAAGATTTGACATTAGCTAGAGGCTCAGTTTGAACCAATGGGGGTGGTAACTGATTGAATTCTTCTCCACCAAATACTCTTTGAAATTCTCGTCGTTACACAAATAACTTGTAAACGAGTTTGAATTCTTCAAATTATTTAGCTGACGATTCAAATCCAAAACTAGAACATTTAAGTCTGATATCTTTTTCTGCGCTTCACCCAAAGCCTTTTTTGATTCTATCAGCTATTCTGAAACTCTGTTAGACAAAGACTTTTCTATTCTCACTTTATCATGAGCATCAAACATTTGTTGTGTAACTTTTTCCACCTTTCCTTGATAAATCTCTACATTTCTTGTCAACAATTTGTTTTCTTTTGTCAAATCGGTGACTTTATCTTGTAATTTTGACTGGAGAACTTTATAATCATTGTTCAAAACCATGATTTCATTATAAGCTTTCTGAAGTTCAAAATTGGTAATCAGAAGCGATTCCACTCTTGCTTTTGATTTCTTATATAATGCATCAAAATCTCCAACAGCATCCTTTGCTTCGAACTCCCACTTTTCAACCTTTGTAACTAACTCAGTATTTTTATTTTGTAACTTCACGATATGTTCTTTATTGACACTAACTATCTCATCCAATGTTGCATTTAACTCTAAAACCTCTTTTATCAACACCTTCTTTTCTTGTTTCCACATTTCATTAGATTTGAAAACCTCATCAGAAACTTCACACTTTCTTTTGTAACCTTCCATCTCTTCTTCTTTCTCTTTCTTTTCACTAGCCAACCCATCTTTATCAGCATTCAATTCTTGAATCTTTCTATCTTTTTGAGCACAAAATTCACATGTTGACTCATACCCACTAACTTCATAATCACTTGTTTCAGATGCACTTGTTTGAGATTCAGAATCACTTGATTCACCTTGCATAGTAGCCATTAATGCATAATTTTCCGGAGAATGAACTAAAAATGCACATTCATCCGGAAACTCTGCAGCCCAATCATAACCTTTATCGATCACCAGTGCTTTTTTATCTTTATTGTGATTATGAATATCTGAAGTACTTGGTTTAGAAGACATGTGCTTACATTCGCGAGCAAAATGTCCTAATTTGGAACATTTGTAACATTTCAGTTTAGACTTATCTAAACCCAGTTTGCATCCTTGAAATATAGAATTCTTGCCATGTTTGTCAATAAACCGTCTTCCTTTTTCAACAGTCATAGCAAACTGCCAATCCAAATCTAATTTATTTAGCTGATCATCATCCATCTGTTTTAGATCTTCCAGAACCAAACAAGAATCACCAATTTGACTAAATATGGATCCCGACGAAGATGATATGACAAAGCAACTCAATCTTCGGTTTCTTGAGTAGAAGCAGACTTGTTGATTGATCTATTAGGAATAGTAAAACTGCAACCCGAATAATTACCAATATTTTCAGACTTTCCAGCAAGAAAAGCTGTTAATGGTGGATTACTGCTTGAAGTAGAATGTGACTTTGTTTTAGCATGAACAGTAGCAGAATTTTCTCCAAAATAGACTTCAGGATTCTGAACAGATGGAGTTGCTGACTTTTTCACAAGTAATTCCATTTCCCGAGCTTGTAATTTGCTTATCAGCTGATTGAATGTCCAATTTGAGTAGTTTGGATCATTAGACAACATCATCACAAAATTCTCCCACTTTTCAGGTAGAGCTTCCAGGAATTTCTCCTTTAATTCATCATTTTCTTTCTTAACACCTACAATGTCAAGTTCATTGATTAAATGTGAAAATCTTGCAATCAAATCTGTGATCTTCTCATTCTCACAAAGCCCGAAATTGTCAAACTCTTTCTTCAAAACTTTCTTTCGAGTGTTTTTGTATTGATTATTACCCTCACATCTTTCTTTTATAGCATCCCATAATTGTTTTGAAGTTGGAAAATTCTTAAACTGATGCATCAAATCTTTGGGTAATGCCATCATGAGAAAACTATAAGTTTTCTTTTCTCTTGCAAATAATTTCTTTTCTTCAGGCTCAAAATCACTTATTGAATTTGGTAAAGTATTAGCAATGAGCGGATATTCAAATTGTTTTTCAATCGGAATCCAACAATCAACATCTTGTGAGTATATATTCTTCCAGTTGTGATAATCTTCCAATCGAATTAATTTAGGAACTTTCTAGTTTGTTCCGATTTCATTATCGTAGTTCATCATGGCTTACATCGAGGTTTGCATAGCTGAAAACGCTTGAAAATCACTCATCTTGAAGTTAAAAATCGAATGTCAAAACTTCGAACTAAAAAACGGAGGTCTTCCAAGCGGATTTTGGGGCTCAAACCGGAGGGTACTGGCCGTTAGGCGAGTAAAAGTATAGATCTCGTTGAGACGACCGTTTTGGCTGGTATTAGCTCCCGTAACTCTTAACGGTTCTCAAGTTACATCATTTTTAGTGAAGGTCACTTTTCTGCCAACGTACCAAGCTGCGGACCAAGAAAACCAGCGTACCAAATACCCAAAGCGGACCAAAAACGTACCAGATCTTCAGCGTACCACCCTACGGACCAAATCAGATCAGCGGACCAGAAAACTCAGCGTACCAGTTTGAGCAGCGTACCAATTTGGTACGGCGTAACTGCCACCGTACCAGAAAGTAACCGTCGCGGACCAAACTTGAAGATTGTCTTGCGGACCAGATTTCAGCGTACTAGAAGCTGATGAAGATTTCCTTGCGTACCAGAAGCATACCAAAGGCGTACCAGCTGTTCTTCGAGCATACCAGGAACGTACCACGCTCAGATCGACTGATTTTTCGAATTTTTGACTTTTGGAACTGGAAATTGATTCAGTGAGGTGCGAAAACTCACTAGGAACACTCGAAAATCATTTTTGATCTTAGAATCACTCAGAATTAAGAAAAATAGATGAAAAAAGAAGAAAACCCAAACTTTCTCTCTCTAAAAACTCAAAAATGGATCAAATCACAACAGTAGAGTAGCCTAGATTGCTCTGATACCACTTGTAAAACCACTGACGGATCTTACTACTGCATGATTTCGTAAATCAAGAATGAACACGGATGTAAATAAAGCAAAGCTTTATTTTTTCTTTATATATTCACAAAGAGATACAATGTAGAGAGAGAACACACTCAGTTACACACACTTAAGAGATATGAATGACAGAACTATTGAACTCTCTCTAACACGAACTATTTATAGTTAGCAACTTACCAGCGTACCAACTGGCATACCATTTGGTACGGGCATACCAATTAGTATTGCGTACCATTTGGTACGGCACCTTGGTATGTTGCAACTATGACTCACTCAAACTCTCTAAACTAGATACAATACATGAGACACAACGTAGCATAGGAATATGCTCTAACAGATTCAGATTTTCTATAAAAAACCTTGTAATCACTTAGTCGATGTTCAACATAGATAAGTTCTTGTTTGGCAGCCTCATATTTTTCGCTAAAAATTCTAGTGCGATCCTTACGTTCTTTAACTTCATGTTAAGTTTTCTCATGATTTAAGCATTCATAAGTAAATTTAGATTTCCAGTCTTTAATTAAAGACTGGCATGTGGGGTCTGAACATTCCTGAGTTTGAGTGGCCATTTCTGCAAAAATGACAAAATTGGTAATACAGTGAATAGAGTTGAAAACCTTAAACACGACAGGCCTTAGAAGTGGATTTTGGGGGTCGAGACGGAGGACACTAGCCGTTAGGCAGTGAAAGTGTAGATCTCGTCACGATGGTCGTTTTAGCTGGTATTAGGCTTTCTAACTCCAAACGGTTCTTAAGATACGTCCGTTTTAGTGAACATTGGACAAAAATGCACTTTTTGCCGTGTTAAAAATTTAAACTCGCATGTTACAAGACATTCATGTTGATTAGTATGGTTAGTTTTGGCGTGACTGTTAGACCACAAAGACATATATTGCACTAATACAGCTGTAGAGGTAGATCAAGTTGTCTAATACCCATTTGTTGGACCCATTAGGGGTCGGGTGATGGCATATATGCCTAGTCCACAAAGGGAGGCGTGCGACCGTAGGATCGTACCCCCTGAATGCTGGTTTAACCATAGGAATTTATAACAGGCACGATATTGTTACTTTATTTGTGGAAACTTGTATTCAGTCAAACACACTATGACTCACCAACAACTTTTGTTGTTGACGTATTTTTGGTTCATGTGCAGGTAAGTAAAGCTTTAGGTGGATATCATGTTTGGATGTTATGGACGAGTTGGGTTTTGTACCCGTTAGGGTTGATTTTGTTTTTTTGGGATTAGTTCTTTGTCATAACTATCTTAGCTTGTCTGTCTGTTTTCGTTGATTGTGCTGGTAGCCTTAGGTTCTGCCTGGCCATAGCCATATGTATAATACTTAAGACTTAACGTATTTAAGTCCATTATGGTCTGTATTTGCATTTGTATATGGATGGGTCGTCCGTTTGGGTGTGTTAACCTTGTATTCTTGCATTTATGTGTTTGGTTCCACGTTTGGGTGTGTTAACCTTGTATTCTTGCATTTACGGGTGGTCGATCTCACTCTCCTCTCCCCCGCGCCTGGCAGAGCGCAGCGGGGCAGGGTGTCAAAACTTCGTTGTTCAGTTCATAATCCAGTTTGTTGATTGTTCAGTTCGTTACTTTATTAGTTTGTTACCCAGTTTGTTGCTCTTGAAGTACCACTTCGTTATATAATTTGTAACTCAGTTCATAACATAGTTCGTGGATCACTTTGCAACACAGTTCGTGGTTCACTTCGCAACTCAAATTGTTACCAAGTTTTGACTCAATTCATGACTCAGTTAGGAACTCAATTCGTGATTCACTTTGTGATTACTTCTTGATTCAGTTCGTTGACAGTATTTTCAACAAATTCAAAGATGGTTGATTATCAAGCACTTGCTGCAATGCAATATTCGATGCAAACCACGCTTCAAAGTTTACTGAATTATGATAATGAAATTGGAACAAGTCAGAAAGTTCCCAAATTATTCAAGTTGGAAGATTATCATAGTTGGGTAAATCGATTTGAAGCATATGTTGGTACGAATGATGTTGATATTTAGTTATCATATACTGAACAATATAAGTATCAGACAATTGGTAATGGAAAACCAATTTTACAAAGAAGGTTACCATCTTATCAAAAGAAGGCATAACAAGCTGAACAAAAGGCTTTTGAACTTTAATGATGGCATTACCCAAGGAATTGTTACATCAGGTTTTTGCATACGATACTGCAAAAGAATTATGGGATGCTTTACAGAAAAGATGTGAGGGTAATGATCAGTACAAGAAAAGTCTATAGAAGGTCTTAAAGAAAGAATTTGATAATTTTAAGCATTATCTAAACTAAACCATTCCAAATCTGATTACAAGGTTTTCACATCTGATGAGTGAGATGGTATTGGTTAATATAAAAAAGGATAAAGCTGATTTGAAAGAAAAATTGTTGGAGGCATTTCCCGAAAAGTGGGAACATTATGTCATGATGATTACCCATGATAAAGAATATAAGGGTTTATCGTTGAATGATTTAATTGAAAGAATACAAGCAAGGGATATGGAATTAACTGTACACAAGTCAATTTCTGCACAAATTCAAAGTCATGTTGTGTATCATGGAAACATGATTCTACCGTTCTTGCTGTTAAATCAAGTGGATTTAGTCCAAGTCCTACTACCGCATTTGTTGCCGTAGTAACTGACAATTCTGGTTATTCTTCTGGTTGTAATGTTTCAATTCCAAATTCATCATCACACAATGCCTTGCGTGTAAAAACAACTAAGGATTATATGGCATTGATATCTGCATTGGTATCTTCATACTTTGGTGTTATTACTGGAGCAGTTAATAATGCATAACTTACTGAAGAAGATTATGATCAGATCGATTATGATCATTCGAAAGAAATGGATTTGAACTGGAAGTATGCTATGCTTGTCAGGAGAACACAGAAGTTTTTAATAGAACTGGGAAGAAACGGTTGAATCAAGATGGCAAGATTGGTATAGACAAATCAAAAGTGAAATGTTTTAAATGTTTATTATTTGGACATTTTGCTCATGAATGGAAAGTCAACTGATAACAAGTCTAATGCTTGTCAACATGCTCATCTTGCTAAGACTTCAACAAGCAATTTTAATTAAAATAAAAAAGCTTTTGTTACTCATGCTGCAAATTTGGAGGAGATATTTTGGCATCCAAATGAATATGTGTGGAATGCAGATAATGAGTGTAGAAGGAATATGTATAGTACTATTGACATCAATGAGATACATAATATAAATGAGGACAATGCTGCTTTAAGAGAAACAACAGTTGAGGAGATTCAGGCAAATGTGGCTGAAATTCAAAAGGAAGAAGATACTAAATGTCGTAAATGTGTTATTTTAAGCAACAAGAATGTAAGTTTGGAAAGAAGCATCAATTTGTTAACTGAATAAATCGTCTAGCTTAAACAAGAGTTGGAAATCTCTCAGAAAAAGTGCTATGATTTAACCTCAATCAATGAGAATTTGATGAAATAAAATGATGATTTGTTTGCTAATTGTGAAAAGACAAAAGCTGAAGCTTAGAAGAGTTGAAAATATCACAGAAAAAGGCCTATTATTTAACCTAAATCAATGAGAATTTGATGAAAGAAAATGATGATTTGTTTGCTGAATGTGAAAAGACAAAAGCTAAAGCTCAAGAAGCTGCTGAATATTAGGAAGCTTTATTTCAGAAAACTTATCCTCTTCAACAAAAATACGAAAGAATCAACAGTATTGCAGTAGAAGCAGTTGATAAGGTGATTTATCTTCAAGATGACGTTGCAAAGCTAAGAGCTGAAAATATTCTCATTCATAACAAGAATGAAGTATTCACCAAGAATGTTGATATTTTTAAGAAGAAATGGGAAAAGGTCACTACAGAAGTTCTTGAAGAGTGTGATTTGAGAAGACAACATAAATATGAGTACAATTGTCTATCTGAAGAATTTATTGTTTCTCAAAAAGAGTTATTTGTTGCTCAACAACAGATTTCTGAGTTAAAGTTAGAGATTCTAGATTTTCATAGACAAATTAAAATTAAAATTTATCCCCAACATTTCTGAATTTTCTGTACAAGAAGGAAAGAAGTGAAGAAAGTGCAAGGGAAGTTGATCTTTATAAGGTTCTTGCACCAGTGGAAATGTCTGTATTTTCGTCTGCTCCTCTTGATCCGAAAGCAGTAATGAATGATTATTCTGAATTTGCAATTCTAGTGTCTAAAAAGAAATCAACGTCTGGGAAGAAGAAAGTGAATGTTGGTGAAGATCCAATGTTTACATCTGATTCATCATTTTTGGAAGATGAAGTTGTTTTTTTACAAGAGTTTGTCTGGTAATTCTGTTGGTACATTATCTGAAGTCGAACTTGCTAAGTTCTTAGTTCAAGAGAACAAAATACCGGCGATTAAAGTCAAATTTCATAAACAAGCACGTCAAAAAAGTGCTTCTGGTAGTTCTTAGGTTGAATCTTCAAAATCATCTGGTTTTAAACATAAAGGGCTAGGATTTGTACTTTAGGAAGTGCGAGTTCACTCTCAACAACAAAAGAAGAAAGAAGGTTTTAAGAAGATCAAGGATCAAAAGAATTCATAATCTTCGAAGAAGCAAAATTTTGCTTTCTATTCCAAGAATAGTTCTTATTATTATGGAAGTTCTTCATCCGACTTCAAAGTCTCTTTATGGAGTAAATCTCCGATGTATGATTCTTATGATGATTTCTTTGATCATTTTAATTCTGATAACTCTTCATTTTATAAGCATTCAAAGAATTTTTCAAATTCACCTAAATTTTTGAAAAGAATTTGTAATGCGTGTCGTCAAACTGGACATCTTGCTGCACGTTGTCCTACGGTTGCATATGTCCACAACCATGGAAAATATGTGGATGAAAATGGTAAAAAAGTTTAGGAACAATGGTCGCCTAAGTTTAAAACAACTAGTAAGTCGTCTTAGTCAAAGATGTCAGTTGAAACTGTTAAAGGTTCTGTTCAAATTTTTTTATCATTGTTGATATGGAAACCAAAGATTGGTTCCAAGGCCAACAAAGACTATGTGGAAGACACCGGGCGACCCGATGCTGTTGAATCAGTGTTGGTCCTCACTGATCTTTATCAGTGCAAATAATGATGTTTTTGAGAAGAAAACCAAATAAACAACAAGATATGTGATTTCCAATGACTAAAATGGTTTTCTAGCCTTGAACAATCTCAATATGAACCAAAGGATGGATAAGAAATGATAAACTAGCTACAATATACTGAAATAAGCTCCTAGCCGTCACCAAAACTCACCAAATGAAGATTTCTTGTATTAGGGTTCAAAAAGCTTGAGAAGGTTACAATGGCTGCACATTGGCGGCTGTTATATACTGTCCAGTGAACAGTTTCGCTGGCAGTTTCGCTGGCCAAGCGAAACTGTCACTGAACCAGTCTAATCTAGGTACCGAGCGAAACTATAGTTTCGCTCGGTAGTTTCGCTAGCCTACCAAAAGATAACATAATACAAGAAACTAATCTATTACAACCAAGCTAGACAAAAATCAATTCCTCCCTACATTGATCTTCAATATTCCCCCTAGGGAGGGATTCAGCCACTGGATCTTCACTTGTCAGCATCGGCTTCATTCTGGTTCGGCTCCTTATTCAGATCAGGAGTCCCTGATTCCCCCAAGATAATTGACGTATCAGCAACTGGGACATTAACATCAGATTCCCCCACAATAGTTGTTTCAGCAGCATCTGGGGTTTCGGACTCTGGTTCCCCCAAATTGATTGGTTTTTCAGCAACGGGGACAGCAGTCTCTGGTTCTGGGATTTGAGTAGAAGATTCTCCAAGCCCGCTCAATGATTTGTTCATCTGATTCGCCAGATCCCGATCTTCTTCCATTTTATCTTCAGCAGCCCTGACTTTCAGTGCTAAATCTTTTATTTCCCTGACAATTCCCCGGGCCTTGTTGGCAACTCTCATAAATAAGCTTGCCTCTTCTGCGGTGTCATCTCCTGCCCCATGTCTGATGTGATTTTCGCACAAAGTCTTTAAATCATCATTGCTGAAAGAAAACACTTCCATAGGATCAAATAATCTTATATCAGCATCATTTGCAATTCGTATAACGGCTTCGCCAGTCAGATTGTCATAGAACCACTTCTGGAAGGTTTGCAGCCTCGACAGTTGCTGATCAGGAATTCGGATTCTGGTCATAGTCTTGGCTGCTTTGAACTTTAGGGTGACCTTCGGTTTCCCGGTAGCTTCATCAATTTCTGTTGTGGACTTTACCCTTTTACCCTTCATAAAACCAAACGATACAAAGTCGTCCTTCGCCGCCTGCTGAATCATTAATCTCAGATTTGAAGCTCTGACGCTTTTGTCTTCGTCTAGGAGGGGGAGCTCTGCCAGTCTTCTTAGATCCCATCTTGGCAAGGTATTGAAATTTTCTCGTTTACGGATATAGGTAATACTCCCCCCTCTTCGCTTGATCATGAAGGCATGAACCGCTTCACTGTATTTCCAGCTGATAATGTGCCTATCAGACTCCTTTCTCTTGGGTTGGGCCATGTTTTGAAACAAAGGGGTCTGATCTTCGAGCTCTGGTTTCTTAAACCATTCTTCTCTCCTGAACTCGAGAACCTCTTCACTAACAGAGCTTATCTTTGCTAGATACGTAAGACCATGCTCTTTCCAATCATAGCTTTCTGGTTCAGAGTGATCATCAATTTCAGCTTCTTCCTCATCTTCATCGATTAAATGAAATTTTGCTTGAACGATCTCAGGCTGTTTATCAGATTCAAAGCTGAAGAGATTCGCGTCGCTTACATCAATGTGGTCAAGATCTTCAATGTTCACTGCACCACTGCCACCAGCCTCATTTGCACCCGAACCACCAGCACCCATTCCCCCCGTTCCACTGCCTCCGGCCGCCTCAGTTGTGACCTTTGAAAAATCAGTTATAGAATCGATTTCGGCATCACTCATTATGTTTGGCAGATTTAAGTGCTTCTTGATCCCGTTCAATTCAACCAGCAAAGTCTTGATCAGAGACGACTGTTTTCCAATGATTTCATTCAAACTCAAAATCTGTTTATCTTTTTCTTTTTCTCTCATCTCTGAGTTCACCATCTTTGTTTTTATCATGCCGAGTTCGTTAGCCAAGGAGGCATTAACACCTCGGATGATGTCTTCATCCAATTCGGAACGTTGATCAACTCTTCTTTTCTTTGTCGCTCTAGCTTCATCTTCAGTTGGAGCGCTTTGTTTTTGTGTGGACTTCTTTCCTTGTCGAGATAGACTTTCAAGCTCATCTTCAACTTCATCTGCAGCTTCTTTCCCCGAACCCCTCACATATTGTTTCCGTTTCCCCTTTACACTCTCACTTACCTTTCCTTGAGTTTTTCTTTTGTTTTCGTCTTCGATCAACTTCTTGATGTATTCATATCTTTCTTCAGAATACATATGTTTCATTAGATAGGTGGTATACCCAGAAAAATCATCTCTTACGGCACAACAATCTGATAGAATCCTTGAGTGCATAGGATTTATAACAAGAGCTGTACTTTGCTTCGGCAACTCAGGTTCTAGATGTTCTATAATCATCTCCAGGAATCTTGGGTACAGGAGCCATCTGGATTTCTTCAAGGCTTGAATGTTGGCAACCATAGCATCAAATATCCTCTGAGGAATATTGGCTTTCTTTCCTTTGCATAACAGCAACATCGCCTCAGCCCAGTTCAAGTTCAAGCCATCCGAACCACCTTTTCTGTCATCAATGCAGGAAATGATGACGTGAGCGATATATCTCCATTCTTTAGACATGAACGACTTTTTAATCTCCTTCTTATTTTTCCACAGATGGCCACCTTCATAACCCATATGTCTTTCAAAACCCTTCAACACATCCATGTCATTCATCTTGGGTGCTTCACCAACATCCTCTTCCAGTTTAAGAGCTTCAGCTATGACTTTCATTGTAATCACGATGTCTTTTTGCATGACCCTTGCACGAATGCATTCAGGAGTAGCTTTAACGTCATATTCAGCAGACAGCCAGAAATCTTTTATGTGCCTTTCGTCAATGATTGTTGAGTGTGAGATGGCGTAATGGATGCAAGATTGCTTGAGCCACTTTATACAGTCTCGGAATCCAGTAGACTTATCTAGGTGATCATTCAACCAGGCAGTGACATTGCTTCGAGGATCGTGTTTAAGATTAGACATTGTCTGCATACGAAACGGAGATTTTGTGAGTTGAAAAGAATTTAAAATGAATTAAATTGAATTTTTGAAAAATTTGTTAGTTTCGCTGCGAAATTGTATTTTCGCTAAGAAGACCACAGTGTCGCACACGGCGAAACAGTTAGATTCGCGACATTGGTCTCGGCGACACTGACTAGGTCAGTTTCGCCGAGAAACTGTAGTTTCGCTGCGAAACTGTAGTTTCGCTGAAGGCGAAACAGCAGTATCGCTGCGTATCACGGCGAAACTGTCAGCGAAGTTTGGGCATGACCGCTAGACAGTTTCGCTCGAGACTGTGAACTTTCGTTCAGTTTCGCTGGACGAACCAGCAGTTTCGCTGGACGCGACATTTCGAATTTCAAATTTCCGAAGTCGATTTTAAGCACAGTTTTAACAATCCAAACCCACGAGTAACAAACGCACATCTAAACGAGTATAAAGCAGGTCCAAAACAGTGATTAACAACGGTTTAAAGTGCGAGAAACTCTTGTTGACGATTCGGTTCAAAAACCCCAAAAACTGTAAATCTGATGCGATTACGAGTGCGATAAAGCGATTACACGACCATGAAACATACGAACCTTTACACGAAATCAGTTAAACGATGAACAGATGAAAGAGATGGAACAGTTTGGCGAACTTGGAGTTTCGCGAGTGGTGTTTGCAGGTTAGGTGTGGTTAGGGTTTCGGTGAGGCTGACCGAGATTCTCGATGAAAGATATATATACAGTGACAGTTTCGCTCGTAATTTCGCTAAGGCGAAACAGTAGTTTCGCCTGAGCGAAAGAACAGATTCGCTCGACCCAAAGATCAGCCTGATTAATTTCGCCGGTAACAGAGGTATAAAGTCGCTGAGAGCAAATACGGCGAAACTAAGCGGGCGAAACATAGTTTCGCTGAAACCCTAGAATTTAATTTTGACCAAAATTTTGATTTTGACTTTTAAAATACCGACAAACACACACAAATCGTCAAACTATTTACAAAGTATCGATCTTATCAAAAATAACGCAGAAAGAAAATCCTTTTGTGCTTTTCAAATGATTAAAATAACTATACAAGCAGATACCAATTCAATTTGTGAGAAAGATCCAAACGTGAGATCACATCAACCGATACGCATCATACACATTTCAATTTCAATTTTAATCAGCATGCAAGTCAAGCAGATCCCGAATGCATCACATTGATATTAAGCATGCACTAATAGTATTTAACATTTTTGGATATGCTTAAGGTATATTAATCAAGCACTGATTACCCAGCCTCACTCTATCAAAGATGTTAACAAGTCATCATATTTATCATTATTTTTCTTTTAATTCTTTTTCAAATGAGATATACGTTCATGATGTTTCATGCAAAAATAAAGCAGAACCCTAAGTGAACAGCAATCAGGTCGGCCGCTAAGCACGCAGAGAAAGCCCGATACACTTAGGAAAATAAAAAAGAAAAATAAAGCAGAAATCGTGTATATCAACAACAATCAGGTCGGCTTGTGGGCACGCAGAGAAAGTCCGATGATATACACTAAACACCAAGAAAATAAAGCAGAAAACTCAATCAGCAGGTGATCAGGTCGGCCGCCTAGGCACGCAGAGAAGACCCACTGAGTCGAGTGTAAAAATGGCATAAAGCCTTATTTGCAAAGCATGCGTACATCAGAACATCTCTTAATTTCAGAATCATTGCAACACTTATCCAGAAATGAAAACCAGAGAAAATCAGGAAAGCTTTATGTTTATATCCTACTCATAGATATCATATTAGGCATACACACTCAAAGAACATACAAGCACAATGCAGCCTTTATTTTTACTCTATCCATGGCAGATAACGCAGGTTGATAAACGATCATTTCTCACAAGGTCGGATCAATTTCTCATTTTCATTTTTTTTGAAATTTTTGAAATTTATTTATATACCAAATTATCTGAGGACTTCAATTTTCCCCCAAAATCCACAAATACTCTATTTTTGGATTTTCAATAAAGAAATTAAAAACAAAATAAAATGATTCGATCGATACTTGACACAAAAAGGAAAGACAGACACTGGAAAGGAGGCACACAATCGAAGAAAAGTTTGACAGGAAATCCGCTTCGAATTCATGAAATTTAGGTATTTTAGTGTGATTTACCCCCAATTCCCCCACAAAATAACGGTGAGAACATCAAAAGCAATTAAGAGAAAATTGCAAGGTAAGTGAGACTAAAATACTCCCCGGATCATATTCAGATGATGAAAGGCCAGAAATCATTTGTGGAGAACTGCATGATCATTGATTTCTTGATTTCCAAATTCAACTCCGACAATCACCTGATTCATGACAAAATGAAATTGGCATTTAGGTTTAGACAAAAACAAACAGGATGAAGTAAAATTTAAAGGTATATTTACAATATTTACAAAAAGGTTTATTTTATCCCCCCTTTTTTTTTTTTTTTTTATTTACCAAAAATTTAAAATGTTATCATGCCCAGCATTTTAATAAGCTCATAAAAGCGGGGTTTATCAAAGGTTTTAGTAAAAATATCCGCTTTTTGAGCTTTGGTTTCGATGGGGACAACATCAATAAACCCTTTTTCCTGAGCATCACGGATTGCATGAATCCGTGTTTCAATATGTTTGGTTCGGGAATGATGAATTGGATTCTTGGAAATTCCGACGGCAGCTTCGTTGTCGCAGAACAACGGTGTATGAAGAAAATTAATCCCATAATCCATCATCTGATGTTGAATCCACAGCACTTGGCAGCAGCAACTAGAGGCAGCGATGTATTCGGCTTCGCCTGTAGATAATGAGACTGTTGTTTGCTTCTTGCTTTGCCACGAAACCAAGCACTCCCCCAAAAACTGGCATCCCCCAGAAACAGACTTTCTATCAAGTTTGCATCCTCCGTGATCACTGTCTGAATAAGAATTAAGCTCAAAACTTCCACCCTTAGGATACCATAAGCCCAATCTTGATGATCCTTTCAAATAACGGAAGATACGTTTGACTGCCTTTTCATGAGATTCCCTTGGATCAGCTTGATAACGAGCACAGTAGCACACAGCAAAGGTAATATCCGGACGACTGGCTGTGATATACATGAGAGACCCAATCATAGATCGATAAAGTTTCTGGTCAACCCGCTTTCCTTCATTGTCGGGAGTCAAACACGTCTGAGATGTGAAGGGAGTAAGTTCAGCGGAGGCGTCGTTCATTTTGAATTTCTTCAGAATCTCCAGAACATACTTTTCTTGATGAATAAGGATCCCGTCAGGCTTTTGTTCTACCTGCAACCCAAGGAAGAAACACATCTCTCCCATCATACTCATTTCGAACTTTTCTTTCATCAATTCCTCAAACTCACGACACAACTTCTCATTTGTTGATCCAAAAATGATATCATCGACATATACTTGAACGATCAGCATTTCACCTTTGACCTCCTTTTTGAACAAAGTCATGTCGATAGATCCACGAGTGAAACCTTTTCCCAATAGATACTGAGTCAAAGTTTCATACCAAATTCTGGGTGCCTGATGAAGACCGTACAGAGATTTATCCAGCTTGTAGACTTTGTCAGGAAATTCATGATCTTCGAAACCAGGAGGTTGATTCACATAAATTTCTTCATCAATATCTCCATATAAAAAGGCGCACTTGACATCCATTTGATACACCTTGAAATTTTTGTGCGCAGCATGAGCCAGGAAGATTCGAATGGCCTCGATTCGTGCAACGGGTGCAAAAACTTCAGTATAGTCAATGCCTTCTTCTTGATAAAAACCTTGGACCACAAGTCTTGACTTGTTTCTGATCACCACACCTCTATCATCAGGTTTGTTTCTGAAAACCCACTTTGTGCCAATTGGAACCTTGTTTTCTGGAAGGTCCACAAGTTGCCAGACCTTCAGCTTTCTGAATTGTTGCAGCTCAGCCTGCATGGAGTCCACCCAACTTGGATCTGCAAGAGCTTCATCTATGTTTTTAGGAACAATCTGAGACAGAAAACACGCAAACAAACATTCATTAATCAATCCTGACTGATGACGAGTCCTCACTCCATCCGTAATCGAGCCAATGACGAGGTCATGTGGATGATCCTTTAAGGTTTTGAGATTTAAGTCAAGGTGAGGGGGAGCGGGTTCGGTGGTTTGAGGTAGTTCATGAGATGAAGATGGAGGATCGGGTTGATGTGGGGTTTCTGAGGATGAGGATGAGGATGTGTTTTGTTGTGGAATTTCGGGTTGAGGGGTGATAATCACGAGAGGAGGATTGTCATTTGCTTCAGCTAGGATAGGAAGATTGAATGACTTGAACAGTGTGTCTGAATCATAAAACCATTCGGGTCCAGTTCCGGTGTTGGGAGAGTTAGATTCTTGCCAGTCCACGTAGTAGGATTCCTGCACAATACGAGTACGTTTGTTATAAACACGATAAGCTTTTTGTGAAGAAGAATACCCCATGAAGAAACACTCATCGGAGACAGCTCCAAATTTTGTGATTTGAGCTTCGGTATTCAGCAATGTGCATGAGCATCCAAACGGCCTGAAGAAGTCATTCAGCGGCTTGCTATGTGATGATTCTGAAACAAAAATAGAATAAAGAGATATCCTGATGAATGCATGTTTTTCATTTTGAAAGATTTAAACTTGTTTGATTTTCTTTATTTTGTCAAACGATCGGATTTTCTCTGCGTATCGAAAGATCGACCTGATTGTTGTTCGTTTGACGTTCTACTTTATTTTAATTGGTGTTTCGTATAATCCATCGGACTTTCTCTGCGCGTTCGAAAGAACCGACCTGATTGTTGTTGGATTATACAATTTCAACTTGTTTTGCTTTCTTATTTTCTCATACACTTGGGCTTTCTCTGCGTGTCAAAAGACCGGCCTGATTGCTAGGTATTTGAGGTTTTGCTTTATTTTTGCATGACTCATCAAGGAAGCTTAAATCTCAAATAAAAGTTACTTGTATATGATAAACATGATGATTTACTAGTATTTCTGATAGGGTAGAGACCGAGTTATCAGAGCATGATAAAAATTACTTCAAGCATATCTGAAAACGATAAATATGATTGGTGCATGCTGAAATAAACAATCAATGTTGTATTTGCGATTATCTTGGCTTGCATGCTGATTAAGACCGAAATTGAAATGTGCTAGATGCGTTATGTCTGATATGATCTTGCGTCGTGATCTTTCTCACAAAATACCAAAAATAGAGTTTGTTTCTGGATTGCATTTACATTTCATTTCCGAAAAGTACAAAAACATTTTTGGTGTGTTTTAGCATAAGTTTAAAAAAAATTCAAAAATTTTTAGGTTTGTTTTGATATGAACTTTCTAAAAATCAAAAAGATTTTGTTTCTTATGTGTTTTCGATTGATCGACACAAGATACGAAATACATTTTCAAAAATTTATATCTTGGATTCTCGAAGAGAAGTTTTGTGCCAAGATTATTTATGTTGGCCACGTTCTCAAAGGAAAGAGTTCATCACAACTTCAAGTCTTCTGAAGCTGTTGATAAAGATGAGAGAAATTGTTCATCGTCAAGTATTCAAAGATCAAGCTACCATCAAGTTGAGGGGGAGTTTGTTTGAAGAATATGTTTTTAACTGACGAACAGAATTCAAGTGAATCGAAATGTCTGATTGCCAAGCGTTTGTTGCTATTCAAACGTCGATGCAAGCGTTACTCAATTATGATAACGAAATTGGGACGAGTCAGAAAGTTTCAAAATTGCTTAAACTAGAAGATTATCACAACTGCTGAAAATGTTTTAAATCTTGTATCGGTACGTCCGATTGTGATCTTTGGATTGCAATAGATGAAGGGTTCACATATCCTACTGATGACGAATGGTGTTCCAATTTTGCAACGTATTCTGAATGTGGACCAGAAAGCAAATTACACACATGAACATAATGCATGTGGTGACATAATGCATGTGGTGTTCTTACCATGGCATTACCGAAATAATTTCTCCACCAATTTAAAACATGCAAAAATTCTAAGGAATTATGGAATGCATTGAGGGAACGCTGTGAAGGGAATGAACAATACAAGATGAGTAAAAAGAAGGTGTTAAGGAAAGAGTTTGATAATTTCAAACACTTGAAGGCGAATGAATTTCTGACTTAATTTCTCGATTTTGTCATTTACAATCGGAAATGGATGTGGTGAATATAAAAAACGAAGACGATGAACTTAAAGAAAAATTTCTTGAAGCGTTACCAGAAAAGTGGGAACCTTATGTTCTTTTGTTAACTCGTGATAAAGAGTTCTCGAAGATGACTTTTCTGGAATTGTTAGGAAAACTTTAAGCTCGTGACTTAGGAATGAAGAATGTGAATACAACACCCACACGAGTTCAAAATCCAGAATTATACTACGGACAAAATGTTGCAACAATTTCTGGAAAGTCGGGTAAAAGTGCTAATTCAGTACCAGCAACAACTTTTGTAGTAGGAAATATGTTTGAAGGTGGTAACAAGTCAAATTCTAAAAATTGTGAATCAAGGGGTTGTGATGTTTCCATTCTAGTGAGCAACACTACAAATGCTAGTAAACTTGCTTTGTTAGTCAACACAACCGAAGACTATATGGCTTTGGTGTCACCTTTAGTGTCATCATACTATGGAGTGATCACAGGAAAAGTTAGAAATGCTGAGCTCACTGAAGAAGATTACGATCAAGTGGATCCCAATGACATAGAGCTTATGGATATTTACTGGCAGTTTGCTATGTTAGCAAGAAGAGTTAAAAGATTTTTGAAGAAGACTGCGATAAAAGATTTGAATTCAGGTGGCGGAATTGGCTTTGATAAATCTAAAGTGCAATGTTGAAAGAGCGTGTAGCGGTGGATCGTGTCAATACAAGTCATTATACGTAAACGAAACGAACAAGAACATGGTAAATAAACTCAATCTTTGATTCAAACACTCAAGAACGGGGGTTACAAAGACACAGAGCAAAACACCTTGAGTTTCACAGCTTTAAGACTAAACGTTACAAAATTCTAGCCTAACACAACTATATATAAGTGCCTGATCACCCGAAATGGGCTTTGTCTGAACTGGCAGTTCGGCTGGCAGTTCGCCCAGAGATCGGGTGCGGTTCGGCTAGTCTAGGTTTTCTTCACAAACTTCGATTCTTCTGTAATCTTCTGCCTGATCCAGCATGTTGCCATATTATGCATCAAAAAACTCCCCCTTGGAAAATGTTTGTCAGTCTTTATCATTCTTAAGCTCCACCCTCTGTCTCAGTCCATGTCTTCTGGTGATTATGCCCGACATATATGTT
This sequence comes from Deinandra increscens subsp. villosa, assembly GCA_039602395.1. Classification (NCBI taxonomy): domain Eukaryota; kingdom Viridiplantae; phylum Streptophyta; class Magnoliopsida; order Asterales; family Asteraceae; genus Deinandra; species Deinandra increscens. Next base: position 18,936,967 of record JBCNJP010000010.1, on the reverse strand, counting down.
GAATGCAAAGCAAATCCTGATCACCCTTTGGAATTGCAGAGCCTGTTCCATATAGTGAGGATGGAACAAAATCTGATTATGGTACAACTCGTCTATGTCAGCCCATGATAAGTTGATCAGCCACATCGGGTCAAACACCTTCACAACTTTTTTGTCATCTTCCAACACAATCATAGTTTCTCCGGTCTTTTCATTGTAGCACCACCACTTCAAGTTTTTTATGAAATCCAACTCCATCTTCATCAATGGAATCTTCTTCATAACATTGGGCTTCTTCTTGAAAGTTAGTACTATCAGCTTCTTCCCCGTTTTCTGATATACGTTTTTTGGATGTTCACGCCTTTTTGGTTTTTGTGACTTCAAATATTGAAATCCAAAGTTATATTCTTTCTCCACCTGATGCTTGAAGTATAAACCTCTGCAATCATCTCCATAGTTGCAGAAAGGTTTTCTTGTAAGCTCCTGAACATCGCAACTGGTAAAGAACTAAATTCCGTGCATGCTTGAAGTATTGAATACCATGCTGGCGTTTAATCCCATAACACTTCTGACTTGCTAAATATATCCAGCTAATAATTTCACCTAACACCTGACCCTTGAACCTCACATGCCTTCTCTGTTTGATCAGTTTTGGAGGTGGAACATAATTGGCATGAAATGTCTTCATGTAATCGTTGTAAACCCATCGTTGTTTATGTTCCTTCACCTCTTTGGCAACTGGGTCTTTAGGTTTTTCAGCTTCTTTTTTTTCAGCGCTGCCTCGGCCTCATCACCCTTTTCCTTTGGAAAAACATCAAAATCATCATCAGCTGAGTTGTTGTTGTTGAAATTTGAATATAGATCATGATACTCCTCCTCTGTTATGTCTTCAACCTCAACCTCCTCATCGAAGATATCATCTTCAGTTTCTGATTCTGACGACTCATATATTTTTGGTTCAGCTTCAACAACTTTCTTCATCTCCTTGTCGTTTAAGTCGAAGATCGCTTGAATTTGTTCTTGGTTGAGTTCACAGACAAACTCACCATCTTCAAGTATTATGCCGATCTTGTTTATGCTTTTTGTAGCTTGATTTGACAGGATTGATGTAATTAGCACTACATCCCTGGAATCAGACTCCCCCTGAGATGTAGAAGCACCAGCGCCCGAGCTAGAAACTCCAGTTGGGCCTAGTCCTCCACCAATGTTGCCTTCCGGGTCGTCATTATCAGGTTCATCATTTAAGTATTGCAGCCCATCATCTTTGCATCCTGAACCAGAACCTATCTCCCCCTGAGCTTTAAATTTCTCGAGCAAGAATTTAATCTACTCATTCATCTATGCAATTAGAGCATCCTGGTTCAGACTGGCCGTTTTCAATCTTGTTATCTCTTGAGCTTTGGCCGCTTCTCCACTTTTTAATTGGAGATAATCTCTCTGCAAAGATTCATCTCTTGCTCTCAACTCTACAATCAATTGTGACTTATCTTCATTCTTTATCTTCAACACTTCAGTTACTTGTGATTTTTCAGCATCTTTACCTTTTAGCTCTTCAATTTTTGTTTGACAATCCAAAAGAGCAGTGTTGAGCAAATCCATCTGAGAAAATGATATTGACCATTGAGAAACACTGAAAATAACATCTAGTGTTGTAGGAGTTGATGTTGTTGTAGTTGCAGTTGTGGATTTTGGTGTAGATGTTGTTCCCATGGGCTGTTGAACATATTGAACACCAACACTTGTTGAAGGTGTTGTGCTAGCGGTTGTAATAGTCTCAGGTAAACACATATCTAGACCAACTGATGAAGATCCACCGCATGTCTTTGAAAGATAAAATCTGAAGTGAGAAGGCTATAAATAGCCGAAATCAGACTTTGTGCCTCACTTTTTCCAGATCCACTTCGTGAAAACCCTAACAGTTGACTTTGTTTTTCAACAAAAATCCCGATTTTTCGTTGTTTTAAGCAAATTTTCGAATTCAGGTAGAAAACATGTTTCCGATCATAGGGGTGTATTTTATTTTGGTTTTTTACCATGATTCGACTGTTCATTTTGCGAAAAACCGTCTCGACTCATGAAGTTCACAAAAATTCATTTTCTAGACATTTTTAGCCGATTTTGGATGATGAAACCGGTATCATTGAGTGAGTTTTGATCATACGACAAACCAGATACCAATTTTGTTGAAAACCATTGTCTACATTGTGATTTTTTTATCAAGAAACCATTCGGCTCTCGAACATCCCAAACTGGCAATGTATTGAAATCTAGAGCATGCTTCAAATATTGGATACCAAACCGTCGTTTGATTCCATAAAAATCTAGCCTATCATCATACATCCAGTTGATTATTTTACCTGATGCCTGACCCTTGAATCTAACATGCCTTCTTAGCTTGATTGGTTTCGGAGGAGGAACATAGTTTTCATGAAAGGTTTTCATGTAATCATCATAGTCTTTGTGTTGTTTTTGTTCCTTGGCCTCTTTAACAATCGGGTCATCTGGCATCTCAGCCTCTTTTCTCTTCAATATTACCTCAGCTTCATCGCCTTTCTCTTTTGGAAACACTTCAAAATCATCATCATCTGGGTTGTTATTGAAATTTGAGTACAAATCAGGATACTCTTCTTCAGTTATATCTTCAACCTCGACTTCGTCAAATATATCCTCTGAATCTGAAGTCTCTGATGATTCATATGTTTCAGGATTTGCTTCAGCAGCTTTCTTCATCTCCTCATCATTGAGATAAAAATGGCTTGAATTTGTTCTTAGGTAAGTTCACAAACAAACTCCCCATCTTCTAAAATTGTGCCGATCTTATGAATACTTCTGGCATATTTGTTTGACGGGATGAATGATATTGGCATAGCATCTCTCGTATCAGACTCCCCCTTAGATGCTGAAGTACCAGCACCCGAACCAGGTGTTCCTGTTGGGTCTGAACCTCCACCAGTTGCAGCTTCGGGATCATCATTATCCAGATTATCATTTAAGTACCGGAGCACATCATCCTTACATCCCAACTCCCCTGAGCAGCAAATTTGCTAAGCAGAAATTTGATCTGCTCATTCATCTGTAATAGTTGTGCTTCTTGGGAAGAACTGACCATTTTTAACTTCATGATCTCTTGAGTCTTTGACTCATTGCGACTTCTCAGTTGTTGATGATCTCTTTTCAATTCAACTATCTGTTTGGATTGAGATTTATCTTTGGCTTTCAGCTCCTCAATCAGCTTTGTCTTCTCTTCATATTTAGCCTTTAACTCAGCTAGTTGATTCTGGCACTCTGTGAGCATGCTGTTGAAGATATCAACCCGAGAATAAGAAATTGAACACTGAGAAACATTGATGTTAAAGTCTGTTGAAGCTGGAGTTATAGTTGTTGAAGAAACTGGAACAAATTTGGTTCCCAGTGGTTGATTAACATACTGAGCACCAACACCTGCTGAAGGTGTTGTGCTTAGATGGTTTCTGTGCAGATGAGGATGTAGCCGGCTTTTTACCCTTGCCTTTACCAGTATCAACATCAGGGTTGTAGTCTTCATCAGTATAAGATGGAGCTTTATATTCATAAACACACCCAATATAGCGTTCATTACTCTTGTTCATTCTGGTCCGGCAATCAAGGTGTTCTTTGCTACCTTTCTTGAGCGGTATCTGTTTAGCTCAAGGAAATCAACACTATTGGATTGTTGGTGTCAGAATTATCTTCAGAATTAACCTCCATGTCTTCATCATCAGTCTCACCTTCATCAATCAAAGTATTTACCATAACAGGGTCAGATACATTCACATTTGTTTGACCATCAGATCTTGAAACAGCAGGTTCAGTGACTGATGGCTTAGTTACAGTAGGTTCCATTACAACTAGGGGTAATCAAGGTGTCTTTGCTACCTTTCTTGACCGGTATCTGTTTAGCTCCCACAGAAATCAACGCTATTTGATTGTTGGTGTCAAAATTATCTTTCGAATTAACCTCCATGTCCTCGCCATCAGTCTCATCTTCATTAATCAAGATATTTACCGCAACAGGGTCAGATACATTCACAATCGCTTGACCCTCAGATGTTGAAACAACAGGTTCAGTTACAACTGGGGGTGTCAGTGTTCGTTATCTTCATTGTTTCTTCTGTTTCAGGTGTTGTTGTTGTTGGTATCTCTCCTCCAACCATGAATAATCTAGTTTTTCATCGGAACTACCTTCCTCTTGACGCGGTGCACCATTGGCTAGTGCTACATAATTAGCATATGCGAAGTGACCAATCAGTCTTTTCATCCATGGATGTTCATTTGGCTACTTTTTGATAAGTTCTCAATGTGCCCACACTTGCTTCACTCATATGCTTCAAGACCATCTTCTCAGTCTCAGTCTTGACCAGTTGCGGATACAAATCATTCATGATCATCTGAGTAAATCTTGGATATAATAACGCCCTCTTGTGTCTGACCGCCAGATTGTCTCTCATATAATGAAGTATTAAACCAGCAAAGTTGGAAGGACAGTTAAGAATCAGGACATTCATCATAGACAACATTATCAGGCCTATCTCATCATGTACTGAAATTCTATGCCCCAAGCAACGTAGTAGCATATGAATCAGAAATTTGTACGAGACACAGAATTCAGACTTTCAGACCAAATCTTTGTTTGGATCTTTAACATACCAGATCCTTTTCAGCAATGTCACATTATCAGCTTTATCAAATTCGAACGAGCCTTTGAATCATCACCATCAAACTTTAACACTCGTCTAACATTAGCTCCAGTAAATTCAACAGTTGTGTTATGAACTGTGCCAGATATAGGGATGGTATCATCAGTGATTGTACGTGCAGACGTCCATAATTTAGTAAGAATGTCACGATAAGCTCACAATCTTTAGTAATTGCATAGTGAATCCTTGATCATCTTAGAAAATCGAAGATTCCATTTCCACCAAATTTAACGACTTTCGATCTGCTGACTCCGAGATGAGCACAAAGATTGTGTCTATCACCAACTTTTAAGTCGTCCGCCATTTCTGAAAACACATAAAATAAAATATTCATTAAATTCAATGTGATAATAAAAAACGTTCACCAAATTCGTTAATTATTATCCAAATGCGTAAACGATTAATTTTTTTCCAAAATTTAGGTTTACACGAAGTGGATCCGAACTGAAAAAGTTTACAAGAACTGGACCGAACTGGATCAGAAGTGGTTCCGAACTGGATTAAACAACAACAAATTGGTCAACGTCCAAAGTTGACTTGGTCAATGTCCGAAGTGGACCGAACTGGAACAAAGTTACCCGAAGTGGCAAAACGAAGTGAGATCTGAAGTCCCACTTCGGCTGAAGATCATCCACTTTGCTTCTATGCAGAAACTGAAGGCTTTCTTCGATCAATAACCATGATCCAACCAATTTTGGACAAAATCCTTGTAACCCTAGACTCGTAATGAGTAGAGATAACAATGGTATAATTTTTATCATCAGAAATCCAATTTAAGTGTTCGAAAATTTGAATTTTGAAAAACCTTTGAACTGGACCTGTTTTTTTACCAAATTGAAACAATTTAACGGATGAAAATGACAACACCACCCCATATTCGTAATCTGATTTCCAACCTGATTTCAGTAACGAATCGGACTAAAAAAACACTGAAAATCGAATTTTTGGACATAAAACGAATGCGGTTCGGTATGGGTTTATTCGAAGTGGGCCGAAGTGGTTTATGAGAATAGTGAAACCGAACTGAAGCTTCGCCTTTATATAGCCATTTCACTTCGGTTACCCGAAGTGGCACTTCGTGTCACTCTGAAGTGATCCGAAGTCACACTTTGGGACAGACTTTGTTTCACTTTGGGTTAAACCTAACTCACCCGAAGTGGTATTTGGTTCATCCGAACCCACACTTTGGTCTTTCAAAAGATTTCAATTCTAACCCTAAATTTTGTGATATTTACTGATGAGCTTGATGATTTTCAAGACCGTCTGGTTTTACCCGGCATAATTTTCTTAAATTTTATTATCGGTTGATCGAAAATAAAATCAGAAACAAAATCTTTTTTATTTTTATATAACATTCAAACACATCGAAAATCTTTTAGAATATTCACAAGATTATGCTAAAACACACCTAAAATCTTTTTAGATTTTTCAGATAATGAAAAATTAACCAAACAAAAATGAAATACGAATAACTTAAACTTTTTGTGAGAAAGTTCCAGACGCGAGATCATATCAGACATTACATATCAGACACATTTCAATTTCAAAATTAGCCAATGTAAGCCAAGTCTACCAAGAATACAACTTTTCAGTTTATTACAGCTTTGGCAAATCAATTTTTATAGCTTTCTGATATATTATCGGTATGATTTATCGAGCACAGATAATATGAAAACCCACAAAATCAGGATTACTGACAACATGACTTATTTATAATTTTGTATTCTTACATAGAATCTGATTTTCAACAAAGATTTCGTTCATGGTGTTTCAAGCAAAAATAACGCAGAACCCCAAACAAACAACAATCAGGTCGGTCTTGTGAGCATGCAGAGAAAGTCTGATTGGTTAGGAAAATAAGAAATAGAAAATAACGCAGAAATTGCATAATCCAACAACAATCAGGTCGTTACTTCCGTACATGCAAAGAAAGTCCGATGGATTATACGAAACACTAAAGAAAATAAAGAAGAACCTTAAGTGAACACCAATCAGGTCGATCTTTCGATACGCAAAGAAATGCCGATCACTTGAGAAAATCAAGAAAATCAAAAAAGTTTAATTTTTTGCAAAATGAAAACATGCGTACACCAGAACATCTCTTATTGTGTTTTTGCTGTTTTCTGATTTTAACTGCCAAATCCACATGAGATCCATCATGATGTAATATCACAATTATCAAGCAAGCATTTTATAAAACTTGACTGTGATGAAGTGTCATCAACAGTAAGACTAACTTTACATTCTGAATTCAAAGTTTCAATTGGTTTTATTACAGGTGAGAATTCAATTGGTGGTTCAACACTATTATACCCAATACCTGCTTTACCATACATCCCTCCCATCCGCAATTTCTCAGTCTTTCTATTTGCTGTTTGAAATTTGTCACAAGTAAACAAAGCATCTTTTAGTTTGATGTCAAGAACATCAACCTCAGCCTTAGCATCTTTGGTTTCATTTCTTGACTTCTCAAGCTTTGACAGCAAGTCATTAAGTTGTGTTTCAAGAACTGAGTTGGTTTGTTTTAACTGTTCATACTCTTTGGTTAAGTTTTCAATTTTTGAAATGTATGATGATTCAGTTTTCTTAAAACATTCCTTCAACTCATTTAGGTTCGAAACTTCATCAATCAAGTCAGTGTTGTGGTTTCGATACTTTGCCACTTGCTCTATGCAAACAGGGCTGCATAGGTTTTCTAAAACTTTCTTAGGGATAGAGTTTACCTGATCTGAGATGGAGTCTTGTTTGGCCATCAAAGCATGGTTGACAGGCTCAAACTCAGCAACGAAATCTTCCCATTCAACACATGAGGTCTGATTAGCAACAGCAGCAACCATATTCTGGTGGTTTTAACTTCCGGTTGGCTTTGGTGGGGTGGGGTGATGACCTGAGTTGTTACCAGAGATCTTGTTTTTTGAATTGTTTCCTCCATGATTTTTCACTTGGACATGACCCTGGTTCTGTCATTCTCTTCTTGATTGAGAGCACTCCCTTGGAAAGTGACCAAGTTGGTGACAGTTGCAGCACTTTACTTTGCTTTTGTCTAGGCTTATGTGAGAACCCTTTGCTCCCTTATAGGTTCTACCAGTTCTTTTGTAAAACCTTTGAGCTCTGACAGACACCATGGCAAGTTGGGTCATAATATCCTTTTCTTCCAAATCATGAGCACCTATGCACTCAAGATCTTTAGAAATGAAGCCTTGGTAAGAGTCAGTGGCTACGTGAGCATTGTGAGAGTTGTCAAACATGTTTGAAAAGCTCTCTTGACACCTTGGTGTCTCAGGAAACTGGCGGTAGGTGACAAGTATGATGATGAGTTTGAAGTTCTTTGATTGTGAAAATCGGTAGTTACTAGTGCAGTTGAAAACAACTGAGTTGACTCAGAAGATGAGGTTTGTTTAAGTTTTAGTTCCATTTCATAAGCATTGAGTATGCCATGAAGTTCACTAAGTCTCATCTTTTTCAAATTCTTACATTCCCTAATGCTCACAGTGTAAACAGTCAACACAGAAGGCAGGGAATGAAGGAATTTTCTGTTTACATCTACTTGATCTAGTTTTATGTCAACCTTTTGCAGTTCATCAAGTAAGGAAATAAATCTTAAGTATTGGTTTGTCATTAATTCACCAGATTTGAAAGTAAAGTTCTCATATTTTTGTTTTAAGACATCTTTCTTGTTTTCTTTTACTTCACTGGTTTCTTCATACATTTCACTTAAGGTATTCCACAGATCAAATGCAGTTTTGTATCCTTTAAACCCACTTAAAATGGAATTAGGAAGTGCAGCCTGTAGAGTCCAATATGCCTTATGGTCAAATTCGACAGTAATATGATCAGATTTAACATATTTGTCTAAAGGTTTTGGAATTTTGACTTCAGCGTCATCAACAGATGAAACAATGGGTGAGTAAGGTCCTTCAGTAAAATATTTCCAAATACGACGGTCTAATATCCTAACAAAACCTTCCATCCTTCCATCCTGAGTTTCCAGGTACCAAAGTCATCAGGAGTGAACATTGGCGGTTTGTTGGCACTACCGTTTGGACAACTTAAACTGAAATCACTCATTTTGAAAAACTTTAGAAAGATAAAACAACAAAGCTTGTAGAGTAAGCAAGTAGAGTATCAACTTTGAAGCACTGAAAGTCTTCAAAGTGAGAACCAACGCTCTGATACCACTTGTAGGATCGGTGTTAAACAGATTAACTTAACAAGAAACCCTTCTACTTGCAAATATAACCCTGCGGAATTAAAGTTATATTTCACTTTACTTAAGCTTATATTAGTTATCTTGTATTTATGAGAGTGCTTGATTGCATAAGTGTGACATCCGAGAATTCCGAGGTTAATTTCCATTAGACAATCTCCGTTAGTTACGTTATAAGTGTTAACTTAGTAACTAATGCTTAACTAGGCCGAATATAGGACTAATTGTTAGTTTGCACACCAATATTACATGGCCATATTGCTTGTATTAGGTTCATAGATGTAAATTTCATGTGTTGGGCAAATTCTGGATGATAACCTTTGATGGTTGTCACAAGAAATCTCTTAATGGGTCAAACGGGTCGGTTGAACCCGTTAGTCGAGGGTACGAATTTGATTTGACTAAGGTATGTTGTAGACAAGAAAACATGTTTTTAGAAGTGTTTTATGATAGTTAAACCCATGATAAATGGTAGGAAATTTGGTTGGGAACATTGATGCAAAATCTGGGAAAAGGGAGCAAAATTTGGCTAAGTATAAAACTGGCAAAATTTGGCTCAATCCCTGGAAAAGTAGTTCCAAGCGTATGGCTTGCAACTTCAAAAGTTGTAGGCCATACTCTTGCAGCTCCAGGCGTATGGCTTGGAACTTCAAAAGTTCCAAGCGATACTCCTGGAACCCAGTCCCTGATTTTGTTAATTATTTCACTTGTTAACACTGTTTTATACATGTTTAAGCAATAGAAACTCATTTTTGAAAGTGAGTGAATTGTAGGTAAAGGGAAAGCTTAACGGGGGATGCTCATCAAGACTTCGAAGAACCGATCATGTCAAGAACGAACCACCCGTCATGTATCCTGGTGAAGAGAACTTATATAACCAGTTCATGATTATTTTTGAATGTCAAACTCAATATGACTGTATTTTGTATATGTAAAACCACCACGAAGGTGGTACATGGTTAGCAAACAACACGTTTTGTTTAAAAAAATTCTGGGACCAGTTTTTAATGATATAAATGGCTATGTTTGACATCAAATTGTATACAGGTGTTACACTAAACTTATGAATTGGCTTATACTAAAAGGGTTGTTCTTCACATTATAAAAAAATGTCATAAATTTATGTTCTTATTATTTAATGGTGTTTTATTATCACTTTATCAAACTATTTAATTGTGTTTTATTATGTAATGAATTTGATGTTTGATATTCATAACATTAATTATATAATAGTTTTATGATTTATAAACATTAAATATATATATAAAAACTTATTAACAATATGAACATAATAGTGATTTATTGTTATATAGTTTATTTCATTTCTATGTTTTAGTATCTTAAACTTGTTGGTGAATTGCTTAATATTTTACATGTTGTGAATATTGTTTCACTTTATGACATATATTACATCTCTATGTATTAAATATTCATAAAATTATTGGACAAAATAATTCAGATACCAAATTTAGTTGGTATATTATCACTTTAATAAAAGAGTACAAAAATGTCCGGATATGACACATGGAGTCTCATACTTTCTATATCTCATCATCAATATATTGTCATATTATGAGTATAAAATCATATCGTAAATAATATGACATCTAATGATTTTATTACAAGCTTATAACTATTACCTTGTTATTGAGAGTTAAATCATATATTTTGGTTTATATGATGGTATTGATGTCGAAATACATTTAAATGTTAATAACACTGGAAATGTGTATGACCACCAGAAAATGATAATACTACCAAAGCTCATTATGGTTGGATTCGGTTAAGATTGCTAGACTTCAAGTCTATAATGGAGTATAACTTTTGGATGTTTATAATCACCCACAATTGGTTCTATGTGGTGGAAACATTATTGGTAAGGAGATGACGAAAATAATGAGCTCCTAATGAAAAAAAATCACGAGACTCATCTCGTTGGTAGAACCCCATTCCCAGAAGTGAATGTGGGCATGAGACAACATATAATGACAAGTCATGGTTATGGTCTTCTCATGTAATGACTAAAGTAAAAGGGTCTTGGTTGTGGTCGAGGATACGATAACAAATGGAGAGATTATCATTATGTTTAGATTAAAAACAACATCCACATGATGTTATTCTAAATGCTATCATAGCTAGTAATGAATATAATAACTAGACCAAAGTTATGGTATATTACTACTCATATATTATAAACCACTTGTTATTAATTCATGATTCCATAACTTTTTGTTATTTTGGTGGGAGTTATGTAATAGTCAAAGTGATAAGACTTGAGCATCTCGAATCATATAATTTTACTGTAACTCATGTTTATATACAGACATGTTATAACATCATGTATTGTACAATTGGATTTTATTATGCACCTCATTAACAATATGCTATCAATTATATAACACTGGATAAAATGATTAAAAGACAAGTTGAGTTTTATTATCACAATCTCTTTGCAGGGTATAAACATGTTTCATAGAAATGATATGTTATAAATTTAAGAATTACATGTTTTCACATTATAAAATGTCCTTTGGATGCTTTAAATTATTCATGTAAAGGGTATAAAAGACCCATTTGTGGGTTATTGTTTTTCTCATAAAAATTTATATAAATGTGCTTAGATATGATACTCGAAGTTTCATGCTCCTTAAATCTCATAACCGATTTATATAAGGCCAGTAAGTCTTAAATGATTCAGACATATATATACTTCTCAATAGATATTACTTAAAGAGAAGATTATTATGAGAAAAAAAGGACAAAAGCAATTTCTGTTTTCATACATTTAGTATACTCATGAAGTATCAATAGTATGTAAAGGTATGAAAGGATTTCATATCCATATGCTTGAGAAAATCATGAAACCTGTTTGGTTTTATTCCATTCCTTGAAGTGGATGTTAATTTATATTCG